>JAOXXN010000065.1:18459830-18471559 GCA_026770055.1 Myrmophylax atrothorax
GGGAATGGCCTTATAGCAGCACAGTAAAAGGAATTGTCAGCATGTCACTTTCCCTCTCTTCTTCTCATGAACCACATAGTATGTACAGACACTTGGAGCTACTTTTGTTTACTGACTGAGTACTGTTTGACAGCAGGTGGAAATAATTTCTCTCATGCAGACTGTTTGTTTTGCTTGTCTCTAACTGGAAATGTGCCAGTGCCCAACCTGCCCACGGACAGCCTGGTCCTTTGGCCTGGAGCAGCCCATGTTTTGCTGTCTACATCTAACAGAAAGACAGCCAGCAGTGATATATCTCTTATTTAGTGTTAAACTGTTCTCACAATAGATCCTTTGATGTTGCTGAAAATAGATAGCTATCTGTCTATATACATTTGCTTCCCTGTCCCCCACTTCTATACTGTTCTTTTTATTTGAGGTTATATACATAAAATCACTTCACATATCTCTCTACATCTTATTTATAATTTCTACATATGCTTAGATGTGAGTGCTTGGAAATCCTGGGGAATTAGCTGACTATCCTTGACTTTGTTCAATTGGAATCAATTTTTGCATATATCTTGAGTCAAGCCAGATTCCCATGTGGAAAATATACATATATTCCCTTGTTTATCATTTCTGTACTACCCCGTTTTTGAGCTTTGCTCCATGCCACAGGCTTATATGGCTGTGCTGAGCCTCCTGTCTTTCCTGAAGGCTTCATTCAGGGGACAGATCAGGCCTCAGAAACACAAGTATGATTCGAAGACTGCTGCAGGAGCTGGCAGAGCTGGAAAGAGCTGGACTTGGGGCTGGGTGCTTGCAATTAATCTGTTGAAGCAAAGCCTGCTCCAGATTGTGATGTTTATCAGTTGCATACGTCCAGAGTTTAGTTCAACAAGAATGAGATCAAATTTCTGGAGCTGCTTTTCTTCTTCCAGAGAGCAGGGACTTGCTTTGGATGGCCTTACTTTTTCTAATTAATGAAATGACTGAAGACTTCTTCCTCCTTGCATGGGAAATCAGAAGTTTTAAGTGTCTGTGAACTTACACCCTGTGCATGAGGCATATGGGAATGCAGCAACTTAATACTTAAGTGGGAACATGTAAATAGTTAGAGCTCAGTGTCTACTCCTGGCCCCTGTTAACTCCTTCTGTGTGGAAGCTTTCACCATTGAGCTTCTCCAGAAGTCTAAAATGCAACAGCAGTGTGTCAGCATAGTCGTATTCTCACTCCATCCCACAAGCTGAGGTAGCTGAGCACCTCCACCTGGGTTGCTGCAAGGGGAAATGCTACACTTTGACTCGTGTTGGACCATCACTAGCAAGAAGGAGGAGGAGTGCCCAGTGAGAATTGATCTTTTTGGCAGTGGCTTGGACTTACAATGCAATAGAGATGCATTTCACTAATTTTTTATCATTTCTTTCCCAATCACTGTACATCTTCCCCTGCCCTCCTCAGAGCCTGAGACAGACTGATTATATTCTTGATCAAAACATGCCACCTGCTGTTTGTCTGAAGGGAGACATGTATAGTCCATAAAGCCAGTGCATAAATTAACCAAATTAGAAATATACTTGCATTGCAAAACCAGCCAAAGCTTCTGGGTACCACAGGTTAGACTCTGCTCTTTGCCACTGTGCAAGAATCACCCTGCAACACCACACCCTCAGAATCATAGAATCATTAAGTTTGGAAAAAACCTCCAAAATTAAATAGACTCTAACCATTGGCCTAGAACCATCATATTCACCATGCTCGTGTGGATCCCATGAGGGCCCACAGACTTGTGTATGTGTGAGTAGTGTAGCAGGATGCTGACTGTTTCCTCCTGGGTTATGGCAGCTTCATTTTGCTCCCCATCTTTGTCTTTGAGCTCAGAGTGCTGGGTACCTGGAGAACAGCTGGTCTTGCAATTAATTACTGAGGCAAAGAAGGCATTAAGTACCTCAGCCTTTTACTCACCCTTTGTCATTATTTACCTGCAAATCTGCCATGGAGGAGCAAGGCCAGAGCCTGGACAACCTTTCAGACTACCACCGTACCATCCAGAGCCAAGGCATGTAACTGGCACTCTGGAAGTGTCACAATGCAAGCAAACACCCCTGCTGCCTCCTGCTGAATGTTTCTAATGCAGAGCACAGAAGGGCTTGGCCAGGACAGGACAAACAGCTGTTGAAGCAGATTACAAGGCAACACTCAAGGTCTGCTTCATGAGAGCAGTGATAACAGAGGAGGCCTCTGGGAGGAGGTCCTGCCTCTGTCAAAGGGAAAATTCTGAGTGGAGAGACTATAACCTGCTTTAACTTTTGGTCAGCCCTACAGTGGTTAGGCAGCTGTAAGGGGGCAGCAAGGTGCCCCAGGACTTTCCAGTTGGTACCTGGGTCTGGATGGCTTTTGGGACTCTACTGAGATGACCTTCTGTAGCACAGAGGCAGAACTGCAACGCCCTTAGATGCTGTGTGTGTAGTACCACTTCAGCACCGCCTCCTGGATTATCTGCCTGTTGCTGCAAAGTGCTCCCCATGGTCCTAAAGCAGTCTGCAGGGCAGCCACGGGGGCCTGGAGGGGCTGGGAGAGAACGTATGCTCTGCAAAGAAGGAGGGAAGAAGGGGTTAAAGGACAGAGTAGGGGACGGGCTACAGTTAGCAGATGTCCAGGGCTGAAAAGTAGGTCACCTATTTCTGCCTGGGGGGCAATTTGAAAATCGACACTACATCAATGCACAAACAAAGCCGAGTAATACAGCAAAGAAGTGCCTTGGAAGCCTGACAGAAATCCTCCAAGTACACACGTAGCTCCTCCAACACACCATACACAGCTATTAATTATGGCTGTCCAAAAAGAAATGTATTTTTACCTGCATATACATAGATACAGTCACATAAGAGGAGAGGCTAATGAAAAAACCCCATGAAATGGAAAACACAATAAAAGCAGAATTTCTGTTATTACCCTTGTACAAGTCTCAGATAGATGTGAACTTAATTCCAAGCTTTTCTCAGCAGAAACTTTGTGCCCATTATTTAAGCCTAGACTCTCAAGACTAAGTACTAACTCCTGTTGATGCCTTTATGAGTCCTTGGAAGAGAGATCCTTGCAAATACTTCAGAGGTTTTGGTCTTGGTGTGCCTGTGTCTCTCTTAATATAAAAAGTTTAAACAGCATCACTGAAGCAGCCCAGGTGGTCTCTGCAAGGCATTCCCTAACTTAAATGTTGAAATTACATGATCAGTTAATTGCAATCATGTGCACTTCTCAGGAACCTAACCCCATGCTCTGGGGCTGCTGGGGCTCAGGACACATGGGATATGGAGGAGATGAAATACAGAAAGTCAGGTGAGGTTCTCCAGCCAGATCAGGATAGAGCAATTCAGTAAGTATTTATAGTCTCTAGTTTATTCAGAAAAAAAATTAATTTGAGGACAAGTTCTAATTGACATAGAAGCAGCAAAAGTATGTAACAGGCACTCCTGACTCTGCATTATCACCAAAGGATGAAAACTGTTGGACTCACTGCACCACAAAAGATCTTTCAGGTAGGAAAAAAATTTGACTTGTTCCAAAAAAAGTCAAGACTTTTTTTTTGTTGACAAGAAAAAACTTGTTCCAAATACAGAATATTTCTTAACTTTTAAGAATTTTTGAAAGTGTTAATGGGAAACTTCTGAAATATTTCAAATCCTGCAGAAAACACATGGGTGGGGTTTTTATTTGTTTGGAATTATCACCGAGCAGTTATCAGACACTCTTCAGAGCTCTCTGAGACAGGATGTTCCAAGCCCACTTTGAAAACTCATTTATTGATGTCCTTCTATTTCTTTCACACCAACAGTGAAAGTACTCTTTGAAAAGAAGCCATCAGATGAAAGCCTCAAGCACAGGATTTAAATCAGCTACCCAAAATCCAGAGTTGGCGGGGGCGGGGGTCATGAGGTCTCTGCAAGGCAATTCCTTTCTCAGAGGTGGAAACTACCTGCAGTTAATTGCAATCACTTAGACTTTTTAGGACCCTAATCCCTTTAATGATCACTCCTCATCTTTGCCTACACATACCATACCATGAGGGCAGTAGGTTAGGGTACATAGGAAGAGAATGAGGCTGAAATAAAGAAAGCATCTTCATTTTCCCAGGACTGTGAAGGTAATTTCTCCACCTTGTTTTTAATTTGCTCATTTAGTCAGTTAT
The DNA here is from genome assembly GCA_026770055.1 of Myrmophylax atrothorax. Classification (NCBI taxonomy): domain Eukaryota; kingdom Metazoa; phylum Chordata; class Aves; order Passeriformes; family Thamnophilidae; genus Myrmophylax; species Myrmophylax atrothorax. Next base: position 18,464,003 of record JAOXXN010000065.1, read on the forward strand.
CAAAAGATGGGCTAGCTGATCACAGTCATCCTTTCTGGCCTTGAAACAGGGAAACATCTCTTCCCTTTGTTCCTTCTTATTCAGTGGATCAATGAGTTAAAACCAAAGTTTGGCTCTGTATTTCAAGGTTGCAGTACTTATACTGTGTACAAATTTTCATCTTGACCAGTGTAGGAGATGTCACATCCTTTCCCACAGTGGAATTGAAGGGGAAGAAAGAGGAGAGGGAGAGAAGAGGAAGAGAGAGAGGCAGAGGGAGAGGAGAAGAAAATCATAAAGCAAAAATAAGCTGCAACTGCTGCCTGTGACATGCACCTGATTAGATGACTATTCCCTGTGTTTGCAAGTTTTCCTCGGTAACCCAGGCTGCTTCTATCACCTCTTTCAGTCCCATGCTACTGTTTCACAGAAACTCAGTAGTTACTAGGCAGCTGTATCTTGTCTGGTTGGGAAATGACATGATGTATGTACTTTGCATGCTTGGAAAGGACCTTAATTTTCCTAGGAGAAGTACCATGAAGGTAATTTCTGTAACTTGTTTTTCCTCTGTGCTAGTTTAATCAGCTTAGCTATTAAAAGATAACATGGGTTTAGGACTATCATTAGACCAGAGTGGTCATGTGGTTATGCTGGTAATTAGCACTGCTGCTGAACACAGTGTTACTTTTTTTAATAGTTAACTACATAAAAACCCAGTACCCAGTGCACATCTAATGAAGCAATAGAAAAATGAACACTTCCTCTCTCCCAGAATCTGTATTCCACTACTTGTCTACCAGCTTTCTTCTCTCATTTCTCATCTGTGATATTAGTATGTATATTAAAAGCCTTTATCTGCCTGAAATGGGATTAAGACACTGTAGTCTAAAATTGCACTCCTGCAATCCTCCTGCTCAGCTGTTCCGTAAGCTTTAAGGTATCAAAAATCCCTGGGAGGGCTCTGAGAGGGCCAAACAGCTGACACCTGAATCATGACACAGAAACTGTATTACTTGGCCTGAGTCCCCAGGAGTTCAGTTCGGTCAGCATCCCAAGTCCTAGGCTTACTTCTGGGATACTGGACTCTTCACAACTCGAGTCCTTGGGTATGTTTTCCTTTGAGGCACAGCTATAGAGAAAAGAAATGGAGATGGGTGCTCCTTCTAGACAATGGCCTTAATAAGGCTGCAGGATAGCAAGTTCCCATTCCCTTCTCTTGCCACAGGAATGTTAACTGCACCTCTCAAATGTACCTATAACCACCAGATTACAAGCTCTCCTGGGGTGGGAATGTGCTGCCAGCCTCCTGTCAGGTCAGTTAGGACCAAAGAATGATGAGTAGTGCCATATTCCAGCCATCAAAAGGCAACTTCCCTGTATCTGCTCTGGGTGCTGCAAGTGTATTTTGTCTGGTCAGTGTTTAATGGATATTAAATTAAGTTCTGCTCTCCTTTATCACTAGATTTTGATTTTAGCTTCAGACTTTTGTTAGAAACTATAAATTATTTCTTCTGCTTATAGTACACAACCTGTTTTATTATTAGAGCATAATTAATTTCTGATGTTAATAATTGATGTAACCAGGTCTTTTACAGTTCCCCATAATTTCTAGGTGCTATATTTGGATGGGAGATAAAAATCCAACCCTTTTATCTAGACAAAACTACCCAAAGGCTCAAGGGAAACCATCCTACCTGTATGTGGCATCAGTGGTAGCACTATGGTAGCCTTCCATTTCTGCACCCTTTTTTTACCATGTAATAAGGTACACAGACTTTCCAACAAATTACATCCAATTTCCTAGTGCTGCACAAACAGCTTTTGACCACGCTCTACAGGTACATCACTGTTTCCTCTGCTCTTTTAAAAAATGGATGGGAAGAAATCAGTGCTTTGCCCATAGTGCTGCCATACCTTGCCAGCCTTCAGCATCCTCTCAGAAAAAGTGAGAGCCATCTAACCAAGAGGAATGGGGTTGGGACAGCTTTTCTGTGTCACCACCCCACTGTCCTGGCCACGCAGCAGCCTCACACAGCTTGCATGCTGGGCCCACACTGTGCACTTTGCTGGCAGGTCACCAAAGCTAACAAGTTCTGTCTGCTGTTTGCTCTCAGCTGGTATAACATGGTTGCTAGTGTTGAGCAAGTGGGAGAAAACATGTGAGGAGAGAAGAGGATGACCAATACTGATAAAAGCACTCCCATTGTGATGGAAGGGGGATGGACAAAGCACTCAAGTAAAAATAACATAGATTGATACCAAAGTTTCCCTCCATGCCTACGCTCTTTCCATCAGGGCCACAGGGATGGTATGAAGGTCCTACCCTACTGCCCAGCAGATTTGCCTTAGAAGGGCTAATAGGATCAATGCTTGAAATGAGATTAGAAAACTGAATTTGAACATTTTGTTTCAACTAAAGGGATTAACTTGTGGGTCTGGTGCAGCCAAACATCCGTGTTCACCCTCAGGAGCATAACCACGAAGTCATTGTTCAGAAATGCTCCTTCTCTCTTCTTAAAGCTGCTTAGTTTTCACAATTTTAATAAGATATTGGGCTAAACATTAAATCATTAAAATTCTTTAAAAGGCTTTATTCACTCCTGAACTATAAGAGGAATAAAGGACTTTGTAAGGTCTAAACCAGAGGTGTTTTTGTCTTGTCTGACCTTACTCTACAAATATTAATTCAGTGTTAACACAGATGGGGACTCTTTGGTGCAAGGCACCCAATTGTCCCACTTTCCCTATGTCTGTTTCCTACGTGCAACTTGTTAGTGCTCAGAAGACTGAACCTCAGGCAGATTAAAAGAGGATAGGCTATGATATCATTTTCCACCTGAGGTGATCAAACAGCCAGATGTCAGCAGTGGGGAGGTCCATCTTGAGAACTGTATGCAGGTGCTCCCACTGCCCTGCAGGCACTGGTGCTTCCCTGTGCCTGCAAAGAAACCCAAGTGTGCAAGCTGAGCAAACTGGAAAGAGATAACCCTCAGCAGCACTGCCAAGCTGGTTATCTGTCCCTTGGGTAGGTCCCTCCTGCCCTGGAGGGACAAAGGAAAGACAAAACATTGGCTACACAAGAGCAGCAGCAAGATAGTGGTGAAATGCTACTGAAAGGGTACAGTTCTGCCTCCCCTCCTCTGCTGTCACATATAGCAGTTGCAGAGCTGTGGGATGAGCTGGCTTGGCAGGCTGTGCCACTGCTTGAGAAGACAAGCTTGTTCTCCAAGTTGTGGCAGAGCTGCTGAGTCACAGACACCCCTAACAAATGCTCCCCTGGGCAAAGATGCAGTGGAGTCCACCAAACCTCACCAGCTTCTGGAGGCAGCAGCAGCTCTGGCTGAGGGGTTTATGGTGCACAGTGTGGAAATATGCTCAGCATTGTTTGATGGAGTGATGGTGACTGAGCAGGCTGATTATTATTTTTATTTGCCTTTATTCTGAGCAAGTGTCTTACTCAAACAATTAGTAGAATCCATCAGAAGCGGCTGTCTCTGGAAGTGCTCCAGGCAGCAACCATCAAAAAGTTAAGATACTGACATTTGCAATACTAGCAAAACCCCTGAACACCATCAAGTTCAGGTAACAGACTATGCCTAAAAGTTAGAGTTTCCCTGCCAGCAATAAAATACTACAGCTACTCAAAGCAGGCTAGCGCTTTGTTTCTGATTTATCTATAATCACAGATATAAGAATGGTCTGGAGGCCTTCAGATTTGCACACAAGTCCCAGGGATAAAGGACTGGAATTTCCCTATTTTGCCTCTGGTTCAGCTTACGGTGTGACTCTGGTCAAGTCACACAACCTTATTTCCCCTAACTGTTCAATAGTGCTTTGAGATCCTCCTTGTAGATGTGAAGTGTTTCTATCTCAATGTAGTAGTGTCCTGGCATTACCAACTTATGTGGCAATAGTAGTATCACTTGGACAGCTGTAGTTTTAAAAAACAATTACACAAAATTAAGATTTAGAAATATATTGATAGGAACTCTATAAGGTAAAAACAGGGCCTGTGATGTCCTAAACCTTTCTAGATTTGCGATGACAGTGATAAGACCCTTGAAAATCAGATATGTGCCAGTGCAAACATTATCCCATCCCTTCTGAGCTGAGATGCATCCCTTACTGTCAGGGCACATTTGCCCAGGACACAGAATGTGTCAACAGCTGCACAGTTTAACACTATTCAGTTGTGAAGGCAAGTTTTATGTTTACAGAAACTACACTACATAGTTAACTATTTTACTGTTGTAGCTGTTCTACGCTCACACTATTAATCCCCTCTCCGGATACCACCTCGGGTCCTTGCTGAAGGTTATAAATCTGATCATCCTTTTATAACAACCTATCTGCTTGTCCTGAGAGTGCCATTTAACATTATACTCTCCTTTATCCATTATTTAGAACCATTCTTTTCTGTTAACTCTCTGCTCACAATTTCCAGTATCTTTCCTACAGAATGTCATTGATAATTGATGATACAACCAGAACTGCCTCTATACACTTTATATTGTGAAATCTCCATTTGTTGTGGTTAGTGCAGGTACTCACTGCTAGAATATGCAAGTGGCATGACATAAACAAAACCACCCCCACAAAAAGCAGACACAGTGAAAGGAAAGAAAACAAAAAGGAGACAGACAAAATGTGGAACAAACACAGTCTAGAGAGCTTTCTGGATGGAGCAGCAGCTGAAATAATGAAAAAAAGAAACAAAGTCCCATTTCAGGTTTATTGTTTTGAGGATAATTTTTTTTCGCATATTTTACTAAATAAACATGCTTGCATGAAAAAGAAAACAAAAAGCAGGCTCTACACCCAGAGACCTAAGTGTGTATCTCTGTGTATCAGCAAATACATTTCACGCTGCTGAGTTTTTCCTATGTGTTTGTGACACATTAAGATCACATGTATCCATAACTGCTTTAGCTCCACTAACTTATTCAGGCAGAATAGGATGATCATGTGTCTGAGCTGGCAGCCAACAATCTCCTTCTAATGGAAGCAACCCAGTGGGCTCACGGCTTGGGGAGGGCTTCTGTTCACACAGGTTTTGTGAAATAAGGATGTGCCATCATATACTGAAGGGGAACGTGTGCCAGGATAGCTCTTAGTAGGATAAGCATGATGCAGCTCAGTCTTTGGGAAAACCAGTAATGCCTACAGAAAGCACAGGAGCCAAAGCTTGGTCAACTGGTAGGAAGGACTTAGAAACACCAAGAAAGCTGACACTGGTCAGCCTTTTATGCAATAGTCATTATAAAACCAAGCACCTGAGCAGCTGGCAAGAGTTTCTGCTGTGTAACTGCCTGGACAAAGCACAAAGGCCAGGCCAAGTGTTAGCCTGTTTGCAGCTCTTGTAAATCTTGTAAACCTTTTCATTAGAAACATGCAACTTAAACTATATTTCTGTATTTTGAGGAACCCCAAGCAACCTATGACTTTGAAGTTCTTGGACAGAATACCATTGTGAAGGAGAAGATATGCACTACCTCTTATGTGCAGGCAAAATTCAATCCTTAGTCTGAAAAGGACACATACAGATAGGTAAGCACACAGCTTTACCTATTCCATTGTCCCTTTGTCCAACCCCAAAAATAACAGGCTCCCATTAACATCGTACTCTTGTAGACCAAGATTTAAGACCACTTCTAGCTTGGTTCACTGTTTCTCTCCTGAAAATGATTCTGCTTTCTGCAGCAGCACCCTCAATATTTATGTCTCTTTGTAATACCAAAACCATTGTTTTAATGGGAGCAGATCAGTTGATTGATTTGCAGTGAGATGTAAATACAGCTGTACTGAGCTTAACTTTGTCAGGTGAGCATGTGACAGATGTGATGATACATTATTCACAAGTAGAGTTCCTTTATCCTAGACTGCTGATATTCATTATGAAGCCAAAGAAACCTATTTTTCCCCTTCCTTAGGTCTATGAAATAAACACAGCTCTACCCTTCAGTTTTCATGTGCTGTACATGAGGTGCCTGCAAGAACTACCCTATCATGAAACTACCTTTTAGCCCTGTTGTTTGTTTCGCCATTGGAAATGAATAAATAAGCTCTTGCCTTAATCATAACAGTCCTCTGTTTCTCTTCTTAAGCATATTATGACCAGCAACTATCAGAATGAATATATGCAAGTATAAAAAAAAAATCACCTCATGTACGATTGACACTTGTTATCTAACAGAAGTCTCTGCCACCGTTCACAGAAAGCACAGCTACCCTCCTAATGGACATGGAAAATATTAGCATGGTGGAAAACTGGCTTTGGTGAGCCACAGCTGCACCATCCCCACCTCAGCTACTTGCTCATACACACTGATGAAGAGCTGCTAACACTGTGCTGTCACTGTGCCTTGATGGAGCAAGTCTCCAAGAAAGGGAGTGTTTTACAAGTCCACGATGTCAACTGACAAGAACAACAAGCTTTCCTGGCTCTGTTACTACATTGGGAAAAGATGGAGAGAAGACTGGAGGTGTGGGAGCTGGAACTTTTGGGTTTTGCCAGCTGTGGGGCACAAGATGTTGCCTATTCAGATATTTGTCACCTGAGTTTTTGAATAAAGGACCTTGCCATTGTGTTTGGGCAGTCAGGGTTGCAATGCTGCAGCCACAGCCAGCACACTGTGAGGGACAGCCAAGGAGGCTTCTGAAAGCCAAGGTGCAGCACCTGTCCTGGCTCTAACACACATCCATTCTGGAGCACTTTGGTCTGGTTTAGGTCAGATACCAAGGAAAGGTGTTTCAGAGCGTGGTTGATGACTGGGACAGGCCCCCCATGGCAGTGGTCACAGCACCAAGCCTGGCAGAGTTCAAGAAGCGTTCGGACAATGCTCTCAGGCACATGGTGGGATTCTCGGGGTTTTCTGTGCAGGGCCAGGAGTTGGACTTGATGATCCTTGTGGGTCCCTTCCAACTCATAGTATTCTATGATTCTATATATCAGCAGTAGTGCAGCCAGCAGGACCAGGTCAGTGATTGTCCCCCCGTACTTGGTGCTGGTGAGGACACACCTCAAATCCTGAGTTCAGTTTTGGGCCTCTCACTGCAATCGACGTGCTGGACTGAGTCCAGGGGAGGACAATGGAGCTTCTGAACGGTCTGGAGCACAAATCCTACGAGGAAGAGCTGAGGGAGCTGGAGTCGTTTAGCCTGGAGAACAGGAGGCTCAGGGAGCACAGTATCACTCCTACAACTCCTGAAAGGGGTTGTGGCTTGTTGGGTTCGGGCTCTTCTCCCAGGTGACAAGTGACAGGACCAGAGGAAGTAACATCAAGTTGTGCCAGGGGAGGTTTAGATTAGATATTAAGAAAAATTTTTTCACCGAAAGAGTGGTCAGGAATTAGAACAGGCTGCCTAGAGAAGTGGTGGCGTCATCATCCCTAGAAGTGTTCAAAAAACGTGTGGATGTGGCACTTGAGGACACGGTTTACTGGCGAGCATGTCTGGTGGTGCTGCTTGACGGTCGGGCTTGATCACCTCAAAGGTCTTTTCCAACCTCGGTGATTCTGTGGCTCTATAAAAGCCCCCCTGCCGGATTTTGGGCGGTGTTGGAGGCCCCATGGGCACCGC
>JAOXXN010000065.1:18476999-18491667 GCA_026770055.1 Myrmophylax atrothorax
AGAGAACCTCTTATTTCCTTTTTTACCCAGCAGGTTTTTTTCTGAATCCTAGTTAGTGAACCACATGCACATACTACTTCTGTTACAACACTGTAACCCATCTGGACAAATGCATACCAAGTGAGAGTCCAATTGTTTCATGAAGTTACACCAGGAATTGGCTGGTATTGTTGTACAAACCAGAGAAAAGCATGTGTAATTGGTTTTGTGGTGTGTCAGGGTGTCAGCACCTGTTTTGGAAACCATATGCTACTAAGCAACTAAAGGAATATGTTTTTCTACTCTTGGATAAGATACAGATCTCTAGAGCTAGTTTGGGACACCTCTCAGGAAATGGAATAGACTGAGTTGAGAGGATTGGGAAGACATTTGGTATAAGCTGTTATAACCTTGTCTGTTTATGGAATAATTCTTCACACAATATTGGCAAGATCTGTTAGTGTGAAATACAAGACTGTTCATGACCTTTTTTTATTTAGTAATTTCCATAAAGTGCCAAGAAGCATCGTTGAAGTGGGATATGTGATCTGGAGTGGGTGAAAAAGTTCTCAATTAATGCTTTGACTTTTTTTCTTCATGCAGTTGGTCTGTATAGTCATCTCCTAATCCTGTATATGGGTATGTCTTTTCCTCTTAAACGTAAACCTGAAATGCTTGATGACGACTCTGGGACGTGTTGGATGCCAGCAGTGGAAAAGATCCCGAAAGGACATCAGTGTTGAGCTGTATGGACTGGTGGAGCTGCAGGGGTGGTGTGTCTTGTTAGGCTGAGTGCCTGTGAAATGCATAGTGGGGATTTGGTTAAGAATGTGCATGAAAGAAGGCAGAATTGAGTAAAAAAAGTGTGTGTGCACAAGCAGAAACTACCCTATAGTGAGATTTGAGGGCTGATTAGTGTCCTTGTATCATTCTAAAACTTTGTCCTGTTCAATTTTGAATAAGATGCTTTTAAGCCTTTGCACACAGCCTTGAGTTGTACATCTGCAGGGAGGGGGAGCTCATGGCCTGATGGCCTCAGTCCTGTGTCCGTCGGGTCTTTAGAAAATGAGCCCTGCAAGACCATAGGTCACCTCTTGGCAGTTGTGCCAAAAGATGCTTTTACACATGAAGAAAACACTGAAGCCTTTTATGATGACCAATTTCTGGGTGAGTCCTGAGAAAGGGCCATGTTGTTTCCCGTTTGGTAATGAAGCATAGTTGGGATGGAGGATGGAAACTTTTTTTAGTAAAAAGTAGTTTCTGAGTTAAGTATGTCCTAGGATATGGCTATTCCAGTACTGGAAGCATTCTGATGGATAGTTAATAAAGTGAATTCTAGGCCTCCTACCCCTCCTGTGCAGCAGCCAAGTTCCTCTCTTGAGTGACCATTGGCAGTATTTCTGACTGGATCCTAGTATATAAAATAAGATTTTTGTTGTACAGATTTAACTTCTGCTGTACATTCTCGGAGTGAATTCCATCATTTCCCAGACTAGTCATAAGGGCAAGGTGCTTTCTGTAAATGTCCATTGTGCTCCTTTAGAAGAGCAAAGCGTAAAAGCCAAGTCCTCAGTTGGGTGTAGCACATTTCAAAAGCAGGTTTAAAAGCTCCAGGAAGTGCCTTATGCAGTGGCTGCAGGCAGTCCCAGTACAGGTGGGATTGCATTTTTGCATCGTACTGGAACTGGGTTGAGCGTTTGCATTGGAGCAGAAAACAAGGGAGTAATAGACCTTTCTAAAGGCTTGTCTTGCTACAAATTGATGTTACTTCAGTGCCGCTGGTGCTGTGAAAGGATTATCGGGGAGGCTCCACAGGGCCGATTTTTGCTTCTTTGTAGCAGAGTGGTTTATAGTTAGACTTTCTCAAAGAAATGGTAAAAATGCAAGGCTATTTGCTTCTTTGTGTAAGTATAGTAGAAACCGGGTCTTGTTTCTACTGTACTTAGTGAGGGAGGAAAAAAGTGTGGGGTGTTTTTTAGGTTTTTTTATTAGGAACAGTTACATTAGGGCAAAAATCATAGGTAAGATCTCGGTGAAAAAACGCTTTCTGTGATAAGCAGAAGTCAAGCTCTCCATGTTCTGGCTCTCCATATTGTGCTCTTGCTTAACCACGTGGTTACTGCTTCGACCAGTCTCCAATGTAAAGAGCTCAGCTGGAAACTTTAGGCCTGGTTTGAGCTGGAGTAATTCATGTTATTTCTTGTGTTACTGGATATCCCAGTAACTCTGGGAGCTGACTCTTCTAGAAAATAGTAAGTGCTGGATTACATTTGAAAAGTTTAGCTGCTGTCACCAACGTATTGGAAAAGGATGGAGAGTTCAGAGGCAGCTGAAACAAAGCTGTGGTGGTGGCCGGATGTGTGAAGTGTCTCTGCCCATGGCAGCTCTGAGGGGTGGTGGCATTTAGGTGTTTTTCCTGTCTGTGAGGGACAGCTGTAGGAGTTGGAGTGAGCTGCCGGTGAAGTTGTCAGTCCTTCCTCTTGGCTATGACAAGCAAACATTCATCGAAGGATCCTTCTCTGTATGTACTTGATGCTGATGGTGGGCTCTTTGTTACAGCTTCAAATCACATTTAGATAGCAAGAAGTTGTTCACTGAACGCTGTATTTAGTTGAAATTTGTTTGATAAAGGAGGTGGATAAAGATAACATTAATGAGAGGGCTGCATTTCTTAATGGTCAGCGTAAGAAACTAAATGTGCCTTTTCGTGCTGTTTGCACGTACTTTAGGGGCCAAGCCTCTCTCTAGAGTCACTTACAATACAGAAGTTTTTATAAGTTTTTCTGATGTGTGATCAAGGACTGAACTTGCAACTTTGCTCTTTCTCAACCCATTAGTGTTTGATTGCCTTAATTGTTCAGTAGTTGTACCAGGTGCAGTTATCTTAATATTGAAGGCAAGCAGAAATAATTCTGAATCTCACCTGGATGAGGGGTGTCTGTGGAAAAAAGATTGAAAGTCTGGAAAACCCGTAGGTGTGGGTGTCGGGGTTTTTTGTTTGTTTGGGTTTTTTGTTTTGTTTGGAATTTATTTTGGTTTTGCTTTTTGTTAGCTTTTTCTTTTTGTTTTTTAAATACAGGAAAATCCTGCAGGTATTTTTCATTATAGGAAATATGCTGCTTTTTAGGGCATAACAGAAAGCAATGATGTTAATACATGCACAGTAGTTTTTTTTCTTTGAAATACACTGGTCCTGTCTTCTCCACCTCTGGACTTTGGAATTCTGAAGTTTAGTTTGCAGTCCTACCATAAGGCTGGAGCTCAGAATGCAGTGGGGTTGCTTTCTTTCCTCCCATGTTGAAGTTGTAGCCCCATCCAGCCAAGAATAAAGTTATTTATAGATGCGATAAAAAAATTTATAGCTATGGTGCTGATCTCATCTTCATGAGAGGACAGGATGATAGGTATTCTAAATGTCTATTTTTAAAAAAAAATTTGTTGGAGGTAGTGAAGATGGAGCCTGAATATTAACATATTCTCTGGGAGTGTGAACTGGTGCCTGTGGTGGTGTGTAGTGGAACTACTCAGCAGCTGAATGCAAGTAGAAATGGTAGATGTTTTGCTGTTAAGTGGGTTTTTGCAGATAAAAATGTGGTCTCAGTTTTACTATAGGAAAAACTGTAGCCAGAGAATCTACCCCTCCAAAACTAAAAGCAAACTGACAGTTGTAAATAAAGTAAGTTAGAGAGGATAAAGTAAGCTTTTTCTGTTTTTTTTTTTTTTGAGTTGCAGCTAAACCACCTATCAAGTCTTTTTTTTAGACTTGCAAGCATTTCAAACTAAGTTAATTTCTCTGCCACTTGCCATAGTCACAACTTGACTTTTTGGAATGCTGGTAGGGCTGTCCTGACAAAAGTCTGCATGGAACCCTAAATGTTACTTGAAAGGATAGAAGACTGAAGTTCAGGTTTTAAGTAAATGGATTTGTAAGTTTTCAGCTCAGCCAAAAGCCTCCTTAGGCCTCTGTATGTAATGCTGTTATAAATACCATTTTAAGTTCTGAGCTTGCATTTTAAATGTCTTGGTTTCTTTGCAGGTTCCTTCTTCAGATCCCTTGCACAGGCACAGGCACAGAACTGTCGCTGTAGTTTTGTGTAACTGTAATCTGTTGATACAGTTCTCAGCCTTGCGTTTGAATTAGTTTTAACTGTGTGTGTTCAGTAATTCCCAGCTAGTAAAGAAACAGTTGAGACTCTTCTTGCAGCAGGAGAGAACTGTTGGAAGGTGTGTTGGGAGTTAAGAGAAGGAACTTGTAGGAAAAACAGTTGCTTAAAGCATTGTGGTGAACTTGTGTGTGGCAGCCCTGTCTTGAAAGGGCACGAAGAAAATGATAGAGGAAACAGCCAGTCAGAAAAAGTCATTCTAAACCAACGTTGTGTCCCTTAACTGTGGCGTGTTGCTTGAGTGGCTTTGGACTCGTATTTGCAAGTATCTACTGGTGCACTTACGATACTGCACAGCTGATGATCAATTCAGTGTAAAAATGCAGAATTAAGGAATCTCCCTTTGGAAACAGTACTGCTCAGAAGTGCTGCTAAGTCTTTGAGATAGACTTGCCACTTGCAGCTGTGAGAGAATTTTGGAAGGCACTCAAACAAATGTACTCCTCTTACAATCTAGAAAGAGGCATTGAAGAGGAACTAGAAAACAATGGGTTTGGCTTCCCCCCCTTAAAGTAGGGTTGGTGTTATGCTTGGAAGGAGGTCGCTTACTCAGTTCGGCAGTCTTAACTCTTGTAGTGTTGTCCATCTGAACAGAAGAGTTCCATGGTGAAGGCATAACTTGTGTTCAGTTGAGGCATCAGAGGCGTCTGTGCCTGAGGAATGTGCTGTAAGTTCTGTGTGTGTGGCACAGCACGGCAAAACTCGGATTACTCGAGTGATTTGCTCCAAAATATAAATTGCCTGGGTAACCAGGGAATGAGAAAGAAATTAATACTATCTTAATAGCCACTTCAAACTTATGTGCAAAAAGCCTTCCCAGTGGTCTTTCATTATTTTGCTAAGTTTCTAATTTCTTTTCTAGAGCATAGTTTTGCATGTGCCTAAATAAAAATCACAGCCATTCATTCAACTTACATAGGTGAGACTTGATGAAATCTTCTCATTCAAAGCAGTGTTTTCTTAGTTTTGTAAGCTGAGTCTCTCAGGAAAGTAAAATCATGCTTTTTCAGTGCTCATTGTTTAAAAAACATTAGTCAGGGTACTTTGTAGCATTCTGTATTACAAAAAAAGGAGGTAAAATGTGTGTGGAGGATATTGAATCACTATTCACTTATCTTAGGCCTTGAGTGATGCTTTAACCCAACTGGTTGGCATCAAGTACTTAATTCACATTCCATATGTATTAAAATAGTTTTGTTTTCTAAGTACTTACCTTCATCCTCAGGATATCTGCAGGAGTGGGGGAACTGTTGTATAGACTATTTCCCCTGAATATATGGAGTATGTTTCATGAAGAAAAGTGGTGTGTTCTTACTTGGTGAAAGGCTCAACTAAAGCCAAGACATTGTCACTAAACTAGGGCAGATTCCATGTGGCACTAAAGCTTTTTTCTAAATGCAGATCCCAAAGTCTAGGTAAGTGAGGATGCCAAAGTAGCATCACTTCCCTTATATCCAGGTGCTGCTACTGTGTTTAATTTCTCTTGCTTGACACTGGAATAACTTTCCTGCTTTTGTTCTAGGGATTGTATTGAGAAACATGAAAATACAGGGATTGTAGTGTAGATGGGGTTAAGCTCTTTGGTAAGTCAGGTTAGTAAACTTTCTTCAAGGGTAAATCAAAGTAAAACATTTATTTTAACTTGGTTAAGTTAAGGGTTAAAAGAGGAAATACCTTCAACTTTTCATACTGTTGGACCTGAACACTCTCCAGAGTGTTGGGGATTCCAGCTTTGAGTTTGAAAAGCTCAGCATGTTTGTGATGCTGGAATTAGGGGAATATGAGCCTCTGTATGGATGTGGGGTGGGTTGATTAGTTCTGTCAGTCTTTGCAAGATATGGAAGCACAGAAATCACAGGTAATATTGCATTTAGTGACTCATTTCTTGATAGCTGAACTAAAAGAAATTGAGAACTTGAAGCTGCCAAAACTTACCTTAATGGTTCTGTAAACCTTAGTATGAGGGAAAACAGGAAGATAGTCTTGCCCACAGCCTTTAACTGGTGCAGTTCATGTAACTTGGAATGAAAATGCAGGTTACCTGAAAAACAGGTCCTGGAAACCTCTAATGAAAGCGAAGAGTCAAGCAAGAAGTTACAAACTGCTTTGGTTTTAATTTTGCAGTTGCTATTTTAATGCGAGAGGCCACTCCAGTTCTGGCAGCAGCTCCAGCTGACACTGACGGGCTCCTGGAAGCTGCCGACTTCCACTTCTGAACTGCAAATGACCTTAAGTATTCCTTTTAACAAGGCTGCGATTTGCATGAAAAAAAGAAAGCTAATAACAGACGTGAATGCACTGTCTGTACAGAGGGAACACTGGTGTCCTGGTTAGAAATTGCCGAGGTGGCTTTCTTCTGCCTCCATGTATTTTTCATGTGCCTCAGAATTTGATTTGCATCCAACTTTCAAGGTTTAATCCACAAGGGAAAAAGGAGAATGAATTTGAGAAAACCCCATAAATCCAAACCCATGCTCTCTTTGAACTAGTACTAGTGAATAGAATGGAATAAATGCTTATAAAGGAACCTCTGGTGAAATTCAGGCATCTAAACTTCAGACTGTGTCTTTTAAACGTTCAAACAAAAAAGTTAAAACTTTACTACTACAGTCAGTCAGTATTACTGGTTGTTTTACATTTCCAGAGTTAGTACAGGAATGCAGGACTCAGTTACCCTTGCAAGTTATCAGGGGATTGAGACAACAGGAGAGCTAAAGTGTAAGTAAAGTTTGTTAGGTACTACTTAAAACAGACTTTACCACGCTGTTGCATTTCATGTGAAGATGGATCCTACACTGGATAGCTGTGCCTTGCTTTATTTTTTGGTTATGTCAGGTAATCGTGAACGTGGATGTGTTCCTAGTTATAATGATGAGTCTTCATAGTTTTATATTTGAATGTAATATTTGTACATGGCAATACTTCCATCCTGCCTTTGCATGTTACCTTCAGGTCTAAATTTTTCCTGTCTTCCACCATGGCATCCCTGCTCCATTATGGTACCATGTTAATGTGGCTGAATTATTGCTGAGTGTAAGCCATTCCTGAATGGAGGAAAGTCAGATTCAAATAGACTTGAACTTCATCTGGTCAGTTAATTTTAAGGAAAGAACTGCTGTGGTGCTGGTGTGGGGTTTTTTTGGTTGGTTGGTTGGTTTGGTTTTTTTCCTTCTTCCCTTTATCCATAATGCAGCTCCTAATCTGTGCTGAGGGGGAACAGTCTGAGCCAACAATCCATCTCTACCACCAAGTGGAAGTAATTCTTTAAACCATCCTGCAGGTTCTGAGGCAGCCTGGAAAGGTCCTGATTGACCAGAGCAGGCCAAACACCCTTCACAGGGTGTGCTGTAATATGTGCACTGCAAGTGTCTTGTTCATTTTGATTACACTGGTGTTGCTAGATACTGTGTTATCCTGCTGTATTGCATTCATAAACCAGCTGTTCTGATGCTAAACTATCCTATTTAGACTCTGAAGTTTTCAAGGGAAAGTGGAGTAGAGAAATAACAGAAAGACATCTTTGTAAGGGGGGTAATAGTGGTTTTCATTTGGATGGTTCTAGCAATTGAAGTCTGTGAATAGCTTTATGCACTTGTTTAAAAAAGTGCATTAAGCTAAGCAGGCTTCTTCCTCTGTTCCCACATGACATGATTGAGAAAGTGACGTTCTCTCCCTTTTTGGAGCTCTGCTTCTGACCATAGGTATGCACTTAAAATGCAGAAATGATAACCTGGGAAACTTCCGTAAAGCAAACGTAGTCCAGGTGACTTGTTTACTTTTTCTACTCCAGTTAATCTCTTGACTCACAAGGGATTGGCAAGTCTGTCAGACATGCAGACCAGAAGGTCCACAGATGAAAAATGGGTGTGACTTTTGTCTGTGTATTACATTGAACTTCAGTTCATGTGTATGTTGGTTACTAAAATAGCCCGAGAAATTATCTTTAAGATCCTTTCTGACCCAAGCTGTTCTTTGATTCTATGATCTTTAGATCAACAGAGACCATCTGTTAAATCATCTGAAAAGATCAAAAAACAGCTTTGAAGACACAGGTGCTTAACATGGAAGGTGTAAAGTTAAATCATTGTTCTCTTTGGCAGAATACTTGAAATGCTTTTGAGGTGCATGGTTTAGTTTTTTTAGCTGAAGATACGCTTGTGGCGCTGGTGAAAGACCTTCTCAGCCAAATGTTGAGTAGTCACTGACATGAGTTAATAAACATGCTACTGATTTTGCCACCCTTCTTAGTTCCTAGTACTTATACCTTATTTTCCATGAGCAATATTACCCATGATCCCAAAAGAAACCACAGTATTGTCTTGCTTGGAACCTGTGTTAAAAAGCAAAATAAAAAAACCCCTCAAAGTGGTGGAAAGTGAAGGTGATTCTTGTATTAGAACTTCATTCTGCAGCTGCTACAAACAGCTACATTGATAAGATGCTTATTTTTGCTTGTTTGATGTTGACTAAAGCACAGGCAGGTAAGTGTCACTCTGAAGCCAGTTAAGGGTGTCCCTTGGAGCTCTTTAATTGTTCCAGCGTGAAGCAAAGTAACATTAAACTATCAGAAGTAGAGATTTTCTTAAGGGTGACTAAATGCTGTCTTAATACAGCTGGCTACTTTGGAAGCCTGTATTGGTCTGGGTTGGTTTTTTCTGAATTAGTCTGTTTTCACAGTGAAAGTGACTGAATTGTTTACAGACTTATGCCCGACATCACTGGCATTCTTAATGATTGTTAGTTTATTTCTGTGCAGGTTTGTAGATAAATAAGTTGTTAATATAAGAGAATAGTCATATTATGAGGATATGGAAAAACCTACTGCAGAAGGATCTAGTGATGGGTATTTTAGATCTAGATCTGAAGATGTTACTTCATGGGAAGTGGCTAATAGTTTATAAAAAAAAGTCTGGATTTGTATTAGATTTCAGGCAAGTGCAGATTATAAAGGCAGTTTCATTTCAGTGAGGCAATGAAGTTTCTTGAAATGGAATGTTTGAAGTTAGTTTAAAAGTAAGTCAGTTTTTCAGATGACAA
Organism: Myrmophylax atrothorax; assembly: GCA_026770055.1. Lineage (NCBI taxonomy): Eukaryota > Metazoa > Chordata > Aves > Passeriformes > Thamnophilidae > Myrmophylax > Myrmophylax atrothorax. The sequence goes on from JAOXXN010000065.1 coordinate 18,486,179, forward strand.
ACTGCCTTTGAATTTATTTTCAGTGTATGCTCTACTGAACTGACTCTTCTTTCTAGCAAGTTTCCTTTCTCTGTTCGTGTGTTTTACTTGCTGCAAAACAATCCTTAGTGTTCATGCAGTTGTTGAGCTGTTGAATAGAACTTGTTAAAAGTATTAAATTATAAATTTTTTTTTTGTCGTTGTAGGAAGAAATCTGCTTCATCTAATTCAGTGCTAATTCAGTCCTGCTAATCTGCTAATACTGTAGATTGAAAGATTTTTTTGCTGTTGCCAGGATACCCTCTAATGGGCAAGGAGCCTGAGAGAATACAAAACGTTCTGATTTTTTAATTTTAAAATCTTTTGTGTTTAACAGGTAAGAAACTATTAAACTTCACCTACAGCAATAGATTTCGCTTCTGCATCTATAAAGCTTTATCCTAAAGCGTTCAGAAACCACTTGAATTCCAAGTTGTTCATGTTCCTGATGTGCCACTGAAGTCTTACCTGATTTCTGTACATTTACCACCTTCTAAGCTACAGTTCCTTCTGCAGTTCAGGCTTTGTGGTCATTCCTTACCTTTTCTTGCAGCTTTTTTTTTTTCAGACTGCTTTCTAGCTGGCTGGTTTGAACTTTCTTTTAAGCCACCCTGCTGTTGCACTATGTTCTTTCTCCACCCTGCTTTGGTTTACTATGACAGTCAAGGGTCATCTAGACACACTGTTGTGGATATTCTGTTTGTTTTACAGTGTTTTGCTTTTGTGCCACAAGTGTATCTGCTGCCCAGCCTCCTTTGGAAGAGTTTCAAAGCAAATGTGTTTATGAACTGAGGTATATTGGGTATGAATGATATTTAGCACTACAGGTTATTATATTGAAGGACAGTAATACCATCTTCTGCAACTGAGTTTCTTGTACTAAACTGCATGTTTAAGTGGAAAAGTGTCTTCTGGGTAGCCATGCATTGTTTAGCTTGCTTTTTATATTATTATTATGGAACTGTGTGCTTTTCTTGGTGTGTAGGTATCATTGTTTTCATTTTGAAGCTAATTGGGAGAATTCAGAATAGGAAAAATCTTAACTGAGTTCTGTGAGCAGTGAATATTTTGTACTTCTGAACAGTTATGACCTCTTGAATTTTGGGGGATTGGTATCTTTGTGTAAACAGTAGTTTGGACTTACTTACTTCAGCATGTCAAAGCTATTGATTGTTGGGGCATTTGGCCATATGGGGGGTGGGTGTATGCACATGGCCTGTGTGTGTGTGTATATATTTATATGTTAAAAATCACCTAGATAGGTGACATAGGAACGTGTCCAGGTGGGTTTTGAATGTCTGCAGAGGTGGACACTCCACGGCCCCCCTGGGCAGCCTGTTCCAGCCTGTTCCAGTGTTCTGCCACCCTCAAAATAAAGAAGTTATTCCTCATACTGAGGTGGAACTTCTTGTGTTTTGGTTTATGACCATTGCTCCTTGTTCAGTCACTGGACACCACTGAAAAAAGTGACACCATCCTCTTGGCACCTGAGATATTTATATATATTGATGAGCTCCCTGTCAGTCTTTTCTTCTGTCTCAGCTCTTAAGTGTTCTGTAACAGCAGGTGGCTCTCCCTTCTTTTGCCTGATAGGGGGGTAAAAGTCCCCATTTAATAACCTGCCTCAGGAGGTGGAGTTGCTAAAGGGAATGTTAGGAGCTTACTGTCTTCATGCAGTTTTCTGGCATGTTTTTCTCGGTCAGGAAAGGATTGCCACGTGGTGTCCCTTACTAGCATTTCTCTCAAGAGGATGTAGTTACCCTCTGAAAGTACAGTAGTAGTTAGCAGAGGAGCACGTGTGCTGCAAATGAGTGTAATGTCTGGAAGTAATCCTGTCTTAAACTTCAGCTTGCTTATTGACTATTGTACAGTTTATCTCTTGTATTCCAAAACATCATTTGTTTACCAGGGAATTCTTGATGGTATTTAGGGGAAGATGCAGTGTTGTGAGACTTCACCTGCAGATACTTCAAAATGCTGAAATGTTGTTAACTATACATACAAGGAAGGCTCCCACAATTTGTGAATCTTAGAACTTAGTGGTCATAAGGTCTTATTAATACATGCAGAGGATTGTAGAATGGTTCAGCTTGAAAGGGACCTCTAAAGATCATCTAGTCCAACTGTCCCTGCAATGTGCAGGGACATGTTCAAATGAATCAGGTTGCTCAGAGTCACATCCAGCCTGACCTTGAATGTTTCTGGGATGTGGCATTCACCCTCATTGTTAAAAAAAGTCTTCTTTATCTAGTCTGAACCTAGCCTTTTTTTCATTTTAAAAATTAAAACCATTACCCCTTGTCCTATTACTGTGGCCTTACTAAAAAGTCTTTCTCTTATAAGCCACCTTTAAGTTTTGAAAGGCCACAACGAAGTTTCCCTGAAGCCTTCTCTTCTCTAGTCTGAACAACCCCAGTTTTCTCAACTTTTCCTTGCAGAGGAGGTATTCCACCCCTCCAGTTGCTTCTGTGGCCTTCCTTTGGAGTCACCCCAACAAGTCCATGTCTTTCCTGTGCTGAGGTCTCCAGAGGTGGCCATAGTCCTGCAGCTGGAGGGGTCTCACCAGAGTTGCTTTTAATGCAGCTCAGGATACGATTGGTTTTCTGTGTTGTGATTGCACGTTGGTGACTCGTGTCCAGCTTTTCATCCACTAGCGCTGCCTTGTCCTTTGTCACACAAAGACTTGCCTTTGGTGAAGTCATGCTGACTGTCAGATCCCCTTCCTGTCCTCAAGGTGCCCAGTGTCCCTCAGTGTGCCCTTGTGTGCCGTGTGCCCCAGCCTCTCACCATCTCGAGGGCCTTGGCTGGTTATATATCCCACATATCAGGGCCTTCCTTGGACTGGGAAGGCCAGGAGTGGACAGAGAAGACCAGATGTAGTTGGCAAAGTGCCAAATAAGAGAGCAGGAAAGCATTTTTACTGTTATTTTCTTCCTTTATTGTTCTTTGTTTTAAGGTTGTTTATTGCCCAACTTTGAAAAGAGCTAATGAAGCAGCTAGAAGGGACCTTAATGCTTCAGGCCAGCTTGTCCTTCTGGTAGTGCTGCCGTCTTCTGAGGGTGGTTATGTGTGGAGGCTGTTCTGACAGAAGTGTGCTGACCTGGTGCTCCTGTGGTGCCATAGTGGAGGGGAACCCTGGCATGATGTGGTGGCAGGGAAGCCATGATGGAGGTGGATCCATTTCCATCTGTTCTTCTTGATCTTTGGGTGGATCTGCCTCCATGGGTTCCACATCATCAACCACACAAGTGATGGCCATCCCTGCCACGTGGCTGATGGCGCTTCCACTGTGATGTTGCCTCCTCTTCCTTGCCTGTGCCTACCCATCTGCCTTCCCATGTAAAAGCTGACAGCTGCTTGCCTTGCTCCTGGAGGCCTTGTTTGTTTCAATCATCCTTGAACTCTGCGGGCCTTGAAGCTTAGCAAAAAACTGAGGGCAGGCTGCAGAGGTACCTGTATTGATAGGGCCTGGAACAGAAGGCAGGGAGGGGCTCGTGACATCAGGAGACCACTGTGGTGGTGATGGATGTGGCCAAGTGTGGCTGTCCTGGGAGCTGGGGATGTTGTGACCTGAAAGATGTCCCCATGAGGGGAAGGAGGGCTGGGCAGATTGAGGGCCCCTTTTTGTGGGATTGCTCCCCTGTTCTTGCTGCTGCTGCCCCTTGGGCGCAGGGCCTGCTCTCCACCTCCCCTCATGTGCCCAAGTTCCAGCCAGCCTTTATCCCATGTTTGGGGTCCCCTGGATGAGATAGTGGCAGCAGTTTTGCAGGAGGGTTGAGGATGCTTGGTAACCTCCTACTGTGCAGCCCCCTGTGCCTGAGAGTGGCTGAGAGAGGGGTGAAGCATCCACAAATCCCACAGTGAAGCAAGAGGTGCAGCGAGCCTGCACAAGATCTCCCAGCCTTCCATTAAATTGTTGGTTGGGTTTGTTTCCTTTTCAGTATCTCTTCTAGTTTGATATGCCCTTAGACTAGGAGTGTGCCTGGTATTAGAAGTATGTATTAAATGGTTGAAATAGAACTGTTTGTATTTTCTCTTCTATTTAATTCCTATTGATTTCTAACCATCTGTTGGCTCCTTTCTCCATCAAGTTTCTTTAAAACTTCACTAGCTTATAACAATGTAAGTAATGGAGTATTTATCAAAGTTTAATTTCTGCTAGGTCTCATGTTTGTGGCTTGAGCAGGCTGTTCTGACTCTGAAGAAAGGCTACATCTTGTTTAACATTCACTTGAGCCTTGTATTCTATGCCAAATTGATCTTTCATTTTGTTTAAGAATTGAAACAGCCGTACCATGAAAATTCTCTTGTGTTACTGCTTTTGTTGTTTTGTGATTGCTGGGTGCAATATAAAGGACTGTAACTAAATCTCTGGACCTTGAACAGCAGCTTACATCTTTCTGACTAATAACACTGAATAAACCTCATTGCTTTGATGGAAAAAAGTTTCAAATAGGTTATTGGGTAAGTATGGTCTCTATTGTATTATGTGAAATATTTAGAAATAAAACTAAGGAATAGTTAAGAGCAGAGTCTTTACACTATGTAAAAATCATACTATTTTAGTGGGATAAATTAGATGAAGAATTCCTTGTTTTTCACCTGAACTCAGTGCAGAAAAAGCAATATCAGTGTGTTGCTATACAAGGAAAGATTTTCTTTATTTCATTCATACAGTGGAAAAGTGGAAAATTAAATTACAGCATAACTGTGTTCTTGCTATAAATTACCATTATGGAAAAGAACCCCAGAACTGAAATCCAGCTAAATAGACCTATGGAGTAACTAGTTGAATTATGTTAAGATGGCAGAAAGGTGTGCTTGGCATTTAAAATAAATCTCTTAATGCATTTAAAGGTCTTATAAGTTAATTCACCAACTTTTTTTATGATCAAAGCATAAGAATTTATCTTCATCATTACTTTGCTCTTCCTCAAACCTATCTGCCTACTTAGTTGGCTTTTAGGAGGCAAGAGATTGTTGGGATTGGAGGTGCTTTTATCATTAAGAAATGCAAGACCATTTTAGAACCTCTGATGGCATCAAGGACTCCTTTGGTGGTTACTCTTCTTGCATCCAACAACTGGGTTGTCTTTTGTGAATTGCTAGACAGGATTTGTGAAAACCTGTTTTTTTGCTGGAGTAGGTTACATCAATTAACGTGTTTTAGTCGCGGAAGGGTTTGTGGGGCCAAGAGCAACTGATGTTTTTTTCTCCATCTGTGTGCTGAAATCGACAGTTGAGTTCTGAGTTTGGGCTTGGTGTTTTTTTGTTTCATTTTTTGTTGTTTGTTTTTTTGTTTGTTTTTTTTTTGTTTGGTTTTCTGGTTTTTTGTTTGGTTTTTTGTTTGTTTGTTTGGTTTTTTTTAAGTAATGCAGTCCTTGTTACAACTCTGTATGTTGCATTTCTCAGACTTTCACATATTATGAAGTTTTCAGCTTGACACTGATACACCTAAAACTTTTCTTGCT
>JAOXXN010000065.1:18502220-18533296 GCA_026770055.1 Myrmophylax atrothorax
ACATGGCAACATACAGGTCTGTATTACAGTAAAAGCAGAGTTGCATAAGATAGCCAAGCAGTTTCTAATGGTTGGACTTACTGACTTGAGTAAGTCAGCTAGTGAAGGTATCAAATAGGTTGCTTATTTTCAGCACTAGTTAAATGAGCATCCTTAAATATATTTCTTGCTTAAGAAATGTACTAAATGAGCTAAGAGGATGTCAGTCATCTTTTTTCTGCTGCAGGGATGGCACTGGTCAGGCAACAATATGACAGCCAGGGTTACAGAAGGGAGTAGTGGTCTCCTTGCCAAAATGTGTTTGTGCCTTAAGACAGGAAGACATTTTCATTATTAATTCCCCTGTTCATTTCATAATTTGCTACTGATTCTTCTTTTTGACTGGCACTGTGACCACAGTTCTGGTTGGTTAACCAGCTAAAATCAAATAAGACACCAGAGGTTCTGGTTGCTTAATGAAATTGTTTTCAGGGATAGGAAGTTAGGGTTGCTGAAGCATTATAGTATATTTATAGACTGCCCACCTAGCTGTTCTGTGTATATTGTAGCAATGTAGACTATAGTTGGAGTAATCAATGAGAATCATTTCTTACAAACTATTCCTGATTCCTTTCAAGGTTGAGTAGAATTCACCAACTTGACAATCATTTTTACAAAGTCATCGTTTTCATGTGGCTGTTTTTTAGTGCTTCTTGTCTATAGTATTTTGCAGGGAGAGGGTGAGACAGTTGTTCAAAGACTGATGGCACTTCTCCATCACTGTGTGTAATAATGATGAAGTGATTGTTTTTAAAGGTATTTTAATACTTTTATGTGTTTACTTTTCTTTTACAGAAAAGTGTCATGAAGACAACCTGGGGTGTACTGGATCCACCTGTGGGAAACACGCGTTTAAATGTGATTAGATTAATATCTAGCCTTCTACAGGCGAATACAAGCAGTGTGAACCAGGAGCTTATAGAACTTAACAGCATAGGTGTAATACTGGTGAGAATTTAATGCTGTCTTCTTTATTTTTATCTGGTTTTTCTGTCACTACAGGTAATTTTCCAGTCTAACTTTTCAGCACTTTTGTATTGTGTTTCTACTGCTTGGTTTAAGAACTTTCAATATTGGATTTTACTGTTAAATTAATCTGTCTGAGGTCAGCATTTTCCTGTGATCACTTGAATGGTTCTTATTTGCTGCACCTTCATAAATACATGAAGTTATTTTCTTAATAAGCTTATTTTCAATTACATGTTCTCAAGTTTTCAGCCACATTCAAGGCTTTACTGGTGTTTTCATTCTTTACTTAAGTTGTTCTCTCAAAATGCCTTTTCCTCACTTAATATGTGGCTCACCAAATTGTATCTCAGCACTGGCCTATAAAGGAGCAGTTATTCTTGATAGCTGATATGCCTTAAAATCTCAAAGCAAGGCACAACAACAGGTAACTTGTTGTTCTGTGCTAATGTTCTTTGAGTACTTCCTACTTCATACTTGCACTATAGCTGATGTATTCTTTGTGTTTAGGTTCACCCAAGAAATTCAAATGTTGATATTGATAAAAACGTAACTAGCAAATCATGTAAAACTTAAAGTGGTTTCTGAACAATATGTACAGTTTATGTAGGCAGTTGCAAACTTAAAGTGCTAACAGTGTCTCTATCCCAAACTCTTTTAGTCCAAAATCCCTTTTTCCTGCAACTGATTAATACAGTACAATTGAAATGTTTTCATCTCAAATTTTCTTCACAATTGGGTTTGCAGGCAGATGCAAACCTATATACAAGTAGCTAACTTCACTGTGGCCAAAGTTTTTCCTAGGTCCATTGTCTAAGGGAGTGTACATGCTATGAATATTTGCATGTTCTTAAAATTAGATTGTTTTGTAAACAAAATTCAGTGAGGTTTGAACACACTTTTCTGTTGCATGTTTGACATAAGGAAAAAAGTAATTGTAGCTCTGTAAACTTCAGTACTTCGTGATGTTTGTTGAAACAGCTCATGTTTTACTGTGCAGACTTGCCTGTTAAGAAAAATTATGGCAAGATGTCATTAGTATAGGAGGACTGAAGGAAGATTGAAGAGCTTTAGCTGTACTTGGAATGAGACTAAGATTGTTTAATGCTGTTCCAGTCACTGCATGCATTCCCTTAACTCATTTCACTTTACCAGTAACAGAAATCATTTGAGTTTTGCAGTAAGTAGTGTAAAATAACTAGGCCTAAAGCTTGAAAAAAATCTTCTATGCTTAAAAGAAAGAAATGGGGAGAAGCAGAAACATGACAGAATGAATGCTTCTTATTGTACTTCAACCTCAGTGTTTGTCTTGTGCCTTGTTGATAATCTTAAACTGCATCTAGAATATCTGAGGTAGCTTTCTGTAATACCAGAATAAAATTAGTAGATGATGGATTCAAAACAGGTAGATGTGATTTCGTAAGGAATCTCACTGAAGTAAGAGCACATTTATAAAAGGGTATTGTAGATGCTAGGAAGGTTAAATGAACTCAAAAAAGATGAATTTGTCAAGGACTTCTAAGGTTGTAAATAACCCTTCTGACTCTGGGACTTTCTGGGCTGCAGGAACAATTTTAAGCGTGGAGCATCACTTCTCCCAGTCATTGCAGTCTGAAAGTGCTTTACTGATGACCCCTGCAACAAACCCAGTACACCTGAGTTCTTATTCTGATCCAATATAGTGTTCCTTGAGTTCAGATAATGGCAAGCACAAGAATTAACGTTTTTGTAGGTCACATTTTTTGTTGCGCAATAGTACTTAGTGTAAAATTTGAAGAATTTCTCTTCCAGTGTAGTCATTTCAAAAGATTTGTTGGGTTGATACTGTTGGTTATGTTTAATGAAAAGGTCTTGGTTTGTGTAAACCTCTGTGACTTTGTTTCTCAGGACATGTTTTTTAAGTATACGTGGAATAACTTCCTGCACACTCAAGTAGAAATCTGTATTGCATTGATTCTTGCAAGTCCTCTTGAAAGCACGGACAATGGCACAATTACAGATCAGGATTCCACTGGGGACAATCTCTTACTGAAACATGTAAGTTGTGGTTTTTGTGAATCTCTTGAATTTTCCTGTTTCCAGGCTATTGTAGCAGTTACTTTTACATAAAATATACTCCAGTTTTACTTAAGGTTTAGAACGAACAAGAATATCTTTTTTGCTTTAAATGTCAGTTCAGGGTGTTAAACCTGAAACTGCCATTGATTTTTGCTGCCCCAAAGTGAGCATGTATGCAGAGCTGCAAATACTTATTTTCCTTGAAGAAGTTCCTCCTATTTTTAGGCATTAAAATTGCTATTTCAATAGCTTTATACTACTACAACTCAGCACTTATGGACAGGAGTAGAAATAATATAGGTTTAGTTTCTTGGTTTCTGATTGTGGTCTGATTGCTGCTTCTGAATTTTAAATCCACTAATGATAGATCCTGAAGCTGAAATTAGTTGTCTTGTGGACTTTTAGTATCAACTAAAAAATGGATAATAGTGTTGCACTTTACTGTTACTGAGCCTGTTTTGCTTTTTTGACAGCTCTTCCTTAAGTGCCAATTAATAGAAAGAATACTTGAAGCGTGGGAGATGAATGAGAAGAAACAGTGAGTAAATAGTTTTCTCATTCCCTGCAATTGTCTACATAAGACTTGAATTATGAAATGAATGTGTAACCAATTCAGAAGTGATCTGGCCAGTTCTAAAGTCACTCGTATGTTGGTATTTGAATTAAAGCTTTCTCTCATACTTTTTGTAGCATTCTAATGCTTTTGCCCCTGGCCATTTGAGAACACAGTAGTTGTCATTCTTGCCATGTATAAGATATTACTATAATCTTCAAAGTTTATCCATGTTCAAGTACAGAAACATATTGTAAGTTTTGAGAGGACAAGGAAATACTTTCCCCCAGTAAGCAATTGAGAATTACTTGTGAACACATCAAGGCGTATCACATACTGGGAGGCATCCAGATGCCCAAGTAGTAAAATCCAAGTTCTCAGCAATGGAATACCCTCTAAAAGTAAGTGTTTAAAAGGGTATAAGTTTCAAGGAGCTAAAATTGTCTGAAACAGCTTTTGTAACAGGTGAAAAAACCTCAAGTTTTCACCCACAGGGCTGAAATGGTTCTGAAGGCTCATAAGTTTGACTCGGGAGATACCGAACAGTAAATGTTAGCTCTGACTTGTAAAAATACAGAATTAACTACCGAGGATAGGGCTTCTGTTTGCTGGTATGTTATCTGAGACAGTTTCACTCCTCATCACATTCTTGTTCCTATCTTAAGTGAATCAGATGGTAAATACATGGCTAGTGTAACTTACCTGGCAATAAGGATGCTGAAGAGGGGAGTACAGAAAAAACGAATGTGACTTGATGTAACTGTAGGAGACGTGCTCCCCCAGTGTCTTCTATTTTATATTGATCCTCCTGAGGTTATAGAGAACTGCCAAATTTTCCAGCAATTAGACTCATACAAAAAGTTATTTCCATAACTCCAGCCGAAAACTTAACTTTTACTTGGATAAGATGTTCTTGATTTAGTGCTTCCCATATGAATGATTTAGTTAAACATTTAGTCTCATGTTTGCAAATACTAGTGAAGAAAATAGTGTTTTAAACCTTTGTGCTTTTATTTGGAAGCAAACTGTTGTAATTAATTCACTCCTTTATCCAGTTTTATAGAGGTATGACTCCAACAGTTAAAGATGAATCTTTATAATGTTATAATGTAATGGGTTTTTTTGCTTAGCTGTTTGAGGAAATGGTATTTTAGTCCTTTTTTATTCTATCACTTAATGTTATTTCAAGCAGCACTAGAAGCTTAAGGGTGACTGCTTTCTGCTGGTAAAAATCTGACATAGTGCAAAGTTGCTTGATTCACAGGGATTAATAAGCATTTGCTAACAGAAGATACCTTTGTATTCTAGAGTTCTCCGCTAGGCAGTGACAAATCAGTCCAGTTTGTGTAATACAAGCACTCTTTATGGCATATCCCGTATTAGAAACTACAACCTTTGCCATCATCTTGTGCTTCTTGTTTTGAATGTACTTGTTACCTAAGCAGTGAAGGGAATAAAACAGGAATCTCTGTCAAGTTGTTCTGTAAACATTGTAATAGTTGGATTTATGATATCTTGCATTGACACAATTTCAGTTACCTCATGTTAGATGATGATGGAGGAAAATCACATCATGTGATTTGTGTTTGCATAGCATAAGCTACTTCCTGAACTGCTGTCACTTGATGAAGGTTTCAGTGAAACTCATTGAAGGTTTGTGTAGCCAGTTGAGTGGGTCTTTCTTGGTTTTCATTTAAAACACAAAACCTTAAGCTGATGCAGCAAAAGTCTGGTTAGCTTGCAGCTAAGTGCTAGAAAATCCGTTTCAAGTTGGACCTCTCATTATCACTGTTTGGTCAGATTTAGAATGGTTCCAACTGATAGTAGGTATTCAGAGCACTATTCTAACATCTGGTAATTCCTGTTTCTGCAGAGCAGTACTGTCGTAAGAAATATTCAAATAGCCATGTAATTTTACCTTTAATAAGCATGTAAATGTCATTCCCCAGTTTCAGGAAAGCAATGGTCGTAACTGGACATGCTTAATGCAATGTTAAGAAATTCTGAAATACTAAAGCACATTTAAGAATCCTTTTCCCTTTTGATCATGGGCTCAAGGCTCTGAGGGAATGTTTGATGTATTGGGGTTTTGCAAAATACTCTCAGCAACAGAAATTTCCTAAAAACTCTGGATCTGTTGCTAATTTTGTTGTTATTTTGATAATGCTGTACATTTTTCTTTCTACATACACACACAAAGGTTAAAGTAGTTCTGTTTCCCTCCTAGTACTTTACATGCTTGTTAAGTTTCCTAAACTGGCTCTGTAGTGACACCAGTTGATACTTTCAGTTCTTGAGTACTTTTATGAACCTTTGGTTTTAAGATGCAACTCTTTAGCTTGAGAAACCCCTCTGCTATCTATCTGATGTAACTTCCTGACTATGGTAGTGTTTTATAACAAAATATAGTTGCACAGTTACTCTGAGTGTGGGCAGTTGAATTCCTTTTGTCTCTTGCAGGGCTGAAGGAGGAAGACGGCACGGCTACATGGGCCATCTGACAAGGATAGCAAACTGCATTGTGCATAGTACAGATAAGGGGCCAAACAGCACACTAGTCCAACAGCTCATTAAAGGTATTGTTTAATGACCTGAAGTTTATTTCCATACCTTTCATTATCAAATGCTGAGGAAATTAAATTAAAAGGTAACTATTGAATAAAAGAACATACTGATTATTTCTGAAGCATTCAGTTTAAAACCAGCCATCTTTGAACATATGCTTAAGTTTTTGCTTTGTGTTTTTTTTTCCAAACAGTATCAAAGCTCCCTGAAATAGATGGAAAGACAGACTGGCCTGGTTAATTTGTACTTGTTTGCTAGATGGAGTAATCTTTATGGATTTAGGAGGATGTATCTATTCTTACCAGTATTTTTGATTGAGCAAAATATTTGAAAAAATAAGTGATGCTTCATTGTTGATAGTATTAAATTGTTTTGGGGGTTTTTTGTTTCCTGTGCTAGAGCTTCCAGAAGAGGTCAGAGAGCGATGGGAGACGTTCTGCACAAGCTCTTTAGGAGAAACTAACAAGAGGAATACGGTGGACTTGGTAAGTAGTGATGGATAAAGTATGAGAATTGCTGCTGCTTTACTTGGCTCTGGTTTCGTTTTGTCAGCAACACTGTCACTCTTCCAAAATACTGTGTACTTATGAGAAGGCCATCTAGTTGCTGAGCCATGGAATTGATAATTCTTTAGTTTATTTTTAAAATAAAGCCATATCATTAATACTTTGTACGGGAATAGTACAGAAATTCGGTTTGTAGTAGCTAATCCCAGACAATTTCCAAAAATGAGGATTTCTTTACAGCTTCAAGTTAGTGTCCTTGAAAACTCCTGTCTGCTTGAAGAGTACAACTAAAAGTGCAGGAGCTGGTGTTAATAACTTTACCTACAGGATGTAAATGACTATACTGTTTAAAGGGGAAGTGCTGCCTGCATTCTACTGCATGTGGTGCTGACCTTGCTTAAGTCACATCACTTTGTATACTGTTGTGCACCTGCCACATGCCTTCTGCACGCAGCTGTAGTGATTACTTTTAGAAAACGCTAAACTTAAGTGGAAGTATGAAGAGGTTTTGTGTAATCATGTTAGACATACAAGTTTAAGAGTAATCACTGGGAGACTTTAATAAGCAGAGGCTGTTTCCAATGTCAACAGACCAATTCATGAATTTTGATATACCTGACTTCTCCAGGAATGCAGTGCTTTGCAGGTGGCTTCATTAATTAACTTGTGCTCGTCCTATATTAATTGGGCTGTAAAACTAATAGATTGTTGCATTTGTCATTTCAACATAATATGGTAAGTGGAACATAATACTAACAAGTGTCAATAGAAGCAGTAGAAAATTACCTGAAACTGTGCAACTTGTGGACAGGACCAAATGTTGTACATTAGGCAATTTTTCTTGAGTCTGTGACTGCAAAGAAGTGCATAGTGCTTGTAGATTAGTGTTATTTTTCCTTCTGTTAGAAACTACTTGGTCAAGACCAAGAGAAGGATTATGTAAAGAGGAAGAATTTTAGGCTGACTTACAATAAATAATACTAATCAGCTCTTTAGATACATAATCATTTGCTTGGGTGTACTTGATGTAGCAGCAGTAAAACCTAATTGAAAACTTATCTTCAAACTCCGTAATTTTCAGTAGAATAGAAATACAAACCATTAAAACGGTTTCTTTTATCTGAAATGCCATCTGGAAAACTCGATCTTGGAATTTCTGAAATCAGAATTTGTTTCTGCTTGCCTGATTGATTCTCATGAGTCTTGGATTATCATTTAGTTCAAGATAATCAGTAATGGACAGTACAGTGTGGTGTAGAAGATACAAAAAGATCTCATAGAAAGCTCAGCTTACTGTTTTACTGAGTCAGGTTTAAGATACAGTTATTAATTTGGTGTATCCTGAAAGCTCAGGTCCACAGTATTTCTTCCCAGTCATGCTGTCCCCCATACTTTCGATCTGTGCTTTGCCCTCTGTGGATTTGTCCTCTCAGGTATAAACCCAGACAGTTTGGTATGTCTGAGTGTTTAAGTTCTTCGGCAAGTTCATGAAGACATCCTGGGTTAAAATAACAGCTTAGCAGAATAATGTGTATACTTAAAAAAAACATACACTTCATGTAAAGTGCAGATTTGCCATGTCCCCTAAGGAAGATTAATCACATGTATCTTAATTTTCTATGAATTAGCCTTATATTTATTGTTGGGTAGATAATTAGACCTATTAACTTAGTCCAGGGTTTTTCTGTGCTAAGCAAGATGTTGAGCAAAATACGTCAGGCTTGACTAGAATAGTTTAGCACACAGTTCTGATCTGAATGATGGAACTGTGGTTTACTGTTGTTCTTTGTCGTCAGCCAACTTACTGGATTTACGATGTTCTCACATCCTCCTATAATGTGAGGTTCATTAAAAAATATGTAACTGACTTGGGCTGTGTGAAGGCTATGGAAATAACTGGTCTTGTGAGCACTCTGCTTCAGTTATTTGGTGAATAGAAAAGAGAACTATTTTACTATAGTGGAACAAGGTATGTCTTCTGGAGTTCCATGTATAATAAAGTGCTTCTGCAGCCATGAAACTATTTTTCAGTTGTTTGGCAGAGGAAGGTAGGCTGTACTTCACTAGACTTACCTACTTACATTTACCCAGCTGAAGATTAAATAAATGTTGAGGAAATGTTGCTTTTCTCTTTAGACAAGGTGCATTAATGATGCTGGTACAGTAAAGAATGATACACAGCTGCAAATGCTAGGTTTGTACAAGAGACTCAGTGTAACTTGGGATGCGTTATAGCATCTTCCTGGTATTAGTCGTGATACTTGAAGTTTGTGAGGCATACCTAAAGACTAGGTGAGGAGAATATACCTCCCAAAGCCTAAAAATAACAGTCTACAGGACAAGTTGTTGATATTTGCCTTAAGAATTGCTATGTAGTTCCTTTCACTTAAGGATATCCTTCTCAGTGTTACCAGGAAATAAGGCAAAAAAAAATCACAAATAAGAATGAATTTTTTGTGGGAAGTACCAGTGCTGTGCTAGTGTTAGAAAGGGACTGGGCTGAACAGTGAGCAGCAGTAAGAGTTACTTCTGCAGTTTTCAAGTGGGCATTTTTGAATATACTTGTATTTAAAAAAAAAAAGAAGAATTTGTGAATCACCTGACATCGCTTGAGAATCTGTAGCATGAAGTTTTTAGGAGTGTGAAAAATAATGCAGTGTGTGCAGTATAAACTTTGTCATCTGTGCATTTTTTTTTACTAGTTATCCCTCATAAATTATGTCTTAAGTGTCAGCTGCTTCTGGTGTTGCTTTAGTTAATTGCTGTCCCAAACTAAAATTACTTTGAGTGCTGTTCTGATGGAAAATGAGTACTTCTAATAACGTGGTCCTTGGATGGCAGTGTCACTTAACAAACTGTTCCCACTAGTTACATGTCATATCATCAAAAAAGCCTCCTCTTCTTTCATTAGTAATGTTTAAAACAGTGGCTGCTGGGGCAACAGCTCCAAAGACAAAATGCAGGCTTTGTCTCATTTAGTTTTAGAGAACTGTCAGCCTCAAGACTGGCTTTTTTATGTTAAGTAGTAATTTTGAAGTAGTCAAAATCTTTGGCTTCCTGTATGTGATAATGCTACGGAGATACTTCAGGGACTGTTTTATGTGGTATTACAGTTAGTAAAACTCAGTAGTTCAATTTCTTGTTTTGATACAAAACTGAAGATTCAGCCAGATAGTGTGAGTGTACCTGAGTGTCTGTCATATGCTATGCAAGTGACCAAATTTCTTTGTAGGTTACTACCTGCCACATTCATTCTTCCAGTGATGATGAAATTGACTTTAAAGAAACTGGCTTCTCACAGGATTCTTCTTTGCAGCAGGTGAGTTGAATTCTTATAACAGCTTAAGTTGCCCTTTCTGTAAAAGCAAATGAAGAGATTTTTAAAAAAAGCAGAGGAACTTGTATTTTTCTTGCAAGCAAATATAAATCCAGAAAGTTCAAAATAAAACTTAGATGGGTGCATGCACACAACTGTGTCTTACCAAAGTCTTCTAATTCTTTCACTGGTGGTGAAAGATGGGAGCCATGTGGCACAAGATTGCCAGTAGATCCCTTAGATGGATTGCATTACTTGGCTGGGTTACTGTATGTACGGCCAGACTTTGCGAACGAAGATTTGGGCAGGGCTCTCCCCACATGGTGTGCCCTTCCAGCCTGCGCAGTGGATGTTTTAGGTGAGGCACAGTGTGCGCGGAACTGGCCCCACCCTTTAAGTCCTAAGGTCCACCTGCCACGGCCGAGCAAGTTTGGACAGTGACAGTGAAGTCCTCGGGACTGTCTCCAGCACCCACTACTAACCGGGGGTGACCCTGCTGAGCATGCGAGATCTGACGGGATGGGATGGCAGGGAGGCATTGAACTGCCAGGGGATGGCCCCCACTGAGCTGGGTTACTAATCAAAGTCTTTCAGCTCACATTGACAGCTATGTAGTAACTACCTAACCTAGGACTGGCTTTGGTATTCTATGCATCTTCTGTAGTTTTATAATATGTAATTGCTTGTCTAAGTTTGAATTGTGGGTGGTGGCTCAAGTTTTAAGAATCTGATGCATTTTTATCTAAGTGCTTTGTACATGTAAGGTGCACCTGAATAAAAACTTGCTAAGTTGGGTGCTATCTGTAGCAGCTCTAGTGAGAAAGTAAGATCTTCTAATATCTCTGTGCTTTTCATGCATCCCCTTAGTGACCTGCTGTGCCTAGGCAATCCCAGCAGTTCCAGGTAGTTAATCTGGAGAAATGCAGATGGTCCAGTGCTGCTTCTTTCAAGTTTGTCTTGCTGTATACCTCCTCTTTTTATATATATTTTCTTTTTCCTTCAGTTTTCATGATGCCTTACTCTAAACTTGAAGTTTTGACCATTCTTTTCTTTTCTTTCTATATTCACTGTGTTCAACTTCATCACCTTACTGTGTCCTTTCTGCTACTGGGGCAAGAAACCAAGAGAGTTGACATGACAGCTTTATTCCCCAGAATATCTTAGCATTGGCTGACTATACACATGAGAAAATAACATTATTAAAAAGTCCCTAGAGAATGTGTGATAATTTAGAATTTATAGTCCTGGGAAATAAGAGACAAAAACTATTGTTATGGATAGGAGAAGATACCCACATATCCCTTAATGTGTATGTGCCCATCAGCTGGCAGCTGACACTGGCATCTTTATTTAAAAAAACCCAAAACAACAGTTGTCAGTGACACTGCATTGAGATGTAAAATGTTGAATGGTTTTGTTCCTCTAGGTATTTAATAGATGCTGCTGGTGTGTGTGCCTGAGACTGATACTGCTAGTGATAACGACATGATAAATATGCGACTGTGCTTTAGTATCTATATATAATCTACTTTTCTGGTTGTTAATATTTATAACTTCATGTTATTTTGAACAAAGACAGCTTTTTCTTTTATACAGTGTCCTGTGTTGTTTCAGTATTTCTTTGGGGTGTGTTTGGAAAGGTGCTCATTAATATGATTAAACTACAGATTTAACTTTTTTTTATTGAAAGCTGCTATTAGTGTGGCTTTCAAGTCAGTAAATGTAAGACAGGTTGTAGTTGATGTTACCATTCAAAACTGAAAGGTTAAGACAAGTCTTTCTCCTGTCCTTTTACGTTTAGTTTAGATAGACTTTATTTCTTTGGAGCAAAATGGGCAAATAAATTTTAGAGTATTATTAGAATCATTATATCACTGTCGTTGGTCCTGGGGTTGCCAGGCCTTTTCTGATTATCAGATGCAACAAATGACGTCCAATTTTATTGACCAGTTTGGCTTCAACGATGAGAAGTTTGCTGATCAAGATGACATTGGCAAGTGAGTATAACATTATACTGGCTTTTGACTATAGTCTCGTGAGCTTTCTTTCTTACTCTTTTTTCGACTGGGGTTTTGCTGATGATAAATTACAAGCATTTACTAATGTGAGGGAGTTGCCAATCAGTCCTGTCTTTTTGTACCATCTGTGTGCATTGATAGAAGCATCTCTGAACAGCTTGCAGAGGAAAACAACAGTTGAATCTTCCTTTCTAATGTCCTAGTTGTGCCATCATTGAGAACACAGTGCTTGGGAATAAAAAAAATAAATTATAACTCTGCTTTTGAAAGCTATGGCTCTCCGTTGACCTGGTGTTGTTTTGGGGCACTTTAGTTTTCTTTGTCTCTCAAAGTAGTTTTTTTCCCCCTGCTGAATCTGTGTACTGGACCAGATGAATATCTTTACTTCTACCTTTTCCTGGAAAAAATGACAGGAACAATGTGTCTCTGAATATACCTTTCTTTAGGGGACAGTAAGGAAGGGCTTTGTAAATCTACCTTTGTCTGTAAGGTTAAGGCAATTAAGACTTCCTTCTACAAATACTGTAAAAGATGAGGAAATGAGAACAGTCTTGGTCAGGTTAAAAAAACCCCAAACAAGCAAAACAAAACCAGCACACAGTAAAATACACCTCCCACAAAAACTGGTATCTTTCCTCAGTTTTAAGTAAACTGATGCCATAAATGGAAAAGGGAACAAAGGAGGTTCTTGCTGATGATAGAGTCAATTGTTATTTTTTTAAGACTTTATGGTTTGGGATGCAAGAACGTGCAGATAGGAGTGCAAAGCATTACTTCAGGATGGTTTTTAGAAGGGTGTTTTTATCATAAACTCACTAAGACATGTTTAAAAAGTGGTGGCTGAGTGAAGCTTGTACATGCCATCTGAGAAGCATTTCTACCTTTTTATACCATGTAGTCAGCTGAGATCAAGATATGATAGTAGAGGAAGTAACTCAGGATACTCCTTAACTTTATTAGAAGCAAGTGGATTTTGGCAAGGTTAGGAGTTGGAATTCCTTCAAGTTCATGCCTTTGGAAGTCTGTCTTGGTAGAAAGAAGATGACTTCTTGTGTAAGGAAGTCTCTTGGGATTTGTGGTAGGCACACTGATGATGTACTCATGACTTGAATTAAGCTGTAGATAAAGTTATTTTAAAGTTATGCCTTTTGTGCAAGAACCAATTACGCTTCCAGTTACCTGCATTCTGTTGCACTGTAATTCAGATGGTAGCTTGCATAGCAATTCAGTCGCACTTGAAACTTAAGTTCCTTTAGGCCACTTAGCTTTTTCCCTCCTTCGTAATGCATTGGAGATTACAGGAAGAGTAGTATGTGCTCTACTGAATGCACTGCTAGACAAAGAATGTATTGACTCTTCTGCAAGTCTGGTAGTATTTTGTATCTTTTCCTCCTCTGTTTCCTTCTAAAACACATCCTAGAGATTTAGTTTGCCTAATGACATATTTATTCAGATATGTTCATAATTACTTTAGTGAAAGTGATTGATAGCTTAATATGTGAAGATGTACCAAGCCTAATATATATATATATATATATATATATATATATATATATAGTGTTACGTTTGGAAAAATATTTTGGTGATTGCTTAAAAAACACTTTGGAGGGTTTTTTTGTTAGGAAACAGAACTTGATATTACATTTTTCACTTTGTTGCTTCCTGTTGAGAAGGTCCTTTGATAGAATAGTGAAATCGGTTAGAATATATAAGAACTGCTAATGTGATATTTGCAGGATTTGGAGCTGTATCATGATAGACCATAGTCAGGTTAAGCATTCTTTAGGCCTAGGCTTTTTCCAGTGCATAGCAGTACAGTATTTGAGATTATAATTTCAGTTATGCTTGTTTAGGCTTGTTCCCTCTTTATGGTTACTGTAGGGTAGACATGGCACTGTTTTGTGCTCTTGATTAAAATATTTACGGTTAGAAAAATCTCATGAATGCCAGGCCTCCTCCATGTGTAATTTGACTGTTTTGTGTTGGAAACTACTGTCTTTAATCTTCTGTATTTAGATTATTGGAAAGTAGGAAACCAAAGAGAAATTTAATGTCTTCATGTCATAATAGAAAATCTTGTTTTATTACATACATCTGCTTTTTTCTTGTAGTGTTTCGTTTGATCGGGTCTCGGACATCAACTTTACCCTCAATACAAATGAAAGTGTAAGTATGTGTTCCAGTGCTGTCAGAAAAATGACTGTCTTAAACTTTGATGTGACCTCAAAGTTTTGGTGGTGGTAATATTTGCTCCTTTTATATGTAATCATTGGAAAATAATTACCCTACCTTATTCCTGTATCATGTGAATTTCTAGTTGGAAGACATTGTTGCTGTTCTTTATAATCAGTATTAAGCGGAATTGCTCCTAACTTGTGTGGCTCAACTTGTTTGAGACCAGGCTTAGATTCAATTTGTGCATATTGCACACCACGTGTGTTTTAAGACTAGAAGCTATTTCAATCTTACAGTGAGATTATAGTGACAAGGAAGTAAGAACAGAGACTCTAAACCTAGATATTCTTTGTTGCTTGAGCTGAAATGATACCCCCTACAGAAAATAAAGCTGGAATACTTGGTGATCTGGCTATCTGGGAAACATTTTGGTGCCATTCCTATATCCTGTTCTTAAACTTGATGGAAACTCTTTGGCCCGCTCACCTTGTTAGTAGCCAAGTAAAACAAGCAGCAATAAGTGTTTTCTTGACAAGCTTTAAAGTAAAACATTCTGATTTTCTTCTGCTTTTAGAGAAATATATAAAATTCTCTTCAGGATAGTAATATATTTTCATGATGTTTACTAATGTAAGTAGAATGATCAATCACAAATATGGATTTTACATTTCTGCTACATGTAGGGCAATATAGCCTTGTTTGAGGCATGCTGTAAGGAGCGGATACAGCAGTTTGATGATGGTGGCTCTGATGAAGAAGACATTTGGGAAGAAAAACATATTGCATTTACACCAGAGTCCCAGAGACGTTCCAGGTAAGAAATGTTTTTCATCCAAAAAGCAGTGTAGTCAGCCTGTAATAATATACCTGTCCTCTGGTTCAGTCTGGCTGTTCGTACAGATTGCCCAGCATAAATAGGTATTTGCACTCTGTGGAGAAATGGCTTTGGTGTTTTGCTTTCCAACCGTAATTTACAGAAGATGCACTTCAGCTTTTGCACCTTGGTTTTTTTGTTGTTTTCTTGGAGGAGGGAGGTGGGGGGTTTGAGCTTTTTTTGTTTGTATGGGGGTTTTTGTTGGTTTTCTTGGTTTTTTTTTCTTTCCTGCCGCTTGTTTTTTCCCTCTCCTTTTAAACCTGCTTAGCCATTTTTGCCTCAGACGAGGCAGCCCAGCTCCTCAGCTCTGAGCACTGGTCTGTCCTCTCCACAGTGTGGTTATGGACATAGGAAGATGCATTGAAGAGGAAGATGCACTGAGGGGAAGGGGCATCTAGTCCTCAAAGCTCAGGGCTGTGCAGCCTCCCTCAATACCTATTGAAAGCCTCTTTATGTGATCAAGTAAAGAATCTTAAACCTTGGGGTTTTTTGAGAGAGAAATGAGAAGAATACTAATAGGTAAAAATTATACCTCAGTTAATCTGTCAAAAATAATTGTGGTAATTCTCTTCAGCCTCAAATACTTCAGTATTTCGTACTGCCCAGGGTATGATATTAAAACCAGAATTTAAAATGTCTCTTTGTCTTTGAAGTTCGGGCAGTACAGACAGTGAAGAAAGTACAGATTCTGAAGAAGAGGATGGAACTAAACAAGACTTGTTCGAATCGCACACCAATACAGAGGACAAAATGGAAGTAGACTTAAGTGAACGTACGTAGCTTTTTTCCCTACTGCTCTGGGTTATAGAGAATTGTTAGATACAGCAGTCTGATTTTGTAGCAGTTTCCTTGTTTACTGTTTTTATTCCAACTGTCTTAAGTAGTCTTTCCCACTTGCAACTGGCCATGCAAATGTTGGGAAGTTTGAATTCCTTACACGTCTTGAATTACTTACTGTTTTTAAAATTCATGTTACCGCTCTTCAGGAGGGGAAAGAAAGGAAGAGTAATCAGAAAGGGAAGGATTAAGTGTACTGATTTAGAAATACTGAATTCAAAACTAATAGATCGTTAATCTCCAAACCTGAAAGATGGTATTTTTATTGGAAGCCTTTCAGACCAACTTTTCATCTAACAGTGCTCTTCAAAAAGATTTCCTACAGAATCTGAGTGGATTTGCATTGTTCTGGTTTCATATGTGAATGAAAGGTGCACATCAGGAGACTTATGTGGAGTCTTAACTGGTGTAATTGGTTGAAAAGTTTTCACATTCACATCAGGACTAAACTGGCTTTAGTTAAATTGGCAGTGTGTAGGTAAAAGCCCTGTGTTTATCTAGACTGTAAGGAATTAAATTAAAATAGAAGGAAAAGTTAAGGGTTTTCTTTTCTTTTGTCAGATTGGTGTCGTTGGCATCTGTGTGTCAAACAAGTTTTGATCCATGTGGGTCTCCTCCCATATCTGCCTGGGTTGGAATTTCTAATTGCTAGTCAGAGCTTCCTTTTCAGCCTGTTTTTTTGTATGTAAGTGTTAATGAAAAACATGTTTCCCTTGGGTAGGTGAAGTATTTTGAATTGACCTATCCTAAATTAGATGCTATTAAGTCACAGTTGCTCCAAAATTTATAATACCAATAAATATTTTAAGTAGTAAAAAGCCGTAAACTTTTCTGAAACTTAGCAGTGGTGTTAGTGCATGAGAAATTATTGAAGGAAATTGAAAAAGGAATGAAAACTCTTCAGGTTTCTGTTATTACAGAAATTAATTTTGAAAAATGGTAACATGTTGATGTTAAAGAATAAAGTGGGGTTATACTTGTGATCTAGTATGATTTATTAGTTTTGTTCTTCAGATAAACTTTATCTTTTTTTAGCAGAGTACTCCGAGTTACTGATCTTTAAATTCTGCCTTACTAGCAGAATTTTCCTTTTAGGGAATGCATCCATTTTTTAGCAGGATAATAGAGGATTTTTCTGCATGTGCTTTGAAGCCTTGTTAGGAATTTTGCTTTCTCTTTTTGGAATGTGCAGAGAATCAGTGTTGTTAGGCATATGTGCATTCATGATCTTTATTTAAATTTGTTCCTAATGAACTTCTTGATGGTTTTTCAGCACCTAACTGGTCAGCAAATTTTGATGTACCAATGGAGACTGCACATGGTGCTAGTCTGGATTCTGTTGGGTCTGGTGTGTGGAGTACTGAAGCACCTGTGCCAACAAAAGAAACTGGCTGGGCTTCGTTTTCTGACTTCACATCCTCTTTGAGGTAAGAAAGTTAGTTATTCAGGGTAAGTTTGGTTTCCTTGGGGTGTCCAACTCTACACAAGCCTGTGTTGATGATGTTCTGGTGAAATACGAGGTGTATGGAAAGTGTCCAAAGGGTCCCATGCATTCTAACAGCATGTCTTTGTATGATCTACCTCATAGCAGGCTTTTTTCGGATGAGTGAGTACTGGTGTCATTGTTTAAGGAGTTTTATGAACATTTGGGTCCTTTAATACTGGTCTCTGACCAAAATGTGAACTGTATTTTTTTATTATTTATTTTTTAGTGTAGCTTGAACATATTGAAGGGTTGACCATGAACTGTTGAATTTAAAGGTCACAAAATATCTATGATGATTCTGTTCTATGGATGCTAAGAAGAAAATAGGTTTGAGTGTTTGGTTTTTTGGAGGTGGGGAAGTTTGCTTTTGGGTTTTTTTTGAAATTTATGTAGCTGAGCAGCTGCGACAACTGGGGTAGGCAAGTTCTGCACTATTTTGACAAGAGTGGAGATAATGCTGTTCTTTCTTGGCTTGAACTCTGCACAAAAAGTAACTGAAGTCTTGTGTACGTACCTAATCATGTAGATGTAAATTTTGAGTTGCCAAATATTACCAGTCAGGAACTGATTTCTTCTCAAATCAGAAGACTTTGCTTTTATACATCTTGTTTTTGATTTTCTCTCTGGGCGTTTAAACAGCTCAGATACAAAGGTATGATTTTTCCAGCATGAAACAGTGTATTGTTTCATGCTTGAGGCAGGTAAATTGATAACCAAATTAAGGGTTTAGAAAAAGAAGACCTGGAGTTGCCACATTACTGGTTAGAAAAGTTTTTCAAATAGCCAAATCTTGTCTTTTGAGTTCCTTCAGAATGAAAAACTTGTAGCTATACTGCATATACGATTATGTAGTGAAATCAGTTTTGTAGTGAAGGATGACTGCATTGGCAGTCTCAACAGAGAGCTGTTTTTCAAGTTGCAAAGAGTGCATTTAGAAAATCAGTTAAAAATATTTCACTATTACTTATAATCTAACCAAATCAAACAAGTAAGAATAAAAGGACCATCAAACATCCTCAGCTCAGTTCTGGTGGATTATGCGATATTAAACTTCTATTTAGCCTGTCTTTCCACGACTCCTATAAACAAATTTGCTGTCTTTCAGTTTCACTGGAGTTCTATGCCTTACAGCTTTGATTGTGAACTAATTCTGTTTTAAGAACACTTCATTCTGCTATTCAGAAATGTTTCTAAAGCTTTTTTGCTGTATTTGAAGCTCAAAAGATTCCTTAAGAAGTAATTCTCCCGTGGAAATGGAAACAAACACAGACCCAGGCGATCCCTTGAGTGCAAATGTAACTGCTATTGCAGCACAGCTGGAGGGTAAGTATACTGCATTCATAAATGCAGATGGCTTAATTGTAGGAGTTGTACCTGAGAAAGATCTTCCCGAACTTTAAAATTTTAGGTTTCCAGAGATCTCTTCTCTGGTTCTGATGTTGTTCTGCCAGATAATGAAAGTTACCTTTCAAAGAGTTTCTGAACTATTTAAAATAGATTCCAATTTAAAACATGAGGCACTGTTAATGTTACCTCTAAAAAGCCTACATATCACGAACAGAAATGCATTACAAAGAAGCAAAGTGTGTTCTGTCAGGGCATCCTCTCACCTCTGTCAGCACTTGGCTGAGCTGATGCCCAAGAAGAGTGGGAGCCTCCAGTCTTGTCCTGTGTGGCAATAGGGCAGTAGAGCCTCAATGTGTTCAAATTTCTCCTTCCTGCTCATTAGTTTCCAAGCCGTCTTCACTATGCACACACTAATTTTTTGTTCTATGTATATAAACTGGTTAAAGGACAAAAATATTTTAATGAACTTTTAAAGTTATATATCATTAACAGGCAGAGCAAAAAGTGCAGATGAGA
Organism: Myrmophylax atrothorax; assembly: GCA_026770055.1. NCBI lineage: Eukaryota > Metazoa > Chordata > Aves > Passeriformes > Thamnophilidae > Myrmophylax > Myrmophylax atrothorax. Next base: position 18,521,477 of record JAOXXN010000065.1, read on the forward strand.
AGTTCAGGGAGGCTGGACTTCCCAAAGGCTTGTCTGTGTCAACTGTGTACTATGTGGACTTGTTTCATGAATTTGACTGTACAGAAAAATAATTCTTCAGCATAATCCTGCTCAAGTCTTGTTTAGGCAAACCTGTTGCAGTAACCATTATCAGTCTCAATCACTAAAGTGGCTTGTAAAATGAAAAAAAAAGTTACAGACTGTGGCTTTTTCTTAAGCCATCTCTAAGGAGTACTTATGCTCTCTATATCTGTGTGTGGCACTTGCAGAAAGGTGACTCTAAAGAAGAATTCAAGAAGTGTACAAAACTGCAAAAATATTGTTCTAGTTATATTGGCTTACATGCTTGCTCATGAAATAGAAACATAACTAGCCATGTAGTAAACTACTACTGTTTATACTTGTAGCCCCAGGAAGTGTTGCTATGGAGGCCAGCTCTGATGGAGAGGATGATGTAGAAAATGCAGACAAGGTAACTGAAACAGTCATGAATGGCAGCATGAAGGAGACACTGAGCCTAACTGTAGATGCTAAAACTGAAACAGCTGTTTTCAAAAGGTAAGAATACCTATTTACTGTGTTCCCACTTTGTGAAGTAAACACTGCTGATAGAACACTGTCCTTAAAAAAGAGTTCTTTGTACGTGGTGATTCCTGAGGCTTTACCTGGAAGTAATGGTTTTGAAACTTTACTTCTCCTTAGTTACTGTAACATACAACTTTGTTTATCAAGCCTTAGTTTCGGTGGAAGGTTATTAGTGGAAGAGTGACTCGATTTTTGACCTTGATGCACATTATTGTGCATTTTTCATGTACAGTTCTTAATTGCATAACAGAACTAAGCTTTTTAAATTTTGCCCACAATTCTTATATTTGGATTGGAATTTCGTTGTTCTCATCCAGAAGGATGGAGGACAGAAGCTGAAGGCCAGCTGGGCACTGCTCTTGAGAGCAGCTCATCAAACACTTGGGGTGATCACTGTTGGGGTTATGCATGATGGTGTTAAATCTATTCTGGACTATAGGTGGCACATAGAATTCTAGAATAACCAGAAGAACAACTCCTAGAGTTTGGTATCGTCTGATACCAGGGGCATGATTCAGGAGTAAGTATCTTACAATATGATTAAATTCTAAATTACATATACCAACATTGTAATCCTTTTATGAGAATAAAGCATATTTCAGTTTTGTCTTCTTCATCCCATCTACTAAGATCTTGTGATTTTAGATTTAATGATCAAGTGTTTTTTATTTAGTAGCAAATACTTATGTAGGGAATCAGAGACTACAGTCTGACCTGCAAAAGTTTTGCCTTTATTGATTGAAGCTGGTGTGTCCTGCCTCCACCTGGATCTTAAAAAAATTGGAACATACTTCTAGCATTTTGACCCACAATCCTCTTCTCATTCTTTTAGAATAACTTCCTAGTATCTGTCCTTCTTCTAGCTTTAAATATTGAAAAGAAATTGTTTATATGTCTTTCAAGTTTCTTAAAAAAGCCCAACCACTTGACTTCAGTAGAAAAAGCTTTTCCAGTGTTAGACCTTACATTGCCTGTCATTTCAATGAATTTTACTTTGTCCTGTTAGTGGTAGTAGATAATTCCTGAATCATCCAAAATGAATAGAACTTGAAACATAGCAGCTTTCAGTCACTCTTGCTTCCATCTCTTTGATTATCTGATTGACTTAACTTTGGATGTTTTTCAGTACAGAGGAGGGAGCATTTATGACTGCACAGTGATTATAAATCGAATGGCATTGATGGAGGAATTGAACCAAAGCAGTTTAGAGAAGTATTGGGACTTTGTGCAGACTGATGTGACATGAAACCATAGGCCTAGCTGATCGAATGATAAATGATGCATCTGCTGTTCATTTTATTCCGTCTTTGGAGAATGTGTTTATATGGTCTTCACTCTTGGATGTTAGATATTTATAGTTTGATTTATTTATCCGTGGTGTCTTTAAACTTCTCCTCAAAGTACTTTAGCTCACACACAGTTTGAAGTTCTGTGACTTCTTATACTGGTGCAAAAACTAATATGAGGAGACAGCATGTGGTGGCAGTTCCTGCCTGTGCCTTCATGGAATTACCTGGTTGAACTGTAGTTAAAAGGGCACAGAGGTGCAAAGGGTGGCAATATCATAGAATTGCCCAGGTCAGAAGGGACCTTGAAAGATTATCTGGTCCAGTCTTTTGTGGGAAATGGAGCCCAGATGAGATTATCTGGCACTCTGTCCAATTGCTTCTTGAAAACTTCCAGCAATGGGTACTCTGGGATCCTGATTTGGAAAGGAAATGTTAAGGAAACATAGAAGAGGGCTCAAAGATGAGATCTTAAATACCGAGACTGTTCTACTCTGATAGGGAAGTGTGGCCTCATACTGAGCAGTGCTCAAGTGGCTTTTTTAAATCAGCATGCCGGGAACAGTCTAGATTAAGGGACAATTAGAGTAATGAGAGGAGGTCCTACTCTGGCCTGTTTACCTTGCAAAGTGGATGCTTCCAGACTTCAGCTTTATCTATAGATTTCTGTCAGTAGAAAATTGATGATGTTGAAGTCAATGTTGAGGGGAGGAGGAACATTATAAGCACAGTAGTGAATTTGTGGAAAGCTGCAAAGGACAAAAGCGTGATTTCTGAACTTAGTTCAGAATGGAGAATGGGAAGGAAGAATGCTAGCAGAGACTACTTTTTTAAAAGTACGAAAATTAGGACACCACTGGTGATGGTGACAAGTATTTTATTTGCAATTAATACAAGCAGTATCAAGACAAATGAGATGGGAAGATTAGTTGGGGAAAACTTGATGAGAGATTGCAATGCAAAAGACAGTATTTTTGCAGGCTCTGCAGATAGAAGGAGGAAAGAAAAGGATTCATTGAAATTTAAAGGATCCGTGGAAAGGAGAACTGTGAGAATAGGAAGAAAACCAACAGAGGAGATTGACACTTCTTGCATAAATAGATTTGTTGCCACAGAGGTATAAGATTGATGTTTGTGTCTACTTCAGAGCTACCTTATAACTATCTCTTGCAGGTATATATGGTCAAATTTGTATTTTAGTACACTCATAATGGTGTGACTGAGGTGGAAGAGGGTGGAATAGAGAGGCAGAAAAGCTTTGGTTTAGAGGCAAAACAGAAGTTTTGTTTGCTAATGACTTCTGGGGCTTCCTGCTTACATAGTAATGTCTTATATAGTGTGAGTGTACTGCTTTTTCACTGAACTTTGATTTTGTCTCCAAGAGGAAATTTGTGAAATAGATTGGGCTGCAGTCATGTAACCCATGTATCATATTCACTGTGGAGTTATTAGGTAGTTTAATATCTAAGGTGGTAATGAGTTAATGATTCTGCTAATATGTTTCATGGGCACATTTTATTAATGCCAGTTTCTGAGGGAATCTTGAATTTCTTTTATACTTTCTTCCATTTTTGCATACTTCTGGCTTCAGAGTGTTGAAATCCTATCGGTATGTATAGTAAAGGATCATGACTGTGATTGTTACCACTTCAGGCATCATGCACATTCCTTATTTTCTTTCTGATCTTATTTTCAATAACTGAGTCCTGCCATTTTATCCAGTCAAATTTTAATGGATGTAAACACCAGTGCATCATTAGGTGTTTGTGAAGTCTAGAGCCATGTGCTTGATCTTCATTTTTCAATCATAACTTAAAATCCATTTGCATGTGAAATACGGACCCGTCTCTGTTTTCTCTTGTTGCCTGAAATTCTCTAAGTAAACACAAAAAGTAAATAAATTAAATTTCTACTTTTTTCTTTTTTACTTTTTGTTTTTTTTTTTTTTTAAAGTGAGGAAGGAAAATTGTCTACCTCCCAGGATGCTTCTTGTAAATACGTAGTAGAAGAGAATGCAGAGGTTGCAGAAGAGGTCCCTTCAGCTCCTCAGCCTACTAACAGCAGTCCAGAACAGAGGTAACTGAACTCAAGGAGGCTTTCAATCTTCTAAATAGCAGCTTGTTTTTCTAATGGGATTGATCTAAAGAGAGTGAGTTTAGCTCAGTCTAAATGTGTACTTACATAATTTTTTTAAATCCTCATAAAGTTGCACTTTCTGTTGATTCTGAGACTCTTGAGTCATCAAAATGTATTTGTCTTGCAGGGAGTTGTAAATATCCCCATTCTGTTTTGTGACAATATTTTCAAGTTAGAATAGTGAACTGATGCACAGAACTCTACTGCATGTTCTGATTATGCTGTATGCAGACTAAAAAGATGTAAGCATGTTTGAAAAATTTAGAGTCTTTTTTTAGACTTGTTTATGAGCCAGTATGTAACTAGCTCCTTTCTACTAACTTTCTGCTCTACATAAATCTCGAACTTGATCAAGAAGTGGATTCTAATCAGGAAAAAACCAGCCCTGTATACTTGAAGTGGGAAACCCAAAAACTCTCTCACAGCCTCTTCTGGAGGTATTGTCCTTATCAAGACCATATTTTTTTAATGCTGAAAAGCATTAAAATGTAGGGAATAAGTCTTTGGGTACTGGGTGATTGCTTTTTGAGCAAAGATGCTTGTCTAAACCAACAGAGGGCTCTCAGAGCTAGCAGTTTGTTGGGTTGCTTTTGCATTGCAGGAAATCTCAAGGAACTTTTATTGAAACCATGTAGCTTCGTCAAAGCTCAGTACTTTCTCTAAAGGTGGCTGTCGCAGTAGATCCTCATAAGCACGGTATAAGTATCAAAGTTGTGCTTTTGGGGCTCCATGTATGTATGACTAGTGGAAGGTGTCCCCTAGCTGGGTCTCTGGCAGGTGGCCAGCAGGAGTAATCTCTGCTGGGAGCCCAGTTCTGTCCTGGACCAGTGACTGTCATGCAGACTGTCACTCTTCTGTCCATGCAGCACTTGTTTCTTACCTTCCAGGTTTCTCTAAAATGTTTGCTTTTGTCTAGTGCTGTCTCTTTTCTAATATGTACATATGTCTTTAAAAAAGTGTTTTTATAGCTTAGCAGCCAAAGACTTAGCTAGGGGGCTCCTGCTGGTCATGTGCATGTAGAGCACGGACCCCAGAGTGGTTTCTATGTGATGTCCACCATCAGAGAACAGGAGTTACAGGTAACTTTTCTCCTCTGTGGTTTCAAGCAGTATTTGCAATCTTTTAGGGAATCTTCAAATGTATTCTGTAGACTTGCACTGAATGGAAGTTGAGATTTTTTTTTTGTTGCTTGCATATTTTTAATGTTCTCATGCACTGATTTGATCTCTTTATGCTAGTCCAGAGCAATTGAGCCCATGTTACAGTAAACTTCCCTATCTAGATTGTGTATATACTGTTACTATTTTCCCTTTTTTAGGTTTGCTTCTTGTTTTCCTCCATGCTTCCTGAACTTTTCATCCTAATGGACTGTCATTCAAAGTGTTTGTAAAATGGCTTTTCATAGATTAGATTAGTAACTAAAGTAGTTTTTTAAGATGCTGTTGTTTTTCTCTTGTGTCTCCCGGTATCACATTTTGCATTGCAGAATAAGATTTGAATAAGTATAAGGAAATCAGGAATGTGCTTTTTATTAGTGATACTCTCAGCGATATCTCATCTCTAGAGACTACTTAGTATTCCTGTTAATGAAGATCAGACACTTTGGTGGTGTGCTCAGTTAATTGAGTGGTATGCTTAATTAGGCAGTAAAGACTGCAGAAGGTCAATGGGATGAGGATGTTATTAGCATGTTTCCTTTTTTCAGTTCATGGGTTATGCTACACGTGATCTGGGGTTGTTTTTTTGGCTTTGTTTTTATTGTACCTACCTGAATTCTTAGGAACTTTTCTTGTATACTTACATTTTTTTTTGGCTTCTTAGGACTGATCAACACACCCATTTAGGAGAGGCATCTGTTAATGGCCCTGTATGATATGTGATGTCTGCCACCTTGGCTGAAGAGGAAGAACTGATGTCCAGGTGTTTTAAGTGTTTCTTGAGGATTTCATCTAGACCCTGTTGAAGCCAGTCACTGCTGCACTAATTTCGCAAGGAATCAGGACCAGCAACATTTATATTCTAGATTTTAAGACATTGTACAGAAATTCATAAGTGTAAAAATATTGCACATTGAAAAATACCAATAATTTTTGCGTATGTTTATATTGTATTGTTCTAAATAATGGGGGGCCTGTGAAATAAGATCCTGCTACCCATGTAATGATGACAGTAGTGTTACTATAGTTAAAATGGCTGTAAGAATAGTTTTATAAAAAAAGTGAATACAAAAATCTAATGTATTTGAGACATAACTATTTGACGATTAGTGTGACCAAAGTATTTAGCAGTTTTCTTACATTTTTCACCTTGTAAAAAAGAAAAAGAAAATTCATGTTTTTTCTGAAACTGAAATGCCCTATAAATGTTATTTTGGTTGTTTTAGCTTACAAAAGTGATTTAAATAAGAATTTTTTGGTGTTCAACATTTTACAACAAGTTTTTTAATTGGTAATTGTTTTCTGTATTGTTCAAAACAGATCAAAAAATGTAAGTCTATTGGTAGAGATTTTAAGTATTTATTGCAACAGCTTAGTTGACAAATTGATGTTACTGTAAAGCCATATGTTCTGTTAAGTCTAGTTTGCTTGAAACAAAACCTTACAGGTGAAACACTAGAATATTTGGAGTGCACATGGCTTGTTGTGTTTAAGTGGTTCACCTGCCTTTTAAACAGTTCACCCAGATTTAGTTTAATACCAAGCATTATACAATGGAACATTTCAGAACAATCTGCGTATTTAAAACGCTATAATCCTTTTAGACAAGTCAAGTAACTGAAATGCCCGTGCTGCTAATGTAATTACAGTACATGCATTTTAGAAGTAAATAGTGTTTTTAATACAAATTTTGGCAGCAGAGCATGTTAATTGTTAATTTCACTGTACTGATCTGTGTGAGGCTTTCATTTGTATGTTCTAAACCAGTTTTTTCACGGCTGGTTTGTGTATATATATAGTGATTATGGAAACTAATTCTGTGTAATTTATAATTTTCTATGTCAGTGTAAAAATCCAACAGCCTTCTCAAACAAACAGAAGCAATATACTGTATATTGCCACATTGTCTGGTGAAAGGGTTAACATACTCCTGCACTTTTAGATGCAAATCCATTTTTGTTCCTGTAATATCCATTTATTTTTTACATCATTTGTTTTCCTGACCAGTATTTAAAGCCAAAAGGATACTCTAAACAATGGCCAATGATTTATTTTAGAAGGCGTCCCAAGCAACGTGCCTAAACATTACATTGCATACAGAAATAAAAAACCCCCATGTGTATGTCATTGCCCTTATTGCTTTCTCTCTTGGATTTTCTGGAAAGTTCAGTTCACTCATCATTGGAAATTTTTACAGACTGATCAGTTGTGTAAAAATTGAGGGGAAAACCCACAATATCATAGGTGGAATTGGTAACTATGGTGGCCCTTTTATTTGTACTTTATAAATGATGGAATCCAGTCACTTTCTAAGCTGTTTCTTTTTCAGTTAGGAATTACTTCCAGATGAGTTTGACCAAAAACATTTTGTATGTTAGCTTTAAGGTTGGGAGGTGTCCTCTTGTCACATTCTGAATTGGTCTTGAACAAGTGGTTCTGGAAACAAAACTGCTCATTTCAACACATGAATTGCAGTCAAGTAGAAATTTCAAATACAGGTCAGCAACATGTTGGTTTACATATATTTGATGCTTGTAAGGAGTAAAACTTTTGTACTTTCCAATGGAGCTGTTTGTCCCTTGCTATCAAGTTGATTTATCTGGCTCTACATAGCCATGAAGACTGGAGAACAGAGTAGTTGAAACTGAATTTCAGCCCTGTTGCCTGCAGTTTCAGCAGTCTTCTAGTGTTTATCCTTCTGCTAATCAGCTGTCATATCAGTCCACTATCCAGTTCACATTGAGCTGAAAAATTGAAACCTATTTTGTGTCCCCCCTCCATTTCTGATAAGTGATATCAGTTGAGTGGAGATGTGGGAAGTGCTGAGTGGAATTCACCCTTCGTTGTAGTTTGCTGTCTAACTAAAGGGTGCATTAGAAAGAAACTAGGTTGGATTACTTAAAGCTGATTTGAGGGTTCTTCGTTACTGTTGTGTTTATTGTTGATTTTAAGAGTTGGAAGGTGAGATTTGATGTATTCTGAGTTTGTTTTGAGGAAATGTAGGGTGCATCTTACACACTAGTATTTGTACAAGGAATTCTGAACTTGAAGGGAAAGCTTTGGAGGTATTTGGGGGTAATGGAGAGGGTGTATGGGTGTGTGTACACACATACATGTACACCCCTTCTGCCGTCTTTTATCAACTCTGCTGTTGATGTGCTGCTCATGTAGCCTTACAAAGGTTTGAACATACTGGGAGAATCCTGAGGGGCTGTTTACCCATCCTGTTCAATCCAATTTGTCTTGCATGCAATGGAATTTAAGTCTTCTTTATGAAAAGGTATTCTAATGCATTTGCAACACATACTAAAGAGTAATACCTTTGTACAGGTTTGAGTTCTTAGAGTGTATTTAGCAGCAATTGCTAAGGAACAATTCCAAGAGTTTGTACACTGCCACATTTCACAGTGCTCTTCGAAATTGCTGAAGACTCAGTCACTTCAAACTAAGGAGAATAGTGATGCCAGTTGATATCAAAGAACAATGGATTTAACCCTCAGGACTTTGCTGGTAAAGGATCTTTGCTCAAGCAGGAGTGTGTTTGGAAAGTGGCTAGACCAGTAATATATACAGTAGCTCATTGCCTCTTCACACCTGGCAAGTGGTACACGAATCATGCTTTCTTGCCCAGCTAAACCATTAATTTTAGTTGTAAGCCCTGTACTAGATTTATAGCAAGATTACTCCATTTCAGTAAAAGCAGAAGCCATCATCTTGACTAACTTTGCTGTTGATTAAGCAGGCATTCACCCTGTTCAGTGAGTTGACAATGCAGTCACTGAGAAGACAACAGGGTAGTTGAAAAAAATCTGATTGTCGTTGCACATGCAATTCAGCGTGACCATGCTCTTGAGCGAAGTCTACATTTTTGCACCTGTTAAGTCTTGTATCTACCTCTTGAAAACATTGAATTCTGTGTTGTCATCTGCATAGTTCTGTGGAAACCTATTGTGACATGCATTCTTTGTGTGAAATCCGCTGAAGAGTTATGAAAGACTTGTGAGGGAGACGAATCAGTTTGTTACTGTCATTCATTATAAACTTACCTTCCTGTTTAAATTAGAGTTACTTTCCTTGGAGGTTATTTTGTTTTCTGACATATGTCTTATACAGTTATATCAGGAAGTATTTTCTGTATATAACTGGCTCTATCAATAGACAATCACTTCAGGCTGTCTCAGAATAAATAGAGCTTTCTCGAGTGTAGTATAAGTGTTTGGAGTTTCATTATAAAAGTGTCTGTATTGTTTCCCAAACCATGGTGGAAAATGGCAGTTATTGCAGCAGCAACAAGCCTTTTTTTGGTAAAGTTTTTAATGTTTGCCTTTTAGTTTCTGCATCTTACTTGCTAACAGGTAAGGATTTGGCATCCTTCTGTTTCATTATTGTTTGAATATGTAAGGTTAAAGCATGGAGGATAAGGCAATAAAATTTTTTTTAAAGTATTTTTAGCAGAAAAATAGAGGCAACTTCCTGTCTGCTTTAGTTAGAATGGTTCACAAAATTTTTTGGACTTGCTCACACCTTGCTTAGCTGTTTGTTTCAAATTGTTCCAAGCTTGTGATTTGCTCTGTGTTTAGGCTTGGTTAATGACTTGTATGTAATCACACTTCTCCTTACAATTTCTCAGGGAAATCTGTGCTGCTTATTCTTCTGGAACAAGCTGGAGTAGTAACGAGACCTGAACTTTACCTTGTGTTTTGCTAGTAGTATCTTTCAGAATTTCTCTCAGATGAGTCTGGGCTTAGTGTTTGCATATTTTTTTGATTGAAGAGGGGAACTTTTTCTGTATTTTTATCATTTCTAAATCAGTAAATACCTTACAAAATGAGGTAGGATCCCTTTAGTTTATTTTTCTGGCCATAGCTTAAATGCTGTAATTCTGATTCTGGGGCATTCTACAGAAGAAGCGTTTCCCCTTCTCATTCTGGATCTCAGAGGTGTGTGTGGTGTGGGTGCTTTCCTGTGATTTGTGTTCCCCGTGTCTCAAAACATGGATTCTGAAGACTATTTTAGATCATAATTGTTTGTTGGTGTACAGTAAGAAAACTCAATCTTGCCTAGCTGTGGTTGAGTAGATTTTATCCCTCATGTCTCATGAGACTCAGTTTGCCCATTTGTACAGGCAAAGTTTATCTGCTTATCTGACTACTTTGATCTGTGGATAATAACTAGTGATTAAATTGGTGATTTATTCTCAAGGAACTAACAGACATTTCATTTTTCCAGTTGGAACGTGGGCCTGTTATATATCTGTTGGATCTGCTTTTGAACTCCACTGTGTGCTGCTTTCCTATCTTTCTTAACTGGAAGTGTTCATCCATTCCCCACTTAACCTACACCAATTATCTGTCAAAGGTTGTCACAATTTCGCCTTGGGTAAGGCACTAACCTGGTTCTTTTGCCAGGACGCTGAAGCCTGACTGCATACATTGCAAGTAAAACCTGCTTTTCCTTACACCAAACAGAATTAAGTGCTGGGAAAATCCTTCTTTGCTGTTTTTCCAAATGAAAGAGTTGATTGTCTTCTGCTTATTCTTGTATCAGACAGAGGCACAAGATTGCAAAAATAAGCCTATGATTCTTCTGGAACTCAAGTGACCTTGTTTCTTTTGTTGTTGGGAGTTCTCCGCAGCACCTTTCTTCCTGTATCTTTATAGAAACAGTTGTTATTAATGCTGTATTTGATAAAAAGGCTTGTTCTTGGGTAGTGACTGCTAAACTATCCTGGAGTGTGGTTTCAGGTGGCAAGGGCTCTGCTTTGGAGGGAGCCATAGTGAACTGTGCATACTGGTGAGAAAAGGGAGTAACCAGCAACTACAAGATATTCATGGGACTGCAATCCTGTTGTTCCTCTATAGTCCCTTCAGAATAAAGTAGTTTGAAGAGATAGTGGGGCTGAGGAAGCATGCCACTCCTTAGTGCTGGTACTGTTCGTGTTTGGTTTGAAGTACTCTGAGGTCGCTGAACTTGGGAAATGGTGGGTGACTTCCTGATAATGAAATTGTTTAAACCAATTGTTTCAATCAGTTGTTTCAATTGTTACATGATTCACACATAATTCATGCTGATTGCTGTGTCCAAACACTTAGGACAATTTCTAACTAAACTATAAGTGAATATATATAGATTCACACCTGTGTGCATACACATCAGCATGTGGGGTGTCTTGTCTTACCATGGCTAGCTGCAGTACCCATGGGGCATTTGCAAAGTGCACTCAACTGTAGAGTACTAGGAGGAAGCAAGAGATACTTGTGCATATGGTACAGCCCGCTCTGAAGCATTTCAGGCTCCTGTCTCCGCATATGTAGATGCTGTGAGACTGAATGTATCTTGATGGGAGGAGAATGGGTACCTCTGGTTTATGCAAACTTCAGCATTTGTCAGATGATTTTGTTGCCTGATGCCTAAGTTCCTGTGCAAATAGTCACTCAGAAACACTATTAATGGAGAAAGACAGATGGTATACCTTTATTGAAAGCTTTCAAGGTGCACACCTGAGGTCTGCACGCAGACATGCACACCCGGGACCAGGGATGTCATGGCTTTTATAACTTCTGCAGCAATTAAATATGTGATATCTATAACCAACCATGATTCTCATTTCCCTCTGTGCCCCACCCATAGGGGTCTTCAGAACTGCCCCTTGGAGA
>JAOXXN010000065.1:18533396-18550251 GCA_026770055.1 Myrmophylax atrothorax
CCGGAGTAGAGTGATTTAACACTAACATGTTTATTTTTACATACCTTGGGTTTAACAGATGACCATTTTATATCTTTTATAGGGGGGGTGCAATTCCCATTTGGTCTTTTCTCTTTTTCTTTTTGCAGACACGAATTGTATTTACATTTATTACACTTCTAATACCACTTAATGTGTGAGCAGCCTAGGAAAATCCATGTAACCTATACAATCCCAAAAATCTACAAAATACTCACTAAAATCCTTAGGCATCCATTTCTCTGATTTTCTCATAGTCCAGCTACTTGATATATTTGAGCCTTTTTGCTAATACGTTTATATCTTCCCAGGTAAGAGTTTGTATTTGTGATCATTGAATCGCTACTGTCCAGTTCAGCCAGAAGTGTAAGCCAAAGTGTGTGCTGTAAATCTGTTCTGCACTAAATTCTTCCCCATACAGTGGTGAGGTCTATCTGCTTCAGCAGCTATCGCCAGGAACACTCTGTTGTCACGAACACTCACAGTTTGGCTGCAGCTTTGCATCTGGGGTTGCCCATGTGTAAAACATCGTAACACCCTGGCTGAGAAAGGTAGGGTGTGGTGGAACAAGCTTTCAGCTGCTCTAAGGAGTGGCCTAGTGCATCCTGAAAACAGTCCAAAGGAAATAAATTCACCTGGCTGGTTACCTGCTACTCATTAGGAGCTTCCTGGTCTCTGTTGGAGGAGCAAATTGCTGTGTCTTTGCATTAAGTCCAGGAACAGTGACTAGACAGTGCATGTATGACCTGTCTGCAACCACCTCAGTGTCACGTGAATAGGCTGCACAGAAAGGGCTTTGCAGATGACCCAGCTCTGAGGCAATGTTCCTCCTATGGTAAGGCATGTCCAAGTGGGAGTCTCCAGTTACAATTGAGAATGGAGTAACTCAGAGAAGGACTTAGGCTGTAAAACTAGGTGCAGGTCAGTGGTTATGTTAAGCTGGAATTTGCACCATGTAGGTGCTTGGTGCTCTTCCATTTGAGCTGTTCTTCAACATCCTTTCCTTGTCATAGGAGTAAGCATAGATTTTGTGCTGAATGAATAACGTGTTCCTTCAGTGAGAGGAGTAGCTGATATTCTAAATGCATTTTGGTGCCAAGTGTCTGGAAAGGAATAAAGAAAGCAGTGTTGGGGTAGTGTGACACAGAAACTAGATGACCTAGTTACACTGAAACATATTTATTAGGAGCAAGAATGTTCATGCCCACGAACGTGCAAAAAAGTTATAGGTAGACAACAGTCCAGTGGAAAGATAATCAGTTGCAAATATCAAGATACTGGCTTGAAAGAAAGCAGGTAAATTACAAACTTAGAAGGTAGAGAAGGAAATTGGAAGTTCTTAAGCAAGCTCTTAATTTCTCTTTTTAATCATTGCAACATTTCAGTGGGCTTAGAAAAAAGTTAAATCTTTGTAATAGACTGCTGTAAACAAGAATCTCTGAATGGCCTTACGCTTCTGGGAGAATTCAAAGTTCATGGCCATGATGCCCGTGTCAAGTTATTCATGAGGGGAAAGGATTTAAGTTGTGAGTTGCAGTAGAAGAAGCAAATACACACTAATGGAATCCTCTGAATTCAAAGTTGCTAATATGAAGTCAGAATTTATACTGATTGTGTGGGCTGTCTATTACATACTGAAATCTGACCCTTAGGAATGTGAAGATTCAGGAACTCCACTGATTGCTGCTGCTAGACAAAAATGGTAAGGTTATTAGTTTTCTGTTAACATCAGTTGTTTAAAGAAACATTTCTTTGTCTAGACTTGCTATGAGGACTGTGAATTTAGTCTTTATTTAGAAAATATGACTGACAATATGGCATGTTTGAAAGAGTAGTTAATTTTAAAGATTCTTTTTGTTTGTAATTGATAATAGGTGTAAAATTCGTAAGTGCCACATATTATAAATCAAGGCAGTAGATCTAACTGAAATAAAAAAGCTGTTCTTTCCCTGTATCTGAAGAGTTAAATGATGTGGAAAAAAGATTTTACATCTTCTGTCTTAGCTTACTAGATGCCCATACTGGAAATCAGATTGTTGAAAGAGGAGGAAGTAGGTACATTACCACATCTACAGTATGATTCACCATACTTACCTTTCCTATGGGTATCAGTTTTTCCTGCCCCAACAAAGAACTAGGTCAGAACCGCTTAGTTTATTTCTAGTAGTAACATGAAATATAAGGAACTTGAAGCACTGGTTTTGGAGTCCCTTAGCAACCCAAAACTCATCTAATGCTGAGCCTTTTGGTTCAAACTTCTCGTAGCCTAGTTTCCCTTGGTATATTTGGTTGTGTTGTTTTTTCCCCTTTCACCCCATTTAACCCCCTTGAGCATGCTAGATCGGATTGAGCCCTGAGTCTGTGACGTTATGTGAACAACTCAGTTTAATTTGACTTATTTACAGCATAATTCTGGATCATCAGTGCCTGAATTTTTGTTCTATTTCTCCTCCCCACCCCTTGCTCACTTCCTGAGAATTTACAAAATGTTAGAAATCTAAATAGGTTGTATTTTTCCTCTCTGAGATGGTATAGCCTACCTGTTTAAAGATTGGAAAAGGGCCTGTCTTAGCTGCAACAGGACAATGCTGTCCTGGGCAGTGGGGAGAGGCTTGCCCAAGACAATGCACAACACTGAAAGGGCAGCCAAGTCCCCAGATTTCGAGCCCCCATGGCTGTTAAGGCTCGGCATGAGACTTAATTTGCAGGGTCCTCATGCCCTGCAGAAGTTGAGGATGAGAGAAGTTCAATTGGCTTTGATAGTAGTAGCCGACCCTTCTAAACTTGAGTTGCACAGCCAAGGTGCATCATAATCCAAAGGGAAAACATGACCACTCATTCCATCCATGTAATTTTTTCCCCACTATGCATTTCTACCCACTTTATAAGGATTTAAATGATTCTAAAGCATTTCCGATAATGTATTTTACTACTGTCACTGTCTTTAAAGGAAGACATTTGTTTAGTTTAAAGAGGCAAATTTATTTGTAACAGATCACAGCTGTTAAATAAAAATATGAATGCTTAAATGGTTTTGAGATTAAAGCTTTTGTTATTTGAATCAAGTTTTACAGCTGTTTACAACTTCAGAGAATCAGTAGTAGTGGCGTGTTCTCAAACAGCTGTTAATGTGATACTAAAAGACGTAGCTGCCCTTTCAAAACTAGTAGAGGGAAAAAAAGCCCCCTTTTCACAATCTGAGCACACCCAATAAACAGTGTAGTAAGACTCCTCAAGACACATATCATCTATCACACTGCAATCACTAATATAAATCTGACTGTTGTGGCTGTGAAAGAACAAGGAAGGAAAACCTGGACAATATCTTACAAGTAAAGTTTTAGAATTCTTAATGAAGTACACCAGAATCATCTTGCTACTGTGGACTAACTCCATAAAAAAAAAAAAAAAAAATCAGCAGTCCTGGCTGTAGTACTGAAATACTGCCAGGGAATTTATAATGCTTCCCATGCATAAAAGCATCTAACAAGTCGTTAAACTGAGCTTTAGTTGGGATTGGGCACTTCTGTGTTGTTGAAACATTTGCTGCAGAAGACACATTTTGATGATGACCAGGATAACGCTTTGTGTAAATGACTGTTGCTGTGTGTAGGGCATTAAGATTAGCATTAT
Source organism: Myrmophylax atrothorax (assembly GCA_026770055.1). NCBI lineage: Eukaryota > Metazoa > Chordata > Aves > Passeriformes > Thamnophilidae > Myrmophylax > Myrmophylax atrothorax. The sequence continues at coordinate 18,537,048 of JAOXXN010000065.1, forward strand.
TGGTTGATGTAAGACTAAATCACATCTTTAGCATCTAAACCCCAGATTGCCTGTACCCATCTGTTAGTACCTTCTCATATTTATTTAATCTGAAAGAGGTGACTTAATTGGGTTTTTTTATATTTGAGAAGACAGCATTCCTGAGCTGTGCTAGGTAGATGATGAGTGATGCTGTAGAGGAGTCTGCTTCTCCAGTGATTATCAGGAAACCCTAGGGAAATAGCTGGCACAGGTAACCATATAATTATATTAACTAAAGCTGAACTGTACAGATAAACCTTTAACAAAAAGGTTTGAGTTTTCTTTCCCTAAAATACTCCTTACTCCCATTCCTCCAGCTTTGTGACACTAGATTGACTTACTGTCTGTGTTGGGGAAGGGAAGAGAAAGACCAGCTTCATAGTTACACTTCCAAATTTCTTGTTTCCTAGTCAGAAGGACATTAAATACTAATAAAATTCAAGGGATGTTCTTTGACATTGAACAGCAATTACATAAGTAGCAGTGTGTTGCATTTCTTTCTCAGGCAGGTCAGCTTGCCCCTTACTGCTCTACTTACCTGTTAGACTGGTAAGTAACTTCGTGGGATGTACAATCCAAAGTAAGGGCAAGAACCATAAAGCTCTGAAACTGAGAAGGATAACATGAAGAAGCAGTGACTAGAAAAGTTATAAGGAATTAAGTAACTATCCTATGACATCTTAAAGTAGCACCAGAGAGATCAAGTGCCTCAGATGCATATCAATTCTGATCAGTAATTTAAAAAAAAATAATTTAAAAGCGTGTTCTGTTTCCATTATTAAGATTAGCTTTTCAGGCACAACCCCATTTGTAATACTGAATCTTAAAGAGTTGTGAGGCACAACTTTCCATGTTTGCCAAAAAGATCGCATTTATCTACTTACTTTCTAATTTTATTCCTTATTACCATTTATGCTTGCCTGTTATTAGCTTGGTCTCCTTAAAAGACCATAAATATAGGCCCTATTTTTATGATTTTCCACTCCTGTAGTACAAAGTAGCATTCATAATCTTGTACCAAAACCACTTACTCTCTATTCTGCCCTTGGCAGGTAGCACTGATGTCACAGGACTTCTCCCTTGTGTGACCCTCTTGAAGGCAGATTGCAACAACTGCCTTGCAATACTGACTGATGCAGAGTATCCACCCAAAAGCCCCCTGAGGTCAAACATGAGAAAGTTACATGTTTTCCTGTCATTTTCATCTCTTCTTTGGTTACAAACTAAATGTTTTCATAATCACTCTCAATATTGGTTTTTTGCCTTTTTTGTTTGTTGGGTTTTTTGTGGTTGTGTCATATTTGATCATACGCACTCTTGTCTCTTCAGTTGCAGTATATTTCTGTAACTGAGATGGAAAAGCATCTAAGCTTGGGTCCCAAAGTCTTCAGTTGTAAACCATTCTCACTAAGCTTATATGCCCAGTCATCCACAGGACTAGGAGCCCTAACTGTGCACCCTGGACAGGGTTTGTGAGTCATATTGGATAGAAAATAGTCAACTGTTTTTTAGTGATGGTGATAAACTCTAAAACCAAATACAGAATCCTCTTGGGTGTACACAGGTAAAAGCTTGGGGCATTTTTTTAGAGATTCCACGGAGGTAGATTACTGATTTATATGTGACCAAGAAACAGGATGACTATTCCCTAAAATACAGGTACTGCTTCCATTAAAAAGGCTTTGGGAATTGTCAAGTTCTTCAAGCTGTCAAAAATGAAAAATCTTCAGAGTCTATTTGGACTTCTGGTTTAACCCCAGCCAGCAATTAAGTACCATGCAGCTGCTCACTCGCTTTCCGCTTGATCCCCGGGGGGATGGGGAGGAGAATCAGAAAAAGAAAGGTAAAACCCATCAGTTGACAGAAGAACAGTTTAACAATTGAAATAATGACAATATTAACAATAATAACTGCAATGAAAAGGAAAAAGGAGGGAGAAGAAAAACCTCCAAGAAAACACAAGTGATGCACAACAGAGTTGTTTATCCCCCCCACTGGCTGATGCCTTGCTCATCCCCCAGCAGTGATCATCCCCCAGACCAACTGCCCTCAGTTTCTATACTGAGCCTGACAGTTCTGTGGTATGGAGCATCCCCTGGGCCAGTTTGGATCATCTGTCCTGGCCATGCTCCCTCCCAGCTTCTTGTGCACCTCCTCAGTCACTGGCAGAGCGGGAAACTGAAAAGTCCTGGATGGGGAGTGAGCAGTACTTAGCAACAACCAAGTATCAGAGTGTTATCAACAATTGTTCTCATCCTAAATCCAAAACACAGCTGTGTATTGGCTGCTAGGAAGAAAATTAACTCTATCCCAACCAAAATCAGGACAAGTCCACTTAGGCTTCTCAGCAATGGGAAGACTGCCAACTAAGCCATTCAAAAGTTAAATAATATCTTGTGTAATTTAGAAGCATAGCTAAAAGTGAGCCATAAGACAACTGTCCTTTGATCTCATAAAAAAGTCACATCTTTTGAACAAGATATCATGAAGCGTATGTTGTCATCTGATAAAATGAAAGTTAATACCTGCAGTTCTGAATGTGATTTCAGATTTTGGATCTTTGATTTATACTGCATCTCTCAAAACCCCAACAAAATGAAACCATTTGTGGTCTATATAAGCAAAAACAGTCAAGAAATTGAAGCTGCGTAAGAATTTGATGTTTTGATATGGGTAATGATCAGGCTCTTTATATCTTTACAACTAAGTTATTTTGTGAAACTTAAGACTCTTGTGTGAAAGAGGGAGAGTGCTGATATTGCCATCATATTAACCTCTGAGCTGGAGCATAGTGGTGCATATAATGCATATGAGTAGTATCATGTGAAATTCCAAAATGATAAGGACATTTATGAGTAGATCTGGACTTAGTCTTAGTAAATGAAAAATGATAAAAGAAGTTATTACCTGATCAGTCTCTGAAATGGGATGAAAAAAAATAAATTGCAATCAGTGAGGTACCATTGTTAGTAGTGGCCATAAACCTGAAATCTGAAGTAGAAGTAATATAAATTGCTGTTAAAAAAAAAAAATATAGATCACCAGAGTTGTTCAAAGAGTGGATGTTCCCTTTGTTTTTATTGAAACATCTCTCTGTGTATGTTGGGACTGGTTGGTTTGCCTCTATTGATCCTGAGGTGACGTGATAGCTCCACAATTTTACATAGTCAATGAAGCTGTGAACCATAAAGCCAAACATCATCTGAACATAGGTCAGTAAATCCAAGCAGTTGGATAAAAGCAACTAAACACTCTAGCAGACATATTAATGCATGAAATAATTACTCCATTCAGCAGAGGGGAAAACCTCAGCTGAAGAATGTGAGACCACTTTGTGTTTTTAGAAAAATGTACACATTTGGACAGAGAACTTAGAAAGCTATGTGAATTCGACAGGTCTAGTAAATGTAACTTACAACAAACACTTTTATGAATTACTGGTTAAATTTTGGTCTCTAATGCTGCCTTTTCAGGCCCCTTCTTGATAATTTAACATTTACCTTTTTGGGTTGACACAACAAATTGCTGTTCTACTTAGAGCTAAGAGTTTGTGTATGGTGCAAAAGCTTGTCTTCTTGATAATGATTTCTTGCAAATTGCCAAAACAAATACAAAATGGATCTTTTGACTCATCCACTTTATTGGGAAATACAGTGTGCAGTCTAAATTGAGTAAATGAATGTTCTGTTGCAAATAATCTACGTTCTGTAGAAGGGAATATCAGACTATATGCAAAAGACAGAAAATGCAGATTAGTTAATTTAACTGAAATCAGGCACTTCTTTCAGAATAAGTGAATTGGAAATGCTTCATATCTCATTCTCTATTATGCAGTTCTTTGTTTGAAAAAATACAATCAACTTTTTTATCATCTATTGTAGTAAAACAATGTTTGATTCAATAATATTGGAAAGAACACCCATGCAAACAGCAGACAAGTGATTTAAAACAGATGTGAAATTCCCTCTGTGTATAAAATTATAGGCACTGGTGATGACATTAGATGCATATGACTAATCACAGTTAATGCTTGCTGTTGCCAATTAGCTTTATTAGCACAAGCAATTTGAGCACAGCATGACATTACTTTAATTACTGTAAGCAGCTTGTTCATTTATTGAGTAGCACGCATTTAGAAAAGGGTTATTCTATCTGCAAATTAATCACAACCTTCTTTATCATTAGAAATTCAAGATCACTGAGGAAAAAAGACTTTACTGTGCAGATAGAAAAAATGGGTGATGAAAGTCTGTCAGTAATTTTAGTATTTAACTACTATTTTATTTTTTGATAAAAAGACAAAAGCTATTGTGTAATTTCTGTCTGAAAGCTGGGCATGAGTGAGACAAAATTGCTACCATTAGAGTTAAGGCAAGACATTATGACCATTAGGTGGTAGCAATGCAATGAAAAAACTTGTGAAAGTGTACAGCAAAAATAAGGCTCAAGGTGTCTAGGAAACAAAAAAAAACCCCAGCCCAGACTCCAAGATGCACAAGAAACTTATTTTCTCCTTTTTGTATCATATGAAGATACGTTTCTTGTTCTGTGATATAGATGAAAATTTGCATATCAGAATATTATCTTTAAAGGGTGAAGTATGCATAATTTCATTAGCAAAATGTAAAAAGAGTCATCGTGCAATTATGTTACTCAGAATTGCTATAGCATATGAAACAGAACTGTGTTATGAGCTGATTGCATTTGTACCACCACACTGCCTCACAAAACTATTGCAGAAATGAAAATCATGTTGTTTTGGAAACAAGAATTCAAAATAAGATGTTTTTTTCCCTTTGTAGGTGTCTCCTAAGACTTTATAATATCTCTGAAATTTATAGTTCTTAATTAAAAAAAAAAATAGATTCAAGAGACAAAACTTACCTCTCCTATATTTTATGCCTGTTGATATTTCGAGCTTGAAACAGGAATCATATTCTCATGTTTAACAATAACTATTTGCAATTTTTCTTTTATGTCTTCTGTTGCAAATCTTGTTTTGGACAATATATTCACTGTTCAAAGCTGAATTTTGAGAGGTCTTAAAGAGAGTCCTTAGCAGTTGTTGACTTCTGTGCTGTTGTTATTCTTCTGTTCATCAACAGTTCCTGTAGAAGTACTGCTAAAGTAGGTAGCAAGTCTGTGGCTTGTGCTGTGTGGGCTTCTGTGGCACAACCACGTCACACAGTCAGCTGTGGACTCTGCTATATGCAGGCTGCTCTGGAATTCCTGTGGTGGGATGAAAAAAGAGTGAGTTCATACAGGCCAGCAAGGCTGGTAAGCTCACATGCCCTTGATGGCATAACCAGGTAAGGCCAGTGAGACACTGGAAAAGGTTGCACTGGGATGTGGAAGTGCTAGTCTGGATGGAGCTTCGGGCTCCATCTGATCTAGTGGAAGATGTCCATGCCCATGATAGCAGGGTTGGAGCAAGGTGTTCATTAAAGGTCTCTTCCAACCCAAACCATTCTGTAACTCTGAGTCATTTTCATCTCAAAGTGATGTGGAGGAACTCCTCTGGGTGCACTGTCTCCTTTTGTATGTAAGCTGTTTCTAGAAGTCTGCTTTTATTCAAGGTAAAACATGTGACTTGCAGGCCTCCAAATAACTTTAATACTAAATTATTTTAGTAAGCCAATGCTATGAGGATCTGCAGAGAGATCTTGACAGGCTGGATCGATGGACCCAGGCTAATGATATGAGGTTCAAAAAGGCTCAGTGCCAGGTCCTGTACGTGGGTCACAACAACCCCAGGAAGTGCTACAGACTTGGGGGAACATGGTTGGAAATCTGCCCAGTGGAAAAGGCCCTGGGGCTGCTGTTCAACAGTCAGGTGAACATGAGCCAGCAGTGTGCCCAGGTGGCCAAGGCGACCAATGTCATCTTGGCTTGTATGAGAAATAATGTGGCCAGCAAGACCAGGGCAGTGACAATCCCCTTGTACTCAGCACTAGTGAGGCTGCACTTTGAATCCTGTGTTCAGTTTGGGCCCTTCACTGCAAGAAAGTCATTGAGGTGCTGGAGTGTGCCCAGAGAAGGGCAAGGGAGCTGGTGAAGAGTCTGAATGACAAGTCTTACGAGCAGAGCTGAGGGAGCTGGAGTTTTTTAGCCTGCAGAACAGAAGGCTCAGGGGAGATCTTAGGGCTCTCTACAACTACTTAAAAGGAGGTTGCAGCAAAGTTGGGCTTGCTTGGAAGTCATCTGGGAGGTCTTTTCCAACCAAAGTGATGTTGCATAAAGGAAGGTTGGGTGACTTATGCTTTGATTTTCCTGTTGTCTGTGCCCAGAAACCTCTTTTGAATTGTTCTTAAAATGAGAGCATACACTGAGATAATGCCAGTTGTTTCCCACTGCTTCAGCTGTGTATAGTGCTCCATGTCTGCCTTTCAGTCCCAGGACATCTGCAACTCAAAGTTTGCACTGATTGCTGACAAAACTGTTTCTTTTCAGTAATGTCAATGATTTTACTACACTTGGATGAAGGTTTAACTCTAATGATATACCTGTGTCCAAAGAAGAAGAGTTTTGTTGATGGAGCACTCAGACTGTGCATATTGCTACACTTTGCTGTAGCCTAAAGGATCTACCCTTCAAGCCATCAAGAGAAAGGAAATGATCACAGCTGATCCTTCACTGGGCATCTATTCATTACGAGATACGAAAAATAACTCGGGATCAGATCCCCAAGCATTTTCTCTAATTACATAAGCCATCCAACAGGCATGCCATGAAATGGATGACACTGAAGACAGAATAATTGCATTTCCAGATTTCTGTGTGATCAGATCTGGGAATAGGTACAACAGTCTTGGGGACTGGAGGTAACAAAGCTAATCCTTAAAGCTGTCATCTGTTACTTTTTATGTACCCAAATGGCAGACATTCATCATGGAACTGTAGCAAGATTGTAGATGTTTCTTTTTGAGAGGCTTATTCATGGAAAATGGAGATCTTGTCATAAGCCATCATCTTGATTGGTGGTATCTGTTACAAGCTAATGTGGATGGACAATACTGCCTCTCACAAGTCATAGCCATGAGGAGTGTCAGCCCATTTTGTGTTACAAGTTGAAGGAATTCACTCGGATAAAAACGAATGAGGGTTCAGTGCTGGTGCCAAGGATTGTTGAATTCTACATCACAAGATATTGCTTAAAAAGGTAATTCTTGATGTGTACAAAAGACATTTTAATTTCCTGGGATTTACATCACCTGAAGGGGATCTGAATCCAAATCCTTATTCAATACAAAGAGTAAAAATGAATCTCTTTAACAGGAGTATGTCCACAACAGAGCAAATTTTGAATACATGTATAGGTAATGGAAAAACCACGAAGTAAAAGAATAAATGAAAAATCAAGGAACAGGAAATATATGCAGCAAAAAATGAAAGGTGTAGGGTAAAGGCAGCCTGAAGGGTAAGGCTACCATACAGCTGAATGACTGGAGGGAACTCAGGATCACACAGCCTGCAGAATGCCTGTGCTCAAGGTGTATGGAAAGGCCCAACAGTCACTGCAAGGTAAGAAAGCTGCAGCTGGAATGGCTGCTGGGGGTGGACAAATAGTAAGCAGACACTTAGAGAGGCGTAGCTCATGGCTCAGGCTGAATTCCCAGATGAGCTGTTCTGTGTGTCTGCACTCATCAACATCTCATAATACTCATCACATGAATACACTACAGATTTCTGTGTTGTGTTCAAAGGCCAGTCTGGGTAATTATAGTTTATCCCAATTTTCCTGTGCAATTTCTACGCAGATACGGTTGTTGGTAGCCTAACAAATATACGCTATGAAATTATGTTCTTCTATGCATGTGCTGCATCACTGTGAGTGTCATAGTTGAAAAAGCAATACCAGTGAACGCAATTTCTAACACAGAATGGTTAAGGTTGGAAAAGACCCCTGAGATGGTCAGGTTCAGTCATTTACCCAGCACCACTGTGTTCACCACTAAACCATGTTCCCAAGTGCCCCATTCACACAGTTTTTGAATAGAATCACAATCACAGTGAGGTAAATAGAATCCCAGACTATTCTGAGTTGGAAGGGACCCACAAGGATCATGTTTTCATGAATGGTGTTTCCACCTCTTCCCTGGGTAGCTGTGGGTAAAATACTGAAAAACAAAGCTGAGCGAGAGAGAGTGCATGGGTTGGCCACAGCTCATCAGGATATTCAGAGGAGATTCCACCTTTGTATCCTGAGGCAGCTGACAGGCTGTACCCACCTCCTCTCTGCATAGGGATGCTTATTGGATAAGAGTCGAATACTCAGCTACACTGAGTGCTTATTTGGGACATGTCAAAAGCTGACATGTGTTGTGATTGCGCTTTTAGCACTATGTAGTTGTCTTGCAATTTAATGTATTTGTTACCAGCTACATTATTCATATTTTAAGTATTCTCCTGTGCTTCTCCAGGCAGTGTATTGATCATTGACACTTTGGTAAGATCCTGCATCTCAGTTGCTCAATAAATGCTGCTTTGTATCTGGAGGTGAATTACCGAGCTGATAGTTCTTTGGGTGCAACCAGACTTGCAGTGTCTTGGACTATTTGTGAATCCCTAATCGTGGTAGTTCTTACTGAATGCGACCAGACTTACTGTGCCACTTGGCTTTGCATTTGTTGCTTAATGTTCCATTGGTTGTCACTCAGAATCACAGCCCAGCTGCCAGGTTGTTCCAATGTCTGACCATGCTTTCAGAGAGGGAATTTTTCCTAGTATCCAACCTAAACCTCCCCTGGCACAACTTGAGGCCATTTCCTCTCACCCTGTCACTTGTTACCTGGGAGAAGGGGCTGACCCCCACCTGGCTGCAACCTCCTTTCAGAGAGTTGTAGAGAGCCATAAAGTCTCCCTTGAGCCTTCTTTTCTCCAGGCTGAAAAATCCCAGCTCCCTCAGCTGCTTCTTATAAGACTTGTGCTCCAGACCCTTCACCAGCTCCCTTGCTCTTTTTGGACACACTCCAGCACCCCAACATGTAACTACATAGGGAACTGAGTCCCTTCTTGATTAGTCATCTTAAAAATCTCTGCAGGAGGGAAAAGTGAGGAAGAATGGGAGATTGTTATGATGGATTTCTTTCCAGTTACTGGGAGGACCAGTAACTTTTTGTTTTTGCTTACATGTGACTGTAATAGTTTTAAATTACATGGATTATAAATGCTCAATGAGTGTTACAAGGTAAAAGTCTTTGGAGAGATTTTCTAAATAAGGTTGGGTACAGGTTGTCATTTTGGACGTTTTTAGTCTGATCGCAACTAAATACAGGACCACAAAGAATAAACATCACAAATTTACAAAGACATAATATTGCATGCAAATGGATGCAAAGAGGCTAATTAGAATTAACAGGTAGTCCAATAATATATTAAGATATCCAAATACAGGCCTAGAACCTGAAATTTAGAGATCTTTTATTTAAATCTATTTAAACACTGCTTAATAAGGAAGGTTGGAGGTTAACTCCTCCCCATACTGCATTTGGTGTAGAGGTAATGGTTATTTAGAAAGAACTGATGTATGACTGGGACAAGAGTTCTACAGCCCACACCCCTAACCAGTGTTAATGTATTCTTAAGCCAAGTCCTGCTCAATCCCCTGAAGCTTTTTCAACAGTTTCATTGGCAGGGTGGGGGTGTGGAGTGGAGAGGGAGAGATTCAGAACAAACAAAATGGAATGGAAAAGGCAAAGGGTGAGAACTGTTTCAGCAAAATTCAATATGGAAAATATCCAATGAATCAGACTGAGCAATAAAACAGTATCTAGAAAACAGAATGATAAGGATACATGGAAGTGCACACAAACAAAAGTAGTTCACATTGCTTACAGTGGGATTATTTTGCAGATGAGAGGACTGTTTTGCTATTTAGGGTTTTCTGAATATTCTGTGAATTAGTACTTTGTTTTAAAAATGCTGTCTTGAGAAAAGATGAGTCTGCTTCTTAATAGCCTAGAATGACTCACAAGTCTTCATGGTTGACACCAATTGCATTTTAAAGGTCTTAGTTTACAAAAGTGTAATAAAAAATATTTTAGACAACTTTAAATATTGAAATGTCTTTCAAAGCATTAAAATTTCCCTAAATATCACATACATTTTTCAAATAGGAGTTAATGCAGGAATAAAATGCTAATAAAATAAGCAAGCTAACCATAAATATATACAAAATGAGTAAATTTCATTTATATAAACTATGAATGTCATTTTCGGACTGTAGGCCTTACAGTGAAAACTGACAGAGAAATGTGATGCTCTTTGAAGAGCAAGATCTCTGTGGTGAGAGAAATCATGGAAAAGAAAATTATCTAACTGTTTCTAATATCTGGGGTTCATGAGAGGAGAAGAAACCAGAACTGCGACTTCAAAGGGTAAGTTGTTTCTTAGTCTTCAAAAACTGCAGTAAATACTAGTATTATGCACACAGCATCTATAGGACCTTTGCAATAAAAGAAACTAGTTCTAATATGTGTTATGCTCTTCTGTGCATAATCTTCCAGCATTTTTTTTTTAATTTGCTGGCTTTTTCTTACCTGAGTTGCAAGTGAGAAAGGAAAACATCACATTTTAACAAACACACTTGGAAATTTGGAACCACATTTATGAGAGGAAACCATTCAGTGAAACCTTAGAGCAACATAAGACACGCTTTTTCATCTTCATGTTTAGAATTTTTTTTTGTTAACAAGCCACTTTTCTTCATGTTGAATTCTGTAACAGAAAAAGGATTTAATCAGCAGTAATATTCTTCAGAATCACTTTTCAAAGGCATTCCTTATTGTTTCATGTTCCATTCACTTGTAAATGAATAAAGGAGAACACATCACACGTAGTGTCACATCAAAGACATCTGTGCCACTTAACAGATGGGGCAGTGATCATTCTTCCATTCTGTTCCTCCTCTTGAAATGTTTACTCCTCCCAGTGGAAACCTGGAGTGACCTAATTCAAAACTGAGGCATCTCGATTTGTCTGAGGAGAGCAAAGGAAAAGGGGGTGTCTCATTTTTACCTTGCAGCAAGGTCAAAGCAAGTTCACCGATAGGTTGCGAGATGTCTGCTGCTCAACAAGGCAGCAAAAGCAAGTGCGTTGTTTTCCCACAGTGTACAATTAAATCTTCCAACCACTTATGTTCCAAGTTTAGCTCTTAAAATACAAAGTGTTTCAGCAAATCCTTTTCAGCTGTTTGCCAGTGGGACTCTAGATGCTGACGAAATGTTGATACACAAACCTTGAAAGATTGTAAGACAAACTGTGACAACATTCTTTCCAGATTTCTTATTTAATCTCATTTCTCTATGTTTCAGCTGAAGTCCAATTTCACCTCAGTCTTCAATTCATCACTGAGAATAAATGCCTACTTAAAAAACATAGAGTGTATTTCCTTTGCAGTTGACTGCTGTACCAATTCTACTTACAAGGGTCCAGAGCACAAGTTTTTTGAAAAGAGGCTACATGTACATGAACTGAACAAACTTTCTGACAAAGTTATGGAGGAAAGCAGAGCAGTACAGCTATAAAGGTGCCAACAAGACAGAGAAGACATCTGAAATCTGATGGAGCACCAAAGTCCTCTATTTATAAACAAACACTGTATTCTCATTTTCCATAAAGTGACTACATTTGGCATGTTGCTCTGACCACTGGGTAAGTAACTAACTTTGTGTGTGTTTGCCTAAGAACTGGTTGTTCAGTGTCATTACTTTTGAAAGACAACTACCCAGTGGAGATCAGAAAGTGATATATCTCATGCTAAAATACGGTTGTCTATATATGTATATGCTCTGAGTTCCAATGGTTGTGTTGAAAGGTCTCTTAAGTCCAGTGGAGCTGGGATAGCTGACTGGCTCACTGCAGCTGACTGGAGGTGGGTCAGGCCAGCTGACACTGGCTCTACTGGCCAGTGAGATTCCGTACCATATTCTGATGTCACAAGTATAAAAACAGGTGTAGGAGGGACTTGGGTCAGTTATCACCGTGCTGGTAGTGTTAGGCCTTGCCATCACTTCACAGCTGTTTGGTTTGGGAAGTAAACATTTTTTTCTCTCATTGTTTTTTTTCTCCTCTCTTGCTGTGTTGGTTTTTTGTTGTTTTTTTTTTTTTTTTTCAGGGTGTGGGGGGAGTCTTTTGGGGTGTTTTTGTGGGCAACTCAATGGGGTTGTTGGTTTTTTCTATATTTGTATATGTATACATGTGTTTTATCATATTCTGTTTTTAATTTTCTCTCTTCTGTATAAATATAAGAAGCTTGCCATTTCAGGTTTGGGGTTTTTTCCAGTTTTTTTTCCCTCCCTGCTTTTCCCTTGGGGGGAGGTTCTGACTGTGTTGGGTGCTTGGAAAACACTGCCTAAAAGTAGGTAAGTGAGATAAACATTATGGCTGTTTTTTCTGCACTAAGAGAAAACTTTTAAATGTGTTTTTCTTTAGCCTGCAGAAGTGTTTGCAAGTAAAAAGACAGTCTTTCCTCTTTTACTCTGCCCCAATCCACCTTTCCTCAGCTACTTGTTGCTCCTAATTCAAAACACCAGATACGAGGTGTAAAATCCTCAGTAACTTAAAAGCTCCTATTGGGAAACCACTCTTCTTGTCACAGAATGTCATCTTGCAGCTGAGATATCTCAAAATGTGGAGTTTTTCAATGTTGTATTAGAGCTTTGATTATGAAACACTTATTTTTAAGCTTCATTAGAATCTGTGTTTACTAACTTTCAAGGACTAGGAAAAGCCATTAAGGTTAGCAAATGACAGATGGAAAAGCAAGGGTCTTCTTTCTGTGCATATCTTTACCCAATAGTGGAGGCAAACCTTTATAGCACCCATAGTACTTCATTTACTTGTTGACATGTGCATCATGCCAGGTGCTGTATCTACTGATGTTAATGCTTTTTGCAAAGACTTATTAATGATACGCAGGACATAGAGAGAAAAACAAACTGGAAACAGAATAAGCATAATTATTCCAATTTTTATCATGCTAGCAAAGTCTACATTGATACAAGTGTTTATTACAGAAACGTCTAGGAAATTTCTGTAGATAAATAATGAAAAACAGACATAAGTATTTTCCTATTTTATAATACTTCTTGGTTTTTTTAGTACGAAGCTTATTTGATAACTATTATTCAATTATACAAAAAACTAGTAAGCTACCTGTCTGACCGGCGTCTTTCTGTGGGGG
>JAOXXN010000065.1:18550351-18566376 GCA_026770055.1 Myrmophylax atrothorax
GCGTTTTTGTGTCCCCCCCCCCCCCCCCCAGTTTATTTAATTTGCTTTATTCAGTTATTTAGGGAAAATGGAGCCTGTAAATTTTCAGTAATAATTGAACTGCTGTGCTGAAAGAAGGAAAGAAAGAAAGAATACACACTCAGAGATGTTTCTAATCATTGAAATAATATGAAGAAAAACTACTCATTTGTTTTACCTCAGCATTTATTCATTTAGAGAATTAATTTTTTTTACCCTTTGAAGAAAGAGAAATACAATCTTACAGGGAACACTGGCTTATAAAATCAGGCATTTCTGGCCGAAGTTCTAAAGAAAAAACCTTTACTTAATATAAAATGAAAAAATCTATTTTTAAAGGCTTCTAGGTAATAAGGACAAGTGTAATTTTTTTTGTTTAATAAAGAGGCATTCACTCTATCTACTTTTAGAATCTAAGATGCTGAAATACAAGTTCTTAGCTGCTCATATTTTTAGCAGAGAGCAAGAGAGAAATTGCTAACAAATATTCAAAATTGCTTTCTTGAGACCTCACTGATTCCTAATTTAGGGACTTATACACCTGAATTCAGATGGTCTGAAACTCATTTTGTGAAAAACTCAATGTTAGGTTCTGCATATAGCCCTCAGGAAATGTGCAATGATGTCTTCTTGAAACTACAAGTAGCTTGGAATAAGTTCCGAAAGAGGTATGAAGCATTCTTATTTTAGTTTTATTGCAAATTAATGCAATATTGTAGACTAAGATGGTAATCATTTTACTGTGAGTAACAACATATAGAAGTGGTACAGTAGGGGTGATTTTTTTCTGTTTACATGTATAAGCAGAAAAAACTAAAAATTAACTGCAGGCTCAAACTCTTCAAAAACATGGATCTTAAAACCTTCTGATGGCCTTCTTCCACTGATAATAAAGAGGTTAAAGATGATTAAAATACAGCCATAGAACAGTACTTCTAAACTTTACAATCCTGCAGAAGTTTTCTGCAAGTAATGATTTTCTCTACTGGACCAATAAAATGAATATTTATTTCTTTATTGCCCCCCAAAATGCACATGAACTAGAAACTTATGTTGTCTAAATCCTGTTCTAAGTTAAAAGTGTGGTCTCCCTCTTTAGCTGATGGAGACAATAGGCACTTTACAGTGCAAAAGTCTTCATGCAAACAGCATGTTAACTTTTCTCATTCTTTTAATTGAATTCATGAACTTTCCTTTTTAAGCAATGCAACACTATTGCACAGGCATCTTATTTAACCTATCCTGTGCATGACATCATTGACATTTTTGATTCCAGTCAAGGAAGACTGTAAGACCTTGGTGAGGCAAGTGAAAAGTATTGGTGCTCAAGTCATCTGTTACTCCATTTTATCAGTTAGATGAAAGAGTGTGGCCAAAATAGACATTATGCAAACCAACTTCTGGCTTTGTGGCTTAATGGCTTCATGAGGGTTTTACCTTTTGTGACAACAGGGCATTCTTTGATAACTATAATGTGTTTGGAAGGGATGAGATCCAGCTGTCTAGAAGAGGCAAGGGAATTCTTGGCAGAGGCTGGCCAACTCAGTGAGCAGGCTTTAAACTGAAGGACTCGGTGTGCGAGGTCCAAAGTGGCAACACTCACTGCATCATGTCCAGCTGGGGAATAAGTCAGACCAACCAGAGCAGTGACAAATGTTCCTTATCTTCCATTTAAGATGAGATCCAGAAGGCAAACCACCTCAAGGGTGTCTATGTCTGTGGTGGGTGCTCTTGCACGCCCCTCCTGGGAAACCTGCAGGATCAATTAGCTCTCTGAAATACCTATACACCAACACACACACAGGATGGGCAATAAACAGGTGGAATTAAAGATCTGTATGCAAGATCTCATTGCAGTTCTAGACATGGTGGGATAGTTCATTTGACTGGAATGTCATGGATGGCTGTGTAGTTTTTAGGAAAAACAGGGCAGCAAGGCAAGGTGGTGGAGCTGCTTTTTATGTGAGAGAGCAATTGGGACATTCCAGGCTCTGCCTAGGGGTGGGTGAGTCAAGACTTATGGGTAAGAATTCAGGGTCAGACTGACACAAGTGACATTGCAGTGGGTGTTGGCTACAGGCTACCTGGTCAGGAGAAGTCAATGAGGGCTTCTACAATCAGCTGGAAGGATCCTCACATTCACAGGCCCTGGTTCTTGTGGGGGAATTACAATCACTCTGATCTCTGCTGGAAGGTCAACTCAGTTGGGCACACAGGAGCCCAGAAGGTTCCTGCAGAGCACTGATGATTATGTTTTGACACAGATGGTGGAGGAACCAATGAGGAGAGGTGTGCTGCTGGACCCCAAATTGACAAACAAAGGAAGGCTGGTTGGGGAAACATAGAATCATAAAATCATAGAATCACTAAGGTTGGAAAAGACCTCCAAAATCATCATCCAGTCATTAACCATATGAAGGTTAGGGGCAACCTTGGCTGCAGTCACCATGAGATGTGAGATGGTGGATCCTCTCTGGAGGAAGAAGGGCAGTAAGTACAACTGTAACACTTGACGTCAAGAGAGCTGACTTTGCCCCCCCTCAAGGATCTACTTGTAGAAATCCCATGGGTTAGGGATCCAGAAGGTAGAGAGGTCCAAGAGAGCTGGTTAATACTCAAGCTTCACTTCCTTCAAGCTGGAGATTGGTGCATCCCTATGAGTAAGAAATCAAGTGAAGGAGAGCAGGAGACCTGCACGGAAGAGCAAGGAGTTTCTGGGAAAATTCAAAAGGAAGGAGGATCTTTATGGAACATAGAAAAAGAGATGGGCTACATGGGAGGAATATAGGAACGTTTTCAGAGTGTGCAGGGATGTGATTAGGAAGGCTAAGTTCCACCTGGAATTAAATCTGGTAAGGGATGTCAAGGACAACAAGAAGGGCTTTTTCACCAAATTTCCCCCAACCTGTTATCAAATTACACAGTGAGCCTGTAAGGTGGAATGGGTTATTTCTTATCAAAGCAGAAAAAGACTAATTGAGTGCATTTATAATAGGATAATGAAGGCTGTGTAATATCATCCTGCTAATTCTATTTTGTCCTTTAACAAAGTAAGGCCCAGTAACAACCAAGATGCAAAATATTATTTTGTAGCTGAATATCTATCTTTTAATATTCTTCCTAACTTTTATTTACACTTAAATGAACTTAACATAAAAATATTTTTAAAAAATGTTTGATGTCGGTATTATTCTGTAGCTCTTTTTTGCATTACAATGAATATATTTTATGTTTGAAATGCCTCCTTGTGAGCCTTTTTGTATTATAATATTGCAGTATACTTGTTAACGAAGCAGTTGACAGTGTCCCATTAAAAAACAAAAGCCATGAAAGCACTGACTTGTTTTCTTGTGGGTCCTCATTTTGATACAGAAAGTTTGATAACTCCCATATTGTAATTTAGTCCAGGTTGGAAAGGACCTTGAAAAATCATCTCTTATCTAGCACCCTGACCACTCAACTTTAAAACCTCAGTGATGAGGACTTCACTAAAGCTCTCAGAGACTGATTGTTTTCACCAGAAAAAATTTCTTTCCTATGTCAAAATGAAACTTTTCCAGGTACAGCTTGTGCCTTTTGCTCCTTGTCCTCTCCATGTGGCTCTTTGTGACAGGAGAGCATTCATGCTGTTTTCAGCTGCCTTTTGGGTACTGGAATATTGTGATGAGATCTCCCCATGCCTTCTCTTTTCCAGGGTGAAAAGATGTAAGTTTTTCCATCTTTCCCCATAGAGCAGGTTCTCCAGCCCCTTGAGAACCTTTGTGGCCCTCCTTTGGACCCTCTCCAGTCTGTCAATGTCTTTTTTGAATTGTGCATATCAGGACTGGATGCAGTGCTCCAGGTGTGGCCTGACAAGTGCTAATTAGACTGGGATGATCACAACTTTGTCTCTGTTAGTTATGCCTCCATGGACACAGCCTAAGATCCAATTTGCCTTCCTTGCTGTAGTAGCACATTGCTGGCGCATATTTAACTTGTAGCCCACCGGGACCTCCAAGTCCCTTTCAGCGAGGCAGCTCCACAGACACAGGGATCCTAAACTGTACTGGGTGGTTTGGTTATGCCATCTCAGGTGCAGGACTTTGCACTTGACTTTGTTAAACTTTATATGGTTCTTGTTATCCCACCCTTTCAGCCTGCCCAGGTCTCTCTGTAAGATAGCTCACCCTTCTGACATGTTTAACTCCTCACCCAGTTTACTGCCAGCACCA
Source organism: Myrmophylax atrothorax (assembly GCA_026770055.1). Classification (NCBI taxonomy): domain Eukaryota; kingdom Metazoa; phylum Chordata; class Aves; order Passeriformes; family Thamnophilidae; genus Myrmophylax; species Myrmophylax atrothorax. The sequence goes on from JAOXXN010000065.1 coordinate 18,554,581, forward strand.
AATTTGGTGAAGGTGCTTTCAATCCCATCATCGATACCATTGAGGAAGATGTTAAACAGTGTGAGGCCTCATATTGATCCCTGGGAGACCCCAATTTTGACAGACTGCCAGCCTGAGTTAAAAACTCTGATCACCAACCTTTTAAGTCAGACCTGCTACTCATTTTCCTACCCATCTCACAGACTTCCCATCAAATCTCTATTGCACCTATGTGCCAAGGAGGAGGCTATTGGAACACTGATGAACTCTTTGCTGAAGTCCAGGTCTCCCCATTTCAACACAAGACAGAACTTTTTTCTTTCATGGAGGGTGGTCAGATTGGTCAGAATGGTAAATCCTTTTGTAAATATGTGTTGAATTTTTCCAGTCACCTTCTTCATTTGACTTGTAATAGAGGACTCATTCAATTTTTTTTCGCAGGGATTGAAGTAAGACTGATGGACCTGTAGTTTCCTGGATGCTCTTATGGGACTTCTTGTAGGTAAGTGTCACATTTGTTCTTTTCCAATCTGAGAGACATCCCTGAGCTCCATTACTTTTCAAAGATCATGAGGCTTCACTCTCCAAAGTACTGTCTGTTCACTGTGGAAACTGTTTGTCTGGTAGTTCCTGGAGGTCAGTGCCAAGGGGCACTACTATTTCCTCTTACAAAGTCTCAAATGATGCTCTGTCTCACACTCCCTCATGTAGTACAGCCTAACTTCTTTTTGCACTCCTACACATGCTGCCTGAGAGACCACCAGAACACAGCTTTTGTTTCCACCCTTATCCCCCAAGGAGGAAAGGTGCAGTCTTTGCAGCCTTTCACCTGGACAGCAGCTGCTCCTATGTGAAACAAAGAGGGTCTGTCTGGGTGGTTGTCCTTCATTCCTCCCAGGCTTGTCTGACTACCGTGTGCTGAAGCAGTGCAGTCCTCACCTGCTCTTGACCACCACACTTCTGACAACTTCCAAGCATTGCCTAATCCTTCTAATTACCTGGAGACATCAAGCTGCTGGGTAGGCTTGCACAGTCATCAGCCAGCTGGGGTGACCATCAGGGCTGCAGCCTAAGCCTGTGGTTGAGCAGAGCAGGCAGCAACCCAATAACTGGCACATGCACACCCTCCCTGTGTGCCTTTCTGCAGGAACCGCCTCACTCTAATGTGTAGGTTAATCCATTTTAATTTCCTTTCTAAACTATAGTTTAAGAAAATGTATGGCAATTATTTGTATTTTGCATAATTAACTCATCTAGTGATGCTGAACTAAAATCCCATGCAAATATTACAATATTTGCAGAATGTTGTTTTCATTGTGATTTGAAAGCAAAGCTGCAATTTAATAATAGAAACCTTTTGCATTATGCTTCTTAAGCACACTCTAACAGCTTTCAAAGACACTACAGAAATTCTAATTGAATCATAATGTTATGGTTTCCAAATAAGTAACTAATACAATTTTTAACATAGGCAAGATTTTTTTAAAAGAAGTGAATCTTCAGATTGTTTAACATTAAAATCCACAGAATATATTATTTCACATGATGGAAAAAAATCTTATTGCTATGATGCATCTGTATAGAACTATTTGCATAGTCACCCTCAGTAATTAAAATAGTAGGTGCATGGTTTCACACTGAGCAAGAGGTTGAAACAAACTGCTTCAGATCTTTGTGACCTTGAAATAAGAAGAGCTTCTCAACTTTTCCTGAGCTCAGTAGTTGCTCGCATAATTTCTCATCAGTGGGTGGGCAGTCACTCCTCCTGAGATCTTGCAAGAGCAAACTCCCTGGTGTTTGGTAGATGTGAGCTTCTACTGAATTTACTGTTCAAAGGAGGAGGAAGCCTTTGGTAAGTGAGGAATTAAATGGAAACATTAGCCAAAACTCAACTTACTTCAGGTAAGCATCGGAATTCAGAACTTGGTAAAGTTGCAACTGTATATCCTGAATCTGTCCTTTGAGTCAGAGGTTCCCAGCTATTGCAGGACTCAGTCAGAGCTACAGCCTCCAAAAACCTGAGCTCTACTATTAGCAAGAGTTGCGAATCAAACAGCCTCTTACAGAGCTGAAATATTGTGTTTATGTCTGAGAGAGGCAGTGGCTCTGAACCATCCTTCTATTTGGCCTACAATGCAGATGGCTGAAGCCATTTCAGTGAGGCTTCTGCATAGAGCCACTTTGCCCAAAAGGAAGGGGATGCACAGACTAGGAAGGGCAGTAGGATGTGCAGTCTGTACTGAACCACTGTTTAGTACTGGAAACCCTTGAAAATGGTATTTCTTAGAATATTTCAAATTCTCAGTGCTCTTTGCAGATAAAATGTCATCAAGACAGCCTCTGGTTCTGTCTGACTTCTTTAGGAAATTAAGCTTCTATCTTTGTGCTGGCCAGCAATCTGTCCTTGATAGGTTTGAACCTACTGGCTAATTTATCCAAATGAGTACGTTTTTCTCCTTTAAGTTTTATGAAGCAGGAATCAAGATTAAGGGTTTCTTTTCTCATTTCTCACAATATTATTGATGTGCATAGTAATTAACTTTCAAAATTTTACTCTGAAGTTTTTATTCTGTGGTGTATTTTTCTTATATATATACAAAATTAGTCTAAACCCAACATGCTTCTTGAACCAAAAATCATCTTTAAAAAACATGAAATGTTATCATACATGGAAGTCACACTTTTGATGCAATGATATATATTTGTGAATAATAGCTCTGGTAGCACACTGATTAATGTAATAATAGGAAATTATTGGTTGATACCAGTGTAATGCAGAGTAGAAAATAGCTTTGCATTGAGAAGATATCTATAATATTTAGTTCTATTTGACACTGAGGTGGCAAAATGTGCAACAGATTCACTCAGAGAAAACTGCCTACATTTCACAGAAATTACAAAATAGACAAATGGGGAAAAAACAACAGCAAAGGATTTGGAAGGATGAAGGAAATCACCTATTTCTTATTGCTACTCTAAAAAAACACCCCCTCCAAAAAACCCCTCAAAACAAAACAACAAAACCCACCAAAAAACAACTCCTGAAAGACAACAGCATGTTCTCAGCTCTACATCCTTTAAAGGAAAAAGTAGTTCTATACATGTAAGAGGGGGGGGGGGAAATCAAGGGCTTTATTGAAGACTTAAAGAGCAAGATACTTTCAAAATGATAGTTGCATATTGAAGTTCTATGTCATCCTCAGATAAATGCAAACAGCATCATTGTCAACTTATCTCTGCTGAGCCTGACAGTGAGATGCAAATATTAAGGGGTGGTGTAATGCTGTTGAACAGAGAAAACTCCCCTCAATAACTTTTAGCTCTGCAACAATACCCTAATTCACCACCAAAATAGCATTAAATCTTTAGATCAGTGAAGCAGTTCATAGCCTTGATGGCAACTGGAATATCTCATTGTTTCTGGGTACTCAAATCTGTCAGTGTCCCTACTCTGTTAGAAAGAAATTTGTGCCTTTCCCACTCAGATTTAGCCACAGATAATCCTGCATTTGTGTTCTCCATGCTCAGTTTTGACAAATTTCTGTGTTCATGGTTAAAACACTGAGCTCAAAATTTATCTAAAATTGCCTCCAGTGCAGAAAAGACAGTAACAAAGTTACTGGTGTCACTGCGAGTTAGTGATCCCCTGGTAAATATTGGATATAGACATCTTCAAACTTCTGCAGAGAATTATTTCTAGTTAGCTGGATGATGTCACTCCTCCAATAAAGCTGTTGCTTTCTGTAATGTTGGTGCTGGAATTACTCCAGTGTAGAGGAGACAAATTTTTCTAGTACCTTATCTCCCAAGCCTAGAGTTCATTGTCATTGCTGATATTATATTAGAGATTTTGTGTACACACTTGAGAAAGGTCTTAAACGATATGTTCACACTTGAGGTTGCCTGGGAAGTAGGAAAACACCTCATTTTTCATGCAGATGGACATCACCATGACTGCAGTGGTTTCCAGTACTTGATTTTATTATTCACTGGTGAGTTGCTGGAAACAAACCTGGCTGTACAACTTCAACACAGAAACAGCAGACACACTTTTTCCACTTCATTCATTATGTCCCAATAAGCTTAACAGTGAAGGGAGCCACTGCAACTCCAGACCCTTTGAAATTATAATGCAAAATCCACTTTTGTTCACTGTTTTCCCTGAATACTATACAAGGTAGCCATTGTGAATGGTTTATGTTTTTGTTAGTTAAAATTTAAATGCGTCATCCTACCTCATCGATTGTATAAAAGAGGATTTTTAAATGCATGGTGAAATCCTTAGGACTTGCTGTTTGTTCTCAAAATGCAATCTCCAGTGACAAAAACGGAATTATTTTATTTCCCAAGTTCAGTGTTTCAATACTCTCATTTATTTAATGCATATTATATTTTCCTTAAAAATACGAAGCTTTTTTCTCTGACTGAAACCAGTATTTTCTCCTGTTGTTTGGTTTGGGCTTTTTACATTATTTTGAAATGTATACAATCATGTATATAAAATTATACAATTGCACATACCAGAGTACATGTTGTTGTGTGAGACAGCCAATGGTAATCCTGTCTTTCATGTGTCATTCTATAGACATTAGAGGCAGTTTTGTTATCAATGTTTACTGTTCTATTGACTTGAGTAAATTTTAAATGAGCTTCATTGAGAGTTTATCTGACTGTGAATCTCTCGTAGGGACTAGGCATAAGCTAACAGCTACTGCAAACTGCATTAATCCTTTACCATTAACCAAACAACAAATAAATCAATGGAAGAATTAGTACATTGAAGGGTTGCCTGAATAAAAATAAACTGTGTAGTCACAGAGATGGCCATTTGTCAAGCTAAGCTAGAAAGGGCAGGTTTCAGACTACTGCTTTTGTCTGAGCAGTGAGATTTAAAATTCCTGTGGACTAAAAAGAGACTAATAGCATTCTTGACAAGGGAAATTGAGGGAATGAGAACATCAATTGTAGGAATGAGTGATAAAATTATCTAATTGACACTAACATAAAGATAGATTCGACAAAAAGGATGATGGGCAAGTGATCCATTAAGCCTTTCAGTATACAAAGAAGTTTTCTTTTGCATCTGGCTATTGGAGATGAAGAAATCATTTTACTCTGTAATTTGACAGGAAGATGCAAGTACTGTGCTAAAAAATCAGAATAAAAACTGCAGGTTCAAATATATTGGTTCAAGTACTTATTACTGGTATATGAAGAACAAAACTGTAGTCAGAGGTAAGAGATTTAACACTTTTTTTTTTGTAACACTTCTTGAATGTAAAATTTGATGTCTCCTCATATAACTTCTATGGTTTTATTCAAATAACACAAAGAAAACATTTTGTTTCACAAAGAAGCTTCAAGTTTCAAAAATTATGTTGTGGGATTTAACTGCTGAAAGCTTGGAAATTTCAGCCAAAAGGCACTTTTGATAAGGTAAAGAGAAACAACACTTCCATATTTTTGAACTGAGTATCATTCGATGACTGAAAGAGCTTCCTCAGCAAATGATAAAAAGTATCAAACAAAATCTGCAAAGTTGAGCTTCCCATTTATGAACATCAGCATTTAAGAATTGCATAAAATAAACTTTAACCAGCCAGTTTTTGATCAGAGATCCAAAGTCAAGGCTAGACTGTTATAACTCTATTGCACCTGACAATAGAGGGTAGGAAATACAAGGCACAGCATCTACTTCTTGCTTGGATTATGAATATTATGCTACATTGAAATAACAAGTTTGCTTTTAAACCAGTGCATGGTAAGTGTATTGCATTGTTCCATAGCTGTCTTGGCACCACATTCAAATTCATGTATACATTGTGTAAAAGTTTGCGGAGAATGTTTAGCAGCTTCAGAAAAAGGAGCTGTAAGTATAATTTATTCTATGCAACAGCTGTGATGCTTTTCTTACTGAAAGATGAATTTGAGGGATGGGTAGTGAACAAACTAATTTGTTATAGAGAAAATACAAAGCTTCAAGAAATACAAAGAGAAAATACAAATCTCTGTCTTGCAATTTAATTTTGCACATCCCGATGCCAGTTATAACCAAAACTAAGGTAAGCAAATTGGTGAAACTCCACTGGTTGTAAATTAACAGGCCAGGGCTAGTCTAATCACTGGAGAGAACTAAATCCCTAATCTTTCACATATAACCTTAAAAGAAAGTGCTATCTCAGATACAAAGCAGCAAGGAAGTGCACTAAAAGAGTTTTTACAGATCCTTTTACTCTGATGCTATAGCATATGAGTCAAAGGGATTTTCAGAGGCCACGAGTGGCCTGGACCACAGGGAGCTGCAGGAATGGCAAGCAGAACAGAGCTGTGAGAAGTCCTCAGCGTTCCCAAACGCAAAGCCCAAACACCGTGAATCTTGTTCGCCAGCACTACACACAGATATTTGCATTTAATGCTGCTCCCGTACCTGAGATCACTTCAAAGTGATCTGTAAAGGGATCGTATTCACTTTACTCCTTCTTGTTCCTCTCCCATCACCCCCGAGCCCTTGTGCAGAGAGCGACAGACGCAGGCCAGGCTGTCCAGCTCAGAGCTGCTCTCGCTGCCCACATCAGAGCTCCCCTCGCTGCCCACCAGCCTGCCCAAAGCCTCGGTAATCAGAGGTAATTGTCCGCTGTCAGCTCCCGGCAGCCTGCGTCGTGCTTCGAAGTACCTCTAATTGAATTGCTGTAATTTCTGCCCTTCCTAATGCAGTGGGTGGCGAGGGGGAAATGGCCCGGGGGAGGCGGAGGGGCGGGCGGCTCTGGCTGCCCCGGCGCGGCGCTGCCGCAGCCCATAAAGAGCGGCGGGAGCGCAGCGTGGGCGCAGCTCCGCACTCGCCCGTGGCCATGCAGTGAGTGCCCGTGCGACACGCCAGGGGAAACTGCGAGGGACAGACTGCGCCCCAGCTCAAGGTACTCCCCTCCAGGCCCTTCTCCCAGCGGGAATGTGGGTGCCGAGCCGGGGTAGGCACAGCCCGCCCGCCCCGCGCAGGGAAGGCTTCGCCCCGAGCTCCCACCCGCGGCGAGGAGGCTCCTGTGCCCCGCGGGACGCAGGGCATTTACCTTGGTGCGCTTTCTTTGCAGATGCAGAGGTGCACTAGTTTCCTGTTTCTGTCTTTAATCCTTGGTGCCACCCTCTCGGAAACATTTGGGCTGGTTTTCTCAGTAAGTATCCGTGTAGCTGGCAAAGTAACTATAAGCCTCGGAGGGATATACACTGTATTTTGACATAGCGGTTGCAAAAGATGCAGCACACAAAACAATTTTTGGCTATAAACAGGTTGGTTTGTTTGTTTGTTGGTTTTTAGCTAAGAACTTGGAGGTTTTAAATACTAGCTCCCTTGTAACAAATACTGTAACTAAAAGGGCGTCTAGTTTATAGACCAAAATTAAATGGATGTCCCATCTGATTCAGAAAAGATGATTGTACATATGGACTTCTTTTACAGAGGCTGTTGTGTAAATCTAAACAATTCAAAGAAAGCATTGCTGTTTGTTTAGGTGACTATCAGATGGTAATATTAACTTGAAGTATTACAGCAAAATTTCTGCCTCTAAAGTATGTTTTGCAGTTTCACTTAAATAGTGTGAAATCTTCATACTGACTTCACATCTTCATATTGGCATGGATGTCAACAGCAAAACTATAGACTTAGATGGGGAGGGGGCAATGGTTCACCATTAATATTTGCCTCAATATGATTGGCTTTTGCTGTTTGTTGGTTTGGACTTTTACAACGTTTCTTGATTTTTAGCTTTCAGAAGAGTCTGCTAAGAGAATGTCCTTTTGAATGCAATCACGGTGTAGGTCACGCAATAACATACTTGCATTTTTTTCTTGAAGGCAAAAGAAAAAAGGGGTTGGACTTTGAATAGTGCTGGTTACTTACTTGGGCCACGTAAGTGAGGCACTTTTTTTTTCTTTTACACCAAAATGCAAAAGTTGTGGGTTTTTTTTTCTTTTTCTTATAAATCAGTTTAATGTAGTGCATTATTAGTTTCTCTGAGTATAGCAATTTTGTCTAAACCTTCAAGACTGAAGAAACTCATTTGGGAAAAGTATTTGTTTAGATATTTGTTATAAGCCCATTATAGAATAGAGTTGTCTTAAATAGCAGCTGTCCTTTTCTAAAGCAGAGTTTTGATCTGAGGCTTTATGTCCAGAAACACCTCTGCTCACTCTGTGTGCTTCTGGACTGTAATTTTCATATGAAAAATTCTTCACTACCAGAAGTGTTACAAAATCTTGTATCTTCTTAGATGTCAAGGGAAGAATGGCAAAATGTGACATTTGGAACTTCACTATATATTTCAGATTTCACCTTTAAATCTTCTTGAAAATTGTTTCACTACTTGGCTTTAGTACCCCACTTTTTTTTTTTTAATTAAAGCACAATAAATTAAAACTGTAACATGTAAACTCATGACTGTGAAAAATTAATACTCAAAGTGTTTAAAATACAGGAAAACTAGTTTACGAATGTGGAGAATAACAAAGGTAGCTTGTAAGAAAAATAAAACAGGGCTAAGCTGTCTCAAATATTTGTCCTTTTACCATTAATTCTTGTTAATGCAATAACACTCATTGCCAATGTTTCTATATTTTCAATCTGGGTAATACATAGACAAATACTATGGATACTTCCTATGACTTTCTTCATTCTCTTTAGCTAACAGTAAGGATACCAGGAAAAAAAAAAAGCTAAATGCATCTTAAATATATTAACTGTCTGGAAGTATATTTACCCTGAAGCAGATCTAAGCAAATTGGAAAAACTGCTGTGGGGAAATGTACTTGTCAAAGTGCCATTTATCATTTATCTAAGACTGGATAATAGGAATCATCCTTTGTTGCAGGTCGTATTGATCAGCTTTTACTGATAAAGGAAATGCCCATTGCAAGGGGGAGAGAAGAGGCACCAGGGGCATGTAAGATAGCTTCTGAAGGTTATTCATGTAAACTATCTGCAGTTTTCTTTTAAGCAAACTCATCAGCAACATTTCGTTAAAGGTAAAGGAGGCAGTAGTAAAAACAGCTTCCCAGTTTACATGCAGATACAGATTTATATTTTCTTTACAAGATCTTCTAAAGTCAGTAAGATCTTCAGCAAGTATGCAGCACAGGTCTGGGTCTGTAAATGAGATAAATCATAAGCACAACTTTAGAACCAAGGTTATTTTATTTAATGACACATTAACTACTTTGTAATTTTTGTGCATCAAAACTGCCCATCATGATCTTTTCATTGAAATCCATGAAAAGCAAGCACTACAATAAAGGTTGTTATTCAGTCAATTAACTCCTCTGATTTTTAATTTATTTATCAGATGCAGTAGATAACCACAGATCTTTTAATGACAAGCATGGTTTCACTGGTAAACGTGAAATACAGCCTGATGAGGATATTAAAGCAGGTAATGAAAATCTGAAACCAATATTGTTGATTTGTTTTTAATGTTTATTATTTACTATTGAGTTAACTGACTACCTAGGTAGAAGATTATTCCTGCACTTTAACAGAAATCCTAACAAACATGTGAGAGGAAGAAAAGTGACTTTTGGCCATTTGGTGTGTTCTTTGTATGCTCATAGTTTAAAACATCTAAGTACCTATGAAAACATATCATAATTTTGTTGCTTTAAAAATATAATAGATCATATCGAACTGAAAAAACCCTTTTTTTTTTACTTCTATGTATTCAAATAAGTATTTCAAATGTTACCCTAAGCACTTAAGAGTTAATTTCTTTTTGGCAAAGAAGTGTGTCAGTAAAGACATCTTTGAGTAGCAAAAGCTATAAAAATATAAAGTCTCAATATTTTAAGCAAGGTAGATTGTCATCATAAGAGATTGAGGACCTGATCACAACTGAAATCAAGTCAACATAATGTTTTGATGTTGCATGTGTCAGAATTTAGTAAATGGCAATGAAAAGGATGTGGCCTTGTTCTGGATTTGTCATCCAAAGCCAGGCCTCTAAAATATGTCTAGATTCCCTTTTTGAATAGAAGCTGTCAATTTTTAGGCTTTATTTTGAACACCTATTTCAGGATATGATACAGAAAGTTCTAGAAAAACCTGTTTCTTTCTCCTGAGGAGAAACTAAACCTGCTGTAGGCATCTAAAGTGAGCTGGGATGAATCTCATCCTTAGACTGCTAAAGAGTGACCTTAGTACTTGCTTAAGCACTTTTGCATTCATCACTCCACTAGCAGGGGAAGGCAAAGTTTTGGCAGGCTATTTTAAATGCACCCAGCACTGTGCAAATGTAGTTAACAGTAAGTAAGTTCATAAGTATAGGAAATGTGCTTAATTACAATCTCATGGGCATACTTTTAAAGAGAAGAGTAACATTAATACATTTCTTAGTTGCTAACACTCTCTGACTGTCTGTCTATTTCTGGTACATAGTTACCTAGTGGGGTTTTGTGTGTGGTGTTTTCTTGGTGCTGTGTTTGGTGTTTGTTTTTTTTGTTTGTTTGGTTTTGGTTTTGTTGCTGCTGCTTTAGTCTTTTTTTGTTTGTTTTTAAAGGGGGAAAAATTAGAAAAAAAGGAAGAACCTACTTTCTCAAATACTGGTGTAAAAGTAGTATATTACCAGTCAGAAACAATGTGAAAAAAGGCATTTGTAATCTAACAATGGAGTTTGCATTTCAACATGTTGCCATTTTTGGATACACCAGGTCCTTTACAAGAATATAAACTTTTAGATTTATGGATTTTTTTTTTACTGGGTACTGTTGTGCCTCCATAATTACAGGTAAACCCAATCAAACTTTTCTGGTTGAGACTTGAAAATTATATTGCTGCCTCTCTTAGGAACTTCATGCTCTTCTCTTATCAAAAGTTTTCTTTGAAGTCGAAGTTTATTACAGAGTTGCTACCCAAAGGAGATTTAAATACAAAAAGTAATCCATAAGGAAGTCAGAATGTTATTTTAATTGAAAATGAAGAGGGTTTTTTTAGTTAATTTCTTCTGAATATTTACATAGACACCTTAACCTAGCAATATACACACTATTACTGTAAAAGAAATCATGCAAACGACTGTGCTCTATCTTTGAAGGAATGCTGTAAAATTTGTGAGCTCTCCAGATAACTTAGAAGAATTTGCAAACTGTGTTAGAGACTTAACATAGGTCCAGAAAAAGAAAAAAAATCATTACAAAACAACCAATTATCAATTATCAGCACAATTATTCAAATGTTCAAACTGCAAGATCCTTATTTTTTTACTAGAGTCTTCAGGTTAATTCCATACAGAATTAAGGTCAACAGCAGAGTACATAGAAATACACATCTACAGTATGCCCAAGCCACTGAAGAAAAATATTTATCCAATAAATATCACATTGGTAATAAAATCTGTGTCAAAAAGTAACTACTATAATAATCATAACAAAAATGTATAACAGGTCAGGTGAGAATAAAAGTGAAGGGAAAATTCAAATAATACAAGTATTACTAATCTAAATAACAGCAACATCTTTGTGTCAGTTCAAAAACTGGAAGACAAGATTTTCAGTGTATTACATACATTCTTAAATACTTATTCTCAATATACCAGAAACGTTTGTATCCCTTACAACTTTCATCGATGTTTTTTAATTTGTGCTACAGAGCTCTGTCTGCCTCTCTATCCTGTACGAAACTGCTGTCAGTGATGTGATAATGGGCTGTAGGTACAGGCACCCATCTCTATGCAGAGAACTAAAATCTTGGCACAATTGCCTGTCATTTTGTTATTTGTTCTCCAATACAGAACAATTCTCCACCCTATTGAAAAAAAGAAAGATGTCCTCCCTGCCCCCCTC
>JAOXXN010000065.1:18577111-18602345 GCA_026770055.1 Myrmophylax atrothorax
TGGTGGGCACTGACCAGGCTCCCCAGGGCAGTGGGCACAGCCCCAAGGCTGCCAGAGCTCCAGGAGGGTTTGGATAATGCTCTGGGGCACAGGGGGTGACTCTGGGGCTGGTCCTGGGCAGGGCTGAGGGTTGGACTGGCTGGTCCTGGTGGGTCCCTCCCAGCTCATTCTCTGTGTAATGACAGACCCCATTCCAGTGTCCTGCTCCTTCTCCCCAGAGGCAGATCCCGATGGATTGGTGTGTGGGGTTGCTCCAGTGGCTCAGGATGAGCCCTGTTGGCTCTGCCTGAGGTGCCAGGGAGCCCCTTGGCAGCGATCCCTGCCCTCACTCCACACCTCTGGGTGCTCTGGACACCAAGCTTTGGTTTCTCCTCTTGTCCCTGTTTTCTGGCAGGGAAGGACAGTCCTCATTGCTCAGGACAGAGGGAACAAAGTGCAGGACCAGGTGCCCAGCTGGTGGTGCCAATTGGCATGGCCACCAAGGAGCTCCAGCAGCCCCTGCTCTTGCCTGGCTTTGATGTGTCAATTCAGTGGCAGGTGAATTTTCATTTCCAGAGACACTGGGATGACACTTTTCCAAATGTTTTGTGCTGCCATATAAAACACATCCCATAAGCCTGACTTTGTTTCAGAGGGACTTACAGTTCAGTCACAGGATGAGTTTGGAAGGCAAAGCAGGGATTGAATTCCCTGTGGATGGAGGTGGCAGAAAAGATTTTGTCATCTTTGGCAATTAGGAAATTGTTGCTGAGGTTAATGGGGATATTATTTTTAACTTGGAGGGCAGGAGGAATCTGCTGCCTCCAGGATGGAATTAGTTCAATCAGTGCTTTAAATAAGCACTTTCTGTGATGCTTTGGATTGGCAAACATTTATATCATCAACCTGAATTCTTTCTTTTGAATTGGCAAACATTTAATCCATCAACCTGAATTCTTTCTTTTGAATTGGCAAACATTTAATCCATCAACCTGAATTCTTTCTTTTGCTTCAGTGTTTATTTTTGGTATTATGTATCCTGATATATTGCTTCAAATGATTTTTATTTTGCAAAGTTTCTGGAAAGGAGAATGGCATTTACTATCAATTTTTTTTTGGTGACTTTTTTCCCCTGGTTTTGTGGAAATAAATAAAAGCAGAATAAAACACTAAGAAGCCAAATAATGTACCTACATTTGTTAGAATTCCCTGAGTGATTTGCTTCTAGAACTAATTGCACACAAGATTTTAAGCCCCTGGAGGGTGAATTGATTTGAGAGAGACTTCTGAGACTTTAGAGGTTAATTTTGTGGTGGAGCTGCTCTTATTGAGCCTCTTTCCCTGGGACTGGACTCTGGCTGGGTTGGGATGAGCTCAAGGAGTCAGAACTGGAATCAGAGTGGGACAGACAGGAATTGAACGTATTTCTACCTGACCAAGCCAATCTCCAAAGAGAGTAATCATATAGGAGTCAAAGATTTTTAAAAAAACTACATTTTTTCCAGCTTCCTGCAATCCTGTGGTGGGGACTGATGTAGCTGGGTGAGGCTCAGTGGCTGCCTGGGGTTAAACCATGTTGATAATCCCTTCTTTGGAAAACAATCTTGTTGAGAAGTAATAGGGCAGCTCTTGAAGCATATCCTTCTGCTAGTGATAGTCTCACAGTGAAAAGATTTCTTGTATATCTGTTATCAAGTGACAGCATGATTTTTAGTTATTTGAGGGAGTTATAGTATCTCCCCAGTTAGAGCACAAGCTCAAATATAGAAAAACAATTTACATAGGGGAAATAAAAATTATTCTTTTTTTCAAGTGTTATCCCAAGTCACTGTGATGATTAATAATGTTGAGACGGTTGCAACAGCTTTCACCTCTAAATGCCAACATCACTTTGGTGGCAATTGCCCATTTAAAGGTGGGTTCTTTTGAAAGGTCTGTTTAAAATTTTATTGTTCCTGACCATAAGATTCCATTCTAGTTACTAGTGCAACTCATCCAAAGAAAAGAGAAATTAGTTAATTGTCACTGAGTGAGATCATTAATGCAGAGTTATTTTCATAGAATATCCTGTTTGGTGTCTTGAATTCATTTGACAATGTGAGGATTTCATTCTTAAATAACACTAAATGCTAAACTTGTGTAATCTTAGTGGTCACAAGAGAGGAAAAAGGTGTATTTTTACTGCTTGAAAGCACAAGAAAAATTCCACTATATAAAAAATTATATTTATTTATTAATAGATATTGATTTTTTATATGGCAAATGTATTAATTTAGAGAGTTATAAATTTGGATACTTGGGCTTAGAGACTGTGGATCAGTCCTGGGAATAAGTTAATTGTCTGATCAATCATGTAAATCAGCAGAAACATGTTTCTAAAATATTGCATATATCTTGGACTCCAAGGAACATATTGGTGTTAAAGTCACACGAAAGAAAAGAATTTTCAGAAGATGGAAGTGTATTACATTCATGCAGAATAAAGGCTATGACACATGCAAAGCGACACTTCACTTCTAATCATGCAGCTCAGCAATTATTCTGCAGACAAGCAATTTTATTACTAGGTTTTACTTACTATAAGCTGATACCTGAAGAACAGTATTGCAATGCAATTTTAAATTTATTTCACATCAGTGCAAGCAACCATGTGGGAATTTGGATCTGTAATTCTCATGTTCCACTCAAAAACTGCTTGCCATGGCAGACTTCACAGCACACAGTGTTCTACACAGGCTGTGCGGAACAAAAGGAAAATGATGAATTTAAGCTTTACTATCATGCCTGAGTTCAGACTTTTAAATCATCCCATGTAAAGTCAAGGCACTATTTTCACAACTATTTCACTAAAAGTATCAGAATTAGGCCTTTTATCCTTGACCAAATAAAGAAGAATGATTGTAGCCATTGTCTGTGATACTTAGATGATTGAATCATGTGACTAATAGTTCATTCATGTTCCAACTTCATAGTTAATGACTGCTCTTCGTGCACTCTTCATCAAAAGGACTCAACTCATAAATTGCTCATTCATGTGGGAGTTCATTCAATCTGAAGAAACAGACTATGCAATGATGTGACTTTTATGCTTGTCATCTCCTCAGAAGGTAGCAAGTCAGTGGAAAAAAAAATAAATCACACTATCTTGGCCCACAGTAATTTTCTTTTGTCTTGGTACAAAGAGATTCTTCCTTAAGCATATAACAGGACAGCATTTAGTCTACTTTGTCACAAGGCTTTCTTTTTCCCCCTTTTCTCCTTAAAAATGGCTCATATATGCACTGTTTGTCTTCAATTGTACTTTTCTGTCTTAATCTTTAATTATAATTTTGTAACTTTGTTTTTCCCCTTCTGACCTCGTTGACCCATTTAAAGATCTTCGTTTTAACCACTCTAAGGTTTAAAGTACCTCTTCCTATTAAAGAGGTAACAATGCAGTAGCCTTTAAGGACAAGAACAGGGACAAACTGGGCTGCCTGTGGGAGGTCCAACACCTGAATTTGAACTCCACGACTGAGTGCCCTCTAATCCTCACCAAAGCCAGCTGCAGCAAGAATAAATAGCTAGGTAGGCCAAGGCAGAGTCAGACATTAGGATTGGGCAATGAGCATGCAGAATTGCACAGCACAGATTTACTTTCAGGGGTGGTAGAAAACACCCAAGTTCAGCCCATTGCAATTATTGACAACCAGTTTATATAATCCCTTTGTTAATAAGATTTTCTTTTTCCTAGCATATGGAGACACTGACAAGGTAGGTAAAATCTTCAGTCTTGTCATGTTGCAACAGCACTTTGCAACAGCTGTGTGACAGGGAGAAGCAAGCACAGGCTAAGCCCCAGGAGAAACCACTTGGAAACTGAGGATGACAAGACAGACCGAGGGAGTGTCCGCACTGGAAAGGGCACAGTCCTACGGTGAGCAAGGAGGCCAGAGCAGGTTCAGCGATGGTGACCAGGTTCAGCCAACAGTCCACATTTGCAGACAGTGCAATTCAATGAAGCAGATCTGAGATCAATATGGGAAATCAAGGTCCTGTGTCAAAGCAGGGCCTGTATCAAGCAGGCACAGAAACAGCTTAAATGCAGACAGGCAAGGACCTGTCTGAGCCTTAGCCGAAAAGCTACTTCTGAGCAAAAGAGTACCTGTACCATATTTCGGTTGCCTTCAGCTCAAACAGCCAAATCCACTGGAAGGGAGGGAGGGTGTACTCTGAGCCCTGACACTCTGAAAGGGTCCTGACCTCCTGTGTTACTACAGGTATGTCAGCACTATGCACTGAAGTGCTGTACAGAGGTATCTGTTGCTTGCGGGTGAATTAGTCCTGTTTCTCAGCCAAGGATTTCAACAGGCTAGGGAGCAACAACTAAAATTAGCTATGTCCCAGGGAATCAGTGCTGTACACAGCTGAATGTGGAACCTAAATGGACAGAGCTGCCCACATGTTGAGAGATATCAAATGTTTAGCATAAATAAGTTTTAAGTAGAATGAGTTACATAGATTTGTATGTTGTTTGCTTAACTTTATTTTGTCAGCATGAGAAGCTGAATTTGGTCAAACCTTGGGCTATAAGCTCTAAACTCACAGCTATATATTTTTTCAGCTGGAATAGTGTTAATATTCTTAGTAATTGTCCCACTTGCTGGTACAGTGCTGTGTTTTGTCTTTAGTATGAGAAGGACATGGAAAATATACTTAAGTTTTAGTTGTTGCTAAGTAATGTTTATCTTGAGTCTAAGGCCTTTTTAGTTTCCCATGCTCTGCCAGCAAGTAGGTGCACCAGAGGCACAAACAAGAAGATAAGAAGGCCAAGACCATGATCAGAAGCTGCAACTCAAAGAGATAAGAACAGTGAATGACCTGCCTACATGAACACAGAGAAAAAAATGCAATAAGGTTTTAGAAGACTATTGGGGTCCCCTTATCCTGAGTAAGGGGGCAGCTTGAATGACAGTCAGAAGAGCTCAGGCACAGCAGGCATCAGAAGGCTTGATCAGAAGGCTTACAAGAGTTTATTCAAGACAGTTTCCTCATTGCTCATAGATCTAGTAGTTCATAGTAGTACCATTCTCAGTAACATCCACACCTTTTATATACTCTCACAGCCAACATGTCATGGCATTATTGGCTAGCCCATTCACCTCACATACACCAAAGCATCTCATTGGTCACAGGACACCCCCCCCCCACAGTCCAGGTAGCTCTCTTCTCTTTAAGGGAGAACTCTAAACTGCTTTCCTTAAGGGATGCACTTACAGTCACCCCTACAATTCCCCCTCTCTGTAATTGTGTCACAAAAGAGGCTACAGTAATCTTCTACAGAGCCCTTATAGAAGACTACCCACATCTGATGTTAATCTCAGCACAATTGTCAGGCCCACAAAATCTATTCTTCCCATAAAGACTTCTTCATTTTTAACCCATCTATAGTTCATCCTTAAAGCCATTTGTTTAGCTTCCTTCATTCATCATTCATACATCACTCACTCTTTCACTTTTTCCCATTTTTCTCTCTTTTTTCCCCCCTTTTTTCCACTTTTTTCTCTTTTTCCCCCTTTTTTAACACTTTTTCTCTTTTTTTACATAGACCACATGCTTTCAAAATCTTTACCTTCATTACTTTGAACCAATCACAAAAACCTTAATTACTGCTCCATATTACATTTACAGCAACTCAAGTCCATCTACCAGCAGTACCAAGTACCCCAAGCTATAGATGCTGTATTGCTCTATCACCAGTTAATTTCATCCTGCTTACTTAACACCTTAATTTTCTGCATTCTTAATTCTTAGCCCACCAAACCATAGTATTAACAGATGTTCACCTGCAAGAACAAACCCAAACCATGTAACTTGAACTATTGTTTGTCTTCATTTGCTTTAGCACTCCCAACACTTCAAAAAGCTCTTGTCCATTGCTGACTTCAATCTGTAGAGACAAAACCCCAGAAACCTTTTCCAAATTACTAACTGATCACACATTATTAACTGTCCCCATTGCTTTTCATCTTTTTAGCAAAAGTCCAGTTCACCACTCCAGATTTCTTTGCTGCTCTCCTCTTCTTCTCCATTGTTTTTTCTTTCTTCTCTGATAGTTACAGCCATCTTGTTTCTTCATGACTGACTCCACAGCTTCTGTCTTAGAGGTCAAAGAGGTGTCTGCCTTTAGCTGTGCTGCAGACAAGCTACAGCTGTTGTGCATTACAGCCAACCCATGTCAGCTGCTTGCTTTTGTTGTTTTGATGACCTTGGGTCCACCTGATGTTGTTTTGACTACAACACCCAGCAGTCCTTGTGCAAACTGACAGTCTTCAATACCCAGCAGTCTTTTCAAGAACTGACATGTGGGGCATGGAAAGATCTTGCTTGAGGGTGCTATGCCCCCGAGGGTGTTGCCCTTTCCCCTCTCTCTGGGGAAGTCAACGCCATCTTGAAATATGCAGTAAAAATTCTACGTCTCTGTAAAGTTCCCAACATGCCGCAGACAAAGTATTAGTCTCTCAGAGCAAAAGTTGACTCAAACACACTTAAAGCAGCATCTTCCAGTGACAAAGAGCATCCTACAGGCTTAGCAGGCAACACACTTTTATGGTGGTGATAAATCTGCCTCCCTTCTCTCGCCCTTGTTTTTCTAGCTAGATGGTTACTTTCTTATCAGTTCAGCTGTCAGTCTCCATGTTAATTAGTTCTAGTCCCATTGCCAGTATCTTGATTTATTATGCACAACAGAAAACCTTTTCCCAGTTAAGTTCTTCTTACAGCGTGAGATTTCTTCTTAGCCTAACAGTTTCTTAGCTTTTCTACCCTTAAAGCAAGTATCAACAGAAGACCCCAGGCTAAAAATTACCATTCGACCAAGAAGGGTGTGCAAGTGCTTGAAGGGTGCAGGACTGGCAGATGCAGACATCATGCAGCTGTAATTGCCCAGGGATTTCTTTGTTCTGGGTCTCTCTACAGAGGCACCCAACTCAAGCTGACCTGCTGTTGTACCACACTATTAAATGACTTGTTATTATAAATCCAGTGCTTGAGATTCTGCTACTGGGAACCTAGAGTCAAATATGTAGGAGAAAGTGACCAGAATGTGGACTCAAAAGAGGCATCCATCGGCTCACTGGAGCTGTTCACTGCAAAAGGACTCTGGTCCCAGACATTCAAGTCTATGGTCATGTCTGTGCAACTCTTTGAATGGTGGGAGAGTGCTGAGGCAGTGGCTTCTCCTTTAACATAAATGATATTCCTCACTATGTCTATATATGAACTCAAGTTAGACTACCTGGAAAAGGTTAAATCAAACAACAGCTCTGCAGAGTTCATTCAGGATATGAGACTTCTGAGAGATTAAAGGACATGTGGGTGCCCTTGGCTCTTCCTTATAAAATCATATTCTGCATAGGTAAATGCCACATCTTTCTTTTGTGCAGTGAATACATCAGGTATTGTGTTACATTATGGTCTTAGAGTTCTTATTATCCTGAAATGGTCATCCCAATAGAGATGCTCTGAAATAGCTAGTTCACAGAAATCAATTTAAAAAGTTCTGTCTTCCTTTGGCACGACTCTTCACATGTTCCTTTTGTATTCGTCAGAGTAACATAATCAAACCCCTTTCAATTCAGCATTAAGAGTATCAAAAGAAAACTAACCTAAACAAGGCAGAAAAGAATTTATGAGCAGGTATTGAGGAAAATTCTGCCAATTTCCTTTAGTAATTGTGTTATCATTAGTGTGTGGGGTGGATGTAAATGATACTAAATTTTTAATCAATTATCAAAGCTCTGAGAAGACATTAAGAAAGCTTGCTTGGATAAGTTGTTACAGATCACTATAGTTTACTTAAGAAAAGATAGAAAAGAAAAAAAGGAGGTTTTTGGATTGTTTGTAACAACAGGGTATTTATTCTGTCCCAAAACTTAGGAGAAGATGAGTGGAAAACTTGTTTAAATCATGCACGGAAAGATAAAACAAGCAGTGATATAATATTCAAAAATTTGCTCTGTGAGAGGGGGCTTTTTGCAGTACCACAGTGTGGTGGGTAGTCCTTGGCTGGCTGTCAGGTGCCCACCAAGCTGTTCTATCCTTTCCCTTCTCATAGGACAGAGAGAGAAAAAATAGGATGAATGTCGTCGATCATTGTGGCGGACAAAGGAGCACAGGGTCACAGGTGTCACACACGAAACTAATTTTATTAAACTACACGTAACACAGAAAGAAAATAAAATAAAATGGAGGAGAGAGAGTAAGGAGAAGGAATCCTTCAATTCACAAGTCGCTCTTTATACATTTTAAATCCCTCCCATGATCACCTTCCCATAGGTCCATGATAAAGTCCATATAATTTGCTACAACTTCTAATTGGATATTACACACTCGCCAGATATAATTTTATTTTTATGAGAAATTATCAACACATATTCCATTCCCACAGTTTGTCTTTCTCAGGTTCTTTCTTATGCTGTTTCAGTTATTCTGCTAGTTTTCTCACAGTCTTAATTATCAAAGTCCAGAAATAAAAATACAAAAAAAAAAGTGAAGTAAGAATGTATTTTAATATAACAACCCAGGGAACAATACAAACCTAAATTCTGGCTGCAATGAATACATTGAAAAATACTTAAAAGTAAAATAAAATCTTGACAGCAACAATTTTACTTATGAAAGCTGAAAGTAATAATGTGACAGAAAATTGCACAGATTATAAATGGAGTCACTTAAGAAAAGACACCTCTTTTTTAAAAATCTTCTTACAGCCAATTCTTTACTGTAGGAGAAGAGAGGACCAAAGATGAAGATTACATGTTTGCACCACCTTCTTAGAATGCTTGACATTCAGGCAACTTCTGTCTTGTGCTTTTTTTTTATTCTTTCAGGTAGAGATTGTTTACAGATCTTCTGGGGGCAACTATTATTAATTACCCTGATTTAATAGAGCCTGGCACATAATTTTCTAGTTTTAATCACAAAAGTAGGTAAGTATTTTACATCTAATTCTCACAAACTAATCTGCGTACAAGCAATGTGAGACAGAAGACTGGAAAGGATCATGACCAAATGAACTGAGATTTGTGTATTTTATGATCTTCAACTACTACTTTAACCCTTGACAGGTTAAATACTCAGACAGTATTTGGATGACAGAAGGGAGTGACAGCAGATGTGATAGAATGGTAAGATTACAAGTAAGCATACAGCTAGTTATTATAGTCACTGCTCCTTTTTGCTGACTTCTTCAGGAAAAAGAAAAAAAAAACTTGCTATTTTCTTTCAGAAACGTAAATCTGCTGGGCTTTGTGCTTGTGCCATCTTATTGATTTTTCTTAGAGTTGAAACTAGGTGTGCTCCAAAGGTAAATATTGTGCTGAAAATGTCTTTATCATGTGGAATGGTTAATTTCTGGTGAAATAATACCTGCTTTCCTCTGTAACTTGCAAGAGGAAAGCCATGATGAGAAGCTGGAGCCCACAACCAGTGCTACACCTCAAAGGACACTGTAAGTTATATTCAAAAGCTTGTCCTGTGAACAATAAAAATATATGCTTATTTAGACTACAACATTAAAAACATTGATATTTAAACTATCACAGAAAACCAAAGCAATGTTAATAAAATTGTTTCTGATATGATAAATGTGTTAAATGATATTATTCAGATCAGTATATTCTATTAGGAAATGGTCATAAGAAAGTTCTTGTAAACATATTTGTACTATGTATAAATGGTTTCTAGCAGAATTTTGTTTATAGTTATGCCATAATACTTTATTCAGATACATTCTTATTTTACATGTGCCTCTCATGGAGAAACTGTCCGGCAGTATTTGCAGAATGAAGAGACTCTTAATTCATGTGGTAATTTAATGGCACACACCTAAACCATACCTTTTATCTTGTATTTCTGCTTGTAGTTAAGCTTTAAAAAATAAACATAATCACCTGTCCTTCTACCTTCAGGCTACACTATGCACTTTATTGCAGGGTTTAAACACCACTTCTGATGCCTTTTAAGTAAATAAGAAGTTTATTCTTTATTACCAATACTTGGAGAAATCTACATGGTATGAGATCTTCTTATATTAAATAATTGCAA
Source organism: Myrmophylax atrothorax (assembly GCA_026770055.1). Lineage (NCBI taxonomy): Eukaryota > Metazoa > Chordata > Aves > Passeriformes > Thamnophilidae > Myrmophylax > Myrmophylax atrothorax. Next base: position 18,587,177 of record JAOXXN010000065.1, read on the forward strand.
AAGGACAAGTGCTTGTGAGTAATGTGTGAGTGGAATGTGAAGTTTGCTCCTGCTTGACAAGAGAATGTCACTGAGTAGGCAGCTCCTCTACAAATATCTGTGAGAGTAAGACACTTGAGTTAATAATTTACTTAAAGAATAGAGAAAAGCACACCTACTCAATAACTTCTGATATTATCCAGGTGGCATTTGCTCCAGAGACTGTGGATTATATCTGACCTACTGTTGACTTCTAAGATTTATGTACAATATCTCAGGAACAATTTAAAAGAGTGAGTGATGATCCAGGAGTCAGTGCTATAACACTGTATAGCATCTGGTGTTTAATTTCTGAAGTCAGTCTTGCCTAAGAAGTTTTATTCTAGGTTGAGACATTACTACAATGATCTTGGAGGAGTTCAACTTGAAATTAAAATATTGTGAAGATGCTTACATTATAGTCCTGAGGTGAATTTAACCAGCCATGAGATTATTCTTCAAAATACAATAATCCAGTTGCTTCGTTCTCATTAGAACAGTGAATGTCAAGATGAGTAGCAAATGACTCTTTCACAGTTTTTCCAGATGTCAGAATAGCTTTACAGACTAGCAGAAAGTTGTATCTTCTCCATACTTTTGAATCTGTGCTGGCAGAAAACTAGTGCAGATCAACAGCAGGTAGTTCATAATCAAAAGAATAAGAAGATGGATTAAAAATAATTTAGTTTTCCTAGTCAGCCTAATTTGAACTAGATTTGCAACTGAACTACAACACTGAGCCCATTGAAACAAAACAGTGAAGGCCCTAATGTAAAACCTTGTCTGACTGACATCTTGGAGGGAAAGCACAATGCTTGAAGAAGTGCAATAGCCTTCAGGTTAGCTGAGCCAGAGTCTTGCCTTTTAAAGTCAGTATTGATATTCTGTTGCAAGCAGCTGCACTATTATTCCTCTGCCCAGACTCAGTGTCTCTCTTGTACCTACAGCAGACTGATACCTGTTGCCTTGAATTGATGGAATGGTTTTCCTGACTTGTTTGTTTCTTGCTCTCATTTTTACTAGATGGCAGAAGATATGCTTCTGAAAATTATGGACAGTGTAACAAGCTTAATCTAGAGGATTTCAGTGTGTTTTTCAAAAGCAATTTTTAAAGAAAAAATATATATAATTTACCAGTATACTAACTACAGATCCATTGGTTTTTTGTGTTATTAAAATACTTTTCCACTGGTGTAAGTAGTTCTAACTACATGGGACTGCTTACACTAAAGAGGGCTCATAGCTTGGTTTGGTACACTGACTGTAATCTGAGGGAAAACAGAGGCAGGCCAGGATTTTTCAAAGTGGTCAAAATTACTTTGTATCTGTTGGCAATTTGACTTTTCTAAGAGCATAATTCATGATGCACACAGCACTACTCTCCCTCCAAAACCAGTGGCATTCCAAGAATTCAATGCTGGGGAAAAAAACCCAACCAGAAGTTTAGTGATTTTTATGTTTACCTGGAGTACAGAAAAGGCCAACAGCAGTTTAGTGCATTTCCCACATCCAAAAGAACTGCAACAGCAACAGAATGACAGCAGGGAACAGAAGCAGCCCTGGTAAGAGAAGGATGCAATGAAGTAGAGGAAATATAGAATCACAGAATGTTTTGGGTTGGAAGGGACTTCAAAAATCAGGTAGTTCCAACCCCCCCAGACATGGGCAGGGACATTTTTAGCTAGACCAGGTTGCTCAGGGTCCCACCCCATCAGGTCTTAAGCCCTTCCAGGGAAGGGGCATCCACAGCTTCTCTGGGTAACCTGTTCCAGTGCCTCACCACCCTCACAGTGCACCAGAGAGTGAAGGTGTGTGTGAGCGAGGAGTCCAAAGGGTCACCCAGCGGTTCACTGGAGCTGGTACTGCACAGGGACCCTGGGCCCAGCAGGGAAAGTCTGTGGTGGTGTGTGTGCTGCTCCTTGAATGGTGGGACAATGCTCAAGCAGTGGCTTCTCCTTCAACACCTGTTCTATCTTCTGTGCTTTAGCAAAATGAGAAAAACTACTGGATAATTTTTTTCACTGTTTCTTTAAACTCTGCTAAAAGTGACACTGCAAAAGTTCAAGATTTTAGCCCTAAAAGACACAGAACTATGAGTGTGAGAAATGTAAAGTCACAAAGGAGGGCACAGGCAAGTCCATGTATAAGATCACTGCCTTTCCTAACTGATTGAAGGCGAGGGAAAGACTTCTATTGATTTCATTCACTGGTCAATTCTGACCCTGAATCAGAAAGGAAAATCTTCCCTTGGTGTCCCAGTACTACAATGCAGGAAACAACATATTCAAGATGGCCCGTTTGGCAGCTCCAATTGCAAGTACAGCTCCTGAGAAAGAAATTTGTTCAACACTGCAAGACAAATTCTCAGTTAAATACTATGAACCTGCAAATAAATCCTTTCTTAACTGAAGCAATAAAACATGACCAAAAAAAAAAATCTACTCATTCCTACTGAAGAAAAAAGAAATGATGTGTGTATACTAACACATTCATTTCCAGTGAAGAAAGCTATTATGTATTTATCTCCCAAACTGAAATTTTCTTGGGACTTAGTAAGTGCATAATCAGAAAACTGCAAAAATGGATTTCTCAGGATCACTCTGTGAAGCAGCAGACAATCTGATACTGATACTTTAGGCTCTAAACTGAAACTTCAAAACATCCCAGTCTGAAAAAAATAGATCTCACAAGAATTGTTTGTCATAATCTCTGTTGATGATGATGATGATGATTGTTGTTGTTATTATACTCACTGCACTCTCTTGAGGACTGCCTATTACTGCTTCTGACAGCATCGACATCGTAGTAGGCTTCTTAACAAGACACAAGAGAGAAGATATGCAATCAAACGAGGCTGGATTAATTATATGAAAATGTGAAAAAAAATGCAATTTTGGATAGCTTGCTACTGAAGCTGATGTCCATTGTCCCCTGTCCTTTTGGAATATAACACAAAAATACAGTATTGTATTCTGTAATTTCTCTTCTTGCAAAAAATAAGTTTTTAAAGTTGTTACTCTGATCCCATGAAATTTCTCATTTTTATACACTTTAAGAGCCACTTTATTCACTGAAAATATTACTAAAGATGGCAACTATTTATGATAGTTGCTAAGATACTTGTATAAAAGGAACTTAGCTTCACCTGACACTTTCTCATATTCTGCTGTCAGTTGAACAATCCATACTCATTTGCAGGATTTATCTTTGTAATCAAAACAATTTCAAGCACCATATTAATCTTATCAGGTTTGTATATCATATATTGCAAAATATATTCTGCAACTGAACGTTTCTTCTATACTCCAGGGCCATCAGCGCACATTCAGTAATTCAAATATGGCACATTAATGCAACAGAGAGCAAAATTTGCAAGCAGTGCTTATATCATGCAACAGCCTCTCATCAGCCCACACACAAACTGGCACTCTCAAATAACCCAGTGGTACCCTCCGTCTATGAATCTGACACTGTATAATAGCTGTGAAGAGATTAGCTTTTCAGTATCCTTTCCAGAATATTTAGGTTTGAATTACTCAGCTACATTTACAGGGAATGGCCTGTCTGTTCTTCCTCAGCTGTTACATTAAATTTCTGATACTGTATTGATGCTTCAGGGGGTTTTTGATTTTTTTCTGATTTTCTAATTTTTATAGATTTTATAAGTAATTGCAATTGTAGTGAAAATGCAGACTTTATTGTGTTAGTATTAAGTTCAATGTTTATACATGCCAATCCCTGCCCCATATCAATGTGTCAAATTCCATCAGGCTATTTAGTGTTCTTTTGAAGATAGAAAGCTGAAGAATATCAGAAGGCCTGAAGCGTGAGACATAGGCCAACGACCTCGGGGTCTAAGAACACTGGAAAACCTCCAAGTCCTATGTGTGCTGAGGAAGATGAAGATGAGGAACAGAGGGTCCCACTCCCCCCAGACTCAATTACTGACAGGATGTGCCAGGGGCGGGACAGGGCTGGACCGAGGGATGTGTAAAATGGGGATTGATAGACAATATTATAAAAACCATGGAAAATCAGTGTTCATGACAAGTGTCAATATGTATTCCTATATGAGCCTGGATGCTCATTAAAGCCACTGCTCTCTTATCTCTCACTAGAACTGGCTTGGAGTCTTTTTTCTCCACAGACTTTTCAGGCAACAGTATTAAAGAAAACGTGAAATGTCAAGTTTCTCTCAAAGACAAAAAGAAAGGTGAAAATTAAAATATAAATTCAATCCTATGGCATACTGACTAATTTGAATCTGACCCTAGTATTCAGGATGTATGCCATTAAATGAACAAATTAATACCTCACATCTATACTTCATATAAAAATATATCCATATCAGTTTCTCTGGACAATCCAGTTCAGAGAAAAATGCACTTTTGCATAATAAAATCTACTTCAAAGGCAGACATTTAATACTTTCAAAGTACAGAACACAAATTCATTCATGTATTTCAAATACATTTCCTCCATACTTGTTAAGGAACCTAAATGCAAAAGATCTTTTTTTCCCCGTTATAGACTAGGATTTTACAGCTTCAAACTATGATTTTGTTTCCATGCTCTTTTCAGATACGAAAACTTCTATGCCACATCAATAATGTAATTATACCTTAATGTTTCTCTTGTTACAAAGAATTGAAGCATTACATTGCCTTTTACCAGCTTCCTTGCTAGGACAGAATACAGAGGGATGTGTTTTTAGCTACAGTAATTACCTTAATTTTGTAGGAACATAAGATTGCTGTGTAATCGGCTATTACTAATGCAATTACTCTGAAGAAATGGCTCACAAAGAGATGTGTCAGGGGTGCTTCTACATCAGCACAGATTGAAGTAATTTAATAATGAGTCACATTTGGTCTCTGAAGTGGGTAATACTGAATGGCAAATATCCACTCTGTAATGAAGATTTAGGAAAGCATTATTTTGGCATATAGTTACAGGATAGCTACTGGGTTTTGCAAATTAACTATACACCTCTTCTTCCATACATGTAATTTATGTTATAGTTGAGGCCTCAGCTGGGCCCAGGGTGCCATTCTGTGAGATACCTGCTCAGGGTCTGGTATTCCTTATTGTTTCTAAAAGCCTGACTCAGAGCTTGCTGAAGCAAATGGAGGGGCTTGGGGTGAGTTACGGACTCATAACTGACAGACTGCAGGAAAACAAGGTGGAGATAGGGGCGTGTCAGCCCATTTCCAAGAGTCTTAATACAAGAAGGTCCTTGACAATGTGATTGACTTTATTATTCAGTATTCACTCAAATAGTGGCCTAAATCAAAGCCATGGAAATTCAGTGAACATCTCAAGACCAGCCTGGAAGCATGTGGCACAGCACAGCAGTGAACTTGGATCTCCGAAGTCCCTCTCCAGCTCCTTAGCCACAAGCCACATAATTTCTGTCTGTAGTGTGCAAATAATTAGTAAATTTTTTAACTATTAGCACCTCTCAAAAGCCCTGTCTGACATAGCTTAACTAGTCATGGATATGATTTTAAAAAAGCACTATAGTGAATAAGCAACATAAAACATGCCACACTGCAACAGCTGGAATGAAGACCCTACATGCCAAGATGCCCATGAGCTTTATCAATTGATCACAAGTAGCTCTACAGAATGACATACATTGAACTGTCACTAAACAGGTATGGCAACTCTTTTTTATCTTCCTTTTTTTCTCCCCCCTGCTCCTTTTTTTTTTTTTTGGATTATTCCTGCAACTGGAAAACTTAAACCAACATCACCTAAACACAGGGATGAAATGATGACAGTAGAGTTTTGTCATCCTATGAGGAATGCCTGCTACCATGATCAATGCAGTATAATAGAATGCAACGAATATAATAGTTTTGTATCAGTACAAAGTTCATGCCTTTCAGCAATATTGATTGTTAAGGGATGCATTTAGAAGGCCAGACCTGGCCAGCATTAGTGAAATAGCGTGTGAGAAAGAATCAGATACTGTGGACAATGGAATTGCCAAACTTACTGTGGGGCATTATTAATAGGAGAGTAAAAGGAGAAATTCCTAGATTAAAAATACTGAAAAGGGAGTATCCCAAACTCCCTTTGGGTGAAGACTGAAAAGATAGTGAAAAGGCATGTGTTGACTTACTGGGCTCACTGACAAAGGTCAAACTCCCAAGCAAGGATGCAACTTCTTCCCACCCCACCCCACCACTTGTTGGTGGCCTCCTCCCTTCACTCAAGAGCTGCATTTGAGCTCAGGCTTTGCTTCTTCCTGAGCTACTTCACAGATATATTTGTGCCTGATCCTTGCTCAGTGACTTGAATTCCTAGTTTGACATCATGTTTACCTCACCAGGATGGACTTGTCTGGCAACAACCAGCCTGTAGGCTGATCTTAAGGCAATAACCAGTGCTCTTCTGCTCTACTTGCTCAGGCCTCGTGCACTTCGTTGGTGTGGAATTTAGGCACACAGGGTTGGATCTTCAAACCCAGTTCCTTATGGAAAATAAGCAATGTCTGTGTCCAGTTTGAAACAAACCACAGAACATTTACTTCATGTTCTCCAAACAATTCCCAGCACTTTCTTGCCTATTTCACGCATGATTCTAGAGTTTAAAAACAGTACCATGCTACATAAAGAATCTGATACTGAGAGCATCAAGTAGATCTTTAAATTGACAGAACATTAAAAAAAGATGATCCTCATAGAAAAGCATCTAAAAAAAATCTCTGTCTCATGTAGTTGAAAATTCTTTCATGATCTGAAGGACTGTTCGACCAATTCAAACTTAAGCTTTTAAGCAGAACTATTTAGTAACTCTAGGAAGGAGAACAGACATGGCCTGCATTTTGCCTCAGTACCTGTTGGTGTTCAGTACTTAAGTGTCCTAAGAATGACATATCAAGGAGAAGAAATATTTTTCTGTGTGCCATAGGTGACTAGTAAAAGCCGTGAAGTATGAGATTCATGGAAGGACAAATGGCATAACCTACTGTCTTTCCTTTCAGAATCCCCTGAATATGCCAATATATATAGATACCCAAACCCTTGTACCACAGGTAAACAGGCAATATGTTTAAACTACATGATTTTTGAAGTTCCATTTTAAAATAGTTTAAGTTCCTGGCTCACACTGTCAGATCTGGAAGAACATCTCTGAACCTCACTCTTTGAATGGTTAGGAAAACTTACTTTCCATTCCACATTTAAGTGGTATGTATCCTTTATCAGCTTCTATCCCTCTTCAATATTTATCCTCTGAATTTAAAGAGGAATCATATCCTCTTAATTTGCTTAGACTAAATCAAACTCCTTTGTTCTCTCCACCTAAAGACAGATACTCCATTCTCTCATTCATCCCAGGAGACTCTGAGGACTGCATCTGTTCCAAATTAAGTTTCTTTTTTGTGAGCACAGATGACTGGAACTGTGCACAGTATTACAAATGGAGATTTATCAGCATTTTATAAAATAATACGAACATCCTCCTCTCTCTACTACAAATATACTTTCTAATATTCCCTAGAACAGTACAGAGATTTTTCAGAGCTGTATAATATGAACCAATACTGGTAACTGAGGGTGACCTTTTGATTCACCACATAATTCACGGTTCTTCTTGCCATGCCTTGCCTCAAACCAATGCAAAAGTTAACATAGAATTAGAAGCTATATCTTACACCTTGTAACTTTACTTCAACTCTTCCTGAAGTGTGTCTCTCATATCTCCATTTGCTTTTATGTTTCTCTGAATGCTGCTTTTTATTAAAATTTGCATTCTTTTGACATTTACCCTTTTCTTCTTCTGTCCATGTATGTCAGCTTCTCAAACAGACCACATAGTGTAAAAGGGGGGTCTCCTGTCAGAATGTGTTAGAATTTTTTTAATCTGCACATTGAAAGAAAAACAATCCCTAAGAACCTTATGAATAGTTGACTAAGTTTGATGGCACCTGGTCTAAACAAACAGGAACAAACTCCAAACCTAAGTAATAGGGAAGGCATCAAATAACAGCTTTCAATTTTTATGTAAATACCTCATGGAGTGGTTTCTTCACATAACTTTTATTCTGTACTAATCCATACCCTTCAACAAGTTCTCACATACCACATTACAATATCCCTCAGCTGAACTCTGTGATTATGAGCCAAGAGAGACCTCTCAGAAGTGTCTGAACTTCTGAATTTCAGAGACCTCTCTGAAATAATCTTAATGTGCTGAGCACCCCTGGTTTTTGCACTGAAGATCCTGACTAAAATTTTGCCAAACCTGAAATAGAAAAATTTTCATTGGATGAGAATTTTTCCTTTAAACAACTTTGCAATTGTACCCACCAAAATAATCACTATCCTTACCTGTTTTTAAAATATAAATATTACTTTTTATTTTCAGATGAGACAGACACGTTGCCAGTTCCAAAATGGTCTTTGCCATTTGTCTGTAAGCTTAAAATGGAAGCAGTTCCTGGTGTCATGAATGCATGGCTCTGCTCATTTTAAGTTCCTGCCAGTTTCCTCAGAAACATGAATATCATATGTTTCTGATACACATATTCAGAAACTGAACAAGTTATAAAATACTGTTAAAAGAAGAACCAAGAACAGCACAGTTGCTGCTATAGAGAGCTATCTCTGCTCCATCTCTTACTGATCCTTTTCCTTTTTATTTATTTGCTGGGCCCATGGTTTCTTTTGCTGGATGAAGCAGCAGTGACTGAAGGCCATTTTGCTTAGTTCTTCTTGTTGACATGAGGTCATTTGAAGAAGTTCCATTCATTAGTATCTCATTTCAAAAATCCTTGTATGAAAGAGAAAGGCAAATTACCAATTTATTTGAAAGGCTATTTCCCCCTTTATGTAGTACCTACAGGTTCTGATTCTGTTCAGTTAAAGTTTTCCTTCTCCATCTTCTCTGTAGAGCTGTCAACCTGTTCATATCCTCAAGACTGGATTTCTGGTGCCTTTTCCCCCACAACAATTTGCACTTTTGTTAGGAAACCAACTTTTCTTTAGCACAAAAGTGCTACACTGAGTTACAAAAACAGATACATATTTCCCACCTCTCTGTTTCAGGAAGAAATACGTGACTGTGTAAATGCTGTTCTCAAATAATTTTACCACTGACTGCAAAAAACATTATTTGTAAGAGCTAATTTTAGCTTCTTTTATTGAATATATAACCCTCTTTGACAGAGTTTTTCAGTTTGTTAACAATTATAGACATTGCTTCTGCCAGGCTTGTCTATGACATTATATATTACCAAATACTCCTTTGTCTTTATTTTTTTGTTTTCAGAATATAATTACAGTCCTAGTCTCCACAGAGGCTGGGAGTGTTTTACGTCTGGGAGTGTTTTCACAGATTGAATTTACACCACCTGAAACATAAAAAATATTAAATCACACCAGTTTTAGCTCTCTATAATGAAAAAGATCATTAATTTCAGATTTTTACATCCAGCAGTTGGGTTTTTCTTGCTTCAGTGTAAACTCTTACACATTCTAGGGCCTTGTATTTTTTATCAAATTGATATTAATTTCATTTACGCCCATCTCAACTATACAGTGACTTCAAAATTTACATGGGAAAAGTAGAAACCTACCCTCAAGGTGTCTTAACTGGCACCCTGGGGGAAAGTCTCAGCATTATTTATAGTGTTCTTGACAGAGATGAGGGCCTAGGGATGTTGCTCAAAGCTGTAGCTTGTATCTTCTTCATTCATTTCCCTTACTGCGCTATTTGTATCTCTCCTGTGTACTTCTACCCTTTACTTTTGGCAATAGAAATCTCTCACCATTGCCACTCTGATTACATGTTAATCCTTTATATTATTTCTTTTAATTTTTCCTCATGATTCTTTTTCCTGTCTATTATTTTCCCACCACCACTAGTCAAAAGTTTATGATTTTTCTTCTTAATTTTTTCCTCTCCTCATTTGAGCTCATCTCTCTTTTGGGCTTAATAATGTGACATTTTATATTATGGTATTGTCTCCTGCTGTGTGTATTCAAACTAAGATGCATCTGAAGATGATATTGTATTACATGAAATTCAGTTTTTCAAGAATTCTAACAGTTCCTCTTACAATGTATTTATCTTTTTCTACTCCTAAAATAATTTTAAATTTTATTTTTAACTTCTATTCCTAATTTCTGCTTTTAGTCCATGTCTATGTCACTAGTCCCAACCCCGGCATCTTGTTTACTAGTGTTAATCTTACTGAAACTCATCCCTACTGGGAATTTCAGTGAGCCGATTTCTAAGATTTGAGTTGACAGCATGATCTGGCAATATAGGCTTTTCTTCAGGCTGTGCTTCCTTGGGGAGTGTCTACCAACCCTACAGCCTCTGTGGGCTCTTCTGATTTATGAGCTCATAGTAACCCTATCTGGGGACAAATGCTTTTCAAGATGATGCTTTTATGTGGGTATTAATTCCAAAACCAAGAGAAATCATCTTAGGAATTGAAGGGCTCAGGAAGGGTTGTGATGTACAGATGGTACCAGATGACTTACAGAGCACTTTGAGAATCCATTTTCCCCTGTGGCCTTCAGGAAACCTCAGCAGCAGTTGTTGAAAACAAAGATATAAAATGCAATCCATTTACATATCAACAACCAGTAATAAAAACCTCTCTCTTATATTAAATGAAAATTTAAAATAGCATGCAATCTCATCTGCTGCACCGACAAGAATTTTTCATGTGTCAATATGACACAGAGAACAATTTCATTATTTTAAGCATAAATGCACAAAACATCTAAAAATATATTTTTAACTTAGCATAATTTCTAAACCCAAAAAGCATTAATTTTTATATTATCTGTCAATTTGTTTAGATGAAAATTACTTCTTTTTTCTTTTCCAGAAACATGTCCAGAAACAGTTTACTCTGATAGTTTACTATCCTAACAGTGAGAAGAGGAAGAAACGTCACAGAGAAAACGTCCACATAAGAAAAATGAATAATTAAACAAAAGCGATTCCAGCCATTAAGGGAAGCTGGATTGCAAATGTAGGATTCAGGAAATTTCAATCCTAAATGCTATGTACATAAAATATTTCCCAAACTCAAGCTCTTGTACTTTACCATAGGATTATAAAGAGGGTCATCTTCTTCCTATTCTTTAAGAGGCCCACATGTCTAACAAATATAATGTTGAACAAAGCCTGCTACCGTTTTTTTTCCAACACTAAATACCAAGCATACTGACAACATTGCTTTGTTTTCAAAAAATACTACATTTGCAGACAACATAAATGTTTTTGTCAGAACAGAGAAGACCCAAAGCTAAACTTAGTGTATTTGTCTATTACTTAATAGATTTCTCTACAACGGAATCGTATTACAATTCATAAAAAACCCCAAATTAAGACAGCAAATTCTTACTCAGTTTTTACTAAATCTCCCCCCACACAAACATTCAATAAAATAATTTCAAACTAAACTTGCTTTAAAGTCTAAGTAAGGACTGAAGAATCAGCCCATAAAGTCCTAACTACAGAGAAAATCTGTTTTAGTAAAAAGTATACTACACTTTCTGCAGTATTAAGTTATTTATTATTTATTATTAGGTTAAGTTATTGCGAAAATGCAGGGTGTGGTGCTGGTTTCACTTACACCAGCATCATTCAGAAAAAATTCAGCTGAAGTCAATGAAATTATTCATATGAAAGATCAAAGTAAGATGATTTAATAGCAAAATTGTGGAGACCATGGCAACATATCAATATGTTGTTTGCTTTACAATACATTAAACATTATCCAACTTTCAGTTCTTTAGATTTAATTATGCACAGAGGATTTGGGATAAACATCTCCCAAATTCCTCCATGATCATCTGCTCAACAGACAGTTGGAACAACCTGTTCTGTCTGTCTCTCCAGCTTGCAGCATGAGACAAGCATATGTATTGCTTTCACTTCTTCCCAAGACATGCACACGGCTGGTTGCCTTACAGAGAAAAAGAAACCACTATGAAATATCTCCACTTTAAATTTACAAAATAATCCAAAGGACAAACTGCTAACCGAGTTAAGAGTTGGAACACACAGAGCTGAATCAGAGCAGCTGCACTGTTACGGTAAGATACATCCTTGTAGGAATTTCACTGTTCTACACTGAATAGCTTCTGCTTCTAATAGATTGCTTCTGAGCTTTTTCTAATTATCTGTGTTCTCATCACATCATTAAACTATGCCAATTCTGCTCAACAGGTGCAGGCAGAGAAAGGTTAAACAACAAGCCTCTTACTCCATCTGCACACAAGAGTCAGATCCTGCTTCACATCCAAGTAAATGTGCTCAAAGGTTAAGTCAGGCTCTAGGAGGTACTAAATGTAAATTCAGTTACAGGAAACAGCACCATTTGCCTCAAGGATTCCCTGGGTGGCACCTTAGCAGCTTTGCTTTGAATAAACTCTTGAAACCACCAGTCGTTAACACTGTAATTCATTCAATGACATTAATACTGTAACAGGATTGTGTGATTCAAGCAGAGGTGTAACTTGGCACCATCTACCCCCTCAATACACTACCAACAGCAGAAATTATTAAAGTATATTAAAAATAATGACCAGAAAGTATTTTAAAAATGGAATTAAGATAAACATTTCAAGGTAATAGTTGATGCAGAGAAGCAAAGAAAATCCTGTTTGGAAACCGAAAATTTTAGAGCCTGGAGCAAAGCTCCCTAAAATCAATTAAGAAATGGTTTGACCAATTTTAATTGCTTATTAACACGTGCTTCTATTAATTAGGTAAATGACTATAAACCAACCTAAAACAGAGATCAGGCTGCAACTATGTTAGAAATCATAACAACATCAAGATAATCTGGTCTTCCTAGAATATTTTACAATCCAAATTGCCAAGACAGTAAAATTGACAGGAGCTGGACCAAAGGAAGAAGAGATGGGAAAGAAGCACTGATATAAGCATGTTCATTAACTGAACATCACAAAAATTAATCACATGCTGTTCTTAGTATTTCTTTGGTCAAGGTTTTGTCAGCAATGAATGCCTGCACATGGAAAAATTCAAGAACAGAAAAACTGAAGGAAAAATACAAAGTAGTTAAGCGGGAAAAAGATTGAATGATACATGAGATCAACACATAAGTAACTGCTGTTTCCTAAGCAGAACTAATACATATATCCCGGAACTCTGTATATGATATTCTTAAGTGATAGTTACGGTCTCGGCTTTAGGTATTTTTTAATTTATAGAAACAATATGGCAAATGCTATGTGAAGTGATTCCTTGTATATGCCATCTGTCCTTTTAGTCCCTATTTATTAGATACTTACGATAATGGTTATACAAACATTTAACCAAGTCAGTCCAATGAATTATGTGTGTTATTTCCAAATAGTCACCCACTTTTCTTCAATTTTGGTAACACTTTGAATGTTGATGTCAAAACTGGGCTGTTTCCTTCCATGGTTCATGTAGTTTTGCACATTAAGCTACTTTTATTCATTTGGACTTTCTTCAAGATTTTTGTAACCAATGCATTTGCAAATAAAAAACCCACATAATTTTATCCTGGTAAATGTACAATACTTAGAATAAAAATTATATAAATTTTAAATTAAACATACATTTGAACAGCCATTTGATCCATACCACCAGGGATTTATTCCAGATGTGCTTGTCTTGGACACTCAGAGCAAGACCATCCAGATCAATAAACCAAGGAATCAGGACAGGTTTTGCTTCCATGGAATCTCTGTGAAGGTTGATGTTCTACACAGGGACAAATCATTTTAGCTGATCAACTTCAGCCAGATTCAGTTCTTTAAATAAATGACAAGAACAAGACTTTGCCTCCTATGCTGAAAAAGTTTTATAATGAGAAATGTAAAGAAAGAAGGCAAGTGATTATTTTTTAGCTCCTGCTAGTTCCAGAATAAAGTCAATGTTAAGGTAGTAACTGAGAAGAGGAAAGTTCACCTGACTCACTCAAAATAAATCTTGAGGCATTCTGAGCACTTGCAATTACATCCTTTGTTATGGTGACATTTAATTTCTCCTGGTTTCCTTTACCCAGTCTTTGGTTAGAAAGCTTCTGGGTTTCTATGAAGACAGGCCTTAAACAAAAATGGCTAGATCATGAGAAGTCCAAAGAAATGTTTTTAAACACCTGAATGACTGTGATTCAATGTTTAACAAAGAAGTTCTGACTTTCCACTCTCACTATTGGTGGCATGAAACCCATAGATAAAGGAGAATTACATTGCATATGAGAGAAGGAATTAAAAGATTCCAGAACACTAAGGTTTGGCTGTACTGCAGAAAGAAACACAAGTTTAAGGAAGAACCTAAAGGGCCCATCTACTGTTCTCTTGACACTCATTTTCTTTCACTGCTGATTTTGCTTTCACTAGAAATAAAAAGTATTCAGTGAAGAAAGAGCTCTTGCATCTGTGGTTAGAATACATCCCAGAAGTCTTCAATGTATCTTGTTTTATTAATGTCCCAGTACAAAGCTCACTCACTGAAATCAGCACCAGACTGCAACAGCAGGTTTTAACCTGGTCCCAAGTCCTTGCACTGCCACAGACTACTAAAGGGCAGGCTAAAGAGGTTATAGATCCTTTATGTGCAGTATTTATGCAGGGCACAGTTTTTAATCAGTGAAAACCAAGACCTTTTATGTTCCACAAGATGTCATCTACAGCAGTGAAAGGGGTGTTTAGACAGCAACAACCCCACCAGCTGAACTGCAGATGAGCATCTGATTTGGGAACTAGTTGTTTCATACTGAGCAAAAACTTCTGTGGCTTTGACTGGTTGGATGTGGCAAAGCTCCAACTCTAATTAGATCATCATCTTGTACAATCTTGAAATGATACAAAGAGTCCTGGAGAGTTGCAGAAAAGAAGCACAAAGCCATTAAGATATCCTTAAAGCATGAGCAGGAGGATAAGACTTCTCCCTATCACTTTAAAACTTACAAAACATAACATGTGTATTAGATTAAGTTATTGCCCACGTTGTGCAGTTTGATACACACAGAAAAATTAGACCACACATTATTCTTCATTCCAGTAATAAATGTAAAAGCAACTTCCTTCTCACTCATGCAGGTTCAGTGTCACTGCCGGGAGAGCAAACTTTGCATTTGCTGCATGGGTCAGCCAGAAAGATTTGATTCCAGGGGGGG
>JAOXXN010000065.1:18602445-18622823 GCA_026770055.1 Myrmophylax atrothorax
GGGTTACAATAACTTGCCATGCAAGTAAAAAAACTTTCTGAAATTAAATTTAGGGTTCAATACTACCACCCAAGAATAAAACTTCTTATTCAATTAACACATCTCTAGTTTTAACCCAAAGTTCTATAAAATAAAGACATTCCTAAATTTCTTTATGTAAGAATAATATAAATGCAACCCTTAGATTCATTTGCATTAAAAATAGCGTATTTCAAATACTGGAAGTAATGGGAAAAACAATACTGTATTTTTTGTATGTGAAGCTCATACCAATGTATCTGCACATTGTTTAAATTTTTTTTTAACCTTTCTGGCTTTTAATCACTCAGTTTCATGAACTCAGTTGCTGTAACAATTACTGCAGTTGCAGATGTTGCAAAAATCACCATTAGCAAAGCAATCACAGTATTTATGATTGACATGTAAAATAATACAAGAAAATAACTGGTTTAAGTGTAACCTTTGAAATCTAAATTCTAGGCAGAATGCTGAGTTTCTACTAATGAAAAAGGTTCACTGCTATTTGCTTTAATCACACCCATATCTCTCTTCCAATTTTACATTTTGTGAAATATACCAAGTCTATCAATGAATTAGATTTAATTATTGTACATACATATCTGTGCATATTATTTACATATGAAAGCAGCAGCAACACAGAGAAATTATATTTCAGTGTACTGCATTTGCATTTTACATAGGATTTTCCAGATATACTTGTAGCTTCTCTTTTTATTTTTCATACTATGGATTATATGCAGTCATCTACACCCCTGCATGAAAAACTGAGCTTGTGTGATACAAATTTACATCAACAGTGGATTTTTCTAACTTGGGATTTAATGAATGCTAGTAGCATTCATTAAATGCTGATAAGCTATCACTTAGAATTTAAGACAATAAGATTTTGTGCAGTTACGTGATTTCTTAGACTTTGAAGCCCCGAAAATGAAAGGTAAGCTACACAGCTTGTAAAAGAAAAATTAGGAAAAAATACACAAATACAACAAGAATATTCTATAGTTTTGAAACAACACTGTTTTTATTTTTTTACACCAATATTGGTACTACATAAAAAGTGTGGCCTCAGAGACCCACCAGAAAAAGTACATGCAACCTGTAAATTCCCTCTATCCACCAGCTGCTGCTGCTTTTAGTCATCCAACTTAGAAATTGTGTAGCTGCAAAGCTCTCTCACCTTTTACACTGGGGTTGTGTCTGCTTCTTATTTAAAAATTACCCGCAATTAAATACTATTAAAGAAATTCCATTAGTGTTAAAAATACAGGCTAAATGCATGCTAATTAGATTATAAACATATCAATTAATTTAGACAAATATTTTTGAGGCAAATGAACAGCACAATTGAATTGATACTAAGAAACCTCAATTACAAGAAAAATGTATAAAAAATCCTAATAAAAGATCCCCTTTCTTTTGGTAGAAATCAATATGCTTTCCTCTACCCCAAAAGAATCTTAAAATGGTTCTCAGAAATAACATTATCTATATAATACCAAATAGAAAGGTTCACAACTGGAACAGGCAAAACTTACCCCAATACAGGTATTACGAGGCTCCACATCTGTGAAGAAGATATTCACCTGAAGAGAGCAGATCAGCTCACAGCGTATAAAGCTCCATTTTTTGCATAAATGTTTCTTGAATTAAGCATGCAGGCAAACTGATATTTTCAACTTCTTTTGTTCTTTAAAAAAACCCAAAAATACCTCAGGCTGTCTGTCCTCTGGTAGCAGTTTTTCCTACAATTTAGTTTTGAATCTAAACCTGCTCTAGAATAAATAGTGTCAATGAAGGACTTACAAGTTTTCTATCTACCAATGTCTTTCTCATTGCAAAAAAAGCCAAGAATAAAAATCTAACCACAAGAAAATACTCCTAACAGAAGAATCCACCATCATTTTGTCATCTGGGAATTTGAGCATAGGATGCATTTACCCTATGACATTTAGTACATGTAGATTCAAATGCCATAGACTTAATACATTCTGATGAGAAAGATAACAGAAAAAACCAAATGTATTTATCCTGAGTTTTTATTTCACAAATTTCCACAGTTCTGTGAGGGAAACTTGAACAGAGGTCTAGTGCTTATGAAAAAAAATTACTGAAAACCCATGGTGAAAACCGTAGCTGTTGGAGGAAGTCCTTGTGTAATTCCTGGTGAGAAGCTGCAGAAAATACATGAGCACCCAAGCTTATGCAGAAACAAGCAAACACTGGTCACTGTAAGATTACAAGATGAATCTTAAACTTGTATTTCATTCCTTTACATCTAAGGAAAAAAAAAAGTAAAAAAAGGAAACCAAAAGACAACTTTACTCTAAAGCCGAATAGTCCCTAGAAACTTTTAATTTCTTATCCTAATTCTTTTACTTGCTGTGAAGAGTAAAAAAGAAGAAAGCTCAAGCAAATAAAAACTAAAAAAGATACACCAGCACATTCCTTGTCAGCTTTATCTTCCCTAGCATTGCAGCAAATGAATGAGAGTTTGAATTTTAGGAAGGAACATAACCTTTAACTCAAATATGCCCAGTTTACTCTTCTGATGGCTTCGGCCAAATGTCAGCAAACAGGGTTCATACCTGCAGCATTTGCTGAGTCACACTCAGCACCTGTTGCTATTGAGAGCAATATCTCTGCTTGTATGGGACTTAATGTTAAATGGCTTTGGTTTTGCACTGCCATCAAAATAAAAGACCACATAAAATTAAAATTATAAATAATTTAATAAAGCAGGTAAATAATATTTTTGAGGAAGCTATATTTAAGTAAAGAAATATTTATGTCAATTAAAACTAAACTATACTCAAATTCTTTTTTGATTGTTAAATGAAAATGTGTTACTCCACCTAAATGGCATTAACTTTAGGACCTCAGAAACCACTTTCTTTTAACAACCAATGGCACTTCAAGTTCACATTAATTATCTAAATATTATTGAGACGTTCTGAATCCCAAGTCCAAAGCATACCCATAGCACTCAATGCTGCTCTTCATTTATAGAGAAACAGTGGCACTTGGTGGCAAACAAGGGTAAATGCAAATGTATGCAGGGGCTTGTGCTAAATGTGTTTTATATGGAAAGTAATCTCTATATTAAAAGCTTTCAGTAATTTCAACATATCCATTGCATCATTCTTATTGCACTGGAGGGCCTAGTAATTTTGCAGTTATAAAATGAAGTAAAATATTAAGTGGTGGTATCCACATTACCTTTGGCTCATCTCCCCCTGTTGCTGCCTAAGAGCATAAACACATGAAATTGCACATTAAGAATCTATGATATGCTATGACAGACTAGAGATAAGTTTCATTTTTACTGTACCAAACTGAAGCTAATTATTTTGGTCATGATACTCAGGAATTAGACAAACCATTTTAGGTTTTCTGTGCCACCACTGTTCATACACAGTATTTGAGTACCTACTTCCAACTAGCAGATAACCTGGAATAAGTAATGATTAGTTTAATCTAAGAAACTGTAATTCTAAGCATATAGATAAAAAGGCTTTCACAAGAATACCTCCTGTCCTATAAAGCTTCCTAATCACAGACTGGAATCTCTCAAAGAAATGGATCATCGAGCATTAAAATGTTTTCTTTCTGACCCTCAATTTTAATCTTTTTGGAAGCATCTATTGAGATCTAACATTGGAGGTCCCCAACGTACCATTTTAAGTGTTAATGTTTCATTTGATTTATTTAGTTATGCTTTTAAATTGAGACTTTCACTTTGGATGACGTAATCTTCATATAGGGTTTTTTTTTTCATTTCCAGATGTTAAATAGAAAGTGACATGTAATATATTTAAATATATATACATGCATACTATATATAAAAAATAGCACTATAGCTAGATAAAATTTATAATGTGAGTTCAAGGAAGAGACTGCCTTATTATTCTTGATATGGTACTTCCTAAGTGGGACTTTCCATGCTAGCATGGTACAAATTACTTAATTTTCTCTAGTGTACAATTTTGCTATCAATTACTGCATATAATTACCACAGGGCTGGAATAATTTCTGTATGAACATCTGGATTCCTGTGCTACACTGTGCAATGCAACCAGAGTCATCAACATTTGAATTCTGAAGAATTGCTGTGTCTTGGTTATTCTTAATAATGTTACTGCTTCTTACCTCAGCCTGAAATACAAAGTTTTAAATCTTAACAGACATGCTTAAAAATCTTTATTACCTAGAGGTTTCCACCAGTCTTTTACATCTTATTAACAGTTCAAAAGATTGAAGGTCTCAATTATTAAAGAACTATTGATAACATTGAGCATGTGTGTAAACAACCTTTCAAGCCAGAGACACTTTAAAATTGTAACCATAACCTGAAATCTGGAAGAAAACCAAAATATAAGGTAACTGTCAACAACACACCTCCAGCATCTCAGGATGAAATGCCACTGGGAAAACATGCTGGGCTGGGTAGAGCAGCAGTGGTTGCTGTGATAGGAGGTTTCCTGCACAGGCAACCCTGCAGCTTCCACCTGGCTTCAGCCTGGCACCTCTCAGGGATACTGCATGGCAAAATCAACCAAGGGATTTCTGCGAGTTTTGGGGTTTTAAATGCCCTTGATTTTTAAAACGGACCAGCACTGTTTGTCAAACCATTTACACTCCTTCTCAAATGAAGCCTCAGTGCCCCTGCAGAGGCAGCCACAGCACTAACTTAAAATTTGGAGATTTCTTCTGATTATATTCTACAGCCATAAAGAAAGATGCAAGGACACTCAGGTATTCCACATATGGATAGCCTGCATTAAGCAAGTGGGTTTGGTCCTGTGAGCCCCACAAGAAGTTTTACGCTGTGGACTTTTCAAGATAGTAATTGATCCAGCTTAGAAAACATAACTTCAAACTGTGCAGAAAAACTGCCAGTCATGGTAAGCAATGGGAAGCTTCTTTGACAAAAGTACTTTCCCCATGGAGATTTAGCAATAGAAGTTAGTTTACTGTTGCAAATAAATCACTTTTTTACTCATTTGGACCATAACTTTTAAGATGAAAAATGTGTCAGCTGTGGAACTAAAGAACAGAAGTTAATATCCTATTTTCACATTGTACAATTATCTATTAGTTGCTTATACAGACAGCAATATGTAAAATTAAGTGGGTGTATTTGTGACATGATAAGGTTTTTAATGAGCAAAATAACTACCCAGCCATTTAAAATACAGCTCATAACAAGGACAAAACCTCCAGCAATTGGAATCTTATGTCCACAGTGCATGTGATTTCTAACAATATAAACAAGAAATTTATTTCTATATTCATTAGCATTTGTTTTAGCATAAATTTTATGACACGATTTTAAACATTATGTGGACCCCATATACAAATTCTAATGTGGAAATTTCCTGCATTTAAGTCACAAATAACATGAATATATGAAATTCCTATTTCACTTAATATTACTGGCATAATTTCAACATTTTCATTGACTGTTCCTTGTGGAGAGAAAATGTTTGAAGTTAGAAAACTGAAATTTTTATGAAGCTTTGCTATGGAAGAAAGTGGACACACATTGAAGGCAGACAAGGCTGAATCTTATGTGTTCAGCTTCTGAAAGATTTAATTCCTTGCAATTTTCAAGATGTTCTTCATCACACAGCTGTTGTTTCTATGTGGATGTACTTCAACTTTTGCCACGGTAATTTGATTTTCAATGCTAAGTAGATACTTAACACTGTCTAACAAAGTCTCTCCTACATTTACAGTGCAAAAATTATTGTCTTGACTAGATACACTCCTTCTCCAATGCAATCATTAATTACTGCAATTTCCAGATTAAAGTTTTCAGAACAGCACAATTTTGAACAAATATTTCAGTTACAAGTCCACTGTTTTTTACTGATCTTATATCAAGCAATATCCGATTTTCCAAAGTCATTGGCACACCAACTAGTGGTTCATATTTGTTCTTTTCACTGAAGACAATCTCCTATTTCAGTATTTTGAATAGCTTTTCTATCTAAAAGTGAATGAAATATTCTTAACTAAACAACACATATATATAATACTGAAGAATAACCCAATTAACATGTAACTGAGAAACTGTAAAACAGAATGCTGGGAGAATTTTTTTGGGTTCTGAATCTAGCTTTCAGAAATTACAGGCCACCATGCCAATACAAGAAAAACTATTTTTACCATACAAATGCATTCTTTATAACTTTTAAACACATGAACAGCATTTAGACTTACATCAGAATTTTTCTACTTGGCTTTAGTAGTCAAAAAACTCCCAATCTAATTTGATGTAGTACAATTAGCTATAATTATACTGCTTTAAATTTGTGCCAGTATCACAGGATACCATGAGCTGTAAGGGATCCACAGGGATCATTGAGTCCAATTCCCAGCCCTACACAGGACAGCCCCAAGAATCACACCATGTGCCTGACAGTGTTGTCCAAGCTTCTTGAACTCTGTCAGGCTTGGTGCTGTGACCCTGGGGCTGTAGTGCATTAAGACCAAACCTCATCTGTACTCTCCGTGTCACTGTTGCCAGCTGCCAACAATGCAAGCCAAACCACCTCTGCCCAGAGTAACACAAGGTCACCATTAAACAAACAGGCCAATGTCCACCTGCACTGTCATCATTACTATTTCTGGATTTAGGCTAAGGCAACATGGAGGGAGGGTCAAGGTCCCCATGGGCCCTGAACTAGACCAGGATATGATGGCTCTCTGCAGATTCAGGTCTCTCTGACCCATATGCATCAACCACTACTGGCTCTGGGCCTGTGCGGGGCAGGACGGGGAGGGTTTGGATGGCCTCCTGCTCCCCACTCTGATGTCGAGGGCAGGAGAAGGTGACAAGCCCCACCTGGGGTTTGTGCCAGCTGCTCAGAAGAGGGCACACACCTGGTTCTACCCCAGACAATTCACCTTCCCCTAGGTGGGAGCGACAGCCGCACACCAGAGCAGTAAGGGAGTGGGGTCCCTGTTGGAATGCCATGTCCAGGCAGGCGCAGTGGCAGAGCACAGGCACAGTCTGAGAACCAGGGTGTGTTTGGGGGGATTTTTTGTATTTATTTAAATTCCCTTGGAAATTATCTCACATTGCAAGAAGTCAAAGATTAACCAGGACCCCGGTACCAAGTTAGGGGTTAACTGCTCTATCTATGCAGAAGAGCTACACACCACTGGCGAGGCCACACTTGGAAGGTTGTGTCCAGCTCTGTACTCCTCAAAATGAGAGGCATGGACAGGCTGCCTAAGGGTTCAACACAGCACCATGAAAATGAAGACAGAACTGGACCATTTCTCCTACATGGAGAGGGTGAAAGGACAAAAGACAACTGGCACACACTGAAACTCAGGAGTTTCCCTCTGAATCTCAGCCAACACTCTCACTGAGTGTGAATGAACACTGGCTTCACTGGCATCACTGGCACGTGGAGTCTTCATCCTTGGAGTTACTCAAGAAGTCATCTGAATGTGGCCCTGGGCAACCAGCTAGTTGGATCAGATAACCTCCAGAGGTGCCTTCCAGCCTCAATCATTCTGGGAAAAAGTTTTCAGTTGCTGCCCTTAGAGTCTTTTCTACAACTCACTGTGTAAATCTTGGAATTGTCACCCTGATGCCAGGAAGATTTTAGAGAACTTACCAGGCCACTACCGATGGCCAGTTAAGAGATGCTTTTCTTGAAAGCAGAAATTGAACCTGAAGTTTACATTTTATAAATTAATGTTTTCATTTTTAGGGAATATTGAACATTAAAAAAATCCAACACAGCAGCTAGAGACACCCAAACAATTTCAAGCTACCTCTCATTCATAAAGTGCTGCACAATTAACTCAAGAAGAAACCAGAATACATGTTTTTGGTTACAATCTTCAAGTCCATAGATGCTGGGTCTGCAGACAATGAATTCAGCGAGAAACCAAACAAAAGAAAAAATACCCCTATTCTTCCTTCTTCGATCTCAAAGGGTTCATCTAACATTTAAGGGGGTTTTTATTCTAATAATTTCATATTACACTTGTCATTCTAAAAAACAAAAGGCAAAAGGAAGAAGGGGGGGAAAAACCCCTGTGTTTTCTGTGCCTAAAAAGTTTCCATAGTGTTTCTGTTCTGATTAAACATTTATTTACAACTTCAGTATCCAGTCTTGGTGAGAGATGCTTCAAATGCAATCAGAAATTAAAAGCATCTAAGAGATGGAAGTGTGAAATCGAAATCACTGTGTTCTTTCATGTAGCAAAGGATGAACAGTCCAGCAAAGCAGCAAGCTAAATGGCTGTGAAAATGGGTTATCACACAAAACAACTTGGTGGGGTCTGTGTGTGTGTGTGTGTAGGTTGTTTGTAGATTGTTTCATTAAAGAGCATTCAAAATCCAACACCTGAAGCTTTAAAGGGTAAAAAAAGAAAATATCCTCATCAACTGTTTCAAAGTAGTATCATTGTAATGAAATTCCAAGGGAGTTTTCAGTTACTGGGAATCTTCAGATTAGACAAATAGCATTTTAACAATGATAACATTCTGTGCCTGAACTAGCTGTCCACTGCCTTACCATTCTTGTTCTTTGGATTATTCACTGTAAAAATCAAACTGGTGCTATCCACTGGCTTGTAGACAGACTTAAACAGAGACATTCCAGTAGTTATTTAAACCTGATGAAAAAAACTCATCGGAAGAAAGACCTATGCTGTTTCTTCTTTCTATTGAACCTGAAAGGGAGACTTGTTCATTAACACATTCCCTATTAACTAGCAAGACACGTTTACGTAAATGCTAAAATAAACTGAATAGTCTGCTACTACTGTTCCCAACTGGATTTAACAGCAATGACTTCACAAGTCCAAAAACTGCAGCAATGGAGCTGGGTAGAAGATATAAAGACATTAAACATTGTACAAAGTAGTGGTAATTGTGAAATTTTATTTCATTTTTTCAAGTCACAGAAGAAGTAGAAAATAGAGACAAAGTGTTGGATGTAAATAACCAACAATAGATGTAGAGTAACTAAACAAGATAAAAAAAACCCCTCTAGCTTAAATTAATGTATTTTACATAAGAACACAAGTGGTACAAAGGCTGAATTAGAACCATGATTTTCAAGGTCAAGCACACACTTCTCTAGTCCCTCAAAAGAATATTCAGCTGGGAATGGTATTAATCCTGAAGAATAGTACCCTCTAAACGGACTTAATGCTTTCCTAATTTCTGCCATGAAAAATATGCATTTGAGGTATTTCACCAATTTCTAATGCTATTTAATAAACAGAAAAATTTATTATAATCCAACGTGACTTTTACCAATTACTCAACCCCAACTTTGAGCTCTTAAATCATTAATTGAGAATTAATGATTCAAGGTCTTAGTAACAAATTAGTACTTGTACTGGAATACGCATATTTTACTTTACAATAAGTACACCGTACTAGAAGATTCATTCAAATCTAAGAAATTTCAGTTACATTCCTATGGCTTTGAGCAAAAAAACTCCAAGCAGTTTTACTGTATGTACACAATATTGAACATCAAGATTTAAATTATTTATTAATAACCTACATTCACTGTGGATTTCTAAGATTTACATCCAAAAAGCATATTTTATTTACACGCTGCTGACATTTCAAAGAAATAAAATATTATCTGTTTAGGAACTATGATCTATTCCAAAATTTAAAGAGACATTTAACAACACAAAACATTTTAAACATTTACAATAAAAACCAGCTTTCTGTGCCAATTATACTTACTCTCCAAGAATGTAAAATTGCATTGATAACTGCACTAACTACAATTAGACTGGAAACACATAAAACCTGAGAGTCAAATCTAAACCTTTTTAGAAGAAAATCCTACAAGCAAATATGCCCTAATGTTAATTTAAGAACAGACTGGTCAGTGGTCAATTAAAAAAAAAAAACAACCAAAAAAAACCAACCAAAAAAAACCCCAACCTAACACAAATCCCCCACAACCTCAGTGCATTATTTCTGTAGCTCCAAAAATAGATCACTATAAAATTGTTGCAGTAGTTTGATAAATGCCATCCACAGTAAGGCTTATTTCAGTGTCCTTTCCCACACACTGTATCCTCATCAAGTAATGAGTGTCTTTGATCAATTCCTGTGCAGATTCCTACATTTTTGTAAGCATGCAGTTGCTTAAGTATGCATCTTAGATTTTGAAGGTTCCCACCTCAAACATACATATACAGGTGTTTTAATAGATCAGAGTGAAAACAAACATGAGGAGGCAGAGAAAGTTAGAAATACTGGCCAGAAAACATTTGAAGACTAATGAGAAGTTTTATATCCACCCCAAGGGCCCTTTAAACTCAGCATAGCTATGGAGCAGCATGCCCTGTATTACTAACCACCATGTACCTTACATAAAATAGTAAAAATAAAAAAATTGTTAACAAGTACACTTTACTACACTGCAGGATGTAAAAAGTTACCACACCTATAAAGCCTGGGGAAGAGAAGCATCATGCACAAAGTTACTCCATTTGGTAGCAGCTGTTTTATTTCTGCACTTGGAAACATCATGCTCCTTTTTGAGTGCAACAGCTTTCCCCTTCCCACCCCCAGTATCCTTTAGAAACCACCTGATCAAGGGTGTCTCCCAGGAAGGGTTTAAGAACACGATGATTCTCCCATTCTGGAGCTATTTTCCATGGCTTGAATAGGCTGCCTGTCTCATGCAGAGGGTTTGCAATGTAGTAGTGGTCCTTCCAGGCTGAAAGAAGGCAAGTTGCAATGGCCTATATAGACAGCCTTGCTTTGTAGACTATCCAACACATTGCATTTAACTAAATCAACATTTCCTGGGACACAGAAACTCTAATCTCAAGTGACCACCAACACCATTCACCAATACAAATATGTGAATATTTGTAAATCTGAAATAAAGTTAGTCCTGCACCTCATAGGGACTGATCTTTGCTAATTAAGATGGGAGCACTTTGTTAGAGCTTTAAATCTAACTGCACCATATGGCAACATATTCAAGTCCACTTAATGCCACATCATCCTAACTGGTAATTTGAAAACTAGATCTGCATTACTACGACTTCACTTCCTTCACCACTAAAACAATGTAAAATCAACTCCCAGCATATGCTTTTTCCTAGGTTAAGGATCTTAGTTTTTCTAAGGCACTTGCATGAACAAGCACACAGGTCCATTGACTAATACTGAAATAAGATCAACGTCACAAAGATGCCTGTAAGCAATAAGAAAAATGTGATACCTGCCAATGAGGTGACACATTTTACTACCCAGTGGTTGGGTTGCCTTTTTCCCTCCCCAAACCCATAAAATTTCTACAACTTAGTATGTTAAGGTGGGTTGCAGCAGGGATTTTTTTGGTACGTTTTCCAGAATTTACCTGTAAAAAACCAAACAAGGCAAATGGCCACAAGTTTTGTCACTCATTTACATAAAGCAGCAGATACACTGAAGAACATTCTGCTATTAATACATTGCAAATCTAACTTTTTCTAGTATTTAAGTCAGTGAGTTTCATCCCTTTGATTCTGGAAACAAGTAAACTAATTTAAGTTAAAAAAAAGAGCAAGTGTATACAAATTAAGAGAAAACCGTAGAAGTTAGAATATACATGACTTCATGCAATGATACTATGCTTCATCCCTACAAACATACAAGATTTCAAAAATCATCCTTTGTGGAAATAAACTCTTCCAAACTACTGTAAAAAAAAAAAAAGAAACATTTAATACACTGCTACAGCCTTAGTAGGTGATCAAGAAGGTGTTGACTCAGTTTCCTCATCAGCTACTGTTCGACAAACCTTGCTCTCGTTCGGTGTGCAGAGGAGTTCTCATCTCAACAAGAGGAGATTGCTTGGCACCAAGAAAGAGTTTCACTTTGTGCAGTTTTTACCAGGGTTAAATAAACCCATGATGTCAACCATTGCTTTTTGGATGTTTTTTCCAAACCGATGAGAATCCTTTAAAAACAAACAAAAAACAAATCCAAATGCTTCTATTGTCAATCAGCAGTTACTTTTCAGGTAAAAGAGGAAACCTCTTAACATTTTGTAATTTTGGAGCTTGGGGAATCTGGGCATGTATTTTACCTTGCAATACTATACAAACTAATCCAGGTTTATGCTATTAATAAGTTCTTAGTTATACATTTACCTCCGTACAGACAGAACTGAGATGCACATGTAGGTTTCTGTTACTTTATCATTGGGTTTTGATAGTGCTTTTTATACAAGATTTTGCAAAAGCCCATTTTCAGAAAACAAAGGAATGTTCAGGAAGTGTATAACTAATGACCTTGAATCATTTGCCACTGAAAAATTACATAAAGCACGGAAAAAAACCCAACAATTCTATGTGTAAACAAACTAGGAACTTGTTCTGTTTATTCTGAGTGCTAAATGAATGGTACAAGAAAGAAATTAAGATTACAAATATAAACCCTCAGCAACATTACAGAACCTACTACAAAGACCTTACTAATATCAAGGGCACACACATGAAATGGTTCTTTTTCTGTATGGACCTTTGACTTGACTAATAAAAAAGAACAGAGGGAAATTTAAAATACAAGCTAACAGGCATCTGAAGAACAATTCCAACTATGAAAAAAAACCCAAAGCTGTATTTGCTAATCTTTAATAATTAGCCAGAGGCACCATGATCTCTAGGACAAGTTAAGGTCAAAAGAGGAAAATTAGTACAGCTCCGTAACCCTGAACAAACTCAACATGTTCATTAAAAATCTAAAGGGGAAGGATGAATTAAAGCTCACTCAGGGCAGGCCTCCACAGCAGCAGGATACTGGAGAGATGACATCTACCATACTCTAATAATGGGTGTCATTCTAATAAATTTTTGATTAATTATGTTTCCTCAAGCACACATGGCAACTTATGGGCCAGCTTCTTTCACTATTATTTAAACCAAGAAGACTTAAATAGGGAGTGTACATTTGACTTGGTCTTTACAACTGCAGCCAGAGAACAAATCAAAGCACAACTGCAGTAACAAAAACTAAGACATGCCCATCTTACTGTTTATGGGACACATAAGTCATTTTACAGGAGTACCAGGGAAGCACACATGTAAAGATGACCCTGGGTCACATGTTTTCTTTATGCTTGAAAGTATAAGTGAAATAGAATATGGTATCCTTCATTCATGAAACTATTAAATTTATAGAAGTGGAAATAAAAAAATCCAGAACAACAGCATATGCTAAGAAAGAGAAAACACATCATGAAGTATGTTGCATGTTCTACTACAATTTTTTAGACAATGAATAGATCAGTTTTATGAGCAGACATTAGAATAGTTTTATTAAGTCACAGGAAAGGACTGACTCTTACCGTCTCAGAACAAGATATTTTGCTGGAGACATGGAAATGGATGGAATTTTCATCCAAGATAATATAAGAAACACCATAACCATCATCAGCCACCTATGGGAAGAAAGAAAAACAGGTTCTACACTTTTCCTTTTTCCTTCCATTCCCAACATACAGAGTAGAGTTCCTACTGTACAGTTTTTAAAATCAGTTGCAATTTCTCCTCAAGCAAAACTCAAGATTCCACATTTAATGGATAATTCTTGAAGATTGATTCCACTTGAGGAATAATTCTAGTCTCAACTGAAGTGCATGGAATTAATATTTTCTGAATATTTGTCTGTAATATTTCCCAGATTTAGTATTTTCAAATAAAATACTTGTTCAAAGAGCTTCTCTTATCAAGGTCTGGTCCTAAGCAACCCTACAGATTTAGTGCTTAAGCAGAAAGAAATAAAATAGTTCAGTTGTATACCTACATCCTGTTTCATGGAATCATTCTGTAGATGTAAATAAACATAATAAATAAATAGGGAGTATAAAAGTCTAAGCAGCCTTATCATCTCACCATTAGTGCTACAGGGATCAATTCTCAAGAATGCTTAAAAAAACCCTTCAAAACCAACAAGCTGATGTACTGAATCTCTGGGCTACTTCAGCAAACCAAAGCATAGTTCTTGTAAGAACACAAGTAGTGTTGAAGAGAAATGTAAGAAGGGTTATCTGGAAATGTAGAAAACTGAGGGAAGGAAATGAAAGGAATGAAGAAATAGCAAGAAGGGATCAGTTAATGTAGCATTAGCAAAAACAAAAGGAAAAAAGTGTTAGAAATTCCTGCAGCGAAAACTTTATTCTATTGCCAGACCACATTTCGGGATTCTGAACACTGACTTTATAATCTGCTGGAATAAGCCAGTTTCTCAAGAATGAGCAGTACTGCAATAGGTGGGCTTCCTTGATACTGCAATTCAAACTCGTTCTAACTTCATAAACTACTGAAAGCTGTATAAGACCTTAAAATCCAGTTTAAGTAATAAGGCATTTGTCACTGTAATGTACACACAGCCACGTACACAGTCTGATGTACAGGAGCTCTGGCACAGGTAAAAGCTCTATTTTTATCAGACCTCTCTGCCGTGGAACCCCGTACCACATTTTGTTACTATGTATTTCCTTAAGAATAATCCCTTCTTGTAGTGGAAAGGCGACACAGATTTTTCTGAGCACATCTACATCATGGAAAAGCATTACACACATGCATTTGAAAGCATGAGTTACACCTTTGATGTGCAACATTAAGGTATTACAGAACTGCATTATTTGGACTGGCATTTTGAAAATAAAACTATTTTTTAATGGATACTTGTATTTAGCAAACATACCGGTCCAAACCCTCCACCAGAGGACAACATCTCAGGATTCTTCTTTAGATTAATGTGTTGCTGTGGTGTCTGACTTGTTGACAGTCTCCAAGGCTCTGATAAAACCTTTAATAAGATATGAAAGAGATGCAAACAAGTATAACACACTGTTTAAGAACATGCAACTTTCTCAAAAACTACTCAAGATAAGTTAGAAAGCACTCAAAAAAGCAGTATTAGGGACAACTCCAGGTCCCATTTCAATGGAATGACTAATTATGAAGGTTAAAAGAAACAGCCAAACTTGTCCTGATACGCAAACTATTAATATATGAGGTAGTGATGTCAATTCCTCAAAGAGAATAAAATTTCAACAGAAATGCTACTTCAAACAAGTTTATCTGGTCAATAATGCAGGTCTTGTTTTAATGAGATCATTACTAGCCATATTCAAATCCCAGTAAGACACTATATGAAGTCAGAAGCTTGTAAAATCTCTAACAATACATATAGATCTTGAAAGTCTCTGGAAGAGGTAGGAAGTTGTTTTGTTCTTGACTTAGTAGTCACATTTATGAGAGCAAACAGACAAATGTGAGTAGTTTAATTATGAGGCAAGCTGGAACACAATTTTTATTAATAAAAAAAATGAATGAGTGCAATTTAATTATTTTTATAAGACCCAACCTTAAAATCTCATTAAAGTAATAAAGAATTTGTCATGGTAATAAACTGTGACATTAATGCGATATACAGCTCCTTTAGCTTTAACTCAAAAAAGTGAATTTGTCACAGTTACAAAAGAACATTCTTGAGAGAAAACACACAGCCTCTGTTGTGTTGCCTTGAAAATATGTAAAAACCACAAGCGAACAATATTTATTTTAATACTGACTATATCTTTCTTGCAATTCTTAATAACATGTATTATCACAGAATCACAGAATATGCCGAGTTGGAAAGGACCCACAAGGATCACCGAGTCCAACCCTTAGCCCTGCACAGAACCCCTGAGTCCCACCATGTGCCTGAGAGTATCATCCAAACACTTGTTGAACTCTGTCAGACTTGGTGCTGTGACCACTTCCCTGGGGAGCCTGTTCCAGTGCCCAACCACCCTGGGTGAAGAACCTTTTCCTAATATCCAACCTAAACCTCTGCTGACACAATTTCAGACCATTCCCTCAGGTCCTGTCACTGGTCACCATAGAGAAGAGATCAGTGCCTGCCCCTCCTCTTCCTCTCACGAGGAAGCTGTAACTGCAATGAGGTCTCCCCTCCGTCTCCTCTTCTCCAGGCTAAATGTACCAACCCACTCCTCAAGGCTCTTCACCATCTCTGTTGCTCTCCTTTGGATGCTCTCTTAATGTCTTTTTTATATTGTGGTGACCAAAACTGCACACAATATTCAAGGTGATTGTACTACAATGCACGCTGAAAGCATTATTATAGGCCTAATAATAAAAGTATACATAAAACAAAATGAAACTAATTTACAATCTCTCAGCAGATGTGAAAAAATGCTAGCTACAATTTTACCTTTTTTTCTTAGGAAAACCAGAGTTCTGCAAGTATGTAAAGCACCAGAGTTCTTTAAGTATGTAACACAGATACAGCAAAACACTAATTAAACAAAGGATTTTTTACTGTAATGAATAGTTATCAATAAAAGTCACTTACTTCCTTAAGGAAAGGAGAATCTACAGCAAGGTACTTGGACACAACATAAAGGCAGAACAGATGGCGGTCAATGCCAGCACCAGTCATGGCAAGGCGATATAAGAGCTGATGTTTGGCAGCAGCACTCCGAAACAATTTCAGCCTATTTTCATTCTAACCATGAGAAAACGGATAAGAAAAATCAGTTAAGTGAACTGGGTTGAGCAACTCACTTCCTGTGAACGATTCTTGCTTCCCCTTCAGAAAGAAAAGTCTAACTGGTATGACATTACCTCTTGTTGAACAAATCTATGTTCAAGTTTTACAAGTCACAAAAATTTCACAAGTAATCACAGTTTCCTGGAGTTCAGGAACTGTAAATAATGGTTAAGTTCTGCCATTCTCTTTTCTTATGGCCTAGAATTTCTGCTGTATTGACAGAAAATGTGGACAATACCTCATGCTGCATTTCTTCCTAAAAAACCCAAAAGCATCACTACAAGTGTATAAAAACTATTTGAGGACTTATACTCGTGTGCTTATGAATTATCATAAAATCATGGAATGTTTGCGTTGGAAGGGACCTTAAAGATCATCTAGTTCCAACCCCGCTACTGTGGGCAGGGACATCTTCCACTACACCAAGTCGTTCAGAGCCTGATTCAATCTAGGCTTGAACACTTAAGGGATGGGGCATCCACAGCTTCCCTGGGCAACCTGTTCCTGCGTCTCACCATCCTCACAGTAATTAACTTCTTCCTAATATCCAATCTAAACCTATTCTCCCAATTGTGTAAGGCAAGAACACCATGAACTTACACTTTCAGTCGGGTCTTCCATGGCTTGAACAAATTTACATGATTCAACAGTGCACGAACGAACAGTTTCGGTCCTGCCTTCTCTGAATAAGCGTGTCATAGAGGCTTCGTATGTTAAAGAAAATTTTCCCATGTCCTTGAAAAAGGGAAAAATAAGAACTTAAAGGTTTAACCAGATTTAGCCCCTCTTTCTTCATCAGTAATCCAAGCTAACTACACAGGATATCAATCATTCCACAAATTAAATTCAACATTAAGTTTTTACTAGCCCGCCATTAGCCCTTTTACCTGAAGATAATAAAGGCAAAAATAAGATTAGCAGCACAATCTGACAAAGTCTAATAGAAAAATCAAACTAGCAAGGACTACTCTCTCTATTTTATATTCAATATGCTTCAGTTGGTAACAGAAGCTGAATGTTGCTACACTGGTCCTCTCTGTGAGCATGTTACAGAAAAGGTGAACTAGCAGAAGAAGACAAAGGCATTTTTGTTAATCCTGTTAGGAATTGTCCGTGACTACTGAATTCTGTGTGACTCTAATCTAAAAGAAGTATATTATAAACACAGCTACTAGAAGTTTTGTATCTTCAAGTTCAAAATGCCTAAGGATAGATCAGCTTAAAAGAAGAGAAAAATCTCCACGTGTCAATATGCCAACCCTTGGTAAATTAATTTCCAGCCAGTAATCTGTTTAGAGTTTTTATTAATTTCCATTGAATGTGTTTAATAACCTTGCACAAGCAGTGCGAGATTACTCTACTCAGTCCCATGTTTTAATCACAAACATGTTATACCCAATTTAATGAGACTCAGTGAGGCAGAAACAGTCTGTTCTTACCCGATAGTGAGCAAGCTGCAGGGCAAGTTGCACAAAGGCATCAGGGCTGGTTTTTGCTTTCTTTATTAGTCCTTTCCCAAAAGTATCGAAATAAAATGAACAGAAGTCCACATCATCTGCCAGAGCCATGGCTGTGCTCAGAGACCTCTCAATCACTTCTTGACACTTAAATAAACAAACAAACAAACAAATACATTTGTATGCATACACACACACATTCAATAGCAAGTGCTTTTAATTTATAGAAAAGAAATGCTGCCAGGAACATAATTACCTAAATAATTTCCCTTTAATGAAAAGAGATAAACTACCTTTGCCAGAAAGCTAAAATTCAAAAAAGCTAATAAAAATGTTTTAATCCAAAAATTACACTAAAAATCACCAGCATTAAAACTGTTCAGATCACCAGAACACAAAAGATACAGAGTGGCTATAGTTGTGTGGCTTCCAATCTGCCATACATGCTTAATTAAATACACCATCAAGTATTATTTTTTTTTATTAAAAACTAAAATCAAACCTTATTAGACAGGTATACAGAATTTTGAACACGAAAAAAGACAGGTAGTTTCAGGGAACTATTAGACAAGCATTTGACATGACAATAGTAAAGATATCTCAACATCTTGTACTTAATTTTAATACAGTCATTATTTAAAATTCTTTTGACATATTGCCAACCAAGAAAGTTTCTAGTATAAGGTTGGCATTTCCCACATGGAATTTTTTTAAAAGATTGATGTTAAAAACCCCCTGACTTTATAAGTAAACTGAGTAATGCCTACACATCCTACAGGTCTCATAAGGAATTTAAATCTGATTTATAGGGTTACCAGTTAGAAGCTTCTTCCTGAAATCACTTCCTCTGTACTTACTTCTTCTGGAATTTCCCACTGTAGTTTGGTGGGAATAGGAATATTTGGATTGGTATCTCCTTTGCAATGCCCATCCTCTGAATAGCCCAGTTCAAGATACTCTGTTGCCATCACATTCTGCAAAGAATGACACGTCTTCAGAATTGAAACACAGTATGTATGGCTGTGGAATTAGGATTTCACTGTGAGATCAATATAATCTATTTTCAGTATACAGCGAAATACAATATACAAGCCATTTCCAAATACAGAAAACAACTGTAAATGAAATCCTCGATTATACCTCTTATTTTAAGGCATTTTTACTTGTGTTCTGAGAGGAAGAATACCAGATACGGACCAAACACTGATTCAATTACACTGAGGCACTTGGATTAATGCTACTGAGTTAATCAAAATGTTTCAATTAAAAAGCCACTAGAAGTAAAAAAAAGTAACACTCAGATTTCACAACCTTTGTTCAATTTAGATTCTAGAGAATTTCTGCAACTTTCTTACCTGTCAAAACACACAGTTTATTTCAGAGTAGAGTGCAAACTCCTGCAAGAATTCAGCAATTTTTAAGATTTGAATTTCCTTCAAAACTGCAGTTTATTTTATATGTACACTGTAGCTCTTGGGCAGGAAAAAACAATGTTTTCAAGATGAACAACGTAACTTGAACAGCTGACATAAAAGGCTCTGTCTTACAAGATAGCGAGCAACATCCTCAATGTAAAAAAACAACAACAAACCCACAAACAAAACCAATTAGCAACAGATTTGAATCTGCTCAATATGGAAAGAAAAAGCTTGACCATTTATTTCTAATCTCTTAATTTAGTTTTCTCACTTAGTGGTCAGAACATGACAACTATGAAATAAAGCTTAGTCCATTCTATTCTAAAAAAAGACAATCTATAAAAAGCTAACAGATAACTTTCTAAAAAATTAAATCCTTTCAGTCACCTTAATTCTTAATGGAAAATGAGCCAAATAATATTAAGTCCAGAGATACAAACTACAGCACTATATACAAAATCATTCATTAAAAGAAAACAAAGGAATCCTCTTTCATTGAGATAGTTTAAACTGCATTGTCAAGTCACCCTCAAATCAATGTGGCCTTCTTTTTCTCCTGGTTAGAGAATGCAAGGAGAATTTTTTTGAGGGACCAGTTAGACCTGAGACCCATTTGCACAAATACACATAAAGCCTGAATGATCTAATATTTACGAAATAGTTTTGACTGAGTTTTGACTGCTTATGGGTTTAAGCTTCAAAAATAAAAAGAAAAAAATCAAATAGGATTTCAAGCAATAAACTAAGCTCATGATGAACAGACCTGACAAAGTGCAGTTTTTCCATTAAGTGCAAATAAATACAAGCGAGAGTGTAAACAGGACATCAGTTTGCAGCTCGTCAAACAACGGTTTAAACTCCGCACAATTTCTTTAAATTTTGAAAGTAAGCATGAGATTTTTTTACAGCATAAGAAAGCTT
>JAOXXN010000065.1:18622833-18634037 GCA_026770055.1 Myrmophylax atrothorax
CATATACTCCAAGTACAATGCTGTATCAAGGAGATAACAATCTATGGATTTAAAATATTATAAAAAAGTTAAGATTAAGAGCTGTATCACTTTTCTATGAAGCCACCTATGCTTACTAAAATGCCTTCCTTCAAAGGACAGCAGCCTTTCAAGCGTTTGAGATCTTTTCTAAATTCTACAGTCGCTACACAGGCCCCTGATCACTCAGCAGCAACATGAATGCAAGGGATTGAAAGTAACTGCTGACCTCTGCCCTGCTGCACAGACCATATTACATTATCTTCTGCATTAGCTTTTTGTACTAAACACCTACCTCCCACAGGTGTCCAACAATAGGAGCATCTGCCCAAGAGTGCTCTGCATTCAGACCCATTTTGCCATTTTTGAATATTATGAGAGTGAATGATTTGTCAAACCACCTACAAAAGAAATTAATATTTCCTTATGGTTTTGTACATTTGAAAAACATTTTTATATTTTAACTTTCTCTCTCTCTCTCTCCAGAATTCACATTCAAATGCATTAGTTCTCATCTCTTTATTTTTAATGTTTTATTTAAAGAAATAGACCTAAATTTGAAACTCATGAAGGTCAACAAGGCCAAATAGGAGGCCCTGCACCTGTGTCAGTATCAACAGACTGAGGGATGAATTGACTGAGAAGCCCTGCAGAGAAGGTCTTGGGGATACCAGTGGAAGAAAAATTCTACATGAACTGGCAATGTGCACTTGCAGCCCAGAGAGTCAATTGTGTCCTGGTCTGCTTAAAAAGCAGTGTGGCCAGCAGGTCAAGGGAGGTGATTCTGCCCTCCTATACCACCCCACCTGGAGTACTGCCTCCAGCTCTGGGGACCCCAGCAAACTCAGACCCTGATCTATTAGGCTGGCTCAGAGGAGAGTCATGAAAATGGTAAGAGCACTGGAGTACTTTCCCCACGAAAAAAAGCTGAGAGATGGAGTTGTTCATTCTGGAGGAAAGAAGGCTCTGGGAACACCTTCTTGCAGCCTTTCAATATATTTTATCTAGGGATTATAAGAAAAGCTAAGAAAGACTTTTTACCATGGCTGATAGTGACAGGACACGTGGGATCAGATATAAACTGAATGAGGGTATAAACTGAATGATGCTTCACAATGGAGAAGTATTTTTTACAATGAAGTGGTGACACACTGGAAGGGGTTGTCCAGAGAAGTTGTGGATGCCTCGTCATTGAGAGTGTTCAGCATCAGGCTGGACTGGGCTTTGAGCAATCTGATGTGCTGAAAGATGTCCCTTCCTGTTCCAGGAGAGTGGAACTAGCTGAACTTTGAAAGTACATTCCAACCCAAACCGTTCCATGAACTCTTATGAAATGTATCAGCTTGTAAGTCACCAAAGAGCAGGCATTTTCCCCAGAGTCAATACTGCACCTGTCGTAGCATCTTCCATGTATTAATGATTTTGCATATGCATCCAGTGACCTCACTGGATCTTCCTTCTTGTACCCATGCTCGAGGTCATCCAATGTCACAAAAAATGCTGCTTTCTCAACAGCGTCTAAGGACTGTTTGTTCTTTCCACGGCTAAAATAAGCTTGACGAGCTTTAGCCCATGGTACTCTGTTAAAAAAAAACAAATTGGTTTGTAGACATATTACATAAATCTGTGTATGTTTTATCACCCTTAAGATTACTATGAGACAGTCCTCCTACTTCTATGGAATTTGACATAACTACTTTCAACGCCTTTAAACTACATGAGAAGTGAAAAGTTCTGAAAATACTCATACATACAGTGTAATCCTAGGAACCAATTCAACATAGCATCACACATGTGCAAAGCTTAAGCCTCAGAAATTCAACATTTCTGCACATAATTAATACAATCAACATCCATTGTTCCAACATCTAAATCGAAGAGTCTGGACTGTCATAAAAGTTAATAAAAAAGTTCCACGGCAAATGCCTGAAACAAATTTGAAGCAAAAGAAGTCCTGAAAATATAATTTCTCTATGGCTGCACCATGCTTATTTATAAATTCATGTGATTTTTCAAATGAAAAAAAAATTCAGTTTGTTTTAAAGCAG
This sequence comes from Myrmophylax atrothorax, assembly GCA_026770055.1. Classification (NCBI taxonomy): domain Eukaryota; kingdom Metazoa; phylum Chordata; class Aves; order Passeriformes; family Thamnophilidae; genus Myrmophylax; species Myrmophylax atrothorax. The sequence continues at coordinate 18,624,900 of JAOXXN010000065.1, forward strand.
AAAGTGAAAAGGAAGTACTCCTAATAAACAGGTATATTAAAATCCACAGCTCTTTCTCTCTCTTGCCCAGAAACAACTTGACAGATTGAATTAAGTTTGTCACAATTTAATTGCATTCAGTGATCTTGCACCTAGAAGCAACTGAGTACATACTGCTTTATTGTGTAGGTGCAAGTCATGAACATGGATTAACAGTTATTCTCAACCAAAATTTTTAAGATATTCTTTAAAATGTCAATGAATCTTAGAGTAGATATAAAGCTCAAGTAGCTCAATAAGTGTAGCACTGTAAAGCTGTCAATTACCACTCTTTTGTCTACCACAATTAAATGAAAATTGTCCAGCTAAGCATAGGTAACCCATATATAATGTTCCCAGTGCAAAACTCTTAACTCCACACAGTTACAAATGACTGAAGCTTGAAATTCCAAAGCCAGTATTCAATTAGTATGTTATACAACTATTTCTAAACACTAAATTTATTTTAAAAATAATAACCACAATACCTATCTCCAGCAGTAAGAGCTGCAAGTTGCTCTTCACCAGCCTGAGGTGCTGAATCATCGTCAAGAATTCTCTGCATCTGCTGTTCAATTTCTCGGGGTTTCAGGAGTCTTCCATCATGGTACAGCCACACTTTGAAGTAACGGCCCTTATGATACACAACAATGTGTTTGCTGTCTTTCACATGCTGGAGAGTATCTAGAATTGCAATTATTTATGTGAAAACAAAGCTGAAGTCTCAAAACACCAATGCATTAAGTAACATTAAATGCCTACTGCATGCACTACTAGTTATTTCAGCATCCCATGCTAATTTATCACAAAGATTCCTGCATGAAACAGTCAAATACCCAGATGTGACAATCATTTGCACATACAGCACCACTAGTTTCCACACTGGAAGCCAGTATTAAGCAACGACGTCTGTATTTATCTATCTGAAAATTGAGCACTAGTAGTGTGATCTCATTAAGCAGTCAGCAAAAGAACATGCTAGATGAGTCTGAGGAAAAGTACTTTTAAATCATCTGCATTCAAGTGCTAGACATGGTACAATCTGGGGACAGTCTTAAGAGATCCAAAATTTAGCACCAGAAGATTTTTTTCACATTTATCCTGGTAGATGCAGAGTGAACACTCCATACATGGTCAAAGCATGTAATGTTATGGATCTCAGTGAAGTAGAAAACTAGGCCACAGTTTTTTCCTCATTTTATTATTTATATGGCTTAATTGCAATAAGCTGGAATTTAGTCATGAAAGTATTGGCTGGCCTTGCTTACCTGATTCTTCTCCCGGGATACGGGAAGTATTAAACATCCTTTCCCACTGAGCTGAGCAAAGTGGAACAGTGGATCCCAACAGAAGAATCTATGACACAAAGGTACATTAAAATACAATTTTGCATATACAATTAGAAAATTTAAAAAGTAAAGAAAATAACCAAGATCTGGTTAAAGACAGGCTGCAGAATAACAAGATTTATAATATGTCCACTTGGTGTTGGATTTTTGTCCTCCCTGTTCATCATCTTTCCTTGAACTACACATGGAAGACTCCACAGACATTCCAGTAGCACTGTATTTTCCCTCCTACTGAATGATCACCCTTCAAGAGGAATGATTGAAGCTAGCTAGCCTCTGAAATCCAAAAAGCTCTCAGTGGCTGATCTGGATGCAAAACTTACACATCCAGCATGTATTACCCCTTAATTTCTTATTTTAAAGCCATTTATGGCTGTGTAGGAACAAAAGTTCATGTTTCTCAGATTTGTAGTTATATACAACTAATCACATCCTTGCCATGAACTTGAACAAAACTACTTAATTGCTTCCACAGTATTTGTTTGCTACAATACACAGCCACAGGACACAACGGAAACTCAGGATGGCATGTACCTTGCCTAGAAATTGCTACCTAGAAATTAGTGCAACAGAGGGTTTTATGATCATCTATGTTTAAGTTACCACTGGCCCACTCTTGGCATAAAGAAGCCTCCAGTTTTTTGTCCCAATCACCTCATGTGCTCACACCACATGATACCACAGACGTTCTCCTTCACTTGCTCAAAAGTACCATTACAGGCTCAGCACATACCAAAAACACCAGTTATACAGAATACTTAACACATGCAGATACAAGTCTCTGTTTGTCATTTGTGTAATGACAACACTAACTTCAAATGCTGCAATTAGTTGGCATGACAGAATCCTGTATTTTTGGTAGTTGATAGTTTCTGCCTGTGTGCAATTCAAGATTTAACCAACATGACTTGGGACCACAAAAATTAGTTACATCTTACATACAGTTCTAACAATAAGACACTCCTCTCCTCTCCCATTCTCAACATTGATCAACTTCTCATAGACTGTGCTGGAAAAAGATCAAAAGCCATTTAAACTGATATACATACTGGCTTGATTTCTTGTCTGTCCAGTTTCTTCCGATAGAGCAGGATGGCATGGATAACATTACCAGCTCGAGCTGCCTGCAGAGTTGTGGGATATAAAGAAAGGAAGTCCTGTGAAGCAGATAAGAAACATAAGTTAATGACTACCAGACTACATTTAAAAAAATCCACTGATAGTACTTTTCATTCACATTCTTAAAAAGTTTATTCTGGACAATAAAGAAATGGCTTTGAAATGTATGAAGTGCACGAGCGGAGTGAGTTGATGACTTGAAACTTAAATTTGTTCAGCAGTCACAATCTCTCTAAACAGCATCAGTATTAAAACATACATCATAGCTGTTAATCATTCTAGCAGAAAAGACAATGCTACATAAAACTTAGTCCAAGACCAGTTTATAATCCTTTACACCTGCAAGTATGAGCACACACCTCCTTGAACTGTTACCCACGAAGTTTCATGTGGAGCTTTTGAAAGGCTGCTTGTTGCAATAAGCACAAATCCCTGTAAGTTATTACTGTACAAGTTTGCCAAAGTGCCAGGTTTGTTACTGAGATAGATGAACTTGAAGTACATCAAGTACTTGACGTACTTGAAGGTATCTGAAGGTGTTGGCTGCAGGTTATACTAGACGAAAAATGGTTACATACTGAGTGGCAATGGATTTCTAAGCAGAAAGATATCACAAAGCAAGACACTTGAGAGAAATGTTACAGTGCTTGACACATAATGTGTTTGTAAGTATTTACCTACCATTGCAAAATAGTTACTATTGACCATAATTGGTCCACGTCCTCTAAGGTAGATATACTCTTCCCACCAATCACTAACCTGAAGGAGAAAGGCAAACAAAAGCAGTAAAATCTCATCAATTCCACTCTTTATGTCATTATGTTAATGGCTCTACAAGACAACATTCTGAGCAGAAGTTGGAAGGAAAGTGCTAATTTGCCTCTCTACTCAAAAAAAGACAACTGTCCCCTTAATTTCTTTCACACTTCAGGGAAAACAGCAAAAAAAAAGGGGTGAGCAAATTAAATTAAATTCAGCAATAGTTCTTTGATAAGGTTCCAAAGAAGTCATGGTCTCAAGTTAATATTTAAAATGTATCAGATCTGCTGAATGCTTTGCAGCCTTTGTCAGAAAAGCTTAGGCTACTGGGTACAGATATATACTCGATAATGTATCAGGAAGGAATTATGTTACAGTTGTCACTATGATGCTGGGGTTTGGGTCTTCTTTTTGGTAAGAAAAAAAAAAGAAACAATTAAAAACAGACCAACAATATTGGTACAATTCTTTATTCTTTTTCTGTATGTCTTAGCTACTCTGTATTACAAAATTTTCTGAATTACTCTTCTAAACTTCTTGGGTAGCCAGGCGCATTGTTGAGTTATCAAGTTCAACAAGCACATAAACAGACCTCAAAAGGAATCCTAAAGCTAAATCACCTGCTCCAGAACAACAAACACAAAATAAGGATTCGTTTTTAAAGTTCCATTCACCACATTGTTTACCAAATCACACAAATTACTTTATGTGCAAAATCAGGTGATCTCACATAGACTTTACAAAAATACTAGGCAGTTTCAATTTCCTTCTTTTACATTTAAGAAATAATGAAACTTCAGCCAAAAAAGGACAACAGGAAACAAATTATATTATTTGAACAACTGATACTTTTATTTATATACTCACATAATTGGTGGCCCACCAAGATTTTAGCTTCAAATACCACTGAAGTCTTGGTCCCAAATTAAATGCAAAATCTTTGGCAAGACCCTCCATTCTTCTGAACTTTTCACCATCCATAAGTGGTCGAACTGATTCCAGATACTAGAATACAGGAACACAATCAGCATTGGTACAGTAACAAGTACACAGCTTTTCAACATTCCTATATAAAGTATTTTAACACCAAACAGATATTATCCAGTCTCAATCCATAAAGTTGCAAATACTATGTTTTTAAAATGAGAGTATATGCTCTTCTAAACATCTGCTGAAGACTTCAGAAAATAAGACATTTTTCCAGACATCTGCCAGCAAACCACAAGAGGAAGAGGTTACTTTTCTAAAGATATGTTTTCCGCTCAAGACGGAAAGACACACTGCTTCTTTGGCAGCAGACAGATTTTTTTCATCTCTAAAAATCAAACCTTCAGTTTTTCTGACATACTGTCATACTTACACACTTTTCTACAAGGCTGTGTGTCACAACACACACATTTACCTGCTCAACCTGTGGAAGATAATAAAAGCAGTATGCTTCAAAAACCCTGGAAAACACACTTTGTGGCACAGTCTTACAACAATGGACTTCATGTCATTCAATATGAATTACACCAGCTTCAAACTGTCACAAGTTTCAGTGCTTTGTCATAGCCTTTATTTTAATTTCTATGTAGAAGTTTGAATCCATTACACCATATTAATACCACCATGCAATACTTTCACGAGACATGACAAAACCCCGCAAAAAGGCATCTACATATGGATTCAACATTACTGATTAAAGTAAATCAGTGAACGTACACACCCTATTGACTGTGTCTTTAACAGCTGGAACTGGCAATCGTGGTAAAGATGTCTGGAAACTGTATAACATGGGTTTACGTCTTGAGAACAGTTTTACAAGGGCCTGAAGAAAAGCAAGAACAAAACACACACCTCAAATTATGTTTAACACAAGAAAAATAACAAAAGCGTAACGTAACTCAAGGTTCTTTTCACTGGTAAATTATATTGCATTAAATTTAGGAAACTACCATATTTATCTGTCTTACAAATACAAAAGGCATTGCCAGAAACTAACTTCCTAAAGATTAAACAGCATGTCAGTGGAAGACAAAGATGGTCATAGTCATTCCTCACTTCCCAGTCAACCTTCTTGTCATTAGACAAGACTGCTGTTCCTGTATGGCACATGTTTATCTCAACAAAAAATAGACAGTTACTTAGCACTTCTTTTCTTCATATGTTTCCCTCTGTAAAGATTAAAAATGAAGTCTACCAGTTGATCTTTTACCAAACTACAACATAGTAGATACTACAAAAATACCTGTATTGCACTTCAAAAGAGGAATCATTGTCAAGACTGTCACTCAGCCAATGTTTTTAGGTAACTATAGCCACCTTCAAAAACACTAACTATGCTTTGGTGTCATGGTTTAATGTTTTTCAAAGTTATAGCTCAACGTCAATAACAGGACTGATGTTAAAGGGAGTTATTTCAAGCATGAAGGTAGCTAGTCTAGTACATGATTTGAACACACGAAATTGTGCAAGCATGCCAGTGTTATACTCAGTGCTTGTGTTACAAAGAACCCCAAACAAAACAGCAATAAATAGAAAAAGTCAGCGATGACTTAGCTTCAGACATTACAGCATCTCCTGTGTTCCACAGGAGACTGAAAACAGAAGCAGCATTTTTGTCTACAACTACTTTTCAGCTGCAGCATACAGGAGGCTGAAAGTCTAAACCATGCAAATTCTAGGTTACACATGAAAGGATTTTGACATCGTCACTTTAATTCAGCTTGAAAGTAAGGTTAAGTGTTATACCAACAATCCAGTGGAACATATATTGTCAAAGTATAATCTCAGTCCAATATATCCTATATTGTATATAAGCCAACAGACTAATGATAGAAGAAAACAGAGGATGTAATTTCACAACTAAATTCCAAAAATTTCTCCCTTCTGTCTCCTATTCAACTGACAAAACTATTGGTTAAAATGTAGAGTGTTTTCTCCCTCTCAATTTCCTTGGTCAGCACAGATACAGGAGGTTATTTTAGGCAGCACAAAACTCTTACAACTTGCAGAGTATTACCAGCAAGAAAGACCTCCCTGCAAATGGATCTGTATCAGAGCCATCAGATGTATATGGATGTATCACAGTGATCTGCCCAATGAAACCTATTTATGCTTCCTGACAAGATAAATTTGAAACCAGGTGGGAAAGAAAAAGCTCAGCTTTCCATACAAAAATTTAATCCATACTTGGAGACAATTATATTTCATAACTCTTATGCCAGAAAAGGCTAAAATTATCTTCAGACAGAGAGAGTACTCACTCAACTGAAAAAAATCAGCAAACACATTTCACAGTATTTATCTCTTAAGCAAACTTGTAGGAGTGAATTTATAAGTTTGAGACCATTAAAGTGATCTGACAGACACACACACTTCATTACATCTCTGATTTCATATACAAACCCAGCAAATAATGTCATTCTAGCATATGTTGCAACTGCTCACAGATTATTATTATTTTTTATTCATTAATTAAAATGATTTAATTAGTTTTTAAAAAACTTGGAAATTTGGATTTTCCCCTTAACACTGGTATGGGAAATTTGACTTTAAAAGGTGAAACATGTTCATTAGAAGTGCCACCACTCTTTCAACCAGCCTGAAAAATCACATTGTACTGTCACTGAAATCAGAGCTCAGGTTTTTGTTCTGCATGACTATTTGAACAGAAAACAGTATTATAAAAATTATTATAAAAATCTGGAAAGCTAAGGTAGTTGGAGCTATTTTACCAGTGAGATCAGTATTCTTTTTTGTTGGGTCTAGTTAAAAAAAAGAATAAGGTTTTAAAACAGAGGATCATACTAAGTATAGATGAGACTGCTGGGCATACACCTTTAGCATTCTCTATTCTTAAACAAATATAAAACACAACAAAATGCATATGCAACATTATGATAGACAAAAATTTATAGGAACAATTATGCAACAAAGCACAGTAAGCACAGTTCATACTGTTTTAAGGTTGATAAGGCAACATTAAGAGCTTTAAGTATTTATCTGGTAGGACATGCTGAAAACTAAGGCAGCTACAGCTTTAAGCAACTGACAGAAAACCTTACCATTCAGAGCCTCTGGACTGTACAAATTCGAGTCATGAGGCTGATATCGCTTCCAGGAGAAACCATCAATTAGAAATTTCATTTGTAACAGACAAACATTAAATTCTATTTTATTGTACCATTCTGGATATCTGTCCTTGAACATATTTCATAGTAAATCATGACATGTGCTTAGTTTAACATTTAATAGTTAATTTTTGAGGCCGCAGAGACTGATTTCATCATAGTGTGGTACTTAAGTTATTTCTACAACAATACTGGCAAAAGTGAGTTGAAACAACTTAGTCAAAGTAGCAAAACTTCACTTCATCTCTTGCAGCACCTATGTCTACATTTCCTCTCTTTATACCTATCATATCCTTTAAGAATCCTTTTCCAAAACACCCCAATAATCCACAGGAGACATACGACTCTCATCTTACCCTCATATGAAAACAGCATTACAAGCTACCTACACCTTACACTTCTTCTCTAACTTATTTTGGAGGCACATCAGTAAATCAGTTGAAAGGACACTCAGTATTACTTTCTTCAAGCGTAAGAATAATTTCATCATGGATGACCAGAAATCCTAACATTTCAACAAAGAATTAGGGTAGCACTTTCTGTGAAGAGAATATTCTTTGGTGCTGCAGCCCAAGTTCTTGTACACAGTGAAAAGGTAGGTATTTGAGTCACACAGTCCCAAGGCATTGGCAAATTAGAAGTTACTCTTGAGGTGTTTGCTCTTCCTTCTATAAGATCATGGTAAATAATTTAATTACAGCTCTAGAAGGGTGACAGTAATTACTAGAAATAGCTACCTAACAGCCTCCTGTCTCATGACACAAAAAACACAAATAAGTTAAAAAATACAAGATTTTCTTTTAGGGCTTTGAATACCAATCAGATAGAAATTGAGATGAAACAGGGAGACAACATATCCTTACCATCCAAAACTTGGTGCCTGCAGTAAGCTTGCCATGTTCAGAGAATATCCAACCATGATAGGAAAGCAGCATTTTCAGAGAGTAGCGCATTGTGACAATAAGGGCGACCCAAAGCCCTGTGCCAAAAAGCACTCCACTCACGATGTTCTGTGTTTGGTTTGACATGTAGCCACTATTCAAAATAAAAGCCAGTACATGCCAGTTAATGTCTAAGTTCCAAAGAGAAGCTCATATTGCAAACACAAGTCTGATGGTACTAGAGCAGGCATTGCACAACTTTATCCTGCTCATCCCTTTTTCATAAACTCCTTTCCAAACGCCTTGTCATGCAACAAGATCAAAGGCGACAGAAGTTGCCAAATGTACTTCCCAAATACTCAGAAAACAATGCAGTAATACTGGTATAACAGTTCATTTCATACCCTCATACATCTGTTTATTTGGCTTACCCTGACACAGTCCCAAAACTGATACATTTTAACAGTAGCTGCAAATAAACTGATTTCCCTTTAGAGGAACAGTAACTTTTCAGTCTACTTACGTAGTATCAAGTGTTCTGTTGATTTTAGCTATTATTCCTAAGGAAGGATCAATTTTGGCATACATTGTTGACATCACACCCACAACTACAATAAGCCAGCTAGATGGGCTAGCAGGATAAACGCCGGTGATAATTCCATTCTGGAAAGAAAAGCTTCACATAATTTTTTCATACCAAAGTGGTTGACTTTGTATTACCATGGAAAGTCATTTAGTTTTAAACAAGTAATGAGTTAATGGCTTATTATCGTAAATCTTCCTACCCTACCCACAACCACAGTCATGATTGCTGGATATATATACAATTTATTTTTATTCTATTACCTTCACCTTATAAAGCATCGCCACTTCTTCCCATTCAAGTCCTCCACAAAA
>JAOXXN010000065.1:18634137-18647897 GCA_026770055.1 Myrmophylax atrothorax
ATCGCAGGAGGAAGGAATGGATATAGTTAAGTTTGACTACTACAGATAATTGAAACAACATCAAGAATTAAAGGAACTTTTAAGTTCTCCTATAGACATCACTGATCCTGCTGCAAGTCTCACTAAAAATGCTGAAATTAACAAACAGCTTTAGAAGAAACAACACTTCAATGATTCCAACATACACTGAGCTACACCTCTCTAAATGAATGGAAGACAAAAATGTTCTGCTGAACAAGACAATGAGAATCAGAGTCAAATTTTTTAATATAATTTAAAAGGTCCCTCTTACAGCTTTATAAGAAAATTTTAGTAAGACTGTTGCTAATACGCACATGTTTTTGAAAGATGTTGAGACAGCCTGTGGCTTATGTAGTTCACTATTAACAAAACAGATGCTTACCATTTATAATCCCATGAACGAAACAGTAAATTCACAAGGATCTGAATCATATACCTCATCAGAAACAATACTATACAGCATAACTCGTACAAGATAGATGCTCAAGTAACTTTCTGAAAACTCCTTAATTTGCAAATTTAATTTTATATATTCTTTGCCAAAATAAAGAGTGCAGTCTTGTATCTCTAAGAGATATGACATAAAAAAATCACAACTAGTTGTATTTTTGTCTTATTTTAAAAGACTATATAATTACAGGATGCATTATGAAGAGAATGAAGTCAATTAAAGCTATTATTAATATTAATTCCTACATGTTTCATCTTGCTTCCACAGAATACATAAAAAATACGTACTCTTTCAGTCTTTACAGTATCACCCAGTGCTACTTTCCTCACTATCCCTTGTATTAAGTAAAACCCATGCAACTCTTTCACAATGAGGAACTTTATTTGCCATAAAGAAAAAAAAAATTTGTCAAAAAAACCCCTTTAATAAGGCTATAAAGCACTAATAATCCTCAGTTTTGCTGGACTTCACTAATTTAGCATACCTTGAATCTGATGAACTTTTTCTTCCATGAATAGACACCAGATAGGTAAATTTGTTTGAGCGCCTCATGGCTCATTCGCAGGTCAATCCCATCGGGAGTTACTGTAAATTGGAAAGCAACTGCCTGGTGAGCTTCCGCCATTTTCAGAGCAAGTTCTGTCAAAAAACAAAGTTAAAATGTAAGTATTGCCTTCTTGTTCTACAGAACTAGGAGCCAGTCCACTTCTAGAGAAGATATATTCTACACTGCAATTTTGGGAGGGAAAGATTTCCAAGTAGGAAAAATTTCCATACAGTACTTGCCTCTTCCTTACAGACTACACTTGCACTTCAGTCTGACCGTCCAGGGTGTGAATTAAGGCACCTCTTCTGTGCACCACAGCTGAAAACGGAAGCAAAACACTCAGGTCATTTAAGCATTGAGGCAATACTGAAGCAAGCTGAATATCATGCATACATGTAACACATAAAAAAAATCGAGCAGAGCAGAAAATCAAAATGGTAATATTTGGAAAAAGTGTATCATGGGTACACAGCATCTGACTCTTAATGATAAAAGGATACTCTGAAAGTGCTCTTTTCATCATTTAGAAAAGAAAGGTATCTTAAGTTTTCACCTCAGCCAGCAAAACAAAGTTACTTCTGGCCCTATCTTCCACTGAAATTTTTTTTCTTATCTTAATTTCAAGCTCATTAGTCAGAGCAATAAGACACTATATAGTCCCTGTGGCTCCAAGTTCTGACTGGCATATAACTGCAAAAATCAAAATTAAGCAGAGACAAGGAAACCAAATCACAACTGTCGGAAAAACGATCTTCACCAGAAATCTGAAATTACAATGAAATTCAATTGAACTGTATTCAGTTTAACTACCCAAATAAATACCAACAACCATGCCAATATAGACAGAAGACCATCCTATCCCGAAGGCATAACCAACTCAAATAAAAACCACTGTAAGTTAAACCGCAAATGTAACTGTGATTCTGTTTACGTATTCATGTAGAACCTTTTCCTAATTTCTAACTTAAACCTCCCCTGACAAGCTTCATGCTGTTCCCTTGGGTCCTGTCACTGGCCACCACTGAGAAGAGATCAGTGCCAGCCCCTCCTCTTTCTCTCACAATGAAGCTGAAACTGCAATGAGGTCTCTATTCCGTCTCCTCTTCTCCAGGCTCAACAGAGCAAGTGATCTCAGTCACTCCTCATGCAGCTTCTCCTCAAGGCCCTGCACCATCTTCACTGTCCTCCTTTGGACACTCTCTAAGAGCTTCATATCTTTCTTATATTGTAGCACTCAAAACTGTACACAATATTCAAGGTGAGGCCACCCCAGTGCAGCAGAGTGGGACAATCCCCTCCTTCGACCAGCTGGCGATGTTGTGCCTGATGCCCCCCACAAGACAGTTGGCCCTCCCGGCTGCCAGGACACTGCTGACTCATATTCCACTTGCCATTGACCAGGACCCCCAGGCCCTTTCTGCTGTGTTGCTCTCCACCATTTTGTTCCTCAGTCTGTCCATACATTCATTCAGGGTTGTCCCAGATGAAGAACCTGGCACTTGCCCTTGTTAAACTTTATACAGTTGGTAACTTCATAGCTTTTTTGTAACCAGTATTTGTACATAAATATACTAGAAGTGACTTCTACTCATCATTAATTCAGACTAATGTTGTTTGAGCACTTACAATTAGGTCACAGATTTTTGCAGGCACACTCTATGTCTAAATGGTCCAAACTATGTATTCCTGAGGAGACCATCATGATTCCAAAGTCTCTTGTCTGTTTTCTTTTATTAGCCCATGAAAACTTTTTTGCATAATGCTAAAACCAATATCCTCTTAGAAGTATGACAAAAAGGCAATGGAATTCATTATCCCATGTGCAGAGGTCAGGATTCAAGGGCAAGTTTTAATCTGAGATTTTTACCGACACAAAATACAATGTTATCAGTACCAGGTGTTTTAAGGTCGCTCTGGCATTTCTATTTAAGCAAAATCAAAAGAAAGTGCAACCACTTCACCCTTTTTGAAGCCAGTGCAGTTTAACTGGGTACTTCAAAAGCAGTTATTATGACTGCAGTTCTGCTCCTCTAGTCTGTAAATTTTCTACTATGTCAAAGTCACCTGAAACACAAAGAATAGGTGCAAAGGTATATGAGTAGACAACTAGGGAACAAAAGCACTAGGAATGCAGCAGAAACAGTAGGCTTAGGAAATACATGCATTATATAGAAAGAGGAGCACTAGGCAGAGATGAACATGGTAAGTGTTGCTACACAACATCTAGTAAGGTTGCTGACCAACAGGCAGGAACCCAGCAATATTAAGTCGTTTTATTGTTTAAGAGCCTATCCCTAGACCAGCCTGCACCGATCCACCACTGCAATACAACTACTACTGCAGTCCCTGATGGCAATTCACACATCCCTCAAATCCATCAGTCACCGCTCAAGTTTTAGAAGCTGTGTTCTGGGTGAATTAGGCTTCTGTGTTTCCAGAGGGGGTAGCTAAAGCTCACAGTATCCTACAGATAGCATGCAATTTGATCTACGTTTGTACAGCATCTGATTAACACAACAAAGAACCCAAATCAGCTTTGAACACCAGTTTTAAAAGCTTTAAAACACGCCCTGTATGCCCTAGTAACATTTGCAATTTGTAGTACTTAATGACTCAGTCACTAACAACTACTTATATGGGCCCTGCTGTAGGCAAGTATGAGGAAGTCAAAGTCAGCTGTCCATTCATTCATTTAAATTGTTCATCACCAGCTGACGCTGAGACCAAAACTGCAACAGAGCAATAAAACAGAGACAGGCAGCAGTAACACAAGGCATAACCTGGGCTCAACAGGGTTTGCAAAAGAGGAAGGCATTCAAAGTTAAGAATTTATCATGTGTTTAGTGGGACTTATAGGACTCGAATGAAAAAACCCCCAACAAACATATTAAAAAACCTAACCATACCTGCATACAGAGAATCAGGCACCTGGATTTGTCTCAAGAAGGGCCAACAGATTCTGCAGTTCACTCATGGAATTTTGTATTCTGGAATGTCAGCATCTAAAGTACCAGATATACTGGTTTCTGTTACCCTTCATCTCCTCTATGACTTCTCAGCCTGGATATTTGTAATTAACTTCCTTTCTGCTTCTGAAAGGAAAGAATTTCAGAAACCTTTTCATTTTTAGACACATATTTTTTTCACTGTCCAAGGCACAAAGATATTATAAATAGCATTAATTGTGAACAGTCAACCTGACATTTTAATGAATTAAAATTCAGCACGTTCATTAAATTAACTCATAAAATCCCTCATTCCCAAATGAAAAAATATTAATCCAGCAAGAATTAATCCCGAATCCAGTAAACAAATACAGTCTAGTTCTAGGACTGTACTGCTTGACCCTAGGATGTGAAACAATAAAACAACTTATCTATTTGCATATTTTTTTCTGAAGAAAACCATAAGCCTTTAAGACTGCCCTGAATTACGATGGCTGAATAGCAAAGGCTTCCTGAAGTGTCTTTCTGTGAGCACTTGTTTTCCTCCTTGAAGGCCAAGTTAATCATAAGCCGCAGTGCACTTCCCCTGTGCCGCATTCCTGCGCTGCCACGTGCTCGCAAGCAAAGTAGGTAAAAGGGCACGGGCCGGAGGCGCATGCCTTGGACTTTTAAACTTGACTTGCCACTGTTCCTAAGGCAGCACCCACATCAATCAGCTAACACACACTGAAACAATAGCTCTTTCTAACTTCAGGCATTTTGGTCTGCAACATATTTCTGTACTGCATATACTAATTAACCTCGTTCCCAACAGAGAGCCATAAACAACAGCTTTTGACTTGTTCAGCAGATTGGCCAAGTCTTACTCAAAGAGGAAAAAAAACCACAGCACAATAATTTCTAAAAGTAATCTGAAATGGTTATTTTCATTCCTTTCAGTGCCCTCTTGTAATATTAATGTATCTTCAAAACCCACATACATTCCCCTTAAAATTTGTTTTATTAATCATTTGGGGTTTTTTCCCAATTATTTAAAGAAGAAAGCTGCCTTTTCCTTGCTCTTATCTGGTTTTACTTCAATTCAAACACATCGTAACAGCTGCAGATGTTTCTCCTCTTCCTTTTCCATACCTCTGCCTGAGCCAAACAAAACTTAGTACAATTTTTTTCCATTGTTGTAAGCAAGTACTCCTATGTTGGATGTCACTTTTAAGTCAAGAAAAAACACAGCACGCCAGAAAGACTAAGTCCTGATGGTCTGAAAAACTATGCTGCTACACTTACCATGCATAAAGCTTCTTCAGACTGCTATTTTTGCAGTTTCAGCACATTTATACTACAAAGACTGAGGTTTAACTCACAGACCTTATGACTTCACGTTGCAGACACTGAACAGTCTGCGTTAGGGCTTACATGTTCCTACAGTCACAGAAGGAGATAAGAGCCTCAGCTCTGCAAAATCTGAAGCTAAGAGAGCCCTCATGTGCAGGATGCTTCCATTTACGTCAGGCATGCAAGAAGTTACTACTGGTTGGTCATGTCTCTGAAGCACATAATACAGAACACAACGTCTGAAAGAATTACCATGTGCATTTTAAAACACATCAAGCCATGATACAGAACTTAAATGTGTTACAGTACACTGCACAAAACAAGGTTTTCATTCTTGAAGCAGTTACTTTTGGAAATGCAGCAGTACATGTATGATGGCAGTTCTGAATTTAGAAGTACCTGTATGACGATAGTTCTGAATTCAGAATTACCTGGAAGCCCTCATAACTTTATGCAGATAAAAGGTACCAGCAATAAAGCATGAGAAGCACCTTATGACAGACTGTCTTCCGACTCCTGTCAAGTTCCTACTAGGCAAGCTTAAAAGCAAACTAAAAAAAACAACAAACCCCAACAGAAGCCTGCCCTTGAACAACTGTTCCTTCATTACTAAAAACAAACTTACAACTTCAAATTTTAGCTTAACACTCAGGTTTCAAAAAGAAATAGAGACTGGTGAGGAGAAAAGTGAGTCTAAACCATTTAAAATTAAATTGCTTAAGGGAGCTTTCAACATCGGAGGTGGAGCAAAATATCAGATAAAAGTACATTAAACCCAACTTTAATTGGCAAACATATTTTAAAACTGTATTAAAATTTCCACTTCAAGCTAGACACCTTGAACTAAGAATGCATTGGAAAACCAAGCAAGTACCCCAAAGTCTTGGTCTGACCCCAAAGCAGTTTATTTCAAAGAGAAAAGCAGGGGGCGGGGAGGGAATTTATTTCTATTGACATGCAAAGCAGTAACAGTTACTGTTTGAATGCTAAAAGCAGCCACAGAGAACTGGAAAATAATTCTGGAGTTCTCACAACTTCTCGTAAAAGACTGGAACTCTAAAAAAAACTTGTTTAAATAATGAAAACGTTGAAGAAGTTTTATCCAGTATTTTACTGTTCACATGTAAGATCTCCCTTCAGGAGGTGAGCTTGCTACAGCTTTTGGAAGAAAACAAATACTCAAAAGGTCTATTTTGTATGTTTATGTGATAGAATAATTTGACACTTTATTGTAGATCACTGAATTCCAAGAGACTGAGGACAGACTTAATGAAATCAGAGCCAGTATCAAAACACTAGAACATCTGCGCTGTGTTTGTGCTAAGACAGTGACCAAATATTTTCTCTCAGCTGTGTAAGCTATCACTATTGGAATTTGCATTTTCTACTCTCCTAAACCCCCCCAAAATATGAATGCGTTTTATACAAATCAGTAAATAACTGCTTACACTCAAATCTGTTGACTTCACACCAGATACTAAATCAAAAGAAAGAGAATTCCAAACACTGAGATGTCTATCCAATCTCCTCATGCACTACTGTGAATTTCTCTTCAGATTTTAATTCTTGTCAGTTCAAGCCTTTGGTACCACCAGTACAAAATAATTCAGATTATCCTATGGCAGCTGACTTTGCCTATGTAATGTGCTTGCAATGAAATTATTTGTAGTGAATTACAATAAAGCCAGTGCCAACATCCTCAAGTAACTTGATGGCGTGCTAGTTTACTTCCAAACTTTGCCACCTGCTACAGTTTAATGGCAACACTGACCTACGCAGCCACCCCAGAAGTAGACGAAAACCTATGGATAATCAAAACACTCATGCAAACAATGTTCTCCAAACCAAAAAGTGTATCAAATACTTACATCATGCAGCAGGGTCTCTTATTGCCCAAATACAAAGGATTAGAGTTTTTTAAAATATTTTATAAGTGTAGTTTGTCTTCACTTGTCTGAATTCTGCAGAGGTTCTGAAGTCTATCCATCTGACACCCTTCCAGATGTTTGATGTAAAAGTAGTAGCTGTCAAACCTAATACAAAGCTTGAAGATGGCAAAAAAAATGAACCAAACAAAAAAACCCCTGCAGATGAATTTACAAGTACAAGGACTGAACCTGGCAGCAGTGGCTGATAAACTAGAGGTTTTCACTGCCACCCAGATGGACCTTGGCAGGCTGGAGAAATACGCATGCTGAAACCTTGTTAAATTCAACAAGAAGTGCAAAGTCCTGCACCTGGGGAGGAGTAACCCCACACGCCAGTACACACTGGAGGCTGACTGGCTGGAAAGGAAAGCTGCAGCAAGCTGCAGATGAGCCAGAAGGGTGCCCTTGAAGCAAAGGCAGGTAACAGAATCCTGGGGGGCATTAGGAGGACTGTTGCCACCAGGCTGAGAGAAGTGACTCTTCTGTTCTACTCAGTGCTGGTGAGACTCCATCTTGAAAACTGTGTCAAGTTCTGGGCTCCCCAGTGAGAGAAACGATACTGGAGAGAATCCAGTGAAGAGCCACTAAGAGGATTAAGGGTTTGAACCATCAATCCTGTTTTTATACAGTTCTATCCTAGCAGAGATGCTTTATGAAATTTAATGTAGGAGTTCTCATAAGAGATCTGCTTCAGAAAATAAACTTACAGAGCACTAAGGCCCAAACAAGAAACCCTGTGCTTCAATTGCTTTAAATGAACAGCATACCTTGAAATTCAAATTCGTAGTAGCAGTCAAATATTCAAAAAGAGCAAGTTTTCTCCAACTGTCAAACATCTACTATTACTTTGGAGGATAAAAAAAGCATGAACTTTTCGGAAAATCATTCACCTCAGTCTTTAAACATTATTCTGGAAACTTTTCCTTTGCTAAAAAGCACCAGTGCATGATTATACATGATTTTTAAATGCATGTTGGTATTTCAAACACCACTGCACTGTCCAATGAAGTCTGCTAGTCTGAAAGTGGCAGGTAGATTTCTGGAGCTGACCTTAAGTGGCACTTACATTGCAGTGATATGGTGGGAAACCATAGAAAGGCTAATAAAAAATAAGGTTGAAATTTAGTGTTACATGTATATCCCTATCTAGACAAAACACTGACTCTTCCTATCAAAATAAAAATGCCTGTATTATCAATAATAAAACTGACATGACTTCAGTAAAATGCTTTCATGCAGCTGGCTATAAATGCAATAGTTTCAGGCACTAAAGGATGTGCTGTACAGAAGCATCCAGCACTGGCTCAGTAACTCAAGGTGCCATACACTCACATGTCAGATAGTGGAGGGGAGGCAGAAACTCACATAAATGCCAAAATTCTGCTTTCATGCTAGAGGCTCGATTAAGTAAGGTAGCTAACCTGAGAATGTCAAAAGGAGGCCAAAAATGCTTTTGCTCATGTGCATCTGGTGCTCCTTTGATGCACAGTTGAACAAAATTAAAACTATAGATAGCAAAAACCCCCATTCAGCTTAACAGAAATCTAAACAAACATAAAATGTGTCTGGAGTTTTTTGCCTTTCAAAGGAAATTCAGATTTGGACCTACAAAAACTTCAACAGTATAAAACATGCATCTCACGTATTTAACATACGATCAAAAAGACTGTCTGGTCTCTCATATCTGTTTCTTGGATATTCTGTTAGCTAATGCCACCTGCACATATACTGCACATCTGCAAAAAGGTATCGAGATGTCAAAACCTCAGAAAAAGCAAAGAGTTTATTAATAGCTCATGTGACATTCCACAAGGTGTGGACTTCTGAACTTACTATAAAGATTAACTAGACACAATTATTCACTTTAGAATTTCTATTTCTAATAGCTTCCTTGCCTACTAACCTTCAATAATATATAATCATGCTTCAGCATGATACAGTACTTGCTGTTCTCAGTTCTGACCAATAACTCAGCTATCTTATGATGACTACTCATATTTTTCAGACAGAAAATCATTATGAGAAGTCTGAGAGGAGTGAAGCCAAATAATTTCCATGCAAAAATTAGTCATGTGGATGAAATTCACTCAACAGGGCTTCTCAGGTGAACCTAATGACTGTGGCATAGAAAGAAAAGAGAAACCAAAGAATCACTCTCCTCTTGAAGTTGAATTAACATAACACTCAATCAATTATCACTTGATCTGAGGAAAACAAAGTTATACTGACAGGTGTTCTCACAGGTGTTCCCACACCACTTTAGTTGAGACAAGTTCTCATATTTGGTTATTGCTAATCATTGGCTCCAATCCTTCCCACTGTCATCTACACCTGGCAGCTGTGGTCTCTGGGATTAACTAATGTCCCTAAGGATACCCCATTTCTAAAAGATGAACGAAAGCTGTGGCTCAAGCCAAGGTGGAGAACTGATTACATATATTTTCCCAGGCACAACAACACTGGGATTCACAGTAAACCTTACTACAGCAGACAGTTTGAAATCAGAACAGCTGAGAAGTCTGCAGCAACTTGCTGTCCCACTGACAGCATGTGTCCTGACCTCTGCAGGTATCTCCTTTGGAATCCTGGGCCAATTTCTATATCCCCTTCACAAGTGGTAAACTGGTGCAACAGGTGCATGGAGGGAGGTATAAACCAGAATGAAACATAAACATATTCGAACAGATCTCTTCGTTAAAAGCTGGCTTGAGATCTATTTGTCACATACAAATCTTCTGTTCCAGAAGCTCAGTGCAGCTGGGATCTTAAGTAAGTTAGGGCTCACAGAGAGGCAGATTCATTCCAATGCTCACAGCAGACAGTACACAGCAATGTCAAACAGTCAGCTGTAGCTCTCAGGTAGAAACAAGAATAGCAGTCTGAGCTCTGATTCACACACAGCTTTCAGCTGCTCAAGGGACTAGATCAAATTGGAAAAATTTCAGAAAAAAATCGATGCCAAGCGAGAAAATAGTCACAGACAGCAGTTCTCAAACACTATTTTCCATTACACCTTATGAAACTGTTTACACTGAACATGTCTGAGATGGTGAGCAACCGTGTAGTGAGAGAAAGTTCACCTGCTACCCACTCAGTCATTTGTGAGGCCTCAAGCTAGTGAGCACTGGCTACTGAGACAAGCAAGCTGAGCTCAGGGGCCAGTCTCCAATGTCAGTTTTAGCTTTCCGTTTAAGACATCCAACCAAGTGTTTGCCTGCAGGCTGTAAACTCCCATTAGACTCAACACAGATGCCATCAAGGTTTCTTGGAGAGACATTCACAGAACAAACTGCTTTCACTGGTGCTTCCAAGAGAAAAGCCACAGTTAGTAAGTTGTCTTCTGACCTGATCAAGCTGAAGACAGGCAAAGTAGAGGAGATTTGCTACAGCAAACAATGTGTTAATTACTAGGTTAACCCTAAGGAATATTAATCGCTACAGTTTCTGGATCATATGACCTTTCCTTCTCTTGTCAATAGCATGCTCCTGTAAAAGATGGTTCCAAAATGTACACTTCAACAAACAAACAAACTAACAACCCCTCCAAAAAGCTCCAACAAACACAAAACACACATTCTTTACATCAAAATAGAGACTTTCACAACTGTTGTATTATTTCTAGGGATTTTTCCCCTATACAAAGTAGGACATACCATACTGTTCCTAGGCCTCTTAGATCATTCTGGTATCTACTGCAATACATTTTATATTGTACACATTCCAGCAAGCTACATCCTCTGACCTTCTAGAAATCCAGAATAATCTTAACGAGTAAGAGAGAAGCATACTCTGCCTAAACACTACACAGTTATCATATCATGTAGAAACCTTCCCCACCCCAAAAAACTAGGCTCTAGATCTGGGTATTTCTTTTTAACTGCTATAGAAGACATACCTAGGCTTTTAGAGTATACAAGTTTTATCCCTTCTCTCTCCCTTTGAACTTAATAAGCTTCTATGCAGTAAACAAGAATTATTATCTTCTCTATGGCAACAAATATTTCTGGAATGGCTGGACTTTTATGAGACACACAAGATGTCACATTTTAGGACTTAGGAGATCCTGGAAGACGGACAACCATGTGTGGTGGCCCAGAGCAAACTGAAGTAATTGCTCTCACAGTAGTTCAATGACCATTTACCACACAAGCCTGAAAGACCTGAATGAGGTCTTTCACCCTGTATAAGGCTGAAAGACTGAAGAACTGGTTCCAAGACTTTCACAAAAATATTTAAATTGGCCATTTATATTAAAGTTAGCCTAGACTTGAAAAAAACAGCAGTCCTTTTCAGCCATGTGGATCTTTTTTTTCCAAACACGTGGAGTTTGGGACTATGACACAATATGTTGCAGGGCAAAGACAATGGGCTTGGAATACTGAAAAAAGACACTGTTTTTGGAGATTTGCTCTTTGGTTGGGGGGGGTGGTGGTGATTTTTTTTTTGGAGGGGGGGCGAAGATTTGTTTGATTATTTTTCTAATACAAGCATTTACCCAAATCTCCTTTAACGCAAGATTTTCAGCAGTAATCTCAGGACACAACATGCTGCCTATCGCATAGAATATCCTCGCTGCCAAGGGCACAAGGAGCCACCGAAGGCTCCAGAGCCGGGATGTGGATGCCGGAGTTCCGGAGCGGGTGCTGCTCCGCCTCCAGCCGCGCGGATTCCCAGCGCGGGGAGCGGGGCCGGTCCGCAGCGCTGCAGCGCGCGCTCCCGCCGCCGGCGCGCCCCCGCCCCGCCCCGGGCGCGCTCACGTGACCGCTCCCCAGAAGTGGGTGAAAGGTCGCACTGCCGCAGCCCCGCCCCGCGCGCCCCCGGCAGCTCCAGGCCTTTCCACGCGCGCCGGGAAGGCGCTGCCAGCGCCGAACAAAAGTTCCCAGAGAAAAGGACCGCAAGCAATGAAAGAAGCGAAGCACATCCCGGTGCTAGGAGGGGGAGAAAAAAGGGCGTGCTCAGCTTGTGCAATTGAACAGTTTCTGTTCTGGTTCTCAGCGCTAAAAAGCCTCAGTTGTTCCATGTTACAGTTTTCTTTAACCAGGAATAACGATTTCCTCCTGGAAGAAGCTCTTCAATCAGGGCTGTAACACCTCAAAATTTAAAAAAGCCCTCGCATCAACTTCGCTTTCAAGCTAAGTCACAGCTGTGACAGAGCCCCATACCTGTGTAATCCTGTAAATACATTTCCCAGACTAACGGAGAGCCACACAATACTTGCCTTCAATACCTCCTGTGCTATTGTAACATGGCAATTATTAGTTTGTATCGATATGATTACAAAAGGAAAAGAACCTGCTAATTACCACTGAAGCCCACAAGAGTTGTTTTATGTAACATCCGTTCAAAATGGTCAGAAAACATACAAAGGAGCTTGCAGATCTGGAAATTAAACATGTCAGACACTCAGGAAAACATAATGAAAGAAAGAAGAACGAAGGCATCAGATCTCCATTTTCACTGCTACACTCCTACACACGTGCAAAGGAAACGAGTCGTCTTCTGCACTGTAATATCCTCTGGACTGCAGACTGCCCTAAAGTGCTGACACTCTGCCAGGTTAGGAGGAAGAATGAGATGTTTGTCTTGATCCTACTTTGCACTTTTCTCTTTCCAAAAAAGGTGCTTCCTGTTACACTTTTGTTTAACGCTAGTACAGATCTTTTATAACTAGATTATAGCTGAAGTAACATTTTAGGTTGAGTTTTCCATTTTAAACCAGAGAACATAGCGCAAAGGACCAAAGTTGTGCAAAGATGAGGCAAGAAAAGGGAATTCCGAAATGCTGCAAAAATCTTGATGCAGCTTTTACAGGAAGTCTAATTAGCATACTCGTACAGTAAACCAGTCATGCCTTGAATAAAACATTACATTTTCAGTGTACATCTCAAAAGCAGTTTGCAGTGACTGTGGCTTTCATAGGTTTCAGTCTGGAATCACACACACACACACACACACACAATTATTTCGTTTCCGCATACTTGAGAACCCACCACTGATGCTGCGCCCCGTGCACACTTCTAGAGACGCGAAACTCCTCCCGGCGATGGGCCACAACCGCGGAGCTGCGGGTCACAGTGTCACCTTTGTCTACGCGGTGGCGCAGAGGTAGCGCCTGTCCCCGCGCACCTGTGTCCCCGCTCCCCTGCGCCCTTCCCTCCCTTATGTACAGCACTGACACTCGCCCTCAAACCACGGGCAAATCGCGAGCAGGATGCCAAGGACACTGCGCCTTCCCACGGCTCTCCAGCGCCCGCCGGCACCGCGCCCACCACCCTCCCTGCGTTCCCACCTTTTTCCCGGCAAGGACAAGCCTCGCTTAACAGCGGCACCCGGCGCACTCGCGCATGCACCACACAACTTCGTGCTCGACCTAATGGAAACAATAATTAGGCTGAAACCGGACCAAGCGAGCCCGAGCGCCTGGCCCCGATGTGGCCCTTCCTCAGCCCCAAGCAGGGCGGGCGCGCTGCAGGGGGAGGGGAGCGGGAGCCCGCGGTGAATCAGCCGGACACGGGCGGCGCGGCGCCCGCCGAGCC
>JAOXXN010000065.1:18648370-18668096 GCA_026770055.1 Myrmophylax atrothorax
TTGTCCCCCCTGATGTGGGGTAAAGTTCGGACAGATGGGGCGGTCCTGGGGTTACAGCAGCGACCGGGGACCGCCCGCGAGGAGTAGGCTCCAGGGGTTGCGAGGGGAGGGTCCGGGGTTGCAAACGGGGTGTAAACGCGCACCTCGGGGTAGGATTGCGCGTGGCGGACCTGTTTGGTGATGAGTGGACTGCCAAGGAAAAATGAGATTTGGAACCCCCAAGCCCCTCCTGTGAGCCCGAGGCAATGGCTCTCCTGTAGGTTTCTGGGCTCTGGCGAGGCTGAGGGTTAGGTCTTAGGGCAAGTGCAGGTGCGGATGTTAACAAGTTTCCAAGGGAAGGTGTGGGACACAATAGTTCTCACTCCTGGTTCCTCGTGCTCGGGAGCCCTACCTGAAGATTATCCCTTTTGAACCAAGGCTCAGATTAGGATAGGGGAGTAGGTGAGATAGAAGAGCAGTTGCAAAACGCCAGGATTTGCAGTGCTTTAAGGGACTGCCAGGAGAATTGCGAGTTACAAACAACTATAACTCTGATTCCTGTGTGGGAAACATCACTTGAGGTTTTCTCCTTTGGCCCATGGCTGTGCCTCGAGTTCAGCAGTAAAGTCCTTAGGAGGCCACACAAGAACAGAGGGCCAATGTGGGTGGGATTGTGAATGGTAAAACGAAGGTGAGGGTCACCAAGAGCTCTCCCTCCTGGGCCCTGTGTGGGAACGCTCACTGGGAAGAACCATCCAGCCTACTCCATGCTAGCAAATTCTGGAATTTTAAGGAAATAAGTACAGTCAATAGAACTCAGCAGAAATAACTACATTCATTAAGAAACACAAAATCATGAGAGCAATTCAAAGAAAAGCAAAGGTGTGAACCTCAGGGCAGAATGACACTCAATTTGAAAATGACTCCTTTTTGAATTTGTTAATGGACTAGTAGTCCCTTTCAAGAGCTCAGAGCAGGAATATCTGATGTTCTGTTTGATTTCAGCATCGTATCAGCTGGTAGACTGCTATGTCCCAAGAGAAGGTCATGGCCTGTCAGACTGTAGTGGTGTCAGATGAAGTCTCTCCTTCAAACTTGTAAGAGCTAGGATTCCTACATTTTTCACTTGTATACAAACCCACTCAGCCATGCACTCCTGCCTGCTGCAATTTCCAGGATGTGGCTGAAAGCATCTAAACACACAAACATGACCGAATCCAGAAGCATAGAAACTACTGACTGAATCTTTCCACTACCCTTAAGGTAATGCAGTGTCAATGAAAAGAAAAACCCACTTCTGGTCAGAATTTTGTAAGGTTTTATTCTTTTAGAAGGAGTCATAAAGCCTAGAAAAAAATCAAGGGGAGGAGGAGAAAAGGAAGAGGAATTTAGATCTATTAATATTAGCGGTGGGGAGAAAAAACCCAAAGAATAAATAACCTGCTACACCTATCAGAACCATTCATATCTACATGTTTTTAGCTACAGCAGACAGGAATGTAATTTGGACAATTACAAGAAGGTAGTTAATTACTTAGGAAAAACCATCTGTATGCTTTCCATTATGCACAAAGGCAACCTAAAATGTCTTGTTAGGCATTTACTTATTTATTTAATCATGCAGGTGCCTTTTGCTCACTCATTCTACCAGTGGTTTTGTACATATCTTAGTCCCCAGTCAACATTTTCAACTACATATGAAATCAGGAGAGAATCAGTCAGCTGAGAACATATGTTGGTGTTGATTATTTTGTTCTCCATATAGTTGTGTAAGCTGTCATGGATTCTGAATCATCAAGACAGAATGCTTGCTTTAACATGATTAAGTCCCTTGCAGATAAACTTAGTAAAGACATGAAAAGTTTTGCATTGCATAAGGCTCTAAGGATTGCAACCTAGCTAAGCCTGACTTGGCTCTGTTTAGCTGACAAGTCTAAACCTCACAGATAATCTCGTGAGTAGTTCCCAGTGATCCTGACACTGACATCTAGGTCAGGCTCTATTCACCTACTAACCCACAAAAAGCAAGTTTAGTACTTCTGTAAGAACAACCTAATCAGGACACTGTACGCCTTTTATTGTGAGAGCATGCCCTGCTGAAATGCTCTATCTCCTCTGCTAACTATGTTTCTTCAGCTATAAAGGCCATAAAGTGATTCTGCCTTTCATGGACTGGACTGCAGTTGTCTGCAGGGCTGCTGTGTGGCTTGTGCTTCTGTAGCAACCTTGCACTGCTCAACGAAGTTAGGCCAATTTTTCCTCTATAATTGACCTATTTTTAATTAAAAAAAAATGAGTATCAGCAGCGCAGACTGTGTGTGTTTGGTGCCGAGACTTCTAGTAATTAACTCTGACGTTTGTAATCCAAAGAAATCAAAAGAATCAATGACAGACATTTATCTGTGTCTTGCCAGACTGAAATAACATTAATTTACCACAATGGGTATGTAGTTCTTACTGAGATCTTATCCCAGCTCTTCAGGACTTCCTGGTTCCAGTACATGCAGCATGGCTTTTTTGTAGCAGCTTTTCTTACACAGGTGCACATCTTTCATTGTTTTTACTTTTGTCTATTTTTAAAGACATGGCAAAGTACTATATCCTAAACCTGGATCTGGTCTGGAAACCTGGTTATCTCCAGTGCAATTTTGTGTTTCTCTGTTTTGATGTTTGGGGTTTTTTTATTTTTTTTTAAATTACTTGAGTTTCTCAAGTTGCTTATGTCAAGCAGTTTTAATATTGATAAGCAAGTCTCTTCACTGTCTTGAAATAGAATTATTCGGCTTATTGGAATTTAATTATTCAGGACCTTCAGAGCACAAATTTATTGGGTGCAGTCTTAGTTACTTGAGCAGATACTTTCCCAATTTGCTTGCTTGTGAAAACACCACTGCAGTTTCATTTTATACAGGACCAAGACCACTTGTTTTTGGGGTTTTTTTCCCCTTCATGTTATCTAAAAATGAAGGTTTCCATAGTTAGGATGTAAGCACAGGTGAGTCAATGTCCCACAGCCACTGATAGCCTGAGTGTCAAAACAAACTGGTAGAAAGTGCAATGAAGAACAGCTCAAAAATGTAACTTTGTGTAGACAGATAAGTGTTTGTATGCCAGGGAGCCAAGGGGCAGGGCAAAGCAGACAGGTAGGACCCTCCCTGACTAAGGCCACCTTCCCATGGCATCTGAGCAAGATGAGCAGGACAGGTCCTGTGTCAGCAAACAGGGTCGACCAGATCATTAGACAAGTCTTCTGCTGTGAGGCAGGTCCAAATTTGTCAAGGTGGAAAACAGCCAGATGGAAGTCAGCTGCAGGAGTGCACTGAGAACAAGACCCGTTGCCTAAAAGCTACTCCCAAGCTAAGCAGGGAGTCCCACTGTGACCTTGAAGAGCAGCTTCTCCCAACAGCCCATTTCAAGACAAGACAGCTGCACCCTGTGTCTAAGGAGACCCAAAGGCCTGGCAGCCAAGAGCCCAAAAAGGGTGACGAGGGAATATCCTCAGTGCCCTGACACTTACATTTGTGCATACTCACAAAATGGCCACATTTACCTTTCAGGATATGATGCAGGAAGAGTGTTAATTTATTTGTTCTCCAAATAATTGTGCAAAATGGGGGCAGCTGTCAACCCCCTCAAGGGCAGAGAGGCCCTGAGGAGAGCCCTCCACGACTCCGAGAGCTGGGGAATCACCAGCCATATGAAGTCTTAACAAGGCCAAGTGCTGGATTCTGCACCTGTGATGGGGCAACGCTGGTTGTGTGTATCGACTAGGGAAAGTGAGCACTGCAGAAAGGCACCTGGAGATCCCGGTCAATGGCAAGCTGAATATGAGTCAGCAGTGTTGCAAAACTGTTGTGCACAAAACTGACCAGTGAAAATCACTGAATGATTTCATATACCACAAATACTGTCCATGCCTTGCCACATCCTCATTTTCTCACATGTTCCAGACCACTCCTGTCTCCCAAGTCCTTATTGGTATGAGTCAGTCATCTCAGCCA
Source organism: Myrmophylax atrothorax (assembly GCA_026770055.1). NCBI lineage: Eukaryota > Metazoa > Chordata > Aves > Passeriformes > Thamnophilidae > Myrmophylax > Myrmophylax atrothorax. Next base: position 18,652,351 of record JAOXXN010000065.1, read on the forward strand.
CTGTTCTTATACTGAGGAACACCAAGCTTTGCCAGCATAGTAATGTTTCATATTTTGAGCTGGCTTCATATTTTTCCATTCTTAAATACTTTCTCATGAAGACACAGTAGCAATTCAACAGATATTTAAACAGAACAGTGTCTTGCCATGCCTTGCACTGCTTTTTTAACCAGATAAAATGTATGCTACTAACCTCACTCGACTGAGTTGTCAACAGGGTGGCAGTCAGACCTGGCACAGAACATATGGTGTGTGCCTTTGATTGCTACAGCAGAAAGATGTTTTGGGAAAATAAATAAGGCCCTCTTCTCCTAAACAATATCCTTTTTTAGAACTTTTAGTTTATTCATTTTTCTTGAGTGAGACAGGCATTTTGTTTTTAAGGAATGGCAAAATGGTCCCTCAGAAAATGCCACAAGTTTTGATTGGAGTTTATAAATCCAAATAAAATGAGTGTAGCTTTTCTGTGCTCTGTCTGACTAACTTAGGCTTTGCAGTCTGCCTGGAAAGTGAACATTTGCAGGTGCCATTTAACCAATAAGTAATACATTATTGCTTTAGAAGTTAAATCAGCTCCAATAATTTTCCATGGCCACAGTTATGTTCCCAGTGTCTTCCGTCAGTATTTTGAACAACTGAGGTGGTCTTGTCTACTGCAACATTGCCTTCAAAGAGATGACTGGGGACCAAGTGAACACAAGCACTAATCAGTATCTTTTCAGACATGGATAAGTATAGATCTAATATACTACAGACAAAAATATACATAAACTTAGCAGGTACATAGGTATTTTAGGAAAGTTTGAATTTTTAATTAAGTAGCCATGGGTATACCCCATTGATATTTCCTAAAATGCTTGAGCATCTTCAGCAGAAGAGTGCAAAAGAAGTTGTGACATCTGCATACTCTGTGTTTCAGGCAATTCACTCTCTCTCCAAGTTATTTTTAATACATATTGACCAGCAAAACCAAAAGGAAAGCACTACTGTGGCATACAGAAAAGATAGCCCTTCTGGGCAGGTTTGTAGGGGATCCTTCACCCAGAAACATGGGTCAAGAGCCTGTTTGATAGAAACATCCACAACAAGTTATGGATCTGCACCACATGCAGATTTTTAGACCATCTCATGGTTTTCATTTCTCTCCTGGTATTTCACTTCTTATCTCTTACTTTGCATATTTATGACTCCTGACTTTGTTCTTCACAGTCACATTGAGTGAGGAATATGGATCTCCTGAAATCATCCTGGATGTGAGAGGGTGGATCACACCCCAGGTATAAAGGACATTATGTACAAGCCTCACAACATGTGCCGAAGGTTATGCTAACAGTAGCAAAAATGGAGCCTGGCCAAGTTTTGAAAGAAAAGCATGTAGTTGGAAGTTTTCTAAGGTAAGGGAATGGGTAAAAAATGCCATACTAAAGGTCACTGTATATTAGAAAAAGCCACAGTGAATGTTGCAAGCTAATAGTGGTTGTGTTTATGACATTCCCTAAACTCTACAAAACTTTGAGAAAGAAAGCACTCTGGCCTGAAAATATGCACCATCACTTCTAGCAAAGACTAGAGGTCTATTTAAAGGTTATTTGGGAAGTTATATAGATGTTCATTTGCTCAGATAGGAAGATCTGGCAGATACTTTTGGAAAGACACTGTTATATCCACTTATAAAATATTTAAAATAACACACTGTCAACAGAAAATCTGTTATTCAGAATAACAGTTGCTCTGAAACTGATAGCATAGTTTTCCTTAACAGTTTCAAATGCCATCCATAACTGAAGGGGCTTGTACTGCAGAATTTTTTTGCTCATTGGGCCACAGACTTAAAGTGTCTGTACTATTTTCTACTGCAAACTACTGGGTGAAAGCAGAACTGCTTGCTACCCACCTAACTCTGCAAGGACTATGGTATTAAGTATTTGTGACTGTTTTTTTGATTTCTGTTATACCAGTTATGTGCCTTACAGTAATTCTCATACTAGTTCCAGATATTGAAGGAAATTCAACTGATCTTTAGAGATCAAGTCTAAAATGAAGGAAGTGAGTTCAATATCTTGCTACTCTGATTTACAGTCAAAGCATATCAGCCGAGTTCCTCATTGGTATTTGTACTTCAAGATACACAGAGCACATAGGAATGCCATGTAAAACTTGATCTGTGCAGGTGAGGAGTAAGGAGGTAAAATGTGCTTTTGTTTCATCTGATTTTGCCATTTTAGACAGAATGAAGAATTCAGAGGATAAGACTACATGCTTCCAGCTGAATGGATTAAAAGATTTGAAGTGGATTAAAAGATCCTTTCACTTCCTTCATAGTTTTTGAACAAATAAAATAGAACCTCAAAGCCTTGTGACACTCACTGGGACTACTGTCAGGTACATGACATTGTTGTGTCAGTGTAGCCTTTTTCCTTCAAACGTCAGCAGTTCATCCCTAGATGACTAAAGCACGTCCACACATCATTATGGCATTTTCCTTACTAATTGTCATGCTTACTCACATATGCCATTTTTAATGTGAAGTACAGCTGTGTGAGGACACATTCTTCCATTCTGTCTAGTGTTTTGTGATTTTTTTGCTATACATTTCAGAATACCTCTCAGAAAATAAAGAAATTTGGATCAGACCAATCCTGCCCATATCAAGCTTCTCTTGGTATCTAATACCTGTGCCAGAGCTATACCCAAACTAAGCCAGATAAAGTATCCAGTATTGAACACCATAGTCACAGCAATCAAACTAAGATCCACAGCGCTACTCTTTATAAAGACTGTTCCCTAACCACTGTTTCAGGAAAGATAAAGATATTCTAACTTTTTAAAGTCCTGAAAGAGTGCTCATTTTCATTATAATGTTTATCCTAAAATACAAACACTCCGTGCTGTAATTTCTCTCAAATCACAACAGTAGATTTCCTTAAACAGGCTGCAATATGAGCTCAATTTCTTAGACTTTGTTTCAGATGTATAATGCATAACCAGCATATTTCAAGGCTCTGTAGATTTGCAGCATATGCAAGTCTCATCTTCAGTCAAAGCTGAGTGTACACATACGATTAAAATCTACCTTTGTACCTTTTCTATTGCATTTCTTTATCTTTTTGTATTTGCAGCCACAATAAAGCATAATTTCTTTGCAATGTTTTTCCTTTAACTTCCATACTACCACCTACTCAAGCAAAGCAGAGTGCTTAGTGGGTAGGAAGGGGGAAAAGTTCTTCAGAAATTCAAACAGGACACGAGAAAGCAAGTGTGGGGCAGCTTGGGCATGGACCGTGCTTGCACTGGAAGAAAAGCAGTTTAAAATCGCTCTACTTCACATCCAGTTCACTGATGCAACCCCTCACCTGCAACAGTAGTGTGTAGGCTGCTGCTGGGGGCAGGTCCAGCATGGCATGTTGCTCTATATGTTGTTCTTGCCATGACTGTTGGACATCTCTGCACCCTCAGTACCTGATGGTGTTTCTCGTCAGATGCTCTGGTGTGCTTGTGTGCTTGTTGTGGCAGCAAATATCACAGCTCTTTGTGGATACATTGTGCTAATGCGTGAAGATATTTTAGTTACTTGCTCTGCCTATATGAATTCTGTTGCAGGATTCTGGCATTCACTTTCCTTCCCTGCAGCTTCTTTCATGCCCCCATGCCTTTGATGTCCCTTTGAATCCTCTTGCATGCTTCCTGGGAAGAGAGGAAACATAGGTAGCTGCTGAAACAGGTTCTTAGCTAATGCCTATAAATGTTTAAATTAGAGCTCTAAATCTTCCATACATCTGCCATGGAATCTCTAACATCAAGCAAGATGGGGGTTTTGGCCTTTTTTTTCCCCTCCGTAGAAACTGACACCAACACCAATAAAATCAATGGGTAGTTTTACCACTAAGGCCTTATTAGAGAGGAAAATTGTTTAAAGGCTGGAGAATTGCCAGGTTCAAAGGTGACTTTAGGGGTTGTTTTGTTCTACAGCCTTCTGTTCTGTTGTTTATATTTATTCTTCCTGCATGAGCAAGCCCCTTACAGAGCAAAGAATTTGTCATGTTTGTCTTTCTTCCTGACTTAACTGGCAAAATATATTGTCTTTATATAATTTAGTATTTCCTTATCACATTGATGTATCTACATATATAAAAACAAATCAAGTCTGGAAAAAGTGGTTTATGCTTGGTGCAGAATGCAGTGAATTTTGTGGTACTCTTAAATATAAACAGATGAAAGATTGGCTCTGTGGGTAAACAGCTAAGGAAAGTACCATAATATTTTTCAGTTTCTGGAGAAATTGAAGAGTCTGGTCCTGTTTAAAGACCTTGTGTTTATCAAACCATCCTAATGAGTAATAAAATTGTTACAGAAAGCAAAATGTTTGACTAACCCATTTACCGACATTAAGTTCAGCTCATATCAAGATGGACAGCTGAAAGTAAACCAAGTGCACAAGTCCTTTACTGGTGTTTGGCCCGTGTCTGGAGTGACCTAAGCATACAGTGGACTTTGTTCATGCCTGTGACTGAGTGGCTCTAGGCAGTGTTATTCTGCTCAGTTTTGTGGTCATACACAAAGCACAAATGCTTCCCATATGTACCTAAAACACATATTATAATCACATAAAGAGCTGAGAACAGTTAAGAAAAAGTGACTGGAAGCACAGATCATCAGTGTGTTTCACAAAGAAGTTTTCTGAGACTTAAAGAATTGTAATATACATGACTCTGTGGGCTATTAACTGACCTGTGGGCAGGTCAGCTTCCTAGGTAAGCCGTGTCTGCCAGGCTACTGGTCAAAACACTGTCAGAAAGGGAATGACTACTGCAGAGTCCCGTGTTCTCCCTGCTGGAGCTTCCCACTCTCATTATCTGTGAGACTCAGTCTAGTTTGTGCCTGGGAAACTAATGAGTTTAAGAGTCACACAGATGGCCTGTTGGATGACTAGGATATCACCTGCAGTTTAGGATCAAGGGAGACATGGCTGAGATAAGAAAATCATGAGTATGTGGAATTACTATAAGCATATAGGGTGGAGTAGTTTGTCATCTTCTATATGGCAATATAGAAGTTAAATTGGCCAGAGAAGGGACTGCAATTATACCTTTCTTTCAAAGACTATACTTTTCTGAATGATTCAAAATGAAGAATAGTGGAGAAAACCAATTACAGAATACAAGGAAAGTGCTTTCTACCAAAGTTCATAAAAATAGTAGTGTGACACTTCTCAACATATCTTATGCAGGCCTAATATTTGTAGCAAAATGAGGACTGCCAGTGACTGAAGTTATGTGGCTTCTACGAAGCTAATATGATTTGAATCATGAATTTTATACAGGTAAATTTTGGTTTTAGAAACAATTATGTGAAAATGACTCCATAGAAATAATGCATGGAGGAAAATTACATACTCCCAAATGAAATCATTTAAAAAAGGCCTTGGAAAATGTACACTTCAGGGTTTAATCGAATGTAACTACCCAGAGCACACACTCCCAAAACATAAAGTGCACATTTTTCTCATTGTGAAACTTTTTATTCTCATCTTTGAAGCAGTTGCATTCAAGCAGGACTTAACTAGATGACCAATAGATCTTATGTTGTCTGACCTTTTCTTTTCTCCGGTCTCTTCTAAGTGTAAGGAGGTATTTTAGCTCATCTATTTGGAAATGGGAAGGAAATTACAAATGCATTTTTTCATCCTATATTTTTGTGACTGATCTTTTGTTATTTTATCATTTTCTGAGATGTGTAGGATTATCTGCATGAAGGTCAATACTTTTCTTAAAAACCCAGCATGAGATGTGTTTAGAAAATTTTCAGTTTCTGCATTTGAGAAATTAGCTAAATGCAGTTACTCTGCTCTCATACTTTTTCAGAATGTACTTCTATAAAACCCCTTTGACAGCTGAAGGGGTTTGCTTGTTTGTTCATTTTTATCTTTGCAAAAAATCCCACACAATGCAGGCTTCTCAGACATATCTGCAGCTCTCAGCGCTCTCATGGGATTTGAGCTGGGCATGACTTCCAGAGATAAAAGTGTGCAGTTTTGCTGGACTTCTTGTGATAGTATACCAACAGCATGAATATTGATACAAATATGATTGGACTGTTTGGAGTTTAGCTAATGTACCTCCCTGCCTTTCATCACTAGCTTTCTGTAGAGGGACTTCTGACTGTATCCATCACTACTTTTCAGAAGCTATAATAAAAATAATAATGCAACAGAGATAAGCTTGAAGAGTCTCTCTTTTTTCCACAGGATGTATGCCTTCATAATGCTACTCTAATACCTGGCAATTATGTTGATAATGTTAGTAGCCCTGTGAGCTCATGATTGACCTTCCACATTGTACCTGCAACCTGGTAGTGAAAATGTCACCCTCTAATGTAACGGGATTCCAGCGTTGCATGAAAGGCCATTACCCACCAAAGATGTCCTTGCGTGGAGTTTCATGTGTGGGGTGCTGTCAGCTGGCCACACTCCTTACCTGCAACAGGTATGGATATTATGGCATGTGCTGTGCATATGGCAGTATATCTGTACAGTTAATATCAGACACAAGACCTGACTTTACTAGGAAAATTGAGGCATGTTATCCACTGCTGACCCTCCTCACATACATTCTTGCAACAGTCAAGAGACAGTGGAGACCTTTGAGTCAGCCTTTAAAAACAAATGGCAAGGACAAATAGAGGGAGTCTTTCTCAAACAGACTGTCATTTCAAAAGAAGGCCACAGGCACAAAAACACTTGGCATCCTTGCCCAAAATGGACTCTTGAACTGGACTAGATACATGTATTGAGGTTTAGCAACTTATTTATTTCTCTCTCTGTAAATACTGGTGCTAGGACACTATCACCTACGCTGGTGTTTACATTTCAGCCTGCTGACAGATGAAGTGAACAAGTGTGGCTCAATCACATCTTGTTCAGCAAAATCCCACCAGATACCAAACAGTCACGGTGGAAATGGTTTAAAAACTGCTCAAGTTGTTCACACAAGTTAAAGGAAACCAAGCAACATGTTTGGTTGGTAAAATTACTAGAGAAACCATCATTGCTGGTGCCACAGCTCTTGGGGGCTGTCCAGGGTGGCAGGGCATTTTCTCATGGTCCCACACCGTAGTCTGCACTGGTTAAGCAATGTTCTGATGCTTTCATGTTCATGGGGAGTTTATGATTTCTGCCACAGAAGGAGAAAGCAATTTATTCAGGAGGCTAAAGTGGGAAATGTCCCACTTTGGAAGGGAGGGTACATAAAGCCAAGATGTTGATTTTTAGGCCAAGCAGCTCAGCTCAGTTTTGGGACAGGACCTAACTGCTTTTAATGATAGGTTCTTATCACGGACAGAACCAAAATCAGTTGCAGATCCTCCATCTTCCCAAGAGAAGTCCATATTGTGAGGTATTGAGTCCCTGGCTCTAATCCAACAAAGCATTCAAATAATTTACATGTGCATTCCATGACATTGTTCATGTGCTTAAAGATGAATCTCCATTTTGATGGCTGCTGCAGAGGAGACCAAGGCCTGAACATCCTGTGTGATGTGTGAACAAACAGAGCAGCATTCATACAAAACAGTATTTAAGATTCTCACTTCGGTGATTTTCAAGCCTTCCATCTAAATGACATCCATGCTTAAACAACTACTTTCAGCAATGATTGTTGTATCAAAGCCTGCTTTTATTTTTTTTGTCTAGATTGCTCCATAACCAGAGAGTGCTACCTAGGCTTCAACAAGACCACCAACCCCACTAACAGGAGTGACAAGACAAAAAACCAAAGAGTGTGGGTTTTTTGGTGCATATGTGGTGTTTGAAATACTCTTCTCTGCTGAATGCGACTATCAGTTAGTTTTCAGAAGTAATTTTCTCAAGCATATATATACATATAAATTACAGGGGTAGGAAGCAAAGCAGTGTGAGGTGCAGAAACAGTTGCTGTGAGACATGCAGACTCAGCAACAAAGGCAAAAAATTGTGCAAGAATTTCCTCTAACTGATGACTTATTAAACTAAGGTGTGTTTATGGACTACAGGAATTGGTTAGTTATCTACTTCCTGGAAATACTTAAGTGTTCGCAGGAACGTTTGATTCACTTTAACTGCACAAAGTTGAGTATAGTACAGAAAAGTACCACAGATTAAAGACAAAACCTGTCAAGCAGTCAAGCTTTAAGAATGGGAAGAGCAAGACTAGCACATGCTGTGAACTGCAAGAGCCAGCTCTTGTGGCAGTCCCAGGCTATTGTAATTTACTTGCTGCATTCCTAGCCAAGCATTGCTATCTCTTGTTCCTTTCTGTTCAACAACATTGTCCTAGGAACTGCTGAGTGAGGGTCCTGGACCACACGGAAAGGCACTCAGAGCCCCTGGGATGCACAGAAAATCACTTGGGGGCTGCCAGAAAGCAATGATTTGCACTGGGAATTGCAAGGACGGTCTCACTGAGACATGTACAATGACCCCTGTGGTATGTGGAAAGGCCAGGGGGGGCTCACAGATCTATCTAACGACTTTTGGAGGCCCTGGGGCCACAAAGAAAAGTCCTTGGAAGCCTCAGAGATGCGCTAAAACATATTCAAAGGTCCCTAGGCTACACAGAAAAGCACACGTGGCTCCTGGACAGCAGGAGGTCCCTAGGACTGCAGAGAGGGTGTTACTGAGGAGCAGAGGTGGCCACAAAGGCTCTTGAAGGATCTTAGACCTCAAAGAAAGCTCTGGAGGCCCCAGACACACAGAAAGGCATTTGAAGCACACACAATAACACACCGTGGCCACTATGGAGCAAGGAAAGGCACACAAAAGCACTTGGTTCATGCTGAAAGGCACCTAGAGAGCCCAGGACCACAAAAAAAGTCAACCTGTTGGCCAGCAGGCTGGATGGAAAGGTACTTGGAGGCACCTGGGCTGCAGGCTGTGTCATCTTGGACACAGAGAAAGGCACTCAGAGATCCCTGGCATGAAGAAAAAGGGTCTTGGAGGCTCCAGGGTTGCACAGAAGGAACTCAAATGCTCCAGGTCAACACATAAAGGCAATACAGGAGTCTCCAAGTGCATTTTGTTGGATCCAAGGAGCCTCAGAATGCCTTTCTCTTTAGCCCATGTGCTTCTGTTGTGGATTTCTGTGCAGCCTAGAGGCTTCCAAGTGCCTTTCTGTGCAGATCCTTGGCTCTCATTGCTTACATGAGTAGATGTTTTCAGTCTTTTCTCATGGTCTCTGAATGTCCTTCTTGCTGTACTGAGTGACTTTGCGTGTGTATGGAAAAGGTGCCTCTGAGAGCTTTTTTGAATGGAATGTCTTGCTGTGCATCCCGGGCACTTCTAAGTGTGTTTCTGGGTGCAACATGGCCAGCTGAATATCTTTCTGTTCTACCTGTGGACTTCCAGGATTTATGTACTTAAGCATCGTGGGGCCCCTACTGCCTTACTGTATAATACATGGGCTTCCAGTAGGAAATGCACCTTTACTTGGCAAGGCAAGAGCAAAACCCCAGTGTTGATGATGCTGTTGATGGTGCCAATGAAAGATGTGGGCCAGCAAAAGCTCTGTACTGGCAGCTTTTGCATGGGAGCAGTTGTTAGGCCTTTTCAATTTTGGAGATGGACTCTTCTTAATGCTAGAGAGTGTAATGGCATCTTTAGTTGTCAAGGCAAGCACATAAACCCAGCATTGGTGGTATTGTTGAAAGCGGATGGTGAAGTCCAGCAACAACTTTCTGTCCTGGCACCTTTTGTGTAGGACCAGTTGCTGCATGTATTCAATTCTGCAGCTGTACTCTGGCCAGAGTGACAAAAAGTGATAGTATATGTACTTGGGAAGGAGAGTGCAGAGCCCAAATGTTGGTGAGGATGTTGAAAGGCTACAAGGAAAGGTGAAGGCCAGCAACAGTTTGCTGTCCTGCACTTTTGAGAGCAGTCAGGGGACGTTTTCAATTTTTGGAGCTGTGCAAGAGTGAGAGAGTTTGATGGAACCTTGGGAATTCAAACACATAGCTGCACTTTTGGAGGTTCTGTTGAAAGGCTGCCAGGGAAAGGTAACACGTCTGGCACCATTTGTGTGGGGGAAGGTCTGTACGGTTTTGATTTTGGAGTTGGGCTCAGGTTAGATTGAAAGAAAGTGACTGTACCTTTAGCTTGCCAAGGAAAGTACATGGTGCAGTATTGGAGATGCTGTTGAAGGGTGGCCAGGGGAAGGTGAAAGTCAGCAACAGCTTTCTGTCCTAGTACCTTTTGTGTGAGAGCAGTGACTGAACGTTTTTGAATTTGAAGTTTGGGTGCTGGCAAGAGTAAAAAAGTGTGATTGTACATTTAGGTTGGGAAGAAAGAACATAGAACCAGTGCTGAGGTGCAATACATAGGCTGCACAGGGAAAGAGGAGGTCAGCAACAGCTTGCTGTCCTGGCAGTATTTCTGTGGGAGCTGTAGTAGCATACTTGCAATTTTTGAACTGTAATCTGCCAAGTGTAAACAAATGCTATGATTATGTCTTGTACCGTGTACTCAAAGCTAAAAATTGGGAATATCCAGCACTGTTCTCACAGGAAAGGTACTAGGACAGAATGATGTTGCCTTGTCACCTTCCTCTTGCATCCAATAAACAGCAACACCAACAATGGGGCTATGCAATTTCATTCCACTTAAAAAAACCTGTGATATTCTTTTACAGTCAGAGGAACCCAGCTAAAAAGTGCAAACATCCAAGGATTGATCCCACAGAAGAAGTGTCAGGACAGAAAGCTGCTGATGACTTCTACCTTGCCCCTGTTGCCCATCCACAAATCTACTAGATGGGGATAAGCAACTGCCTAACAAAAATTGTACCCTGGCACTATCTAACCTACCACAATTTGAGCTCCAAAAGTGAAAACACCTGGTGACTGTTCACACACAAAACATGCCTGGAAAGAAAGCAGTTGCAGGCTTTCAATTTTGCATTGCAGCCTATAAACTACACATCCATCACTGTGCACTTTCTTTTCCACCCCAGTGTACCATGACATTATTTACTTCTGACAGATTCCAGCACAAAAACTGAATACATCCAGGAAAAAAAAAAAAGAAGAAAAAGTGCCGGGACAGAAAACTGGTTCTTGCCTTTTGTTTCTCGGTACTGTGTACTATACTCTGCACTTCGAACACTGAGCCTATGTGCTTTCCATCCCTTTTACAGCTGTCTGTGATGTCCTAGCTGATATAATAGCTGGAAATCCTGGGCTTGGAAGGTGTTTGCAGTGTCACTGGTGGCTCTGTTGTGATTATGTGGGAGCAGGAGGAGTGTTCTGCAGCTTTTGATGATGTCATTGGTGGCTGAGTAGATGACAGGGGAGAAGTAAGCAAGGGACTATTGCAGTGAGTATGAGCCAGAAGACACCCAAATGTTAGTTCCCTCCTTTCTACACTGTAAAACACTGGGGCAGGGACAAATAAAGAGGATACAGACCAAAATAAAGAGCATATAGGAAGTGACAGGATTTTAGTCTTCTTGTGGTCCGTATTCAGAGACATACTTGGCCAATTATACAGGTACCTTTAAGACAAACAATGGGGGCAGAAGGTCTCCCAGTTTTTGTGCATGTCCCTATTACTGTGAATTAGAGAAGACTGAAATTTTGGTACATCTATTACCTATTGCTTTAGTGAGAATCCAAATCACCCCACATGTTAGAGGGAATAAACCCCTTTGAAATGGTCTATGACAGACCGTGTTGAATTAAAACTATGGTGACTAAAGGTGATCAAATGCATGTGAAAGGTGATGATATGCTGAGAAATTACCTGTTGTCTCTATCACAGGTTTTGTCCCCTTTGCATAGCTATCGTAACCAGCAGACCCTCCCCCCCTTTGAATGTGGCTGTCCAAGGCTTTCAACCAGGAGACACTATTTAGAGCCAGACCTGGAAGGATGAGCTGCCAAAGCAAAAGTGGAAAGAACCATATACAGTTATATTGACTACATGTACTGCTGTGTAAAATAGACATGGATTCCTAGATTCACTACATCAGAGTGAGGAAAGATGTACCTGCAGAGTGCAGCTCTCATGTGAATATCATAGTACATTTCTGGGAAGAAATGTACTTCTTCTGGGGAAGAAAGCATTTAGCTCCAGTGTTGGTGATGCAATTTATAGGCTGCAGTGGAAAAGTGAAGGTCAGCAGGATCTTTCTGTCCTGGCTCCTTTCGTGTGGGAACATTCGCCCAAGTGTTTCAGTTTTGGAACTGCAGTACTGCTCAGTGAGCAAGCATCAAGGCACATTGGAATTGATACATACCACCATCTAGTGGTTTCATTGAATGGCATCGGGGGAAGGTAAAAGCCAGTTCTTGCTGATCTGCATTTTCTCATAGCATCCTCCAAAATGCACCACCAGCTCTAGTCCTATGCACTTTTTTCCCCAAAATATGTATTGTCACATTCTTCAGGCAAGCCCCATGACAAAACTGAAACAGTGCAGTGACTGCTTCCTAACAAAAGATGCCAGGACGGAAAGCTGATGATCTCCTCTTTCCCTATGCAGCCTACAACCTGGGGATATGTGCTTTCATTCCCACGTAAATATACCATCAAATTATCTACTATGGGCAGATTCCAGCTCAAAATCCGAAAACACCAGTGACTGATTCCACACAAACGTTGCCGGGACAGAAAGCTGTTGCCAGCGTTCACTTTCTCCTTGCAGGCTATGAACTGTACCACCAGCACTGGGGAATGTGCACTTTACTTGCAAACAAAAACATTACTCTGGAAGGAGACCATCTCCAAAACAGAGAACATCCAGTGACTGCTCCCATATAAAAGGCTCCAGGACAGAAAGTTGCTGACTTCACTTTCCCCTGCAGCCCATAAACTGCACCACCCTGTGGTTATGTGATTTTCTTCCCACCTAAATGTACTGTTAAGGAAAATTTCCTGTCTAACCATCCAGCAGACACTCTAGCAGTCACACTCCCACCTCCAGAGACTTTAATTGCTGGGATCAAAGCCCCTTCTCAGAGGGCAGCTCCAGTGATTCGGTGGGTTCCCTACTTGACTCTCTGCACGGCCCACACTCTCCCAATCAGACGATGTTTCCTTACTGGCTCAACCCTTGGTTTCCCACAGCAGTCTCAGATCTCTGAACCCTTTAAAGTGTTTAATCGTGGTGCAGCAACAGAATAGCTGCTTGAGCTAGTGCTTCGGGGAGGAACTCCAACAAAGGAATCCTGGGGATTTTGTACTCTTACAGTCTGTGTGTGCAATAGTTTGGGGTCTTCCTGCTGTGTCATGGGGTCTTCCTGCTGTGTCATCAGCTCCTGCTGTGTCCCTGATTGTCTTGTCACCTGGCCAGTGCCACAGGTCCCCATGCCCTTTGTCATGCAAAGAGTTGGCACCAGGTCATAGCTCCCAGCCTGGGTCTCTCACCATTTCCCCCCACCCAGGACACAACCTGCAGCTCACACCCCACTGCACAGCCAGTCACTTGCTCTGAATCATGTACCTGTATTTCAGGTGGGGTGGGCTGATACCACTGAGCACACTTTCTCCACTCTCCAAACCCTTTCTGCATATATATGACATACTGGGTCAAGTGTTCATCTGTCAGCGGATGGGGGCACACAGACCTTGGCCGGATGTGGCCGGGAAGGGCTGTTGGGGACACTACTAGTGAAAGCAGAAGTCCAGCAACAGCTTTCTGGCCTGTCCTCTTTAGTATGGGAGCAGTCAAAGATCATTTTCCATTTTAGAGCTGGGCTCTGTCCAGATGGAGAGTACGTGGTGGTAACTTCAGGGTGCGAAGGAAAGCATATAGTCCCAGTGTTGCTGGGATGCTTTATTTAGAAAATAATTCTGGAAATAATGTGCTTACCTAAGCAACTAAATACAACACCATTCTCTAAATCACCACAAGCATAGCTCTAAAATTGAAAACTTCCACTGATTGCTCCTACACAGAAGTTGCCTGGACAGAAAGCTGTTTCTGGCCTTACCTTCCCCTTGAAGCCTATAAACTGCATGATGAACACTGGGCTTTCCTTCCCACTAGATGCCCCATCACATTATTTACTGTCGGCAGAACTCATCTCCAATATTAGTTATGTCCAGGCACTGTTCCCACACAAAATTTGCCAGGACAGACAGCTCTTGCTGACCTTCCCACTGTACATGTTTCACAGCACCACTAGATGGGGCGATGCACTTGCCTATCAAACTAAATGTACTCTGGCACTACATCAAACCAAACAATCCTTCACAATGGAAAACATCCAGCAACTGCTCCCACAAAAGAAGGTTCCAGGATAGAAAGCTGTTTCTGGCCTTCCCCATCCCCTTGCATCCTTCCAACAGCACCACCAACACTGGGGCTCTACACCTCCCTTCACAACTAAAGGTATAGTCTGCTCTCTCACTCTAGACAGAACCCAGCTCCCAAATTGAAAATATCCAGTGACTGATCCCACACAAAAGCCTGGGGACACAAAGCTGTTGCTGGCCCTCACCTTCCCCTGACAGCTTTTCACAGCAGTAATGAACCCTGTGATCATATAGTACTCTCTGGGCTATGGCAATGCTGGTGCTCAGGTGTTAGAGCTGTGACAGAGCCCTGATTTTGGCGGGGCTGTGAAATGGCCTGCCAAGGGAGGGTGAGGAACCACAACAGCTTTCAGTCCTGACAGCTTCTGTGTAGAAGCCTTATCTGGATGTTTCTGTGTTTTTTGTAAGTTCTGGCTAAAGGGTGCAAGTAGATGACAGAAATAAATCATCAAGTCTATGAGGTGCTGGAAGCCCTCACTTACGGTTTTTGCCTTTTGGATCTGGACTCTGGCTAGACTGAAGGAGGAGAAGCAAATCCAGGTGTCAGAACAAGCAGAGAGTTCTGCTGTTGGTCGAGCTGTGAATAAGCACTAAAGGGCAGCAACAGCTCTTAGTCCTGGCCCCTTCTTTGTGGGAGCCTTAAACTGAAGGTTTGGCTTGTTGGACCAAGTCTCTAGTTGTAGTGAGACAGCGGTTTAGGAAAATTGTTAGGAAGAGGCATGAGGGCTGAAGCTTGGTGTTGGTGGGGCCAGGAGCCAAGGCCACACAAAAAAGCACATGGATGGTGGCATGCAGAGAAAGGCCCAAGAAAGCCTGCCAGTCTCACCAAGAGGCACTCTGAAGATCTGGTCCTGCAAAGAAAGTAATACTGTGGGGTGAAGCATGAACAAAATTGTACATGGAGGTCCCTGGGCTGTGAAGGAGGGCAATCAGGGGACCCTGGGGTACACAGGATGCCACTTGATGCCCAAAGTCACATAGAAAGGGAAGCAGAAAGAGATGAACACATGTGGTAGTGTCATTCCCTCTTGCTTCTCCATTCCATAGTGGGACAGCCCAGGGCCCATTGAGCTCTCCTGCACATCAGCAGGTTGCACACTAGGATCTCCCTGTGAGTAGGGTCACCTCTCAAAGTTACTCCTTGAGGCTGGGAGTTTCCTTGCCACAACAGGTTCTGGGTAAGTGATTGGTAGCACATTAAACTTTGAAATCATAGCTAAGTTATATAAAAGATTTATTGTGCACATTTATAATCCGATAGATAAGAACGGTTGGTGAAGTCTAGGACTAGGATTGGATCCAGATGCACCTAGACTTCTCTCTGAGAAGGAGTTTGGAAAGCCTTTCTGAATTCATGACTCAATGGGAGGATCTCCCTGACTATTTTGTATGACCCAGCCCCTCATGTAGTAAATAATCATAGAATCATATGGTTTTGATTGGAAGGGACCTTCAAGATCATCTA
>JAOXXN010000065.1:18668196-18684470 GCA_026770055.1 Myrmophylax atrothorax
GATTGGAAGGGACCTTCAAGATCATCTAGTTCCAAACCTCCTGCCATGGGCAGGTACACATTCCACAAGCAGGTAAACCTTTCACTAGACCAGGTCTGCAGTTCTTAGCATAAGAAAGACATGGACCTGTTAGAGCAAAAATATGCACTTTATACCCTATTGATATCTTAAAGGGATTTATCTTTCAGGAAGAACATGTGTAGCTGTTAGGCAGATAAAAAGTAATAAATGGGTGAAAACCAAGCATAAGATGAATATATTCAGAGAGGCATAATTTTTGGAACAAACCTCAGTGATAATCATCCCTAATATGGATTTTGCAACATTTTGTGGGTAGAAGTTGTACAGTCTGTAAGAGCCATTGCCCACTAACTTGAGGTGCCAACCTAAAATGTTATTACAGCAGCACTTAATTTGATAATTCCAGTTCTTAAACCAAATGTTTTCTGTAAAACACAATTGATATTGCAGGCATGGCCATAGTTTTCTGATTTTCAAGAACAAGACTTTTTGGGCTAAAGGACAAAGGAACTCAACTAGGAACTGAGGTTATGTGCAATAGCCAGCTGCAAAGACATCCTTTGGAAAACAAGACCAGAGCACCATCAGCACTCCCTGAAAGCCACTTCGTGGTTAGCCTAAAATTGTTGATGGATTTACAGCTGTTGCTTAAATTTCTAGTATGTAAAAACCAATGTCCATAAAAGCTATCAAAGAGCTATGATGCTTTCAAAGAACACAATTGAATTTTTACATATCATTCTTCATTCTAACCAATATACTTATTTTGAAGTTAAGGTAGGCAACAGCTGAGGGCACTTACTGTACATTAATTTTTATTGGTATATGTAAAACTGTATGTCATAAGCTGCTTTGAAGAATTAAACCTATGGTTGTATAGATGTGGGTAAAAGTTCTATAAAAACCTTGCCACAAACATTCATTTGCATTTCAAAATTAGTCTGCTTCAGCAAATACTCTTTCCAGAGCTGCTTCTTCCAAATGCAAAAGTTACTTGAATTCACCTTCATGAAGGTTAATAGAAGAAAAATTCAAACTTCCATTCATGAGAAGTTGTAGAAAGTGACATTGGATTTCATAGAAGCAAAGATTCTCCCTCAAAATTCTTTATAATAAAAATTTTATTTATTCTGCCATATAATAGAATTGATATTATGTGAACAATTGCAACTCGCCAATGCAGCGCAAAGAACAGTGATAAATAATTGCAGTGAGCTCTTTTTTGGCGCAAAAATGTAAATATACCAAGTATATATAGGTTAATATATTTGCACAGATGGTGTCAATAGGCAAGGAAGATAGCTGCTTGATGAATAATTCAGAATAGAGTTTATTTGTTACCTTTGTTGACTGAACTAGTTAAATCCAGACAAATAGAGAGGACTGAATTCTTGGTTTTGAACAACATTGAATTCTAGCGTATCTGAGAAATGCAATGGTTTAGGGTACAACTGATTGGAAAATTGTTCTTCTTATGAAATGCAAGAAAATTATCTGTATTACTCCAAAGTATAAGAACCTAACTGGGAAATGTACCTGAACAATGTCTTTTAAATGACAGTGAAACAGGGCAGAATTCAATGCTTCTCAGTGGACTGGCTAAGACAGAGAGAGGCAGGGAGCTTTTAAATATCAACAGTAATCCTAATCTCTTGAGCAGCAGTAAAGGGGTACAAGGACACAGTGCTTGGCAGAAATCACGAAGGGGATGACAACTCCAAAATTCAAGTGTTGTTTTTGTTGCTCTAGTCTGTCTCTTGAAGCAAACTGCCATGAGTTCAACCAGACTGGCAGAGGGGAGAGAGGGAGCAGAAAAACTGTCCTTCAGGTATCTATTGCAGCTGTATAATTCACGCTATGGCATGTTCTTTACTGGGAAGGGAGCATGAGGCAATTCACATCTTTTTCTCCTGACATCCATGGGCATGCTTTCCAAACTTGTACACTAACCTTCTGTCCACTCATTCCAAAATTCAGGTTTTATAATAGTAACTGCAGAGGAAAACCAGAAAAGAAACAATGGACAAAGTAGCTGTTGTATTCCATTTACTGCCAAGTGTTCAATCTCTCTATTGACTATAAAAAGTTAATTTTCTTAATGAGATTTTCTTCACCACTCTGAATTCTTTAATTCCCTTAATAACATTCTTATATCCTGCATTTAATAATCTCATTTTGGGTGGCCTCTCCTACGTGACATGTGAACACTAACTGGGTGGAAAAAAGTGATGGCTGTCAGTCCCACAGCAGAGCAGTGCCAACATAAACCTGTTCTGTTCTTGTGGCAGTCTCTAGTTTTTCACACCTCTCCCACTCTTACCTGTCCTGTGGACAACAGTCTCAATCACTGAACAACTCTGCTTCATTGTGATAAACCTTATCCACTTATTTTCTTAAGCACTGCCTTTTCCCTGGTCTCCCCAGTCTCTCAAAAATCCTTTCAGCTTCAGCCTGCCCCTCCCTCTTTGCTGTGTACCCAGGTCACCCATTACGGCTGCATTCTGCATTGCCAGCCTCTCTCCTCACTGGACACTTAAAAGGTGGGTAGTGGATCAGAGACGCATGGATAAATTCCAGCACATTGTGACTAAGCAGCTGCTCACCACTGGGAGCCACTGGCGGTGTCAGCTCCCATGAGGTTCTCCAGGACTTGCATGCCTAAGTCTTTAATCCTTTCCCAGCGGTCACATAGCTCCAGTTTGGTCAACTACTCCCCTAAGCCAGAGAAGGTTTGACCCATTGAGGGCTTTAAGGAGCTAAAATGCTCCTCAGTTTCTCATTGCTAGGGCACAGGGAAATGACATTCTGAATTTTCCTCCTTAGTGGAAACTCTTTTGTTCATATCATCTCAATGGACCTGGGTAGAATTGCCCTAGTTAGGCATACACACTAATTAATACTTGGTAGCAGTGAGTGTAGAGAAAGGATATCTGAAGCAGAAATTTCAATGCTATTTTACTTACTTTAAACTATCAAACCCTTTGTTTTTTAACTTTAACTCACTTAAGCATTAATAAATCTCCCAAGACAAGGTTGAAAATAGTAAATTCAAAATGTTTTCATTCAAGACCATCATTAAGCATACTATTAATGAGATGCGTACTGCACTCATAATAACCCCATCAAACAAAACTTCTTACTTTTATGAAGCAAAGCAATCTTCACTGCTTAGAGTGACAGGAATAACAATGTGTTATGTCTTTCTATATCCCATCAGGATGTAAATTTCATTTGGATTATTCAGATGGCCAGTTTTAGTGGAAAACAAAAGGAGAGAGAAGTGCTTGTGTCTGTTTGGAGATCTGACTGGCTCACAAGTCATTGGTCAGTGTGTGACTATGAAGGCCGTCTTTCTGTGTACTCCTCATGCCCTACCCAAGTGGCCTCTGTACGTTGCCTTTTTTAAGTGTTCAAGAATGTGGATCCCACATTCTCTGTTAGTGTGAAACTCACACAAAAATGCAATGCTTTATGTTTTCTGTTTGATTTCTGGAACACTAACCATGCATCCTGATATTCTGTAAGATGAAATACAAGAATTCACCACAAATGCCTGCAGCTGCTAGGAACTCTTCCTGGGTCGTGTTGCATAATTGCAATCCGTTGATATTGAAGTGGGGACAGAAAATGCACTTGGCATCTAGTTTGTAGTGGTCACAGCAAAACTGCAACCACTCACGACATTGTGTTCACTCCAGTATTCTGTGTGGATGGATGTCCAGAAAGAATTAAAATCTGCAACACATTTGACAAGAAAAAGGAACATTACAATGAAAAATTCACAGTGCACTTCATTTTAAGAAACATATTTTAAGCTAAACTAATCCCTCTTCCTCTCCTGATTCCAGTCTTCCCTTCTTAATCCTCTAAAACACATCAAGCCCTGTGTTTTGCATTTTTTCCTTTTTATTATACAGCCTTTTGCATTTCATCCTATGTGAGATACTTCAAGAGAAAGCGGTTTCAAGTGGAAAAAAAGAAAACGTGCCTCTTAATACTGCAATCCAAAACATTAAGAAAGTCAGGGTACAGAATTTGTGAGAATTCAGCACTCTGTGATATAAAAGAGTGATGTATTCCTAGACTTAAATATGTTGGGCCTTAGATGTGAAAGTACTGTCAAACCCTCTTAGTTACACTCTGTGGCAGATAGGTAAATAACATCAATTTATTACAATTTTTCTTGGAATTCCATCAAGTTCTTTTACTTATTTACGCTAAAATTATGTTAATGCAATCATAGGGAATATTTGTTTTGTTAGATTAGAAAATGAAAAACATATTACTCTGAACACACATCACTGGACGAAGAGCTTCCAAGTAAACCTGCCAGGGAGTTGTAACCTAAAACTACTTTGCCAATTAAATTCTGCATATTTTTAACAGGCTTCTCTCCTTAACAGTGCAGTTACCAGGAAAATGTGTACAAATATGCATATATTTGCAATGATTTTTTTCCCTAGATAAAGATATTACTGATCTGATATCTAAACCTGGTATAATAAATCTATAAACTGCTGTTAACAAGCATAATCTGTGATTTAAACACTCTTTTTCTTTCTTTTTTTTTTTGAATCAAAACACAAGCTCTTGTTATTGAATCTAGTTTTGTATAGTGATGGACACACTCTTTCAAGAAACTTTGCTTTGTCTTTCCATGCACTAGAGTGCTACACACAGGCAAAGGTCTAATCTTGCAGTCTTCTGCTGGATGTCTGTGCATATGGAGCTGCCTTTTTTGGGTGATTGTAGGAAGCAGATGCAATGACCTCTATATATGTCCTTCCTGTATCCATTCAAATAACATTTAGTGAAAACAGAATTCAAGTCTGCATCTTGGAATCGTTATTTTCATTCATTCCATACTTAATTTTCTTCAATCATTTTTAAGGATGACTAATAATTTCTGTCAGTTGAAATTCTTAAGCAGTTATAGGAATCCAGACCTTTAGAGATTATTGCTTTAGGACCTTTAAGGATTCTAAATCAATTTTTGATATATTATCTGTAATACTTATTGTATCACTGGAGTGTAGCAGCTGCAGAACAGCAAATAGAAGAGCAAAAGAAAGGCAATCAAGCATGTGAATGAAAGTAGTGTAACAAAACCAGAAAAGGTTTAGTTTATTTTCCCATCTCACAGCATCTTATGCTTGAACTGAGTTTCAGTTTCTTAGTCCAGTCATCTATTATTTATTATTTCATTTTCAAGTGAATCCTGAAAATTTGATTTTAGGGATTGCTTATATGAAACTGTAACTCAAAATAGGTTATCATAGCACAGCAAGTCAAGTGAATAGTATAAGTTTGTCTAGACACCCAGTTCAGAGTGCAAAATGATGCAAATAGTCTGGAGGAGGTTCCATAGTAAAATTAATTTGAAGGGCTTGAAATTGTGACAGAATAACTGTAATATGGATCTTGCATCCTACATGGCTTCTGTAAAGTAATTAATACTTCTAATTATTTTAATTACAACTCCTAGAGGTTTACAGAGGAATTTGTGGTTGCTTTCATGAATCATTCCCATGCTATAAATATCTTCATAGGTATGCACATACAGGATTAATGTAATATTGTAATGCTGTGTTTAAAACCCTGAGATGCTGCTGTGACATTGTAGCAAAGCCAAGAGGTGGGCAGAAGCTCTGGGTCTGACTTTTGGGACCTATACCTTGAGGATATTTGAATCCCAGATTTTATTCATCTCCTTAGTTAAAAGGAAAATCAGATGAAGTTGCCATTGGATTGGCTTTATAAGCCCTGCAGACTGAACACAGCTGGCTATGTCAGAGTCTGAAGGCTTCTGAGGGTGAGAATGCGAGTGCTGGGAGCACCAGGCTCACAGGCCTTCTGCCAGGAAAAAACCCAAAAAGCTTTAAAATTAGGCTATAGCTCTACTGGAATCCCAACTTCAGAGGCTGCTCAAGAGAATCAGAAGGCTGAATTGATCCTTTTCTGAATCAGGCATAATTTTTCATTTCTTTTTAATCCTCTGCCAACAGCCTCGAGCCCCCTTAGCAAAACTGGAACACCATCACGTCCTCAGCTACACGGATTTACCAAGGGATGGGCCTCCCTGTGGGACTGGGCATGAATCCAGATCCAGCCCTGTGTTTCAGGGGCTGCTCTGGGAGCTGCTGCCACAAGCCAGTCCAGGGCCTTTCACTGTATCTGTGTGCAATATGCAGCTGAGTGAAACGGTCATGGCTTTGCTTTCTTGCCTACAACTTCACTTTTCTATCTACAGGAGTGTTGGGTTGTTCACATTTTTCCATCTTAAGGCACTATGAAAGAACAGCAGACGTATTTATTCTGCCAATCCACAGGTATAGTGAATAACCTTGAAATACTTTGGCCATTGGTCCTTAAACTTTGACTTGGTTTTGATAAATACCATCTTCTCTGGCAGTATTTGTACAGTCATATAAATGACACAACATGTTTCATTCATGAAGCAGCACTCATGTAGTCCAGTTTCTATGCTGACTTTGGTTTTGGAATGCCTCAAATTGTTCTTTTTAAATATTCCACGGCCCCTTGAAGTACTATTGCATATGATGAGCATTTTAAAGGTGCTGACACCGACAACTCACCTTCACATGCCTTTTCTATCTCATATCAGAGTAAACAATTCAGGGAGCTTTCCTATCTAGTAAATTACGAACATGATCAAGGTATTATGCCACTAAGGAGGGAAAGATCAGCCAAAGACAAAGGGTCTATGAAAGATTTCAGGGGTTGTTTTGGAGAAAAAGGAAGGAGTAGGTAGAATTTCATACCACCATACAAAAACATAAGGGCCAATAGATCCCCTAGTGACAAGAACATGCCAGAATTGTGCCTAAAACAGGATGAGGATGAGTAGCTGGGGGTGGAGAAAAAACCACAGAATTCAGACCTCTTCCATTCCACCATTTTAAAGTGATTTCCACTGCCTGTCCAGCTGCATTGACTATCTTACTGTACTCCTTGTTGAGCCTGGGTTAGGCAGTCCTCAGAGAATGGCACCTCTTGACATAATCTTCCCAGACTACACGCTTGTTTCAATCAAGAGGCTTGATTGAAGTTCCCTAGCTAAGGTGGCACCTCTGAAATGACTCTCCTGCTCTGTGGGGGATGTGGTTTTATCATTGGTGACAAATGAAGCTGTGGAAGGCAGCAAGTCTCAAGTAGGGGCAGGAATTCAGGCCAAATAAAAGTCAGCTGTCCAGGTTTTTCCAGGGGTACACTAACTGCTGCATGGCACATGCATGAAAACTAATACAGTATGTGTGCAATACATATACAGAGGGAAATACTGCCATCAGCCAGAACAGAACTGGCTGGTGTGTTTATATGTAGTCCAGTTTTAATATAATCATTCTTATGTAACTTGGTCCATTCCTATGTAACTTGGTCCACCTTTCTGTCAGTTGGAAAAGGCATTTAATTTAGGCATAATGTTTTACATTTTGAAGCTAGAATTTTTGTGAATTTTCTTTATTATTTTTCCCTTTTCACCAAGTGCTGGAAAACAAGAAGAAATGAAAAGTTACGCAATATTTTTGGTGTCACAGATTTTAACATCTTTATATTTAAAAAATGCCCCCAAATGTAAATGCTGATATATTCTGATTGCTTTAAAATAAAGGCATTAAAATTACAAATGTGAGAACATACAGGCAAACTAACCCTGTAGTTCTTCCCAGAGGAGCATGGGGGTGGCTGCACTGTCCTAGGTCAAAGTCCCTCTAAGCCAGCCTCTGATCTATCTGGAACTATTTCATATTTTTGCAGAAAATATTTTAGAAACTCACTTTGGGCTCATACATTAAACTACTAGCGTTCTTTCTGGAAAAGGAGCTAAGCCCAGCAATATCCTGTGAATCAGTTGTCTTCATCTGTTTCTTTCTAGGCAGTCTTGATGCCACTTTCTCTTCTGTTTAACTTGAGGTTCTACTTTGTTTCTAACAAGTATAAAACAGGTTTTCAAAAGACATTGGGATGACAACCCTTAAGCCTATTACTGTCACCAGAAGAAAGTGCAGGTTAAAGTTATTATGCTGACCTACATTCTACTCCGGCTTCAGAGCAAAGTACTTTTCTGTTCAAGGGCTGCTTATGCAATGCAGTAGTGGCTTTATCTGTGTTTGCTAGACAAGTTATATGTACTCCTTGACTACTGTGGAAGAAATGAACAGAGAATTCACAGGTTGGTTTAAATTTGATTCAGGAGAGAATCAGTGTAACCATAAAGTACTCCTAGAAAGCCTAAAAGCATGAAGAATTGAGCAATAGAAAACATGTGGAGGAAGAAGCATAGCTCCTACATTGGTCAGAAAAGGCTAATTACTTCCTCAGCTCATCTTTGCTTAGCAAGAGGCTGACCTGCTTGTTGTGTAAAGCTGCATGTCTTAAGAGCTGAGGGAGCTTTTCATTTAGCTACAGGTGGAGTTCAACTTAACATGATTGCTGGAGTATAGATGCTGCACCACTGTTCACCTGGATGAATTCAGAGCTGCACAGGTGCAGCATCACAGGCCTTATATTGTTAACAAGTAACAGACTGCAGTGAAGTTAGAAATTGTCAAAATGCCTCAGAGGGGTTGCTTTCCTGATATCTGCTGTCATCAGAAGTTTCCTTTGGATTATTTCAGTGTCGTGGGTTTTGTATTTCAAAGTTTTTGTTTGTTTGTTTGTTTGTTTGTTTAAAGCAGTGGCAGAAGATTGAATAACATGCAAATGCTTAATAAAAATCAAGGCAAAATAGGAAGAATTAGTCTGAGTGATCCAAAATTAACTTTGAATGAACCACACCTGGTCTTTAAAAATGTCCATTTAAATTTTAAAACAGAATGCTTTCTGTGATTTTTGTAATTTCAAATGAAATGTAGAATTGTATTTGAAGATGGAATGAAAATGAATACTAACTTGGTATGATTTTAAAAATAATTCAATTCCTGTGTGGCTGTAAATACAACCATTTATTTGAAGCAAAAAGTTATTTATATTCTATCTCATATGTCAAATTTAGTGATAGAGAAACAAAACACTGTGTCCTCAGTGGTCATGGGTTAGCACCATCAGAAACCATGTGGAACTTACTGTTATTACTCAAAATGTGTCTTGGTGGGAAAGGTCTTTTCCATAAGACCAGCAGTGTTCTCATGTAAAACAGCAAAAATAGATTTGAAAGAGAAAAATATTGCATAGACTCATAATTTTTTCCTGGTTCTTGCAAAAGTTTGGCTCATTAACGTGAGTGGTTGTCCTACGTGCCTTTTCAGAGCCTGTTGAATGATTCATCCAGGGAACAGAGAAGAATGTCAGGGCTATTTAGGAATTTAAACCAAATGTTTAGACGAGAGAAGATTTCTAACAAGCAGTGCTTGCTTAAGCTTCTGAACAGGGACCTGGCCTGACACTAGAGCATTTGGAATGAATTCCTTCAAATAGATTTGGGATTCCCCACATGAGATGCATGGCCTGGTAAAGAATTGTGTGGAATGAAATCCATAATCCATGAAACACGAAAAGTAGATTTGTCCAAGGTGAAATAATATCCAGGAAGATGGATGAACTGTTACAAGTGAAGAGGGGTATGAAAAAATCCAAAGACACTGGATTTAAAAAAATTCTTTGAATGAGGCACATGCTTGATTTTGTAGTTTATTGTTAGGACAACTTATTTCTCCAAGCTGGGAAAGTAAGTTTGTGAAGCGGAATAGCAACCTCAGTGTCTACCGAGGACTAGATATAGGTTTGCAGCTGTGGGGCAAAGCTGCCAGCTTCAAATCCTACCAACAGGTTTCACCACATGCCTTACAGGCAGTAAAAGGTATTTGGGAAGGAAAAATCCTGTTTTACTCATATGTGGTTTACACTGCTGCTCCCATATAGAGCTATGGATGTTCCAGAAAATAATTATTAATATCATTAGCAAAGATAATATATTTTCATGTATTTTATGCAAAAAAGCTATTGGTTTGGGTCATATCAAATATTGTCTTACTGTTAGCAGGTGCTGCTTAGGTATGCACATATCTGCTTAAAAACACTTAGGGGACAGTGAAAGTGAAAGTGTCAGTCAGGTCTTACAGCTCTTAGTTTTACTCCACCTAGTGCTGGGTTCACAGAGGCTATAAATCAGCTTTTATATTGCAAACAATCTCCTTTGATTTAGAGGGGCAGGCCTAGATTGTTAATTTGTTAAAAGGTGTTGAGGCCCATGCTTGTTTCCAACACTAATTCATTAAACCAAAGTCAATTGTTTATCATTGAGAAAACTGGTGATGCACAAATGAGAATGGCAGGCAGTACATCAATTGAGTGCCTGATAAAATCCTCATGGTGAAACCATTTTGACAGGCTACAGCTTTTATAAACATTGACTTCAGTAAAGAAATGGAGCTTACTTTTAGGTAGGTGATTACTTCGTAGGCAGCAATTAAGTCTAGAAGTAGATCTTGGGAGCAAGGGGGAGCAGGAGGCTTCAGCAGCAACATAGCCCAGGACTTTAGAAATAAAGCCACCTGCAGCACTGTGAGATATGGAACAACTTAAGAGACAGGTTGGTTTGGTTTTTCAAGTTCTTATACACACCCCTTTTGATGACAGTAATAGTATATGGCATACTGTAACCCAGGGGTGGGAGGGAGAAATGTTTAAGTACAGAAAGTTTATCTACATTATTTTTTTTCCTCTTTCTCTAAAAGTGTTGATTTATACAAGTGTGACTTATGAACCACCTAAGCAAACCTGGTATGTGTAAGCACTTGAACTAAGGAAAGTTTCACTACTTCTTTTGTGACCTTAGCATGTAAGAAGGGCTGCCAAATTTTGTTCAGAGCTCTCAAAGCCCAGGAAGTGGCATTCTCACCATTTACATCTAGCAAAGACCATGATGCAGAAAAGTGACTGTCTTAAAGTCATGCAGCACACCACTGTGGGTGTGAGAGCAAGGAGAGCATTCAGCTGATATCAGGTGAAATCTGTCTGTCTGAGCACCGTTTCTCTGAGACCCACAATAATCTGCTGGGTTCTAGCCCAGACACAGCTGCCTTTAGATCTGAAATGATCATTAGATATTTGAATGTTCATGAATAGGATGCTTGACATGATTAGAAGCAACAGATCAGAGACCCTAGAGGTAGTGAGAATGATTTGGAGAATTAATAGGATACATCTAACATAATATGATACTTTTTCAAGATATAAATTAGGAATAGCTTTGGTCAGACTAGATTGAAACATTTTTGTTCTCCATCTTAATTGGTAGTTTCTTGAGGATGCCTGCATAAAAGGCAAGAGTTAAAAATTTAGGCACATATGCCACCTCAATTCTTTAGAGACATACTATTTCCAGTACTGAAAATACATTGTCTTTAATAGGTTTAAGTGGGCTTTGTACTAAGATTTTCTTGTCTTCAGAAATTTGTGAACCAGAATTGTCTTTTGGGATGGGGGAATTCAGGAGGAATGAGTGATTAAATGAGACAAATAACAGAGGCAGGAGCTTGCAGGATCCCTTTGGTTTACTCATTTTATTTTGTGCTCTCACTTCAAACGAAGGCATTTATTTGCTCCATTACTGTGCTGACAGAATGCCTCATGAACTATACCATGCTGCTGTTGTGTGTATCTCATGCTAGTGGTGCCTTTCTTTTATCTTTCTCTCTTCAAATTCTTTCAAAATGGTTAAATGATGAAGTTTGCTTCTACTCATGGGGAAAATGCACATATGTTGTGGCAGTTCTGTTGCAGGCAGATCTTTAGAGAAACCCAGTCCTGAGTGTGTGAGGCCAAACAAATACGTTTGTGCAACAGCTTATCACATTGTCCAAAGCAACAGTCTGATTTCCTGCAATGTGGCTTTTGCACTGATAAAGCAGCATATAAACTGTGGGATAATGCAGACGGGAAATTGTTGGTAACCTTGTAACCATCAATAAAAAAATGTATAAATAAGGAGGCACAGTTAGTGCACTGTACAGAAAGGATCTCAAAGGCTGTATGAACACAATGTGATAGGTATAGACCTAAGAAATGAGCCACCAAAAAAAGAGATTTCCTCTCCTTTCTCTGCCACTTGATGAAGATATTTAAGGAAAATTCTCATTTTTCAAGGATGTGGGAAAAGTCTTTTCCTTTGATACCAGTCTTGAAGTCACAAGTCAGCACCAGTCCATGCTGTGTGCTTTGTTTTGCACAGAAGTACCTGAGCCCTAGTGCTCAGCTCATAAACAAAGGCCTGCAGATTTAAATGTAATCTTGAGATTAGCAGGAAGAAGTTATTATTGGATTAGTCCATGATACCATTTTCACAGTGTTTAGTTAAATTGCTAATCACAGAGCTTTTCAGACTGATTAGAGAAGTATTACTGATGAGTGCAAATGGACATGGAAAAATTCCACAGTGAGCTGTTTCTGATTCAAATACATCTCTAATTTTGACTGGCTAAAATGGACTTTGTTCACAGCCTATTAAACTGGCCTCATCTGATATTTCCTCACTTTATAACCTGTTATTATTTTTTATCACTCACCATCATCAGGGTGACCCAAAAGAGACTTTGACTTATATTGTGTGGAAAGTGTGGGTATGAGAACACCATAAATATTAATCCAGGTGTTTTTTTTTTTAGCTACAGAAACCTGATTAACTCTGTTTCCTCCATCCAGAACTGACAAACAACAAACTCCAAGTCAACTCTCCAATCATAGCAGAGAATGTTATGAACACATCTTCAGCATCACATCCTCATTCCTGCACATGTAAATCTTCTAAATAAGAATTATGCCACTCTCCCCAGAATAGCAGAAATATCTGGGAGATCTATCTGGAAAAGTATTTATTTGAAAAAGATATCCTACGTAATCAAATGATGGATCAACTGCATTACTTAACCCTTTTTCTCTTTTCCAGATCTGTCCCCTACAAATCCTGACAAATTTCTGAATAAATGTATGAAAAACAAAAATCTGAAGGTTTAGTGGCATGTATGAAATACATGAAAACTCCATCGCTCCCTTGGTGAATGTGTGCTACCTCGTGGATTACTGTCAGGACTCTGCCCCTGACATTTGCAGTTAGGGTAAGTAACAATGTTCCAAAAATCTGCATGGTTAAGTAGACTGAAATACTACTGTGATATGATTTTGTTTTGTATTCCTCAGGCAAATGGGCTTGCACAGGTGTTCAAAGATATCTGTGAACTTGTTCCATGGCAGCCAGTGGGCAGGGCAATTCAGAGCAAGAACCAGAGTCTGTCCCTGGCTCTTTTCCAGCAAGTGGGAGCTTGGGCCAAGATGGCATGAACCTTGGGGCCACAGATTAAATTGTCCTCTACAAAGGGAGTAGCTTACACAGATTCTTTGCACAGCTCCCTAAGGAGCTAAATGCTGTGGAACTGACCAATGGAAAAACCAGAATTTTAGATGTTGTTGACATTGCTGCACGTATAGAAAGCCTCAATATCCTCCTGCAATGATGTGCTGATTAGTGGTCCTGGCAGTAATTCACTGTGCTTGCCTTCTGCAACACTGCAACCTGAATGTAATCAGAGCAGACCATAGTAACCATGCCTAAACTACCACACTTCTGACAATACCATGGTGCTCAGCATTTACCAGCAGCATGAATAGGTAGTTATCCAGGATTATGCTGAGTTTTGTAGCATCTGCTCACACAAATTCTCTCAGTCTTCTGTAAAGGTACAGGTTTTCCATGTTTTGATTGTGTGTGTGTGTGTGTGTGTGTGTGTGTGTGTGTATCTAATTCCACATAAAGACAGTGCTATGCTGCCTAGAGACAGGGAGTCCATTAGTGAAAACAAAAATAGGAACATGTATAAACAAGGCTGCAGCACAGCACAGGTTCCCAGAATCTCTTCTGACACACCATTCCCTTGAATCCTAGAGATTGTTTCCACCAGACAGGGTGGGGTTCAAGAATGACAGAACCACTGACATCCTTGGCTTCACGTGGGATGATCACTTTATGCTAAAGATTTGCAGGCTGTTCATTTTCTGCTCTAAAAAGCTTTTGCAAGAAGGCAGTATTGAATGTTTTTAGTATTAGAATTAAAACTGGTGACAGAAAGAAAGACTGAGAAAAAACAAAGCCTGACTAGAGCCTTGGTGGTGAAGAATAGACAGAGCTTGAGCCCTTTGGGTTTGTCTGGCAACAGCTGCTTACATTTGTAGCTGGAGATGGCTTGGAAAGGAAGCCTTGGCTCACCAGCCCAGCCACATGGTTTTGCCTTCTCTAGAGAAAAGGCTGCTTTGCTGGATTCACTTTCTTGCCAAAAAGCCTTTGTGTGTTTTTTAACTCAAGTAATTAGAGTTATTACATTTTAGGAGAACTTGTTTTCTCTCTTGCCTTCTACTTCACAGAAAGGAAGCAGGGCCATAGAATTCCCACAGGCATTGGTTTCTTAACCCAAAATCCAGTTTCCTGGGATGGTGAAATGGTTGTACTTTTAGACCCTGTTATTCTAACTGCATTAGCCACCTCTCAGTTTTAGATAGAGTGAGAGCCATTTTTCCTCATGTCACTGGAAATGAGGGTCAAAATGATTTACACAACCTTCTGTTATTTTTTTTTTTTTGAAGGGAAGAAAAATCAAGGCTGTGTCTGACCTTTGAAATATGATGGGAATTCCCCTACAGACTAAGCTCAGAGGAGTTAGGAAACAATAGGGTTGATCAATATGATACATCTGACAGGTGAGAAAACAGTAAAAGAGATCAGTTCAGTGCTATAAAAATGATCACTCTTTAAAAATATGTTTCATCTCTTAATTTACAAGGTCCATAAAGAAGGCAAAATAGAAGTAACATTTTCTCTCAGAGGTCTAGTTGGTGAATATTCATGAAGAGGTCCATCTACACAGGAGATCATAGAATTGTTTAGATTGTAAAAAACCTCTAATACCATTGAGTCCCACTGCAAACCCAGCACTGCCATGTCCAGCACTAAACCATGTCCCTAAACACCATATCTGCAGGTTTTATAAATACCTCCAGGGATGGTGATGCCACCACATACCTGGGCAGCCTGTTCCAGCTCTTGACAGTCAGTGAAGAAAATCTCAATGAAGAAATTGTTCCCAGTGTCCAATCTAAACCTCCCATGGTGCAACTCGAAGTTGTTTCCTCTCATCCTGTTTCTTGTTACTTGGGAGAGGAGATTGACACCCACCTCACTACAACCTCTGCATGAAAGTAAGGATCCTGATTAAAAGCAAGTAAAGCAAGGATCCAAAGGTAAAGAATCTCAAATTTATTCTGACCTGGGAATAATCATCTGTATATGTGTGATGCTTTGCATCATTTGGTGCTCCCTGAAAATTTTTTCACTTCTCTGTTAAAAACTGTGGGACAATATGAAAGGCTGATTTAAAGACATATATACACACAATAGATTTCTTGGTTTAATAAATCTGTATGTGTCTTAGGAACCTATATTTAATCAGACTAATTAAAGGAATATCAGCAAACATCATGCCCATCTCATAAGCAATAAAAGATGTGGGGTCTTAAGGTGGAGGGAGAACTTGAGTGTCAAATCATGCATCCAGAGCCCTGTACTGAGAGGCAGTTTGCCCTGTGGCAGACTTGGCTCAAGCCCTCTCTGCTAGACAAGTTGAGGAGACATTGGTGGGTTTGCATGCTTGGAACCTGACATTTGGGTGTCTACCCAGCAGAAACTATGGTGTACTGCTGCCAATCTTATCTCTAGTGATCCTGGTTTATTTCCTCCTCTCTTCAAATCTGGCTTACCTGCTAACTCCCAAGCAAAGATTCTTTTTTTCTGTCTGTTGCTGGAAGGCTTGGTGTCACATAAACTGACCCATGATTAAAAACCCCCAAATTCTGCTGGTATCATCAGGGTTGGAGTCACATGAGGTTGTATCCATCTGTATGATTTTCCTTTTTCTACTTCCATCATTCTCTGCAACCGGCAGGATAGAGGAGAACACTATTTGTGCTCCAGATCCTTCAACCAGTCAGCCAAAGGCCTGAGGTCCCTCTTGAATGACCTCAGACTTCTTGTTGGGACTTCATTGCTGCCCACTTGAAGAACTAGTGCATAATAACCAGAGGGCTGTAACCGGCTGGAGAGTTTCTTCATTATGTCTCTTACCTGGACCCCAGGAAGGCAGCAGACTTCCTCATGGGTTGGGTCTGGTCAGCATTTTAGGTCCTTTTTCCTCTCTGAAGGAAGGCACTGATGAAATCTATCCTTTTATTTTTCTTCACTGAGGCAG
>JAOXXN010000065.1:18713814-18726054 GCA_026770055.1 Myrmophylax atrothorax
ACGCTCTTTATAAGTATCTCTAAATTAGTCTCAGGACCAAACCAAGAAAACTTATCACTAAATGCAATGTAGCCTGGATCTCTTCTGTGGAGTGTACAGTCACAGCTTTCTATTGCTATTTACTTGTTCAGATTCAATCGCAACACAAGTGTCTGAGCTCTTACTGCAATACTATGAATACCATCTCTGTGAATCGGAGCTATGACCTCCTGTATGGAGAGACAGGTTGGAAAGTGGGTGCTACAGGATGGACCTGTCTGACTTAAAAATTGGTCAGTGTGCTGAGACTAAATACAGATAGAAACGAATGACCCCTTCTTATTCTGAGGGCAATGTGCTCATTCTTTGTAGGATTTTTCTGTGGTCTTTCAGTGCTCTCGTTCTCATCAGTTTCTTCCTAAGTTGAGAAGTGGGTATGCTTGTTGAGGTCTAGGAATTCCTGCAGCCAGCAGCACGTAAACAGAAAAGGGTCACAAACTTAGTTGTCATTTGTCATTCCTAATGACACACAATGTTAGGATGTGGTAGAATGAAATACAAAGGCTTTGCTGTACATGAGGAAATGAAGAAACACTATTTTTGTAGCTTACATAGTTTGCAATGTTTAGTGAAGTAAAACCTCTGTCCAACCTACAGCTTCATTACTATTAAATTTCTACCATAAACTGATGGAATTTTCTTCCTAATAAGTGCTCTTGTGAACATTGATGAGGTTCAACACCATCTTCCACACAGCCCGCTGGCTTCGACTGCTCAGGCAGCCCAGTGTTCAAGGGCACTTCAAGATCTTGAACCACAAACATCTCCTCTTTCTCACTGTCCCTGCCTTCAGCACACTCTGCAGCTTACGTGTATTTTGGTCCCTGATGAACCAAGGGAGTATTTCAGTAAGTTTTGAAGAAAGGGTACATTGCAAACTCAGTAAAGGTGAAATTCATGAGTAATACTCCTGATCGAAAGGCTAAGCAAAAAAAGATTTGTTCTCACAGATGATATATGAAAAAGTAAGAATTAGTCTAGGTTTCTGCAGGAGTCATCAGGAGTCT
The DNA here is from genome assembly GCA_026770055.1 of Myrmophylax atrothorax. Classification (NCBI taxonomy): domain Eukaryota; kingdom Metazoa; phylum Chordata; class Aves; order Passeriformes; family Thamnophilidae; genus Myrmophylax; species Myrmophylax atrothorax. Next base: position 18,714,861 of record JAOXXN010000065.1, read on the forward strand.
CAGTATGACAGCTCCTTTGAGCCCTACTGAGGATGCAGTTTGCACCAAATCCCTCACTGAATGCCTAAAATACTTGGGACGTTTGTTGGACTTTGGTCTACAGACAGATTAGAATGAGTAAATATGGAGTCATGTAGCCAGTGGAGCAGTCAACTACCACTTGGCATTTTGCATGTCTCCCTCTGACGAAGAGTCCTCAAAGGCTCCCTTTCCAAAAGCCGACATTGCACATGGTTATCATTACCTATTTCGGTGCTGATCTTGTGAAATATGCTTCATAGGAAAGAGCATGAGAACTAGTAGACAAAACAGCTCTCTGGAGCTGGGTAATCGCTGGTTATAGACCAATAAGATGGGGGTAATAAAAGAGAATTGTTTTGTGGCAGTGAAAAGAAAGTAATTGTACTTAAAGGATCTGCAAACACATGGAATAAAAGTTCCTGCCTATTAAGGAAGAAGAACACAGGGCACAGACATAGGTACTTGAGATATTTTCTCAGCTCACAATCAGATGTAGCCAGAATAGTCTCCTGAGTCCCTATGAGTCTGTAAGGATTAAGCAACTATGTGTAAAAATATCTTCTATTTTCCAAATTACTAGTGGCATCATAAGAAGAAATGGTTTTGTTTTTTAAAACTGTTCTGGGTTTTCTTTCCTTTAGCAGTGAGAAGGTAACTGATTCATATTGTTATATAAAAAAAGAATCCATGTAAAGCTGCCCAAGATGCTATGGTCAAGAATCAGACTGTCTGTGATATAATGATTGCCCCCAAACTTTCTTAATGATTTTAACTGTAACATATAATTATTATTACACAACAGTTTAGAAACTTGCATCTTGATGATGCACTTTCAAAGTATGCTTGGTTAAGCAATTGTCTCATAGATTGGAGGGGCTTTATCAGGGAGTCAAATTCTGACACATTCAAGGGTGCTGTTCTCATCTCTTTTCCAATGACATCTAACATAGTACTCACATAAAAGGCTCTTAATATTCTCAGGCACCTGCCCTGATAGAAGAAGATGAAAAAGTTTTAGAAGACTGAATTAATAGGTAATGAATAAGATATCCTTACAGACTTATCAAAAGTGGAATGAACAAATTGAAATAGATGAAGCTTTTTCCCTCCATTTAGTGACTTGCAGATATCCTTACCTTCTCTAAGACTTTTAATGATGGAGCTGTAATACTTAGTAACAAGAGGTAGAAACTTCTTTTCCTTCTTTAAAATCTCCAATGATTAAATACTTTTGGGTAAGAGTCAATCCAGTAATTTTTTTTTGTCTGCCTGTAGTCGATTCCAATATGCAACACTCACACAAACACCCTGCACTAAGTAGATAGAATCATAGAATCATCTGGAAAAAATCTGTAAGATCTTTAGTTCCAGCCATTAATGCGGCACTTCTGAGTCCAGTACTAAAGCAAGTCCCTAAGTGCCATATCTACATGTCTTTTAAAACCTCCAGGTGTGGAGACTCTGCCACTTCCTTGGGCAGCCTATTTCCTAATATCCAATTTAAACTTCCCTGGTGCAACTTGAGGACATTTTCTCTCATCCTGTCACTTGTAACCTGAGAAAAGAGAGTGACCCCCACCTTGCTGCTGCCTCCTTTCATGGAGTTGTAGTGAGTGATAAGGTCTCCCCTGAGCCTCCTTTTCTCCAGGCTAAACAACCCCAATTCTCTCAGATTCTCCTCCAAAGACTTTCACATCCCTTGTCTCCTGTACAGGCTTTCTTGCCATACTTTTTAAAATAGGAAGTCAAAGATTTGCCCCAATTTCAGCCAGTTTTGTTTGCTAATCTTCATTGCTCCTGATTTAATCCTTCAACATGCAAAGCTATATGAATTTGGCATGTATGTGTATTTTGTCAGTAGGTACAAGTGAGTGACTAGGATTGTCTTGCAGCAAATGAGGGGCAGTTCATGCCAAGAGCCCTACACTGGGCTACCTGCACCTTCTGTGCCTGTGGGTTTTGCCCTGTGCTGCAGTAGATTGCTTTTTGCAGGAACATGTGCACGGCCTGAGAACTGGTGTGCCCAGGGCTGCCCTTCCCCAGACCGCGGACTATAAACAGCATACCCAAGGCATCAGCCTTCCTTTATGCTAAGACACATCTTCAGTATTAAAAATATCATGAAGATTTAAACATTGAAGATAAAAAGAAAAGAAGAAAAAAAATCCTCAGCAGCTGAAAATAGACGTTATAAGGATATTTGCTAACACTCCCTTACTAGAACATTGTTAAAGTAGACACAATTCCATGGTAATAAATCACCTGTTGGGGAAAACTGCTGTTTGAAATAGTCCAAAACCATTTTTATTGGTTTTGTAGGTGAAATCTGTTCCGGTCACATTGAGGACTGAGATATGCACTTGTACAAGGGAGCTGAAAGTAAGAACTGAAGGAAGCAAGTTTTTTTCCCTATTTCTGACTCCTTTAGCCTCCATCCTAGGGATCTGCCACAAACCCTGCAGTTGCCGTAAGACTTGGCTCTCCTGTACCCCAGATAGATAATTGGAGATGATATTTTTGTCTGTTTTACTGGGTACAGGCTTATGATTTTATTGAAAGAAGCTTCTCTGTCCAGGTCAGCCAGTCGGAAAAATTAAAAGCAAAAATAAAAGAGAGAGAGAAAAAAAAAATTATGAAGATAGATAAATAAATAAGGAGGAAGAGAAGGAATAGTGGAAGAGGAGTATCAGGATCACAAACTTTATGTCGTAGGTGTTTGAGACAGTCAGATCTGGTAGTCCACAGGGTCTGCCTGCCTTTCAGGATTGCCATGGTTGGGCTCTGCAGAATTCCCTGGTGCCCACATGCACAACAGCCATGTTAGGCAAGTTTATTGCTTCTAGTGCAGCTGCTCTGTGGTGACTGTACTGCCTGTTTCCAGTAATACCATAGTTCAGTGTTTCACATCTTCTGTCTTTTACAAACAGTTCTACATAACCGACTGAGTTGCACTTTTAATCCTTGGACAACTTGCATGTAAGTTTTTATATGTCAGTTGATTCCCAGTTGCCAGGGAACTTTCTTTCTAAAATTCCTTTATTTCATACCAATTAAAAAAGAACGAGGAAAAAAAAACCAAACCAAAAAGAGGAAAGAACCGCTTGAAATACCTACAGTTCCAAAGAACAGAAATTTTGAATTTCAGCCAGCTTTGCTTAGAAGTTTCTAGCTCATTTTCAGGATCATACATAGGTCAAGGGCAGCTTGTTTGATTTCATACTTTAAGTGCAGATTTAATTGTATGGCTAACATCATTCAAATCTCAACTAGTAAGATAATAGCCATGATGCATAGAAGAATCTTAGTTTCAGTCTGAACAGGTCTTTTTTTTAATAGAGAATTCTTTCCCATACTTAATACCTTCTCTCTGTCCTCAAAAGCCCCACATTCAACCTAACTCATCTGCATGTTGACAGATTTGCTGGAGACTTGATGCAATGGATAGCAATGGAGTTTGAGCTGGAAGATATGAGTTGGACTGACTTCTCCATTGAGTCGTTGTATGACTTAAGTGAATAATTTCAGCTCTGTGCCTCAGTTTTCCTGTTTGTAATATAGACACACTGCTAGTTCCTTCCTTCGTTTCTATGCTTTGTGCTATGCTTTGCTGTCTGTGTGGACTCTTCCTTCTCTGCTGTATGGTGTCAGTGATTCAGGAGTTCGTCCATCACCATAAATGCTATTACAGTAGAAGAGCCCTGTAGGCTTAATTTTCAGAAGAATTTAAAAGTAGCTCAGTTCCCAGATGAGTACCTACTTCTCACGGACGTTTTTTTTTTTTAAATAGTAGATTAAGAGTTAGAGTGTGTATAGGTTCATATGGGAAAGCGAACCCTCCCAGTCCTTCAGGTTTTCTTTATCTCTCAAGAAAGTTCCTTTAGTCTTTACACTTAATTTGCAGATTATTCCTGGTAATTTTTGATCCACTGTGTCTCAGTTGATTTCTCTTTAATATTTTGTATGACAACTTTTCTGATGTTAATCTTGGAAGAGTGGGTTACTTTGACTGTTTGAGGTTTCTGTTGATCGAAAAGAATGGTATTGAGCTCTTTTCTGACACCAGGTTATTCCACAGCAAAAGAGTATTTATGAAGCAGGAGGGACTTCACGTAAGAAATGAAAAAGGACATTTGTGCAAAACCCAATGGGAAAAGCTCTATCGTCAAACCGGCCCTGGCAGTCAAGGCAGATGCCAGGCTTTGCTTTTTTTGTTTATATTCCAACAAATCAAAGCTGACCTGTGTTGTTATCGGAGTAGAGCAGCAGGTGCAAAAAAATAACTCTGCTGCCAAATCAAACGAAAGGGTAAGACTAATACCCTCTGGGAGGTATTGAGAAGATAACAGAGAGCCATGCCAGCAACTGAATTAACGGCTCTATTTACGGTGGGTTTTACTTAATAGCCTGCTCCTAACACTGGCACATAAATACTCCATTGTGTTGTTTAACGCAACCACTGGAGAAATCAATGGAAACAGGATGGGCAGCTCTGGCTGTGCCAGGTGAGAAGGAGCAATACCACGGAAGTGTTGCTCCTCTAATCACAGGCAGGAGAGAGACAAGGAAGGTGTTCTTGGCTTTTACAGAAGTGGAGAGACATCATTTCCCACAACTTCTTGACTTACCTGTAGAAGGTGACAACAGAGCAAGGAAACTTCATTTCCCCCTTTTCTGGTCTCTTTTTATGAAGTCAGAGAGCATAAGTGAGCCACAACATATATATTAAGTACTGTCCCAGTGCCATGTGGCTCTGGGAGGCACAGGGCCTCCTCAAAAGTTCTGGATGCGGGGGGCAAGTGAGCCTGCTCCTACACCCAGGAGTAAAGCAGACAGGTCTTACTCTTTTCTTGACAAAAACAATATAAAGAAACTGCCTGGATACAGCTGGGCTCCAAGTAAATGTTTACTAAAAACACACAAACATGCAAGACTGGATGACAGTCAAAGCAATGGTCTGACAGCAGCTTTCTGAAATCAGGTCAGTGAGCTCCACTGAGTTATTTCAATGACAGCCACCCACTTGGGGACACCTTCTTTTGCAAAGAGATGCCCACCCTAAGGTACTTGGTATTCTGGAGAGGAATGCAGGGCAAACAGCATCCTGGATGGAACACTGCCTCTGCTACATCTCGTCTTTGAAATGATTTTGCTAACATGTCTACAAAAAAGTGTGATCAGACTGTGGCTAGTCACACAGTGGGTTGTAAAAAGGTATGAACACTGCTATTGACTGGGTTAAGTTCCCAGGAAGCTACCTAGTTTAGGATAAAATGTTTTTTGCTTAATTTCCAACTTCTCTGTCCTAGATAATTTGTGATGTGACCCTCATGTTATTAATACAGAAGGACAATCAGTTTGTTTATTGAATGTAAATGTAAATTTAATATAAAACATGGTAGTTTCAATGGGAAAATTTGCACATTCCAGAAGATGCTTTCCTGTTTTGGGTCTCCATCCATGTTCTCACTCAGAAACCAGCCCCAAAGAGGAACCCTGCAGTTTCCAGGCAGATGCCCTTTATTAAGGCAGTATATATGAAACAGATTTTGCAAAAAGAAAAAGAGAAAAAAATCTTTTTTAAAAAATTATTTTTAAAGTAGGAAAATAGTGGTTGTTAATGTTGAAAACCAGACTAGTCCCATAACAAAAGAGAAGTGCTGGTGGTGACAGTGTTTAAAATGAACTTCCACCTGAAATACTGGCTGCTGCAGCAGCATATATCTGAGTAGCTGTTATGTCAGCAACGATTCAGCAGCTAATGGAGCCAAACATGAACACAAACACAATTATTATTGTTACTATTGTCATTATTCACTAACAACTGAACAGTCACACGGGCTGTATTAGCAGTATGCAAAACAGTTCCCTCGCTGGCTGTTAGTCTTTAAAGCAATGCAAAGAGAAGGTGTCGTGGAAGGTAGAGGGAAGTGGTTGGGGAAATAGAGCCAAGGGAAAAGGAGAAGGTGTTAGAACATGATGGTAATATTTTGTTAGCTGATGAGGTTCACGCGTAATTATAGACGTGTGGCTTGTCAAGTTAAAGGGCCATCTAGAGTGCTTTTTGGCCATTTGTATATTTAGTGTATTGTAAGCAAAAGAAATGTGTTTAGCAAAAGGAGATTAGGGAGATGAGCTGGCTCCTGGTTAGAGGAAGGATGTACCAGAGAGATAGGAAGGACATGAAAGGAGGTGTGGAGCTGTTCCATGAGGTGTGGTATTAAGTGCTGAAAGAAGAATAAAGAGCAAAGGCAGTTTTTCACATTATTGTGTTTCCAAGACTCTGTATCCCTGAGGCTAGCCTGATGAATCTATGGCAAATGACTTCTAAATATTCAGGAAAAAATGGTAGACCCAAATTATCATGAACTTGCTGAGGTGGTGCAGACAGTACTGAAAGCAGTGCCAGCTCTGAAAAATAAAAAAAGAAAATAGCTCGCCTTTTTTATTTTTTTGCCCAATTTATAGTGAGTCTATCTACTTTTCCCAAACATTCTGATAATACATTAATCCAAATATGACCCAAACATCTGTCACAAGAAAGAAAACCAGTTTTGACTCACTTTTGTCTTAGCTTTATGGCTAGCAATTTCACTAATATTATACAGATCTGTACACAGAACTTCTGCAAAAGGAGAATGAAGTTTTTGACAGTAAAATAAATGATGATATAATTTTTTCCAATTCAAAAACTAATGGCATGGCAGGAAGATGCACATCTAGCCTGTAATGTGACAAGAAAGCATGGATCCACAATACTGGATCCTTGTTAAGTGACGGATTCCATTTCACTGTTTTCTCTTCTAAGGTAACATGACTATGGGTAAAATTTGCAGCAGTACAAACCTTTGGTAGTTAGCACTGTCAGACACATCTATGCCTGAAGTCGGTTTGCTTTTGATTTAGAAAAACAAACAAACAAACAACTCCCCCCTGTTAAAAGTCTCCCTTTTATTTTCATTTGATTAATGAGTGCCTTGAAAATTGAAGTCATTTCATATGAAGATTATTGGGAAAAAAAGGGGTCAGAGAAAAACCAACCTATGAGATTTTGCAAATCGTCAAGTAATTTTTTTTTTACATTCATAAAGTGAACTTTGTTCTCTCTCAAAAAGGAAACCAAACTATGGTTTTGTCTTTAAATTACATCGTTTAAAGAGAGATAAGAACCAAACCCAAACCCTGGAGCGGCGGGATAGCTCAGATACAGATCTAGATCCTAACTTTTCTACCCAAGGTTCTCTTTAGTTAAAATATATATGCAAGATTTTGAGGCATCCATATGAACATGTTAAAACAACCACCACATATCTCTTACAAAAGTTGCCTTGTAGTGCATCGTGAAAATAAGATCTTCAGTAATAAAATATTCCAATCAAGCTTTATTTGATTTTGTTTATCATGATCCTATCTGTAATGTAGGTAAATGTTAAACACTCCTTTTCTATTCATCTTCCTTTTTCTGGTCTTTCAGTTTACCTTCACGTATACATTTAATATACAAGGTTCAAAGAAAACAAAAGAATAAACCAAACTCTTCCTTTCCAAAAGCCCACAACAGTAGATGATCAGGGTTTCAATGCAGTCTCTGAAAGCTCACCAAGAGTCAGTTTTGCACAAGCGAAGGTGGGTTTATGCGTATGAATCACAGCTGTATGCACCAAAAATACAGAAGCATAGGAATGTGTACTTCAGAGAGGTGTGGAAGTGAAAAAGATTGTCCCCAGAGCCCCAAACCAGAATCCTGAATACAAACAATATTGGAGATTATTTAGAAAATTTTCTTATAATTTCATGAACTTCACACTCACAGTGTGATTCAGTAAACACATTTCATTACTATGGCCCAAAGGTACATGTGATGGACTAAAAATGAAACGCATCAAACATTCAGCATGTTTTATAACAAATATTTAGTGTTATCAGAGTGTGTCTTTATATGAACTTTCTTCAAAGCTTTCTAAGCTCTTGCAATTGTATTAGTGGTGAGTCTTGAGGTTATCATCAAACGGGTCAAGCTATATATGCTGCTATCTGAATGGTACCTTGTAAGTCATAGCAAAGTGGTCCAAAGTTGAGCTTTTTGTTGTGAAGTGAATCCTTGTGAATAATCTGCCTGCAGAGGAATTGTTTCTTTTGAGGCTTCTCTGTGCTTAATAGGCACTAAATTAAACATATGGAAACAAGGTAGTGTGTGATAGCTGTATGTGGATCTACATGGCCAGAAGAGATGCTGACACATTGTAGAGAAGTTTCACATCTGAAACTGAGCTGGGGAAAGGATGATATCTTACCTGGGAGTTTGGCACAGGCACCAAGGATGAACCTGAGACCTTTACAAATTAGACAGATAAAGATCACAGGGCAATTTTTGGGTCAGCCATAACTGTATGTATAGGCACACTGGCTCAGAGTAACACCTTGAAGCCCTGGTAGCAATACACTTTAAATGAAAGGGGAAAAGAAAACCCATAACAGAAGATAACAGAAGACTCAAAGCTCACACTACCATGCAAACAGGATTTTAACATTCATATATTCATTTTGTGCCTGCCCTTACCACCACCAGAGATGTAAAATAGATGTTTGGAATGCAAAGCAGCTAATTGATCATATACATTAAAAGTACAATGCATTATGTTTCCAAAGTAGCCGTATGTGTAAAACATGTCCTCATGCTGTATTGTACCTGTCCTTTGTTTCTGATGTCTTGAAAACTCTGCCCACTTTGTTGTCTTCTGATTTTTCAAGAGATGTATTAAAAATCCAGATTTTGTTACTCTGCAGTTGCAATTATCACTTGGTATTATTTATTTTAGATTACTGTTGAAGTCTTTGACTATAATCCAAGGTGCAGTAATGATCTCAAATACTTAACATACTCTGTAGATACTTGTTCCATAAACTCCAAACCCTGAAAAGCAGGGATTGTGTCTTCACTGTGTACATAACAGACTTCAAAGAAAACAGGCCCAGGTGAAATCTACATTTGAAGTTCAGCCATGATGGTAAAAGGGGAAAAATGGGGAAGAATCCCATAGGTAAATACACCAAAAGAGATCCACCCTTTTGGACATGCCAGGAGGAGCTGCACTGAGCTTGTCTCAGCTAGAAGTCACTCTTAGACTTTGCATAACTTACAGGTGGAGTCATGGCTTAGTAGTTTCAATCAGTTTTGCCCTAGACATCACTTTTGTGTTTTTCACAGAGTGCATGGCCTTACAAACAAGAGGACTGTAGGCCCCTTTCCCCTGTGGGCTCCCCCCTCTTCGCTGCCTTAGTTCAGTTCAGAGTCATGACATAAGAAACTATACAAATCAGTATCAGAAAAATTACTCCAGTTGTACTACTTTGGGATTCATTCACCTTCTCTGTACTACTTATTTGCCTTTCATTTTGTGTTCAGAACTTTCCTGTCATTTAATAGGAGCTGTTCTTAAAAGATACTGGTTCAAAGAAAAGAAAAATTCATTATATGGATGTTAGGACTCACTGGGTTGAATGTGGAAGTGGAGATCAGAGTAACTTATTTTCAGAGCACACCTGTAGTGCAATAAAATAATTTGCATAGAGTGCACTATACAGTGTTCAAAGTTCAAGGATTTGTAAGTAAGTTTTTCTGCAATGTTGGATTTGCTCCATGGGCAGGCCATGGCTCCTTGCTGTTTCTATTACCGCTGTTTACTCAGAGTGGTCAAGTGGTCAAGGAAGGCAAGAAGAGCAGAGCAAATGACCTCCTGTTACTCCCAAGTTGCTGGGTTGTGACTTGGCCAAAGCTCCTTCAGATACCAGTGAGAGCTTTCACTAAGAGAGGTCTTCAGGGTTTGGTCTTTGAGTACCACCTGATATACTGAATGTAGGTGAAAGATTATTTTTTTAAAAATGCCTTCATCCCTTCTCATAGGACTCTCTCTAGACAGAATTTTACTGAACACAACTATATTTAACTGTTGATTGAGTAAAGTGTTATTTGCTTCCTCTCATACCTGTGCAGTGTTCTTAGTGGTGTTATAAGACTATACTCCGGAGACAGATGCTCTTCAGTGAAACAGAATGAAAATGTGTGTACAGACACCTGAAATGCACAGACATAGAGGTGTATGTGTGTATTTATGTGTATAAAAATACATGTGAGTATATACACATATGGTATGAAATGTGCTTTCATTTATAATGTACTAGGTCTTAGTAAAGGCACATATCTTAAAATCTTCATACTGTTTTCCAAAATCTCAGCTCAGCTAGAATCCCTTTGTAGCATGGTTTCCTGAGGAAATGAGGCTTTTGTGGTTATTTGGTCTGTGTTTTGGCTTTTGCATTTGGCCTGTAACAATTTTTGAGTTTCATCACCAATTTTAATTAAATTTGATATGGGGGTAGAAGTCCCAGCAATATGAAGTTTTTGTAGGATTAATGAAAACTGGCTGCCAAATACAGAAAGAAAATCCACTTATACTCAATCTGAAAGAAAGAGCAATGCTTGAGCTCATTCTTTTGAGACAATGAGATATTATGAATGCCCCAACCGTGGGAAAAACTTCAATCAGCACTCACATCCTACTAGACACTGGAGAATCCAACCACAAGATACACATTCATAGGAAACCAGACTTCATTAATCCCACCATTCACTTTGATTCATGGAATATAATTAAAAAAATACTGAACATCTTATGTGTCCTTCCCCTTGAGGTTTCACACCCTTTTACCAGGTTTATCTGTACACAAGGGAGATTTGAGCATTTGGCCCTAAACTAATGTAGAACATGCTGCTTTCGATATCCTGACTCAAAATCTTTCCAAGTATGGGATGAGACACTGCTGTAAGCATAAATCAGCCATGAACTTGTATCAATGAAAGGCATATACAGAATGAAACTGAGAAAATCACAGTTCAGTTTTCATAGGGAAAATATTCTTGAGCATGATGCAAAGGTGTGGAAGTTACATTAGTAGGACTTTATACTCACCCTGAACAAAGGGCTAGAATGATTTCCGAATAAGGAACACTCTTGCATTAAGATAAAGGAGGTGAGCTGACAATTTTCAAGTCACCAAAAACCCAATTCCTTGAATAATACACAGAACTTTGAGAAAATTGGGGTTAAAGCTAAATCCAGTGATATTCCTGTAATTAATGTCATATCGTAAATTCTTCCTCTCATGCACAATTGTT
>JAOXXN010000065.1:18735801-18746916 GCA_026770055.1 Myrmophylax atrothorax
GACAGCTTTTTTTTTTTTTACCCCCACATTTCTAACTCCCTCAGTGCTCAATATTCTCCTCTGTGCTAAAAGATGTTCTTTTAGTGATCTGGTTTTCCTTTTGGTCCTTTGTTTTTAGATCCATCATTAATGGTGTCCTGGAAGGAAGAGAATTATCTTTATGACAGTGGCTATGGCAGCACAGTAGGTAACTAACATCACAGTATTTCATGTGTTTCTGAGATGGTTTTATTGTTTGAGGCTATTAGTTTAAATGTCTTCTTTTTAATTCCCAGAGTTATTGGACAGTAAAACATTCTGTCGTGCTCAGATTTCCATGATGACACCTAGTCACCAATCTTCTGGTAAGGGACTTGTAATTATATTTTTAATTGTTTGTCACTTGTTTCAGAGCTACCAACATGTAATAGTCTCTGTGGTCTTCTGTTGTAGGATTGAATCTGAACGTCCAGTAATTTTAAACCAAGCAATGCTGATTCTGACAGATTTAATAGCTGTCATTATTACAATATCTTGCTTTAAAGAAATGCTTCTCTCTTTTCCATGTCAAGAGAAAGATGATCCAATAATCTGTAATCTCCATATATCTTCTAAAGTGACTGAGTCAAAAGGGGCAGATGTTACTGTCAGAGAGATGAGACATTCCAGCTACAACACGCTTGCATGTGGTGCAGCAGGGTATGGGCAAACGAGTGCCATATTCGTCCCCAGAAGCGGCTGTGTTTCCCCAGTGAGCGAGTGATTCATGCTGAGTAGGTAGATGGGTTTGGGGCCAGGGTTTGGGTTGGCCCAGGGAAGCTGTAGGGCAGGCACCAAGCCCTGTGCCCAGCTGCACCGGCAGAAGGGCCTTCCACTGGAGCCTGTCCCAGCTGGAGGCAGGGTGGTCACCAAACACCTCCTCATTTCCATGAGGGAGAGTTAAAATTTGCCTGCTAAAGGGCAGGAGAAAGAGCAACCCCATTTGCTGTAGTGCCTGGTGAAAGTCCACTCTGGTCACACATCAGGGCACTCTGTGGGCCCTGACCCAGGGGCAGGCACCAGAGACGGAGGTGAGAGAAGAAGGCAATGGGAAAAGAGTGGAGCAGAGATGGCAGGTGAGCAGGAGAGGCAGGTTCTTCTTAGCAGGCTGTTAAGTAAGAAGTTCTTAGGGAGAAAGCAGTGGAAGTCCTGGGAGGATAAGAAAGGAAAGCACATTGCTGTAGACACAGCCTTGCAGGTGCTATCTCTGCACTGTGGCCAACCCTGTCCTTCTGTTTGTGGACAGCAGTCACAGCCTCTGTGCCTGGCCCATTCTCTGCTTCTTCCAGCCCAGCTGGACTTGCTAAGTGATGTGCAGTTTAAACTAATACACTCAGCTATGAATTTAAAAAAAAAAAAAAAAAGGGAGAAAACCTGACCAGAAGGAAACCACTAAACCTTAGAAAACCTCACCCAAACACTCTATTTGCTTTCTCCACCCACTCATAAGATGGCTACCAGGATTTCAGAGCTCTCTGTCCAGACCCTGGCATGGTGTGTTTATCCACTGACTTCTTAAGCCTAGAGCTAGGGTGGCACACCAAGGGCACAGCCTTCTGTAAAAACTGAATTTGTATATCCCGTAAAAAAATGGCTCATTCCTGAATCATATGCAAATAATGTGTAACCTTTTGTCAAAAGTTTTGCAAGACAGCTTTGTTGAAACTGCATCATAACTCTTTTCATCTGTCAAGCCCCAGCCTCCTAACATGACATGTTTGAAATCAGTCTCCATCATGTAAGAGCTGTGGCAGAACAGGAGGCTATTTACACAACTGAAATCCAGAATAAATCACCGGGTAGGCAGAAGGCAACTGAACTTCCAAGAATAAATCCAGCTAAGTGGAGCATAACAAACATTTGCAAGCCAATTGTGGGATTTTAAAATGAGAAGGATTTATATGAGGGCAAGTAAAGAATTGGGTCCTGCAGTCCTTACCTGGAATTCCCACAGGCTTTTAATAACATCAGGAGAATCATAATCTGAGGAAAGGTAGTGAAATAAACCTCATTTTACTTTCCCCCACACCACACCTCCCTCCAAGCCAAGTGAGGTTCAGCCTAGTTCCTGCTCTTTGAGAGTGGGAAGACGAAATGACTCAGAGCACGTTTGCTGCTTGGGGGTCAAGGACAGTAATTTATCAGGCTCAGAATAGTAGAGGTTAGGCTTATCCCCACGGACTTGTTCAGTTTATGTTTCCAGTTATGTATGAATAAAGCAAGTGTGTGAATAACTTTGCATCTACCTTTTCACATGCAGTTATTGCAGTAGCTTGTGCAGATCTGACAAGTTTCTATGCAAATAAATATTTCCTGTGAGTCATTTTCCCATGCAAATGCCTTGTTTCCATGAAAAGTATGATAATTGTGCATTCATAGAAGCTGGGAAAACATGCGTGGGACCTTAAGCTTTGCTTTATGGGATTCAGGGACAAAGTATGCTGAAAAGCAAACACAGAAGGGGCTCCCTCTCAGGACTATCCCACAGATTTTGTGAGACTTAGAGCAATCAGATGAAAGCCATTCATTAGGAACAAGAGCAGAGCCAGGCTGCGGCGGTTTGAGGGCGGGAGGGTTGAACGTGCAGACTGTGAGGTAGGTTACAGCCGTGAACAGGCAGAACTTTTTTTTCATTTCTGAAGAAACACTTGTGCCAGAAGCCCTATTCCTCCTCTGGCTGGCTGCAGGTGATAAAGTACCATTGATGAGAAATGGCTTGTTTCTATGGCTCTGAGCCACAGAAAAATATATGCGTGTCCAGCTGCCAAAACCTCCTACTAGCGCAGCCCCTTTCCCCCACCCTGCCCCCCTGAACAACAGCACTCTGCCAGTTCATTATGTTTCAGTCAGGTAGGTGTTCTGTGCAGTGGTACCAGCACATACATTTCACATTAGATCATCTCTTCAGAAACAAATAAGCCCCCAAAGATACGTGCTTCTGCAAAGACTAAGACATAATGGCACAATTCAGGTTTCCTTTTATAGATGCGATCATCTTACCTCTTTCTCTCTCACACATAACATGGGATGATGTATTTGTTAATCAAATTTAGGTTTCAAAAGCCAAATGTTTACCTCTGCATTCATTCTTTATTCATCAATGGTCTCTTTGAGAAGTGTGCTGATTAACATATAGTACAGAAAAGAAAACTCTCCCTCCTCACTTAGGTTACCTTCCGAAAAGTGATTATCTTTAAAAGAGATATTTGTTCTTTTTTGTGGTTTTATTTCTTTCAACCTGCTAGTCAATGGAAAGCCTTTAATCAAATTTACAAATAGACTTCATTTTCCTTTTCTGCAGACTCTTCAGATGCAAAAAAATTGCAAGATCATACTCCAAAGTCCCACACCAAGAAGCACAGTAAGTCAACATCCATGTTTATAATGGTTGGTTAGCTGATTGAAGGAAAAAGGAACACATGAAAAGCAAATCTGGGAGGGAAGAGGAAGCATATTGAAAGCAAAATTGGTTAGATCATTATTGTGATTGAATTTTCCAAGGATGTGACTGTCTAGTACTGCTTGTTTACATTATTTTTGGCTCAATATTGTTAAATTTTTCCAACTGTTTTATTGGTGAGGGCTTGTGAGGAAGCAACCAGAAACCAGCTGCCTCTGCCCTATGTTGGGCTGGGCTGGTGGACCAGAGTAAAGGAATTATAAAGGAAGACCTGGGATTAAATCAGGAAGGCCTGTTGAGGGCATAGTCACACTCATGCCTGTGCCTGCCAGGTGCAGCATCCACCACAGACCCTGCTCAGCATCTTCTTGCAGAACTTCTCACGCACAACATCACAAGCAAGCACCTGTCCCTCTACCCTTCCACCTTCTCCTCCTATATGACAGTCTCTCCACTCCCCTCACCTGCATTTTCTGCTAGTTTTTATTTAACTTGACTCTGAAGGCAGGTTACCATAATTTTGATTTCTGTACATAGTTCCATTAATGTATTTTACTAAGATTCTTGTGCTGAAAACATCTTGTGCATGTCTTTTGAATCCTGTGTAATTCCATATTTATAATAGAAAACCTCAATATTGATTGTTCACTGCATTTTGTGGTACTCAGTTTCATCTTGTCCCAATTCAGTCTCTTCCTGACTCCTTTCCTTACTCTGTTCTGTCATTTTGCCCAAACAGAATTCCTGAACTTCATATCTGCACACAGATATCTTATTTCCTTATTTGTGTGCATAGTAGGGTTGTTATTAAAGATAGGACTGCTGAAGACAGACCTGAAAAGAAGTGAGTCAGGAGACCCTGATTTGTTCACCTTGGAAAGAGAAGGCTGAGGGGTGCCCTCCTCATAGTCTACAGCTTCCTCCAGGGGAGCTGCAGGGGGGTGGTGCTGACCTTCTGGTGATCAGCTGTAGGATGTGAGGAAATGAAATGTAGCTTTGTCAGGGGAAGTTCAGATTGGACAACAGAGAAAGGTTCTTCACCCAGAGGGTGGTCGGTCATTGGAAGGGGCTCCCCAGGGATGTGGTCACAGCACCAAACCTGACAGAGCTCAGGGAGTGTCTGGACAATGCTTATTTATATGGCTTAGTTTTGGGAAGTCCTGCAAAGAGTAGGGAGTAGGACTCTGTGCTCTTTATAGGTGCCTTCCAACTTGAGATATTCTATGATTCTAAGAACTCAGTCACAGCCTTGGCATATGGAACAGGTCACATTGGTGGGCTGGGCTAATCTCCTACATTTCCAGTTTCTTCAGTACTGCTCTGTATCATGATCATTAAGTATGTTACCAATGTCCTGATAGGCTAGGTCCACCACATTTTACTGGTTCTAGAAAAACATTACAATAACAAATAAAAATACTGGATTAGTTGACTGAATTTTAATTTTACTCATGTTGCACTGTATACCATTTTCAAGTTACCTTCACATCTTTGACTGGCTTGTTTCCTTCTTAATTTGGCCTAATTGCATACTTTTGAAGTCAGACCAAAGGACTGCTGTCTTTCTGGCTCACCTTGTCACTGTTTGTTATTCTTCATTCATAAACTACTTCATCGGATTTGTTGCATTAATTTCATCTTTTTTTTTTTTTCTTTTTGACCTGGGCTTTCTGGTACCATCTCTATAGTAACTCTGGGATGTATTTGTGTTTAAACTTCAAGGCTCTACCTGTTGAACTTGCAGATCTGTTTTTGTCTTTTTTATACCATCGTCAAAATTTAATATGCTTTTCACATACAATTTTGCCAGTTTTGCCACTGTCCCTCTACACCTTCATACTTACTCATTCATGTGGAATGGCATTTCACCTCCTGTGCCTTCTGTCTGTCTTTTAAATGCATGGAGGTTCAGTGCCTGCTTCACAATAATCTTGGCTGTTTCATTTACCACACAATAATATCAGGTTACATGCTGTGCTGTAGAAGAGTATCAGGAAAAATGGGCAAATGAGGTGAGGGGAAGGCTTAAACATGTTCTCTTCAGGGCAGAAACAGTGTCAAAGGCAGAAGGAAGCAGTGGGTGGTTTGGACTCTGCTTCCCCTGGTTGCTGGGGCTCCTGCCTGCCTGCCACAGGGCTCAGACTGCCTAAGGCCGCCGCTTACCTCCAGCTCCGTGTAGGGCCTGCCAGTGATTTTTACCTGTATATCTCTGAGATGGGGGTCCTGTGCCTCAGAAGCTGTGGCCTATCCCTACTGAGTGTACCTAAGATAAAAATGGCAAGCATAGCCCAGAGAGCTCTTGAGACACTCCTTCCTGCCCCCTTTCCTCTTTCAGACCCTCGAGGAACTCATCTTTGGGAATTTATTCGAGATATTCTTCTCAATCCTGAGAAAAACCCAGGATTAATCAAGTGGGAAGATCGATCAGAAGGTGTCTTCAGATTTTTAAAATCTGAAGCTGTGGCTCAGCTCTGGGGAAAGAAGAAAAACAACAGCAGCATGACTTACGAGAAACTCAGCCGGGCTATGAGGTGAGCTGAAATGGTGCTGAGGAAAATTGCAGCACATACACGGACTAACTGAGTGAAGAATCTCTTTGACTTTTAAAAAGGATTTGTCAACAGCACCACTTGCTGTCTTTGACAGCTGACTCTCTCCCACTAATTTTGAGATTGTAGGATTATGTTCTTTTTCTTTTCTTCTCCTCCTGTTTCCATATACTATAATATATGTAACATAAACAATTGTTTATATATATACATATATATATATTCTCACAAGAGTATGTGATAAATGTAGCAGTATGCTTTGCCCTGAAATAAGGTGAACTTCAAACTCAGAAGCTAATTAATACAAAGTAAAAAGAAGACTTACATATTTCCTTTTCTGTCACTCAGTTATAATGATCTTAGGTATTATATGTAATTCTCAACAGAAAATAAAGACTTTTTAAGATATCCAAGGGATTGTCTAGTTGGCTGAGGCCTTTTAACACTTGGGTTTTTTTATTTTAACAGATACTATTATAAAAGAGAAATCCTGGAGCGTGTGGATGGTCGGAGATTAGTATATAAATTTGGAAAGAATGCCCGTGGTTGGAGAGAAAATGAGAATTAAATATATCAAGAAATAACACTTAAAACACATGGATGTAAATATTCAAAGACTATTTTCTTATATTTATGTACCAAACTGGGGTGAAAAAACAATTCTACTTCTGTCGGGAAGAAAGAACATTATCATTATTGGTGTTAAAATTATTTTATTTGAAGTATGTCCTGTATGGGGAAAAAATGTACACAGTTTTCTGTGATATAAGTTAACATTATAGAATTATGATTGTTTTTCCCTTCTTGTGAAGTTTTCATCTTTTTTTTTTTTTTAAATCATACAGGCATAATGTGATTTATGAGTCATACAAAGAAAGGGAAGGAGCTAAATACTAGGGCATTTAGGGAGTATCATAATCCACTTTGGAAGGCAACTATAAGTGGAGGAAACAGTAAAGCATCTCTGAGCCAAGTAGCCTTCTTCCATAGTCAGCTGTTTCATAGCTTTCATTGACCAATACCACTTTTTCCTTCCCTTCTCTGATTTCTGAGTATTTTAGTACTTTGCTGGCTTTTCAGCTGCTTTTGTTGAATTAGACAGTGTGTTCCTCTTCAGCTGGTTTATCCCAGCCACAGAGAGCAGTGGCTCTGCAAGGTGGCTGGCAGCTTTTATTCGGAGAACCCATACTACCTCCACCGCTGCGACCTTCTTTTGTGGGCAGAAGTTTAGGACCAGACCTTACCTGCTATGGACTATCCTCCCTAACCTCCAAAGAGCATCCAGCTCATCCTAGGAAAAGGGCTATTTGTTTTTAACTAATATTGAGGTGAACTGCAGGAGGAGAGTCAGTTTTGGAGACTAAAGGATTCTGAAGGAAGATTATTGTTTTGTGATGGGGCAAACTTACCAAAAAGCACTGGTTTCCCAGTAGGAATGTTGATACTCCCCAGACACTCTTGCACTCCTAATTTAAGCATTCGAGTATGTACCAGATGGAACAGTGGGCAAGCTGAACATATATTAACCCCACAGCATGAGGAAGTGGTCTCCCCAGTTTCTTCAAGCTGTATGGTCCTCCTAGCAGGTCAAGTCTCACTGGGGCAGATACTTTCAAAAAACCTTTGAGAAAAGCAAAGCTACACTGTATGCAAAATATTAGATGCCTTTGTTTTTCTCAATTCTAACTCTATACTTACTTGTATTTGTCAGTTGTGCTTGGAATAAACCCCATCAACATAAAGATCCTGAGAGTTTGGGAACATTCAGATCTGGGGCAACTTTGGGTTCACCTCTTGCAGTGCTGTGCAGAGACTACATGTTCATTGGCAGCTTTTTCTTTCTTCAAGTCACAAATGCTTCCTGCTGGCACTAAGCACATGAAGGACATGGGGAAACAAAAACTACTTCAACAGGTCACTAAGTATGTGAGATGTGGGAGTTGAGAAACAGGATTTTCTTGGTGATGTTAATAGGGGTGAAACTAAGATCAATACCCACTCACTTTTTCAGGGATGGGGAATTTGGAACACAATAACAAGGGATGAGAAGTCCAAGATAAAAAGAAAGAAAGAAAGAAAAAAGATAATAAGATTACATCAATCCGATATCCTTTTTCCCAGGCATCCCCTGGGTTTGAAACCATATTAGATTGAAATGCAGCAAGGTACAGCTGGAGGTTGCAGGATATTTTTGTTTGCCTTTAAGAGAAATAGAGGTGAAACCAAGAGACAACAGAAGTATCAATATGAAGGGTATAAAATGTGCTTAGCAACAATTTGTAGGCAAACATGAGAGCCTAACTTGTTATCTACACATGTAGGGCATGTTAAACAATAACATCACCTCCTACACTGTGTATGCCAGAGCTGTCACCATCAATTACCCATACATGACAATTTTTAGTTTTCATAACCTGGGTGGAGAGAGGTTGATCTTATTTACAAATAAAATAATAAGCCTGTGTACTTCAAAGTATTTTTTTTCTCTCAGTCTATCTCTTTTTTTTGGGGTTGTTTGTTTTTGTTTTCCTGACTGTGCTAGCCTTGCTTGCTTTTGTGCCACTCAATTTCCTTTATTAACTTAATTTGCTACATTCCATTTCCTTTACCATAATTTTGTAGTTCATATAACAAGAATCAGGCCATCAGAATGAGGAGAGCACTTTTGCTTTGATCCCAAGACCTTTTCTTCCCTGATATCATGGTTATTTGTAGCCCTTTACTCCATGCTCTTTACATCACCTCCCAATCCATACCTTGGGTGAAAATCTGAAATCAGCGATACCATCACAGATCTGCAATATAGTTGTTCAGGTTAACATGTATCTTACTGCATCTGATTATAATACCTTCATAAACCTGCTTTTTACCTGATTTCTCATGAAATTTCTTGGGAGATAAAATAAACCAGTGATGCATACATGCCACCATTTTGTTGCTGAGCAGCCACCAAAACTGCTTTTAAAGCTTTTAAAAGATAAAGCTTTCTTTGGAAATACACTGTAAAAATCTAGAGAGTGATTTATGCTGGAGTTCAGTAGAATTGTGTCTTCCGCTGCCACATCTTTTAGCATGTGTAAATCATGCAAGTTTCTGTTTCCATTCTGCAGAACTTTTCAGACTAGGTACTTGTCATTGAGCATTACAATAGCACAAAGTTGGCATAGAAGCCAGCCAACATTTACTCTGTTTTACAAATATATTAACCTTTGCCTAAGACAAACACAGGGGACTGTTTAAAACTACAGTTCTTGCCAAGGACAGATGCCAAAGGGAGTCTTTTTACCAGACCTAAGCAAAAGGAGAAAATGAAGAGATGAATTTTTATGTAAATTGCTATTTAAACAAAAAGCATTTCCGATTGCTCTTATATTTTATATTTCAGAGGCTGAGCAATCATATTTTTAGATGTATCCACTGAGTTAGCAGCTGCTGATCTGGTAGCACCATGTGTATAGATTTTTATTGTACCATAATTTTTCACATGTATAAAGGTCTAGATAGGAAAGTATATTGGTAGATTGTATTTATACAGTTACATGCAAATCACAATGTCAAAGGTGTTGGCATGATCACTCTCGATATTTTCTGCACAAAATTAGAGCAACTCACTTGAAAAACATCCTGAGAAACTGTATGTAGGCTGTTGAACTGCACGGACATTAAAATGTTTAGCTCCATTTTTGCCTTTCTGCAGCACACTGCATGATTCCTGCTTGCTTCTCACAGCATCGTCTTCAATGTCTACATGTGGAAACAAATCCAAGTTAGATATTTCACTGTTGCCATTGTAAATCTCAGCTTGGAGACTATGTATTCACAAAATGGTTCTAAAGACTGTTTCTATTTTTGTGGATATGATATAAATTCAAATAAAACACTCATAAAAGAAATTCTGTTATTAACGTTTATCTTCTCTTTTTTGAGTCTTAAGATGGGAAGTGACCAGTATGAACTCTTTCAGTGCTGAAGAATATTTCAATATTGACAAAAGGACTGATGTAACTGCCACAAAATTCAATAGCTTAAATTTACTATTATGTTGAATAGCCCATCTATTGTGAAGATACTGGATTTCCAAACCTGTTTTGTGTCTCACAGGCCTCACTGAAATAATGGATTATGTCAACAGAGCTAGATTGCCTTTCTTGTTTGGCTGCTAGAGTTAACAAAGGCCTTACTTCAGCACTGATTTAACTTCAAGGTATTTTGAAGTGAGTGCAAGGGCTAGGCTGATTAAAGATGCTATTACTCACACTGAGCATTTCCTGCACTGAATCAAAGCAGCTAGAGCTATGAAATCCTGTCCTTCATGTTATTTTTCCATCTAAATTGTGGCGACAGAGAGGGAACATCTCTCTTAATTTGGTCTGCGGCTTGAGGTAAAAAATTGAAACCCCCTATAATTAAAAGAAAATCAAAGTAGACCCATATGGGTGGCATTTGCACTCTATGTGGGGCTGTGGCTGTATCAGTAGGGTGTTAGGGTGCCATGCATAGTTCTGCAATGAGGCAGCCTGTAGCCCTTGTTGCTGCCATGCTGGGTACCCTGAGCTGGGTACCCCGGGCTGGATATCCTGGGCTGGGCATTCCGGGCCGGCAGTGTGAGGTGATGGAGTGCAGCTTGCCTGCTACAGTGACCTGTACTTGCTGTATGCCAGCGTGTCTGCAGTTGGGCTTGAACCTAAAATCAAGAGCTTCACTGCAATGGGGCAAATCACACCATCCTGCTTTGTAGTCTGCAAATGTGCTTAGTTTTAAGCGAGTGAGTGATTCTGCTGCATTTGAAGTTATGTATATGGATGTTTGAGGATGGTGGTTCTAAAAGCATTCAGTCTATATTTAATCAGTCTACATTTGAACCCTGAATTTCAAGGGGCTCCAGCATAATGTTCACGTTAATAGAATAGGTTTGAATTTTAAACACAGGTACAAACCCAATGTTTAACATGCAAAATGAGACCCGTGTCCTGAAAGGGTGGTCATATTTTGAGAACTTCAGAGTCCCAAGCCAGGTTTCAAAAGGAATTGGAACTGGATTTCAGGCAAGTTCAGACTGAGTTTTAAATAAGCATAAAGCTGATTTTCCAGTAAATGGTTGGGGCTTTTGTTTCAAGCAAGCTGAAGGCAGTATTCGAGACAAAGACA
>JAOXXN010000065.1:18757034-18785017 GCA_026770055.1 Myrmophylax atrothorax
GAAACAGAAGCATAATTATCCTCACAGCATTTATACACGGAAAAAAAAGTCAATGTCTATTTAGTGTTTTTGAGAGGTTTTATGTGTGTGCATGTGTGGATTTGAGCTGAAGCAACTTCATCAAAGACATATGAATAGATGCTGAATACAAATGCATCTGCTAGATACAGGGAGCTGCCCTGTGCTGGGGTTCTTCTTTCCTTCTGTTTAGCTGTCATGGAGCACTAAACTCCTTTATGAAGCACTCTCATTTCTAGCAAAATGCTTTTGCTGTAAGTGCTAGAAAATAAGGTTTGATGGGTTTTGTTTGGTTGTTAAAAAAAAAAATCCTATGAAAAGTTGCCAGTCTCTGGAAAATGCTGTGGTATATGAATAGTGCAAGATTTTAGCAAAATAATAATAATAAATGAAAAACCACAGACATTTCTGGTTTGACAGAAAAGTTCACCCATCCAGTTAATCAGCCTGCCAAACTGGCTTTTTTTCCATGAAAACTAAAATTTCTAGCTGATCCCATTCTTCTTGTTGACCAGTGGGAGAGTCTCAGTGGAAGGTGAATATGTGGAATAAACAATTTCAAAAGAAACAGAAAAAGTCAAAGGAGCTTATGCGATTTTTTTCTTTCATGTAACTTGTGTAGATCATCTCTTTTGCAACACTTTCATTCTCTGGTTTCATTCTCCAGTTTTAGTCTTCAGCTGAGTTCTCAGTAAGTAGCTAAAGAGAAAAGAAACTGAGAACTCTTACCATTGAACTTGCATATCACTATCAACAAGGCAACAAGAAAAGGAGATGTAGCCATCCAACATACAAGTGATACAAACAAAATACATTAGCATAGACCTTCTAAGCTGAGTAATACTTGTCGTTTAGGAAGACAGTAACAAAAGGCTGGCTGCAGCCTACTAAGACTGAGGATGTGAGAATCATCTGTAGTGAATGAAAGCTTTTTGTGTTTGCATTTGGGACACACAGGACATGCAATGCCTGTGTTGGGAGAGTCAGCAGGTGAGCAGCACGCTCTGCACGGCACCCCAGGAAGAGTGAAAAACCTATGCAAAAAAAAAAAAAGGAAACCTGAGCTGGCTGTGCTATCAGATTCAATCAGTTTGTAGCAACTATAGATAAATGCTAACAACTTAGTGCTACCGAGTTAATTCTATTACTTAGAACAAGCCTCTCGCTACCTTGGTGTTTGTATATTTTTTTTTTGTAAAATCAAAAGAAAGGCAATGGCTCCAGAATTAGCAAGATGGAAACATTTTACTTTACTTGCCAGACCACAGCATAAAGGATTTGGAATATCTAAAATGACTTGGCACCTGGTGCTATCATCCTCAGTTACATAAATGATGTGTGACTTGGATATATCAGAAAGGAAGGACTGAGCCTCATGCTGCTATCTTCTAAGGATAACTTGCTCTCTTCCTGATGCCTGATAGGAACTGGGATATGCCTAATCAGAGCAAACAAAAGATGTAGAGATTAAACTGCACCATTCGTATGCACTAGTGAGATGATTGAAGATCTCTCACATGCAACAGCTTCATTTCCATACTCAAATGATTTACATCTTTATTAAGTCCACTTGAATCAGCATTTCATCCAGGGAAATTAAATGTATGTGAAAGAACAGTTGGCATCTTGACCACAAACTATGCTACAGATGCAAATTTAAATGCACAAGCCTGCAGAGTTAGGTATTACTAATGAAGGAAATAGAGCAGAAATATAATTTGCATATGCTTACTCTTGAAAAAAAAAGTTACAGAAATCCTAAAATGTCAATGAAAAGTATTTAAAAGATAAAAGAAAGCAGAGCTGCCACAAATACAATTTCTCAAAACACTGCTATTTCAATTCATGGGTAGACTATTGATTTCAGCTGTGTAGGAAAAGTGGCAGAACTATCTGCCTGTAATTATGATACTCACAGATTTAAGACTGTGTTACTTGTTTTCCAACATCGTGAGAAAAACCATAGCTTGTGAATAACTCTATCCTCCCCTGCTCTACACGAGGAACAGTTATGATATTTTGACATGAAATGATGTATTGCTAGAAACTGCTGATGTAAAATTTTGCTTATCATTTCTCTGTAGATATCATTAACATTTTAAAATCTGCTCCTGCCTCACCCCTCCTCAAATGCAGGATACAGGAGCATGGCTGGAGAGATGGTGCTGGAGATGGTGTTCCTGTTAGGCCCCACCCCACCTTTGTGCAGCAGGGATGATGGAACTCCACTGGCACCACCCAGCAAGAAGTTTTAGTGCTTCTTAACATTGGTTGTTGGAATTTGAGTTGACTACTGGAGATGAAAGATTCCATATCTCAATTACTCACTGCTCAGTTATCCCACACTCCAAAGGTTTTCAATTTCTAATAAAAACACGCTTTGAACTTGATTCTCTAGAAAGGTGGGAATTTGCTAACCATGAATGATAGGATTGCCTCTTGCCATACTGAGTAGTTCAGCTGTGTTTTGAGAGCTTTGTAAATCAACTGTGGCACAGAAAATGGAAGCTTTCATTTAGAGTTTTCCCTTGCATTGAAAGAATCTAAAATGTGATCTAATTTTTCAGTCTGGATTTCAGCTGAATTTGTCAGTGAAATGACAGTCATGAAAAAAAAATTAAGATGTATTCCAAGTTGGTTATAGGTGGGAACTTCACAAACAGCTATTTGCATTCATATGAAGTGTCCCAGATTAATATTTATTTAATTATGAACTGATAACAGATTTACTTTGTTGTTATAAAATGAAGTTGTAGAGGCACATGGAGAATCAGTCATCACAACTGATGGAGAAACATCAAACCCTTCCCAGAAACTGTCAAGAAGGGGCACACAGAAATGCCAAGCAATGCACTTGGATACTTGAACTACAAGCACACATCCTGAATTGAGACTTATAGTTGGTAACTGAGCATCTCATGACCATCTTCACAGCACCCATCACCCACTGAGCCTTGCCTGGTGAAGAACAGCACGTTTTACTGAGGGCAGGTCTGCATGATTGCCATAGGAGGACAGGGGCAGTTCCAGGCTGCACAGGCAGCACCAGGACATTCCTGTGTCTTGTTTCTGTTTGTCCGATATATTTCTGTTCATCATACAGAATAATACAGTCTAAACAAAAACCTGGCAGATGAGTGAAATTTTTGAGGTAGTTGAAGCAGTGGAAGAATTTTATAAATAATCATAGGTGATCAAGCATTTGAGAGGTATTCACAAGAAAATATCAGCAAGACACTACTTTTTAAATGCCAAGGGGAAAGATTTGGGAAAGCAAGTGCAGGCCACTGGAGATCTGCCCAGCAACAACACATGTACCTCTGTGGCCTTTTGGATAAGTCTGAACAAAATCCCAGCAGAGTGTGAGCACCTGGTGGAGGTGGGGCATGTGCTGATACTGTGGTATTTGCTGCAGAGTCCCTGTAGGTCCCAAAAGCTTGTTGCCCCTTCCCTGGTGCTTGTTAGACAATGCTCTGGTTGCTTTGAATCAGGCAGCCAAAAACAGGTGCAGTTTTTTTCCTTAGGTGGCTTTGTTTCTCTTTGCTTACAGGCAATAGTCATGCATGCTCCCAGAGGTGACAGGGCACAGCTTTGGGCAGAAGGCATAACTGAAGGCTTTACCTTCTCAGTCCTTTGTGTTCTGAACCTGCATTTCCTTCCACGTAAGCTGCAAAATATTTGGCTACTCTATAGGTGGCTGGTGGCATAACCCAATGGTTACCTTAAAATGTGCATGCTAAGCCAAGTACCTGGGAGATAAACCTTTATGTCTTAGTAAGTGTCCCCATTAAGTTCTGTATATAAAAAGGTAATTTTCTTTGTCTGACATTTTCTTGTCCATGTTACATGTGGTGATGCTAGAGCAAACTTGAAGTTGCAAAAGGAATCAGTTTATCTGATTGTATTTGTTTTCCCTCACTGTTCTTTAAAAAATAATTACATGTGATTAGTAATATTTGCTGTAGCCTGGCAATATGTATAGCGGCAACAGATGAGATTCAATCTCATGTGAAAACGTCAGCCTCAGCTAATGTGTGTGGGAGAGGCATGCAGAGATTTTCAGCCCATTTATTCAGTTATGTAATGGCCTTTTAAACATTTTCCGTTTATGGTCCCTATTTAGTTTACTATAAGTCACAATGGTTTCATGTCAATCCAAGCCATGATATGTACCAGACAGCTCAGCCATAAATCAAAACAGCCTATGCCCTTCATGTATTTCTTCTTTAATGAAATAACTAAATGACCATTCTCTGCCCCTTAAAATGAGACTTGAGAAAATAATTTTGATTACTGCATAGAACAAACCAGTTCAGGGAGACTAGGTCTTTGCCTGTAACAAATGCCATAAAGGTTTAGAAACATTTTCTTTAAAAAGAAATTGAACCTACCTTTTGTGCTATTTGCCTTCAATAATGATTGAAAGAGAAAACATGGTGGAGAAAATCACTCCTGCAGTATAATTTTCAAAGACCCCAAAGTCAGGAGCACCGATAGACTTTTTACAGTAATTCCATGTGTCTTATTAAATGAAGTTTGAATTGGTGTCTTATTTACTGAACTAAGAAAAAAACCTTAGCTCTACTGTAAACCAGTCATGAGTTTCAACAGTGCTTGCTTCCTTAATTATCTTCACTCTTGTGCTTCACTCTCTGCTCAACTTTTTGCAATCCCCATGTACATAACATGCCAATGGAGGATGTACCTTTTTGTTAAATGTGTCAATGGTGAATTACGTTATTTGGGCTTCAGCCTTGGGAGTCAATGCTTTTCCCTCCATCCCTCCTCCCTCTAGGCCCTGGACCAGAAGTATGTTCCAGAATGCAAAGCACAAAGATGGGGCTTTCAGGAACGTAACCCAAACCACATGGTATTCACTACAGAGAAGCATAGCCCAGCACAGACTCTGTTGGGCTATGTGGTGCAGTCAGGCCCCTCTACAACATGCATCCCATACATCTCCCCCAAAAATGAGCAGAAAAAGTGAGTGAGGAATGTGTTCGTGGTAAGAGCTGTGTTTTTAAGAAAATCATTGTGGTGTGCTAAGGTTTCCTCTGTGTCAGAGCCAGCAGGTTCAACTCAGGTGTGGCTCAGGGCAGGGTGCAGCACTGGGGTGCCCTGGGTCATCATGAGCAGCCAGGCTGGGTGCAGGCTTTTGTGGAAGCACTCTAGCCACAAAACTAGCACAGCTCCTCTGCTGAACTGCCTGTGCACAGCACCCAGTTCAGCAGAAAGGCATCCCTGGTGGTTTTTCACCTGTTGCCCAGGAGTGATGTAGCTCCTTAATTAGCAGGGTTCATCTTTTACATTGCTAGGTGGATCTCTGCTTTAAGAGTGATGTTGTTTCTAATGTTTAGACTGGCTTGCACAATTTTGCATGGTGCAGCTTGGCACCCTGCCAAACAAACTGAAAAATCAGACCTTTTTTTCTCTGTAGTGGGCAGTGAAAGACACACTGGACCACTACTCACCTAATTTGTCAATGTAGACAACCCATGTTACAAGACAGTATGTCAGGTGGGCATGCAGATGGACCCAAGATAGTTTTCATTTAGCCTGCTCAGGTACTGATAGCATTTAAATTGTGTGTGTGGCCTACAGCCAGTCCTACCTGGGAATTGGGATAAATCCCTGAGCAGTTAGCCCACATAGTGCTCAGTGCAACCACGGTTAGACCTGCGAACTCTGGGTGAAAGCAGCTAGGGTCTGTCTCCACTGCACTGTCTGCTGTATGCCTTTGAGATGCATTGCTGGTGCCCTCAGTGCTCCTGGTGCTGACACCCAGAGCAGGAAGGTGAGGGATGGCTCTGCTGCAGATCGGGTGAGACACCTCAGTTCGATGCCAGTGGCCAGAGCTCAGCCCAACCCTCTCCTGCTCTCCACCTTTGCACTGTGGTGCACCCCACATTCTTTTTTAACGTATTTCTTCCTCTTGACAAGGGACACATTAAACCACAGTGAGCCATACAGCAGATGTTAAGCCTCTGCCAGGTAGCCGATGATCTTTGTGGGTGCCTCCCTTTCAGATGCAGGCAGAGATTGGGATAGAGGTCAATCCCTTGCTGAAGGTCTCCAGAGAGGTATTCCAAAGAAACCATGATGCATGCTGTGTGGTCGTTCTGCCTGGGGAGGGCAAGTCCCTTCCATGACATTTCTGAGGGGATGGATTTCTGGTGAACAAACACAGACCTTCAAATTCCGAACTCCCAGTATTTCAGCCCAAGAGGTTGGACCTCGGGTCTGTTGGGGTAGGAGCATGCTGTAGAGGGAGAGTGGAATTCCTGTGCCTATTTCTGTGTTAATGAAGACAAATTGTACTCTATATTTCTTCTCTCTATTGACTTTATCAGATTGAAATCTGATGGGTCTGGTATATTTGTGAGAGCCTTGTGTGCATTGTTCTGCTGTTTGGTTTTGATAAAATGTGGTATTGTACTTGATGTTCTTTAGCTACGTCAAACCTTGCTTCATGGCTAATGCATGGCATTAGTCCATACCACAAGTTGTGCAATGCTTTGCAGCAAAAATATTGATACTTCTTGGGGATTAAGAGTATTATTTCAGTGTGAGTTCAATGAAAGAAGGAAAGACAGAATTGAGGGAGGAATAATTTCACTGCAAAAGTAATTTTGGCAAGTTGATTATAAGGAAAATCCCCTTTCTCTGCCCATTCAAGCATTATGCATTTATCTGTTTCTAAAAGCAAACGTCTTTCTTTTTTAAAAAAAACCCAAACCAAACCAAAAAAAAACAAACAACAACAACAAAACCCAAACCAAAACCCACAACCTCTTTGGTTTTAATTTCAAGCTGAAACAAAACAGTAATGATGAAAAAGCAAAAATTTTTTACCCTGAAGCCCTTTAGAGAGCACATCTAAACAGGGCTGAGGGAGAGAATTATGAAACATTTTACAGTACCTTGTGGTTCTAATAGTGGGTATTTTCAGTAAAGTCTCAAAAACAGGGACAGTTCAAGCCAGCACTAACTGTGCAGTGTTTCCTGTACCTGACCAGATTCTTATAATTCTGCTGAAATTAATGTGGTGGCAGTAGAGGTGGGTGGGTGGATATGGTCCATTCTGCACGGAGCTGCCACTTGGACTTAATCCCTCTGGGAAGCTCTGATGGGAACTAAATGCGTATGACCTCTGTGGTTATATCTGAGCTGCTAAATTAAACAGTGAAGAAACACCCCTTGCTTGATTGTTTATGCCGTTGCACTTTCACAACATCCCTGGCATATTTTCTGTCACTTTGTCAAGCAGTTCCTAGCATGTTTTAGAAATAGCAACTCCCCATTAGCAACCTGTGTGGGGCAACGGAGTCCAACGGCCCTGGGGACTGCAGGATTCAGTTTGTCTGCAGGGACATAGCGGCAGGATCTGCAAACTGAGTGGTCTTGGTAGTCCTAAGGAAACAGGGGCAGCAAAACCATCTGGCAGTTCAGCCCCACAAGCCAGAGTCTGCCTTTTTAGCTGAGCCCTTGGTGAGCTTGCAGCACTGTGGTTTTGGCTTTTACGGTGAGAACGTGAGGTTCCTTACCCCTGCCAAGTGGAAAACTCCTTGCTTTAGCACTGCTGAATTTCTTCTGCTCCTTTTATGTCCCAGCCAAGGAGGCCAAGTGCTCTGGCGGGCAAGAACCAATGTGGGTTAGATGGTTCTTCTTACAAGAGTAATGCTACCTCCGTTTCTCTGGGTAGCAGCAAGATAATGCTCTCAAATCCACCCTTTGGACTCTGATTCATGAGCTGTACCCATTCATGCCGGGCTGATAGAAGAGATTAGCAGCATGATGGGCTGCCATACCTGTCTGTCTGTAACTGCCCTGAAACAGGGGCAAGGAAAAGGCAGAGTAAAAGCTTCTTACACTCTCTAGGTCATAAACTGATAAAGACAAACCAATTGCTTTTTCATTTTTGTTTTATGTTACTCTGCCTTGAAATAGTGTGTGGCAGTAATACATGACCCTCAGATGCAGCTAAATAAAATCTAAAATTTCATTTCCAGTAAAGATTCTTTGAGACTTGTTCTTGTTTGGTGGGTTGTTTTCCTTGTTTGTTTTGTTGGGATTTTTTTATTTGCTTTTGGTTTTGTTTTGTTTGGGATTGTTGTTTTCTTTAGTTGTTGGCTTTTTTTTTTGCCACAAACCCAGTCTCTGCTAAGACTGGCAGACTCTTATGAGCACTACCTACTGACCTCAAGAATAATAACAGTGAGTACCTATATGAATGAGATAATGAGTTTGTTAGATGCCACAGACACTTTTTATCATGCAATGAAAATGCTGAGTCCAGAAGGTCAAAGAAGAATGTTCCACACTTATGCAATAATTCATCCCAGCAAGAACACTTCATCTTGCTCTAAAACCAGCACTCATACATACTATAGGAATCTCTACCCACCAGATTTTGCGTATGGTGTTTTTGTTTATTAAATTCACAAGTCCTCAGGTCATCATTTGCTTTGTGTATCTTCCTCTCTTGGGCTAACAGTATGAAAACACTGAGGCTAATTGTTCTACTATTACAAAGATCTCTTGAAACAAAGCAGGTTTGAAGGATAATATAGAGCAGATGCTCAGTACACGGGAAGCTCTGTTGTCCGAGTAACAGATACCACATGGAACCACAGATACTGTCTTCGATATTGGTTACATTAGTCTCCAGATGTTTCAAACCTTTATAAATAGAGAGGCAGCTTAGACAAATTCCAAGAGTATCTTCCATATCTAGTTCTATAAGCATAACATTAATTTATGTTTCTCATAATTATGCATATTTTTCTTGAAGTAGGTCTGCCTTAATTTTACTTACACTGTGTTACAGCTGTTGGCATCTTTAAGGACATAGATTCAAAATTGCATTTAACCTCTGTGGATAAGTTGTCTTTAGCAGATGAAAGGAGGAAATCCTGCAAAGTCCAATATAAATCTTTTCAAGTCATACGTAAATAGTTTGGGGGTTTTTTTGGTAGGATGTTGCAATTCATCCTACTGAATTTGAAAGAATGATGTTGCTGTAGCAAAGCTGCACAAAGTGTTTTAAGTTTTCACAGAAAGGTTATTCATTAAATTCCAGGAGGAAAAAGAGAATATATGCCTTTATTGTGACTATTTATCCCCAGGCTATAGTAAGAGAAACAAAAACTTTAGCCAGTGAAAAGAGAGAAAGCTAAACCTCCCATTGCAGCTTCCTTGAAAAATCTGTCCTTTTTCTTCTGCTGCAACTGTTAATTGGTGGCAAAGAAAAGCAGGCAAGGCTACAGTGGAGTCAGATACAGCAGCAACCATATAAAGGGCCACTCCATTTTTAAAAAATACCTTCCATATTCATATGATATAAAGGATTTTTAAATATGAGCTTTATTTTGTTCCTGGAAAATTTGTAGTTGCAATCAAAAGGCAACAAATCTAGGAATGTCAGAAATATGGCTATAAATTGTTCATGAAATACTGATGCGAAAAAGAAGATGGAAAATAATTGTAGAACTCAATATGAAGGGGTTTAGAGGTGGGGTTGGGATTTTTTTAGGTGATCTGGTTTGGGTTATTTTTGTGCTTACATACATTAAAGTATCTTTTGCTTCCTCAACAAAATATGAGTAGCATAGGATGAAGGAAAACCTAACTACAATGGAGTAATTCCAAAACTGATCCCCAAAATGCTGTGCTGTGATTTCACCCTGAAAGTAAAGCTGGATTATCCATGTTTAAGCTAGCCTGTGAAATTTAGTGTTTGATTCAGGTGGACATTCCTGGAAAATTCTTCCCACATAATACATGAATAGTTGAACTACAAATGCACTGGCAGCTGCAGCAATATCTGATTACAGCATTCAATAATCAAGCAACATTTTCTTATTTTAAATACCTTTGACAGCAATTTCTTGGTGTTTATGTTTAATTTAAAAACTCATAATAAAACATGCTCATAATGAGATGGCTTTTTAGAATATATATTTATATACTGTACATCATCAATACAAAAAAAAAATCACAACAAATCAAGAGAAATAGTCATTCTTAGTAGCAGAAGGACTAGGGGAATTTAAAAAAAAAGAAAACCAAACAAGAAACACCCAATGATATATAAACCAGCACTTATCTCTTTTCGTGCTTTGATGCCGAGATGAATAAACAGAAATTAATTTAAGGGTTTTTTGTTAAGAGATAATTTTGTAGGATTATATATGTTTGGTTCACTATGAACTTGTGAGCTGTAATTAGGGTTTTTCTAGGTGCTGTGCAATGAGCTGGTTGTACAACACATAGTGTTGTAGTGGCTCTCACATTTCTCACCCCCATGTACATGTGCTGCACTCAATATTAGCAGCTAACTGATGGAGTAAGTAAGTTGAAATTACTGCATGTGAAGAGTTAATGAAGAGTTTTTAATACACTTTACAGTCATAATTTAGTGTACTACACAATTACATACCTGTAAAGAGGAGAGCTTTCAGTCTGAACAGAGGATAATTTGGTGGATCATTTCTCTTTTTTAAAGGCCTGCTAATTTATCAATCCTTAGCTGACAGCTGAACTCCATAAAAATACATGGTAAGAATTAGGTAGAAATAATAACTAATTGCATAAGCTTTTGGAGTATGCCTTTGTATTGCATATATGGGTGCCTACCTCCTAACTGCCAGCTAAGAAATAGAGAGATGTATATATACGTGCATTATGTGAATTGGGTGTATTTATTCATGGTTTTAAGAAAATTTATAGACAGGAATTCAAATATTTATACTAGTTTTAGGAGTGTCATGAAGTTAGCTTTCTTAATAAATAACTTGTTTTCTTTCTAGAGATTATGAATCATGTTTTATGTTTCTTAACTACCTAGGAGTAGGTCATGAATAATCAGTCATGCAAAGCTGTCACACTTGGTTAAATAGCTCAGTCCTGTTTTTACTGCTTCAGTTCTTTATATCTTTAATTACCTTTATTTAGCTGATATGAATCACCCTAGAACACATACTCTCTTCAGCAGCCATATTTCTCCATGTATTCTGCAAAGCACTGATTGCTCTTCTGGCTGAAGTGCAAAATATAGCAATGTATCTCTTTTTCTTTGGCATAGTTATGGAAATATTTTCCATGCTTCTTAATCCTTTTGTCTGTGAAGAACTCATGCTTGCCCCCACTCCATTTTCCTCTTGTCCTTCCTCTCTTTTTTAGACATATTTCTCTGCATTGGTATTCTTTCTCAGTCGCCTTCTCCCACAAATATACACATTTTTGATTTATGCAAAATCCCTTGTCAAAATATATCATTTTTCCAGCACCTGCACTGCAGAACAAACTTCTTTGGATATGCAGCCTGAAATGCGTTATCGGATTCTTTCTTTTGTGATTGACTCTGCACTCCTCTGTACCTAAAGAACTTTGACTCCAAAACTGCCCCACACAGCTGGTCTCTAGCTGACAACATGGTACTCTGTATTTAAGAATGCAATTCGTTCAAAAGAGGCTTGATAACTTCAAGCATAAAGATTACTGTCATAATAAATGCCTGAAAAAGCCACTTGGCAACCTAACCTACTCAAGCACTCAGGTAGTTGTAATGAAAAAGTGATGATGGGTTAAAGTCACAGTAACTAGAAAAGCCAGTTGATGACTGCCAAAACCACTCTGAGGCTAATGTGAATGTCACTTTCCATTTACTTTTTTCATAATCCTGCTTTCACAGTGGACAGACAGATTTGTTATAATGGCAAGTGTCTGCAGATTAAATGCGATTAGTTCTCCAAAATGAAAGGAGTCCATCTTCATGCAAAAAGTTAATTAGGCTTTAAAAATTGTCTTGCAAATCTCCAAAGGAAACACAGACAAAAAAACCCCAAAGAAGATAAACTGGCCAGATTATTTCAGGGTGATAATTTCGTTGGATATATTACTTCAAATTCTCTCCTCTTTGTTTGAATATGTTTTAACTTCTGTTCAAGGACTACAACAACATGAACATAAACAAATGACTCTTCCTTGCTCATTGCAGCATGTTGGACTAGGCGACATTTAAAAGTCCCAAACCTTTCAATGATTCCATTACTGTAGCTGATAAGATGAGTTTAGGTATCCTATATTTCTGATTCTGTAACGTGCTTGAAACCAAGGACATGGTATTTCACGTTTCTGTGTTTTGGACTAAGTATATGTAAGGGTTCAGACAAACTTTCTCTCTCACTTCTTGCCTGTCTCCTCGTACTTTTATCTTGTTTTCAAATTTTTCCCTTCAAACTTCCAGCTCATGAGTAATAGGGAAACATCTACAAAAACAATACCTACTGTGAAAATACTTGGTAAGAGATAGCTGCAGAATGTCAAACCCATCAACAATTCATTAGCACCCTAACCTTCTGATGCATCGTCTGACATCAGCGATGCCTGCAATCAGACTGGCAGAGGCTGCTGTTCTGGCTAGTCCTGCTTTTTCAAATTCCTCTTTGCATATTCACTGCCAGCTGTACAGAACTGATACACCTTTTTGATGAAACAAAGGAAATATTATTGGACAAGCTGTTGATAACAATATGTTGTTATTTGCATATCTAAATGCTGGCTTGTGAGTAAGTGCTGTAGACCTGGGAATGGGTGGGTTTCTCTTACAATGACTGGGACTGTACCTTTGCCTAGTACAGGAGCTTTAGTGAATAATAATCACCAAGTGTCCTCCCATTGTCTGTACACGGACACCTATAGGTTGGAGCCATTCTTTCCAGCCCACAGAAATGTATGTTTTTCAGCACACATAGGAAAAAGTAAGTTTTTCTCTAGCGTGATTGTTTTTGTTGATATTCCATGGAAACATTAGTCATTTTCATCACAGAAAGTTACATTAAATGTTCACAGATATTTTTAACCAGGTTTGCAGTTTGATACCTAAAATAGACATCCCACTTGAGTTCACCTCATGGATTTTTCTCAAAAAAATGGGTCATCTTTTCCTGGCCTTGGAGAATGCAGCTGACAACATCATTTGTGTCTCAATCTGCATACACTGTCTCTTTAACTGGGATGTAGTTCCAGTATTTTCCCCTTTTTCTTCCCTACCTACTCACCTTACTTGCCTTTTATAGTACTGCTCCTCCACAATTTTAGTGATAAATATTAATCTGCCCTCCAGCTCCTCTTGTGCTTCCAACATTCCATCTGTTTTGCTAAAATAGTTGATAAAGCTGCTGTCTTGCACATTATACCATGTACACTACTGCTCATAGCACAAAGTAGGGGTGCTCCACACCTTCTGCTTATTTAGTCCCTCCAAACTGTAGTACACACTTGGAAGCCAGTCTGGATAGAATGGCTCCACATACCCACCCTTTGAAGGGAAAATCCCAGGTAAAAATCAAAGTGCAATAAACTCCTTATGACCTATGGACCTGTTTCTTGTACAGCAGGTGTTTCCAACACTGGAAATATGGGTGCTTTTTGCACTGCCCCAGGCTTTGGAAATGGTCCAAAGCTGCTCTTGGAAGACCCTGGTGAGACAGGTGTATTTTGCATGCAATAAGCCAGCGCGTCACTTGTCCATGGTTTCTCTCAACTCCAACATTTCCTGAAAAAGGGGGTTCTTCCTTCCATGTCTCTTGACAAATGAAGACCTTTCTCAAGACATTACAGCTCTCCACCCATAGAAGAAACTAATTTGGAAAATGCAGCCTTTCCCTTATGTTTGTAGTTCATGCAGTACCCAGATCTTTTCACTCTCATACTCACTGTAAAAGCCTTAATGTAAAAATGGGACCTGAGTTGGGTTTATGAGTGGTGTATAGTAGACAAATATATGATGAATCTGTGGGAGATGATTTCTACCCTGGGTCTAACAAAGCTAATCATCTTATCATGTTCTATTCAGCACTTAGTCTTCCAAAGTTGTCAGTAAAATTTGTAAAAGTTGATATGTGAGCACTTTTACAAATAATCCCATAAAGAAGGTATTGGGCAGCTGATGGACAGCTCTGTTTAGTAGTCCTATTTTTAAGAGAGGGAGGTGCTGTGCAAAGCTGTTTGCAAAGCAGATAGAGCTAACCAGGGGGTGAGAGCTCCATGCTCCTCTGGTGCATGTCCTGAATGCTAAAGAGTGCTGAGACTAGTACTCCTGAATTTTCTTCTCTACCGTAATCCAGAGTAGGCCATTTTCATGGTGCCCTGCAGGTTCCCCTCTGTTAGGGCCACGGGAACAGCCGAAAAGCTATTTTTAGAGATCTACAGAGGGCGATCCTACAGACAGCAATGCAGGCTCTCGAGATCTGGCTATAAAAGCTCTGACCTGGTCTGCATGCAGGATTGAGTAGGTGATGATGCCCTCTAGTGACTTCCCAAACAGAAAATGGGATGGCGCAAATAACAAGGGAAAGTTTTTGAGCTAGTATAAGACCTATGCTGATGAAGAATTCAAGGCCCCTGCGTTTATTTTTCTGTCTAGCTGAATGCAATTGTTGTATTGATTGCCAGCAGCTTGTTGAATTGTTCCAGCATAAGAAGAGCTTTATGAAATGTTAGGCTTGGGACAGTTTTGAGTCTTACCTCTCCAGCCTTTTTGTTGCAGAATTCTGCTCTACTACTGTAGTTTGCATGAAAGAGAGAACTTTTTATAATACAAGGGCTAAGTTGTCATACAAACCTAATTAGTCATAGTATTACTGTTTTCTTGCCATGGGAAACTCAGGTTAAAAATATGGTAACTGGATTTATTCCCTGTGCTCCCTTAGTGGACCTTACTTTTTGGGATGTCTTCACAATTTCTTTATTTTTTTCCAGCTCAGTTAGGTGGAATTGAAGCAGATGTATTATAAGAATAATGGTAGTTATGCAGGCAATGTTTTTTGAGTGCAGATGAGTGACTTGTAAATAGTGTAGGAATGGTGGATATAAAAAGCTGCCAGTCACCAGGTTTGCATTCCAAGTAGCTCTGATCCACTCACCTCCTTTAATATGCACTCAGTTTTTCATAAACTGATCCACTCTGCAGAGATGATCTTGTTTGCTCCCATGCTCTTCTGTCTTGGAAGCTTTTAATAGTTCCCCTATGACAGAGCATTATGATTTTTAAATCACTGCTTCTATTAAATTACTACCTCTAAAACAAGGGATCCTCTTCTGGGAGACCTATACTTTATTATTGTTCTTGGATTGCAATCAGAGTTTTGGTATATTGCTTCTCTTGGAAAGAGAGTTAGTTAGTTTTGGTTTGTTGGTTTTTTTTTTCTTTTTTGGGGTTGGTGTCTGTTTTCTTATTACTGATAACATGTCAATGATGAATAAAACCTTTCAGACTATCTCAAGTACAAAAACGCAGTAATTTTCCTGGTTGTTTCACCATGCTTATTCATGGCTTTGTTTAGCTTCAGTGTGAGGTGAAGGACTAGGAGGCAGAGGAGGGGAAAATATATCCCTTTTGTGTTTGGCAAAGGTGCCACCACCCTGCCTCTTCAGTGCCTTTTAGTTGTTCCCAGAATGCATGAAAATGGCCAAACATATAGCAAATATGAATATGTTACCTTGTGTCAAATCTGCATCCTCCTTGTTTGCTTCACTCCTTGTATCTTTAAATACTCACCCTGCAACGTCTCCATGCAAGGACTGTCCTCCTGCTCCATGGGTTATACCCAGTGCAGCAGGGCCCTCAGCCTTGTTGTCACCTCTGGATCAACACTGTACCAGTGGGTGGTGGATGAGTTTGTGAGGGCTGCATGAAAAGCCTACAGGCAAAAAGAGGACCAGGTAGTATTGGAGAGGTGAGAAGGGATGCCAAAAGGGAAGAGACACATAGATAAACAGAGCTGACAAACTGAGAAATAGGGGGAAAAGAAAAGGATATATTTGGCTTCCAATTCAATCAATTTCTTTGCATCTCAATATTCGCAAATGCTGGGAAGCAGAGACACCATGTTAGCAAGAGGTGAACAGTAACAAGGGAGATATAGACAAAGAAAAGAGTGTTGGAACATGTCACAAGATACTCAAGCTTTTTGTCTTTGATACCACTTGCCAAGTGACCATCTCAAATAATGAGAGAGTATTAATTAGATTAGCAACAAAAATTCAGTGGGTGGAAAAGTGGGACAATCTGCTCTTATTATGCATGTCAGCACGTATGACTTCTGTGCTAACTCAAGGCGTCTGTTTTGCCAGTCCTAGGTGTTCCTTCAAGCTGACAGAAAAGTGCTTTGGGTGGAAACAAGTGTATTTAATTAAGACTAACACTAACCTGTATTACAGTGCTTACAGTTCTGGGTGGAAACAAATATACTTAATTAGGAGTAACACCAGTCTGTATTTCACTACTTACAGATCTCAATTAGAAGAAGGTAAAAAATGTGCTAGACCCTGCACCAATAGGTCCTGGTATGAACAGGGTGTCATGCCTGCAGAACCTCCCCTCTGAGAGGATGAAGTGAGAAGTGAAACAAAGGAAGGTGTTTCTATTTATTTGGTTTTAGGTGTCCTCAAGTAAGACTGTCAATTATCAAGGTTAGTCTTACAATTGGAGCACCCTCTTTTTTTTTGTTTAGTGTCTGTCTTTTTGTTATGTAAACAAATGCTTAAAAAAACTAAGACCCTACCTAGTTTGTATTACTATAACTCAAATTTTAATTAGTAACCTTTTGTGCATAGGTTAAGTATAGATAATATTTCTGAAAAATTTCATGAGTTCATGTATTACAGAAGGAAAAGAAAGCAAGCCTGTGCCGATGAGTTTGAAGGAGCAGGTCTCTTTAGGACACAGGATACACAAGCTTAGGACTGTGTGGTCTTATTGGCCTTTCTGTCTGCACTTAGGGACACCCCTTCAGCTGTCACTCTGTCTGATTCTCTTCTATGGAAGAGTGACCTCTAAGGACATGCCTGACCATCAACACAGGAGTGTTTCAATATATTCATTGTTTTTCCACATACACAGTACAGGTGCAGAACGCTGTATGCCCACATGGGGTGAGGAAGATAGGTTTTCTCCCTGTCAGACAGGGTGATGGAGAAGCAGAAAGACT
Source organism: Myrmophylax atrothorax (assembly GCA_026770055.1). Taxonomy (NCBI): domain Eukaryota; kingdom Metazoa; phylum Chordata; class Aves; order Passeriformes; family Thamnophilidae; genus Myrmophylax; species Myrmophylax atrothorax. Next base: position 18,774,047 of record JAOXXN010000065.1, read on the forward strand.
TTTCTAGATATAGACTGAATGTTGGAGCAGGGATTGATAACAGAACTGCAGAATGCCTCACTGATATTTCCTTTTAGTTCTGCAGGGAAAAAAAAATCATAGAATGAATTAGTAATTGAATTCTATTAGGAGTTGTTGGGGGAGGTATTGTTCATTTGACTTATCCCAGTAGAAGACTTTATCAAAAACCTGGAAAAGTTTATTTCTGAGTGGTTTGAGGTATTTTTAGTATCAAGTGGTCATCCCTGAAACTGAGGTCTTTAAAGTACCTCAGTGCATGTACTCAAAACTTAGGGCTTCCAAATTTATCCTTCTTTATGCTGTATCCAAAAAAGCAGAATAGGTAAGAGAAACTTATCACATTTCCAAGCGAATCAACATTTGGGAATGGATGGCTCTTACATTTAAGCAAGTTATTCTTTACCTATTGTTGATATATCACAGACAGACTGAGAGGGATGGGTCTCTGCAAGTAGAACTGAGAGCAGGGTTTGGCTGCAAAGCCTGGATGACTGTAAGTGTACACAGAAGGGCAAAGACCTGTGTTGTAATTGCATAGCTGACAGTTGAAAAAAATCACTTTCAATTATAAACTAAACAGTGCTCAAGAAACACTGAGATAGCAATTCCTTTAATCCTACACTTTCAGTCACATGATGGGACAGGACCACACTTTGAGGCAATCTGATTTTCTTCCTATAGATTTAGGATTCTGCCACAATTCCCTAATTGCGGTGGAATGTTTGTAATAACAAGCAGGGCATTATCACTACATCTGGATTGTACAGCACTAGAATAGTTTGCATTTCTTTAGTCTCATTTACCATGGGGAATTTAGATGTAACCTAACTAGTGAACCTACACAATTGATATTCCTTTTTTATGAGTGCAGAAATTGAGATGAACTGTGGTGGTATTAATTTCCCCTCCACACTGTACAAACTAGGAAAGCTTGAGATTGGAACACAGTCATCAAGTCTGTAAGAGGTTAATTGCTTTAACTCCTAAAGCATAAGAACAACTTACACAAATATCTTCATTCTCAGCTTCAGTGTCTTGGACATACTCCAAAGAAATTTGTAGTAGAAACTTCTTTAATGGTGTAACACAGAACAAGTTTTCTCAGGCTTTCAAAGTGTATTGCATTTTTAAATAAAAAAAATGTACTAATACTGACAACATACATAATCTCTTATTCCTGAGCCCTGCTTTGTGGCTAGCATGGTTATTTGAGTGGTCAGATCACAGTTCTAAAATTCCTTCTAGGGTCTATTTCTATAACACACAGAATTCACATGCATCTTAGTTGCTGGTTTTGACTACACTGTAAGACAGCAAAAGATATGAACCAAGCAAAGTTTTAATGCTATTAAAATACACAGATTATTTCTAAATACCACTTCCTTCTGAGAAAAATATAGTAGAATCTTTCTCAGAATTTAGATTTGAGAAAGGTGTTAGCTTTTCCAATCCTCTGACCGGTGGGATTTACAGTTCAAGTGTAAGTATGTCATACTGAGTATTTTAAAAGGCTTCATTATTTGTTTGGGTTTTTTTCTCTTAAACAGAGAAATACATGTAATACAACAGAGTGGTTTGGATGGTGATTACCAGGCAGTGGTAGAAAAGGAACTGAATATATTACAGACAAGAGGACCATGTGTGTGTACTGATTTTGGCTGGAGTAAACACTGTTGATAACATAGGGATATTTTCTGTACTACTGAGAAGTGTTTACACAGAGCCAAGGACTTTTCTGCTCCTCATCCCACCTCACTTGCAAGTGGTCTGGGAGTGCACAAGGCATTGGGAGGGGACACAACCAGGACAGCTGATCCCAAATGACCATGGGAATATTCTATACTCTATGGCATCATGCTCAACATATAAAGCTGAGGAAGAAGAAAGAAGGAGGGAATGTTCAGGGTGGTGGCATTTGCCTTTCCAAGTAACCATTACATGTTACAGAGCCCTGCTTTCCTGGGGATGATCAAACACCTGCCTGCTGATGGGAAGTGTTGAATGAGTTCCTTGTTTTGCTTTGATTGCATGTGCAGCTTTTGCTATACCTGTTAAAGTGTCTTTATCACAACCCACCGGTTTTCTCACTTTCCCACTTGTGATTCTCTCCCCCATCCCACTGGGGTGGAGTGAGCAGCAGCTGTGTGGGGTTTAGTTGCCAGCTGGGGTAAAATCACAACAGTGTGGCTTGAACAGTGAAATGCCCTTACCGTGTTTAGGTGCAAGTCATGAGAAGCAAAATGACAAGTCTCTCTCTTACATACAAGTGTAAAAACAACTAGATATCCTGTTTTGATAGGTGCAGAAGAAAATGTCTCATTTGGGGATTTTCTGTTTCCTAGTAGCACTGTTACCGATATGTCTGTTAGCTCATTATATATTATGACCCCAAAAGTGTAAAATAGACTCACAAAGAAGTAGCTTTTTTTGTGATTTAGCTGGTGAGAGCTCAGGATCCCAGAGATACCTCACCTTCTCCCCTCATTGTTATTCTGAAGGATGTGTACTGAAATGACCAACTGAAGCCCCACAGTCTATCAACCATCTGATGACTGGTACTAACCTTGACGAGACTGGAATGATTGTTTAGCCATTTGGCTGTGGGAAACAATGCTAGCCCAAGTTCTTGGCCATAATTCCTCAGTTTCCAGGCTGGTGCATGTAGGCAAGATGAACCTATCACAGCTGTGGTTTAATGGATATAAACAATCAAGTAATTATAAATCAATGAGCTCTGTAACTCTAGTATTATAATAATTACATTTTAAAAGGCACTACTTAGTTACAATTCAGGAATTATTTACAGGCAATAATTAAGGTCAAACTGACTTCCTCCTGTTACACAGAGTATTTGTATGAGCAGCATGTCAAACAATAAATAATTAAAAGCAAACCTAATTGCCTAGTGTACTGAAGTGTGTCATTATCCCAGAGATTATGCTCTTGTGTCTATCAGTGGTTATATTTTAAAGAGAAAATATGTATTTTTTTAAATAAAAATGCAAATTGACTTAATATATTACTTTTCGGTTAGAATGGTACAATTTCCTTCAGGGTTTGTTTACTCAGCCCACAGGAAAGGGAATAAAGTAATAGGAAAAAGAGTATGGCACATTCCATATATGAAGCAATCCTATGAAGAAAGAATAAATGAGAAAAATTAGTGCAATCATTTTACAGGATTATTCCCCACAGTATATTTCCCAGTGCTTTGTCTGGTCTAGTTTGCAAAGATGCAAATGATGTTGGTTTTATTGCTTCCCTTAGGGGAGATTATTCCAGTCTAATAACACTCACAGTTAGGAAATTTTACTGATGTTCAAACTGTTTTTCTTTACCTGACTTTACCCCATTGCTCCTAGTTGTAAATTCCCACAGGCAATTCAGGATAGCTCCTCTGCTTCCTGGGTGTTCTGAGCCAAGCCATATACAAGTATTTCTTTTAATCTTTCATCGAAGTCTATTTCAATGATGGACATTTGGGCCTTGGAGAGCCTTCAAGTTCGAACAGCCTCTGGTCACTGCCCTGTGTCCACGGAAATGTCTGTGCATGGACACACCTGTGTGCAGAGAAGTGTGTTCATGAAATGCTTACCCCAGACCATGCCTTCATGGCACCCACTGGTGGGTTCAGCATTCCCTTGCAAATGGGTCTCTTTTCCACATAGAAGACAAGTCACCTTCAAGGCTGGGAGCCTCGAGGAAAGCTGAATCCACAGCATCAGCACACAGTCATAAAGCTGGTAAGGGACCCCAGCAGGCCTCTGGTCTGACTCTGTCTCCGAGAAGGATGAACTTGTCATGCAGACCATGTTGTACAGGCTTTGCCCAGCTGGATCTCACAAGGTCCCAAGAACAAGGGTTCCTCAACCTCTTTTGGTGACCTGTTTGACCACTTCATTTTCTCATTTAAATATTTTTCTTTTATACCCAGTCAGAAATTGATATTGCACTTGGTAGTCTTCTGGGATTCATTTTATGTTTGATATACACTTTTCAGCAGAAACAGCAGCTGAGAAGTATCTCACGAGTTTTGAAAGGCAGCACAGATATCTGCAGTTTTGTATCAGCTGAATATTGTTGTTACCTTGCCTCTTTCTTTCCAGTTTACTCTTAATTTGTTTAAATGTTAAATGTGCAAAGAAAAAAAAGTCTTTGCAGTAACATCTTGAGAACGCATGCTTAAAATGCTTGTGTTAGAACACCTTAGTATTTAGTCATATTATCAGAGCCATTCCATAAAATGTTGAAAAATTTCTGCTGTCTGATGAAATATTTCAAGTTACATGACCACGATTGTCGCACTGTGCAGCCTTTCTGCATTATTTGTATGGGAAGTGGAATCTTGTACAGGAAATACTCTTCTTCCTGATCATGATACCTACATCAGATCCCCTCAGTGACATCTCCTAAAGGGATTCACTTTCAGACCCTGGTGTTGCAACTAACTCTGTCACCAAAACCCCATTCCTGCTTGGTGCTCCTGCTTTCTCTGCATTCCTGCTCCTGAACAGGAACTTAGCCTTTCCCAGCTGCATCTCCTCTTTTTTCATCTCCATTGGCACTGAATAATTAAGTCACCTACTGGTGCCCTTCCCTGAAATATATCACTGGATCTTACAGTTCTGGCAGACTTGATTATCACCTTGGAATTGTGCTACTCCCAGACGGATGTGTCACTGATAAAGAGATAATACCTATCTTTTTTGCAACAGCAAGTGTAATGAACATTTATTCAATTTTTTTTTTTAGCTAACAAGCTCTAGTTCTTGCAGTCTTTTGAAGACTCCTGCCTCTTCTTGCTCTCCTCTGTGTTGCTTCCAGATGCCATATTTGTTGAAGTGAGGTTCCCAGTTCTGTAGTCCCAGTATTCCAACTGAGGTCTTATTAACACTGAGAACAGGTATTTCATGTGTCTGTCAGGCTATGTATGCTCTGCTTTACACATCTAAGGATGATGTCAGTCCCTCATTTTTTTGTTGTGGCAGCATAATCTTTACTCAAGTGCTGCTTATGCTTAGATAGATCCCTCTCCTCCATGGACTCAAAATTGTTTTCTGAACAGTCATTCGCCATTCTGTTTTTGCAGAGCTGTACACATCTGTGTAAGTGTAGCATCTTCAACTTGACCCTTTTTGAAGTCTTAATCTGTTTTGCTTCTAGTTTCTTGATTTTTCTTACTGCTAACTACAACAGTCAGCATTGTTTTCTGAGGCTCTTCTGTATATTTTATTCAGAGTTAAGAGTTTAATAAAACATAGTTGCAGTATTTCATAAACCAACAGAACAATTCCACAGAATCACAGGATATTCTGAGTTAGAAGGGACCCACAAGGACCATCAAGCCCAGCTGTTCAGTGAATGGTCTACACGGGATTAAACCCCTGACTTTGGTGTTATTAGCATCATACTCTAACCAACTGAGCTAATCGTTTGACTAACATGTAAAAGTCACAGTATTTGTAGTGGGGAAATAGACATTATTTTAGGAATAGATGTACATGCAAAGTGAACAAAATAGAATGCCTGCTTCATCAATAGATGTGATGGAAAAATGATACTACCTTATGATATAAAGTTTCCAAAAAAAGATGCATGACATATTTCATACAAAGGCTATCTTGGAAGCCTTTCCAGAAAGAATAAAATAAAAGAGTTATGTTCCAAAGCAACTGTGTTTATTTTTAATTTGACAAAATATCGGGTTTACAATGAGATTCTTTTGTGGAGATCTACAGATACACATAGATTCCAAAATAATATTTTAGGGATACTGGAATAGCCTTTAGCAGAAATATTTCAAAGGGGACAGGCTTTTCAAAAACTTGGCTTCAGCTAAAGAACCAAACTAACTGGCAGCATTCTTAGAGACTTTTAACATGCATGGCTTTGAGCACTTCTGAAAATTTGCCTACAGAGGTGGATGCCGAGCACTTTTAAAAATTATCCTTGAGCACTTCAGAAAATCTGGCTACATCTTAGACAAATGCTTGTTCTATGATCTCTTCCCTTTGATATACCAAAGCTTCACATTTGCTTGTTGACAGATATTTATCAGTTTTTAGCTGGCTTTATAAAAATGAGGTAGGAAGGGAATCCTGGATTCTGTAGAGATGGCTCTAAACTTTAGAGGGAGAGTCAAAGAGGCAAGCAATCCATCACATTTCTCATCACTTGAGATGACCTGTAGCATACAGTCCAGCTGCAGGCCTGAAGAGTATTTCTTGCACTCCAATGCTTAGTTGCATCAAGGTTTCAAGGTTTTTGTAATGTTACTGAGAAAGGTTTGCATATACTTTTACACTACCAAATGAAAAGAAAGTACAACATTTTATGCTGATGCAGAGAATGATTAGACAGTTTGGAAGTTACATTACAGGTAAGTACCATAACTAATCCCACTATAGAGTAAGTTTTTCCTAATAAAAGAAAGAGTAAGAACATGTATACTTGGATGTATCCAATAGTTCACAAAAAGCTGATTTTAAAACATCACATACAATGGCTACATTAATCTAATTTAGTGTATCAGACATTTACTAAGGTTTCTGGATTACATTCATGTTTTTCAGATATACATTTTGACACAATACATCATTCCTATTTTCCATTCTGCTAGTGCAAATGTTAACCTGGGCATTCTTTTCCAACCTCCTACCTTCTACAAAGGATCTAAAGTGAATGTACAGAATACACATTCCTCGAAGCCTCCTTCTGTATGTAACTGACAATTAAATCTAGTTGTGGCTTTCCTGCATTTTTGAACATGTAACAGGCAAAAGGCAATCCCCTGCTGGCCCAGATCAGATCAGTAGGAATATCTTGGCTTGCCTGAGAGTGTCCCAGGCGAAACTGTAAAGCTACCTGCTGTGTTATACCCCCAACTGTTACGTGAGCAGTAGCCAACGCCTAACAGACTGCCTGGAAGAACACTGTTGAATTATTATTAAAATGTATCATTTTTTGGAACATGTGACTCTCTTGCTGTACTCAAGGATGTTAAATTTACAAAACTAGTAATTATTTACAGCACTAGGTGGTTAACTTGCTCTTGTATCAGCTACCAGTCCTATCCTGATTAATCAGTATTTAATTCTGCATTCCACGTCTCTGTTGACCTTTGAAAATACTTTTTACTACCTATCAGATAATTGTATACAGTAGGAATTTACTGTCGTAGATCTTATTTGGATGATTAATTCTTTGTTTTTCAATGCAGTGAGAGTGCATTTCTCAAAATTACATTAAAGTAATTCCTGAGCAATAGAAGTGCCAGAACTGTGACATGGGTGCAGAAATCTGAGCTATATGATATAAAATTCCATTAATGCCTTTTTTCTTTTTTTTTAAGTTATTTGTTTACTTATTTCCTATTGCCTCTTTTCAAAGATTATCCCAAAGATGCTTACCTATAGCAGCAAGGATTGAATAGTAGACATGGTTTAGGATGAGTTTTAATCTGTACTGAATCTCATCACTAAATAATGAATGATATGTAGCTGATGGAAGAGATACAGGAGAGAAAGAGCAGCTGGTGTTTTGACTGTTTCTATGATATTATAATTATGTTTCTAAACGTCTGCCAGGTGCTTTAACAATTCTAGCTAGGTTTTATTCTATGTGGATGTAAACAAATAGAGATTGTGGTTAATTTTCCTGTTTCCTGAAATAAGAATTCATGGGTGTCAGTGAAAACAATGTAATTGAGGCCTAGAAAAAAATAGGAGACTTAGTTATTAGAACTGTGCAACTAAAGTAATGGGGTGCTTGAGAGGTTGGCTAGGTAGCTAGGGATGATTTAGAGATGATTTAGCAGGTTATTTATAGTCCATCAAAGGGTCTGTATTTGTCTTTTAATAAGCACATGAAAGCTAGGAAATGACCAAACTCACAGCATGAGCCCACGGTGCAGTCAGTGCTTGGAGTTAACATGGATGCATATTGTTTGGATAAGTCACTAATCAATGGAAAAATGAGTTGCAGATTGATGACAGAAGCCAAACAGTAGGGAATACAGGGAAAATGTAAAAGGAACAGATTAGATGTAATTAAAGAGCAGGGGAGAATAGATTTGCATACAAATTTTTTGACTCACCTGCTTGAAAGCCTGACCAGCATCACACTTCATTACTTACTGTGCTACATCAGTAAAGAGAACCCAAGCAACAAATCCGGTCTTGATGTGAGTATTTGGTTAAAGGCAACTCAGTGAGTGAAAGTTCCTGGCTGGCAGCAGAGGGAGGCTCCTGCTGGAGGTGAGGAACTCATGGATGAACAGTCAAACCTCAAGTAGCAAGCAGGGACCCTGCAGAGTCAGCGGGAGTGGAGCCCAGAGAGCAAGAAGGGATTTGCAGCTGACAATAGCACACATATCAGTTTTAGGACAGCTTAATTATTATATTCTTAAAAGTTTATTTTTATTTTAATTTAGATACTTATTTTAACGCAACATAAATTGGATAAGAGTAATAATAATATGCTATTTTTTACTCCAAAATAACTGTATTTAACACTGACTGCAATTGACTCCACTGGAAGCATAAAAGTAAGAGGGAAAGAAACAATCTTGTTCAACTCACAATGGAAAAGGCTTGAGATTTTTGTGAAATGAGGTCATATTTCTATTTCACAAAATAATTTTTCTTTTTGTTTGTCTAAAATGTTCTGTAAAGCCATGTGAGATTTTAACAAATCTCATAATATTCCCTTTAATTCTATGATGATTGTTATTGTGCAATTTGCATTTCAACATACGGTTATGCTTTCTGGAGTTGAGCCCTACTAAAACATGATTAACTTCAGGACAAACAACAAAGAAAGTATATAATTATATGTACTCCCAAGAGATGAAAATTAAAACCGTTTTCCAGTTTATAGATGTTAAATGGGCTTGAGTCAATCAGAAAAATCATCTTTCACCATAGCTTATAGCAGTTAATTAATTTTAAAGTGAAGGATGGTCACCTAGTGCAACTTCTTAAGCAGTTGTGCTTCTTTCAGTGATAGGCAGAAGTCTCAAATATTTTCTCTGCTGTAGTACCTAGCAGTGGAAACAGTCCTTGCCAAAATCCATAAAGCTAATGCTTTATCCTCCTCTAAATCCCTTCTCAAAACCTTTTTCTGCTGTGATGCTCATAACCACTTCCATCAGTTAATCAAGTAGTGAGCTGTAGTGAAGTCTGTTTGCTTTACAACTGTAAAGCAGTCTTTCCAATCCACTCCCACCTTGTTTATGTCTTTCAACCACCACTTTTATCCTGTCCGATAAGGACTCTGTTAGATCTCTGATGCAGGAACATTTTCTTATTATTGTTTGCAAAACACCTTATTAAATTAGACCCTTTCATTTGGGGTTTCTAGGTGCAACTATAATATAAATAGTAAATACTAACTTTGTAAGGTTATCATTATCTCTAACCCAAATAAGACTTCATTAATAGGTGATTTGCAGTGCACTGGGGTGCCACAGCTGGATTTCAGCATCAGACAAATCCTGCCCAGTATGGAGGAATGCTTATAGATTTGTGGAACTGTGCATGTATAAGTCTATACAGCTTGGTCTCAAAACACCATCCAGACTAGGAAGTTAGAACAAAAAGCATTTCCATTGTAAGACGTTTTTTAGTGTACAGTAAAATATTTTGTACATACTTAGGTTTGTTTTATTAGTTTTCTTGTTGACCACTTGTGCCCAAAAAGTCTCCCACATTAATGGAGCTTAAAAATAAAATGTAGCCTGAGAATCCTCACATTTGAACTGCAGTAACATATTTTGTCCTGCAATGAAAAGTGTTTCATGGCAGAAGTGATGAGAGCAGTAGTTAAACTTTACAGAAGAGGTTACAGGTGAAAGTCCTAGGTCATAACTTTAGTGTGACTTGGCCTTTTGTATGTTACCATGGCTGTGATATTGATAATTAGGTCAAAACTGGCAATAAGAATGAATACACAGGGCATCACTAAGCCAGGAGGAGTGCACATTGTCTTTTGAGAACTCTGTGTAGCTTGTCATACCTGTTCTAAAATGAGCACATTCTTTGAAAAGCTTTAAAGGAAACTGACCTTACCTTAGTGCCTCATCATAATAAATGACAGACTGAGTTAATTATTACTTGATAATTCTTTATGTAAACTTTGCACTAAGATTCATTTGCAGTATATTCTTTCATGCAGAACATAAAAGATGTAATTGTGTGCAGAATGGGTGTGGTGTTTCCCTAGGTCAAGTAAGGAATAATTCCTTTATATATTTACCTTGCATGAAAAATACATGCGTGCTGTATGTGAATATCCCAGTTTATAGGACTGTTTCTATTAGTTGTTTGCACAAATTGAGGATAGTGACTTTCTTAATCCTTGGGTGTCACTTTTCTTCTTAGACTGATACAAGGGAGCAAGATACAGATGCATTTGCACAGTGCAGCAGTAACTACATAAACCCCTCAAAAACCAGTCTTAATCCTTCCCCACTCCACATATCGGTATTTGTAAATTAGCTGGCCTGATTACTCCATTTCATAGGATTGTAGGAATTCTTAGAAGGTTAGGGACCAGACTTGGCTCCCAGGCTGTTGATTAGCTGTTCCTGGGGATAAACCAGTTATTTTTTCCAAACCTTTTTACTCAGGTGACTGAAGCTGGTGTTCTGCCTTCAAGAAATCTGTTAGACACTCTCTCACTGGGTAACTTTTTTGAATCAAAACATATGTGCAGCTTTTGTAGGTGTTGCACCAAGGAGTTTGTGTGAATCAACAGAGATGCTGGACATGTGGAATGAGATATGGGCAAATAAAAGCAGAATTCACTTTGGAAAACATTAATGTAATTTTTTTCATAATAATGCATTATCCCAAGAAAAGGGTAATGCTAGCAAATACTCTAGTGTTTTGCTAATTCTTCTGCAAAATAGGAGTCTTTGTTAAAATTTAATTAGGGGGGGGGGGGGGGGGG
>JAOXXN010000065.1:18785523-18796178 GCA_026770055.1 Myrmophylax atrothorax
AAAAAAACAAACAAAAAAACCAAGCTAAAACCCTTCCCTACCAAAAAATCAAAAACCGAATTATCTAAAAACTTCTGAGCCTGACTTCCTTTGATAACCATCAGGTTTCTATCAAAAAACAACAGGGTCCTGTTGAAACTGAGATAATTCAATGCCAAAATTGTAATTAATTCCCAAGCAGACATGAAAGACTTCTTCCAGCACATTGCTCCTCAAAGCTGCAGCCTTTTCTCCCATTTTTGACCTCTCTTTCTACAGGTCACATCAATATTTTGAGCTCAAAGCCCCTGGCCATTCCCTAACTCAGGAACTGGTGACAAGCTGGTACCATCTCCCTGTGCTTATTTTTAGCACAGCATCAATTTTACCCTATGTGAGAGAGGATGAATGATCTGAGTCAACATCAACACAAAGGTTAAGAATGGAAGTAAAAACCAATCACTTCAATCGTGGCTGGCTGATGTTTGTTCTTCCTGTCTGGGCCAGTACCGGAGGATAAGAGAAACCAACAAAAGCCTGAACTCCACTGAACTGCTAACTTTGGAAGTTTCCATAGAGAGGGAAAAGGAAGAAGAGAAATTACCTTTGCTCCAGGTCATGAGGAGCGATGTGTTAGCTGCACTACACATACAAAAAGAAACCATAACAGTCATCTCCGGCCACCCTGTGGCAGACAGGAACCACAGAGCTGCCGAGCAGCCACTTTAATTAGGACTAAATTTACCAGCCCTCAAGGCAGCCTTCTCCAGTAGCCCTTCTCTGGAAACACTTTGATTCACCTGTTCTGCTCTTCGGGATTCTCTGCACTGTGGAGCTCTCAGCTCAGAAGTGTCCAGGTGCTTGGCTGTACCACAGAGAAATGCAAGCAATTCCAGAGGAAGGAAACTTGTTTTCTCATGATGGGCAAGATGGATGATCTGCCACAGGGTGCTCATTGTTTCATGACACAGCCACTGTTCCTTCTGTTATCAAATATATTTAGAAAGTAAATGTTTTTCTAAGTTCTACTGTTTTCCTGCCCTTTACATACTCCAGTTCTGACTCCTTCACCCTAAGTTTCTCCCTAATGTTTTCTTCTTGTATGTGTTTCCTAATGTGCCCTCCACATTTTTAATTCTTTGTCATGTTTGATGTGCTCAATATGCCTGCTTTTACCTTCATTTCTTTTCTTTCCTATATTGTCTCCGGAAGAGTCCTCTCCTTTTGCCCCAGTATTATATTTATTTATTAACTATCCAGTCTTAATTGACCAGGAGGTCATTCTATGGTGGTCACAATCCACAAAGCAGAGTGGAAAGGAGATTATCTTCTTTTTACAGATAAGGAAAACATGGCTCTGACCAGTCAAAGTTTTGACCTAACTAGGCTATGCTGGGCTGGGCTGAGCTAGGCCAGGCCAGGTTAGGCCAGCCTAGAGGCGAGGCTAGGCCAGGCCAGGCTAGGCCAGGCAAGGCTAGGCTAGGCTATTTCAGTTGAAGGGGACCTACAATGACCATCTAATCCAATTTCCTGACCCCTTCAGGGCTGACCAGAAATTTAAGCCTGTTACTAAGGGCAGTGTCCGAATGCCTCTGAAGTACTGACAGGCTTGGGGCATTGACCATCTCCCTAGAAACCTGTTTCAGTGTTTCACCACCCTCTCTGCAAAGAAATGCTTCATAACGTCAAGTCAGGCTTTATCTCCTCTGACACAGCTTTAAACCACTCCCATGTGTCTTATCACTGGATATCAAGAACAGTTCAACTCCTACCCCTGCACTTCCCCTTCATCAGAAGCTGTAGAGACTAACAAGGCCAGCCCTCAGCCTCATTTTCTCCAAACTAGACAAAGCCAAAGTCCTAAGCCCCCTTCTTATAGGACATTCCTTCTAGCTCTTTAAGCAGCTTTGTTTGCCCTTCTCTGGGTACATTTGAGTACCTTCACATCCTTCTTAAATTGGGGCAGAGAACTGCACACTGTGCAGAGTGAGGCTGCACCAGTGCTGAATACTGTGTGATGATTTGGCCTGGCAGGTGATGCTGTCTGAGCCACCCCAGGGTGGCGTTTGCCCTCTGGGCTGCCAGGGCACATTGCTGATCCATGCTGTGCCAGCTTCAGCCACCACCTCCAGCCCCGTTCTGCAGGGCTGCTCTCAGTCACTCCTCTCCCAGTTTGTACTTGCACTTGGGGTTATGCCATCCCAGGGGCAGAATCCAGCAACTGGACTTGACAGATTTCATCCCATTAATCATGGCCTGAAGCTTCTATCTATCTCAATCCCTCTGTAAGACCTCTTGCCTTTCAAGATAGTCAACAACATCTCCCAGTTTGGTATTGTCAGCAAACCTGCTAATAGTGCATTTAAACCCTGTATCCAAACCACTGAGAAATATATTTAACAGAACTGGCCCTAGAATGCAACCCTTCTGCCAGTTCTTGACCCAGTACGCCATGAACCTACTCACCTCACAGCTGGACAATTTGTCCAGAAGGATGCTGTGAGGGACAGCAACAAAAGCCTTAGTAAAATCCACAAAACCCAGAGTTTTCATGAGTCACACTGGTAAAAGGCTATCAGTTGTGTGGAGTTTGAGTTTTGTGGGTTTTGTTTGTTTCGTTTTGTTGGTTGATTTTTTTTTTTTTTAATAACACACCCTTTCCCTCCATGGATTCTTTCTTTTCTGTTTTCTTTTGTACTTTTCCAGAGTGAACAGTTCATTCTCCATAGTTACTAACCTCTGGCCACTTTGCTGAGTGGGTACCTTTCCACCCATTCAGTAACAATGATCTCAGGTTACAGGATATTTCATCAACTGCAGAACACCTGTATTGCATAACTCAAGCAAGTTGAACAGTATACACATCTTGAAATAACACTAGACACACAAGTTAATTGCATAGTTACTGTGGAAAAAAAATCCCCACTAAAATTAATTATTTGGTGGTAACTATTCTGTGACTCTATCAGCAACGGCAGTAACTTTCTTGTTTAACTTAAGATAACATGTTCAGTGCTTGCTGTTTTCCAGTAATCATGGAACTGAATGGTATTAAAAAAAAAGTGTCTTTTTGGAGGAATGCTTGCATATCAGATCCCAAGCTAACACAGCAAGAAAATATTATTCCCACTACCTCTCTAAACGTTTCTGACAACTGTTACCATAGCTCATTAAAAATAAATAGAAAAAATCGAGTAAAGTGCCCTTATTAATTTTTATACATGTTCAGCTGCAGGGCAATGGAGAGAGACACAAAACTGAGACAGAAGGAGGAAGAAAAGAGCTACTTGATTGACATTTATAAATGAAGATCAAATAGTCTTTCTGGTTTTGTTCTCCTCCTGTGTGGCAAATGATTTGGATGAAGGCAGGTTATTTGAATAACACAGTGAAACATATGGTCTACCTCATTTACAAAGCAAAAGGACTGCTGCTGTGTCACTTTGAGTGACTAACTCTCCAAACCTAAACTTCTAGTTCTGAGAGCAAGATAGAGTCAGCTTCAGTTAATGGGAATGGAAATGAAATAACCAACAGAACTAACAATTAGATTCTAAGTTTCTAACATGGAAATGAATATGTGGGTGATAAAGGAGAAAATTTGTTCGTTTGGACTTTCTAAAAATTAAAGAAAGAGCTATTTTTTGGTTAATTCTCTCAAAAGCAGTTTTGAATCAATAGGTTTTCCCAATGGATTTAGCATTTATGCTTGCACGTCAACAGAAAGAACCATGTTTGGTCTACACGAGGACCACCATCAAAATAAAGGAAGGTATGAATAAGAGGCTGTTTATTCAAATCCTAAAGTGGATACTCCTAAGCTAAAACCATATCTGTATCAAGCCATGTCTCTCAGACTAGAGGGCTCCACCAGTTACAATGACACTGTTACATAGGTACAACAAACTCCCTTCCTTTAATACAACACATTTGAAGGCTTTTTCTGCTTTTCTTTCATTTGAGCTTAGCCCCTTCCTAGCTAGAACAATGTAGCATTTAAAGCAGTACCATATTCCTGAAGGCACAATCTATCTGTGTTACTGTATCATTTTAAAAATGCATCTAGTAATTTTTACACATCAGCAATTGAATTGGGCTTGTTACAATTTTCCCTGGGTGTCTGGAAGATTGGAATTCAGTGCCTTGAGTGTTAATGTAATACAGGGATCTTGCAGAAATAGTATCTACTGGAAGTTCACAGCAGCTGTTTTTCTGTCTGCATTTTGTTAAGGTGCTTCATTATTAATGGAAATTCTAAGGGAGTTGTTATCCCCTATTAACAGATAACAAGCGATCCGAATCTATTATTGAGTCATAATAGCTACTGGCATGGTGTTTTTTTGAGCAGTAACTGGTTGGAGAGCAACTTCTGGACATGTTCCTGCAGCAACACCCACTCTTCTAGGGAAAAGGATTATCAATGCAAATTACAGGGGTGTGTTTATTAAAGGTTACTAATATGAAAATGAAAAATTTGCTGAGATCATTATAGCAATCATGGAAAGCAAAAGGGGTTTTTGTTAGAAGGGAGGTCTGGAAGCTGTAATTGCTAATTTCTTTAGATTTGTTCTAAAGTGCCTATTCAAACCTCCATTTCAAGCATCAAGGACTTTTCTCAAGCATCTTAGGTATTTCTGTTAGAGATATCTAGTCCATATCCTTGTCATCTAAACTTCCCTAGAGTCGTCCCTACAGTCCCCAAAAGCTTTGAATAACCAAGTACATACATCAAACCTAAACCCTTTCAGGAGCCGAAATCTTGGTTAGTCAGGTCAGGCTCTGAATAAAATATTTCCCACAACTAGGAGACACAGAAGAGTAGATGTTTTTAATTCCACATTATATAAATCACACTCATTCAAAAATCCCCAGTATATTTTAATTCATTCTTCTGCTGGTGGATCTTCATACCTGCATCTCCCATGACAAAAGCTTTGCTGAGTGACAGTACTTTAACTTCCTTCTGCTAAATTATTTTACTCTAGCTCATGATAAACAAAAAAGTGTGACACAGATTCAAGATTTTATCTGTAAGTTAAATGCAGATTAGAACTCAAGACTCCCCTTCCCCATGTAAATGATCTATTGGTTGCTTGAGGATTCGTAGGAACCCACTGATACATCTTTCCAAGCCAGTGAATAGTTTCACAGCATTTTCAGCAAAAAGGGGTGAGAGTACTCCCTCCAAAGTAAGAATAACTGAATTTTTAGTTCTCTTCTTGAGATGGGAGAAACTTGGTTGCACCTCCTCATTACAAAAAGGCACCAGGTACCACTGTTCTGAGTAGCAGCCTTGGATACAATTTGATAGAGCTGGTACTTCCTTCTCCTCAGGAAAAAAAATTAGTAATTTCTTGTTCCTTTTTTTTCTAAGGTAGTGCTTGGTCATCCATCTTTATGAATGGATTCTAGGTTGAGATTTCTCAAATAGGAGGAGGCTGCTATCTGCTCTGCTCTAACACCCAAATGTGGCCCAAGGTTAAAGACCTAACGTTGTTCATGTTGTGTGCTGCTGGTTCCTTATTCCACATACAGCTTGCATTTTAAAAATGCAAATCTTCTTATACCTTTGAAAGCAATTTTTACAAGGCAGCTCATTACAAGTATCAGAAATCTATCTTCTCTTTTTTTGGATAGAACTTTCAAGCTGTAAGTGCTCAAAAAATGAACAAGGAAGTACAAAACCTTTACAGAGCTTAGGTGGATCATAGGAGTCAAAGACCTGATATTACTTCTCTCAACAGGAATTGATTCATACCCAACTGGGAAATGACACTTTCATCTTTATTCTGGTTTCAGCTGGGATAGAGTTAATTTTCTTCACAGTATTTAGTATGAGTCTCTGTTTTGGATTTGTGCTGGAAACAGTGTTGATAATACAGGGATTTTTTTTGCTATTGCTCAGCAGTGCTTACATAGACTTGAGGCCTTTCCCCTCTAACCACCAGTGATGATGTTGGGGGTACACAAGGAGTTTGGGGGGGACACAGACAGGACAGCTGCCCCTCACTGACCAAAGACATATCCCACACCATATGGCATCATGCTTAGCACATAAAGCTGGGGGAAGAAGGAAGAAGGGGTACATGTTCATGGGGATGGCATTTTTCTTCTCAAGTCAGCATTATGTGTGATGGGTCCCTGCTTTCCTGGGGATGGCTGAACACCTCCCTGCTAGTGGGAATTTGTGATTGAATTCCTTATTTTGCTTTGCTTGTGCCAGAGGCTTTTGCTTTACCTATTAAACTGTCTGCACAAGTTTTTTCGCTTTTCCCTTTCTGATTCTCTTCCCCATCCCACTGTGTGAGAGCAAGTGAGCAGCTACATGGGGCTTAGTCTGGGGTTAAATGATGAGAGTCCTCCAAGAACTCAAGTGTGAAGTTGTAATTCAGGGAATGATGTTCTGGTCTTATGCTACTGTTGTGCTCTCAAAGCTGAAATGATCAAGTAGGATATTTCAGATAGTCCCAAGAGCCTGCTTGGGTTATAGAAGCTAATTCCCAAGGACATTTATGAATCCTGGGAAGTGGTATACTCTTTGCTCCTGAAATCACTGTCTTGTGCCCAACCCCTAACAAAGGGTTTGCAAGAATTCTGCAAGGAAGGATTCAGTTCCTTACATTACTCTTTATCCTGGTGAAATAATGTCTGGCCTGATCTTAGCCATTTTGACATGTTAGTCTTTCTACTCAGTGTAAAGCACATTGAAAATAGTGAGAATTTCCTCTATAAAGGCAATTAGTTCATCTAATGAATTAGTAGTATTAAAAAGCACAACTTCAGTGCACAGCTGACAAAGTGTAAAAATGCAACCCATGAAACTATCCTGACTTTAACCTCTCCTGGCCTTTTAGCGTTGTGTGCTGTATTACTTTGATTTTGGGTTTTTAACACTCATTCTTCATGGCTTTTAGCATGTCCCTTCCTGTTCATCTGCACCATATTCCCCTGTTCAGGAATCCCATGCTCATTCCTTGTGCTTATGATGAAAATTCTTTACCTCATGTGAATATTTTGTATTCCTTCTTTCATTCTAAAGCAGTTCTTGTCTGTGTACAGCTATTCCATGTGTACAGCATCTTTGTAAAGCTATCCCCTGTGTTGTTAGGATCAATTCTGAATATGGTATGAGGAGAAAAAAAATCAGACCTGCAAAGATAGGTAAAGCAGATTGGAACACTATAGAGCCTTGAAGGATTTCTGGAAGTTAAGCTGTGAATGGCCTATCAATAATAAAGGAAGTAAACGAAGTAGTTGTGGGATTTTTTTTCCCCCTCAGAGATTAAGCTTTCCGATAAAGTTCTCCATATAGATTTCTGCATAGATTTCCACATATGCAGGAACGTGATTAGGGAAAACTCATGACTTGCACAATGCTGTTATATGGCACAATGCTACAATTTTGGTCTCAGTGTTGCAGCTTGGCAACCTTTATCAAGGTAGAGTCAAATATAGACTATATATTATGTAGAGAAATTAAATATAAGCAGGATGATTGTCTTCAGCCCACTGTCTCCCTATGGGAACAGGTTGCAATGTATGGTAATTTCATTTTATTTGGTAATTAATTTTGTGCAATATGAGTTTGGGGGTTACACTGGGGTTACACTATTGTCTACTTGACCAGACATTGTTCTCTTCTGGTCTGAATAGAATTAGTTCCTAATTTTCAGCATTGGATAGTTTTGCTTTTAGCATTCCCAAAATCTAGTAGGAATCTGTATTGTATAAACTACTTAAAATGACTAGACCTTCTCTTTCAAATATTGCAGTCTTTGTTACTGAGGACAAGAAATTTCAAACAGGACAATACATCCTAATGTAAGTTAGTATAGGAATTTTTTATTAATAATATTGAACTATTCAGGCTACTAGAACTGTGCTGTTTTAATCATGGTTAAAGTACTAGTGAAACATGGTACAATTTTCTAGTACTGTGGAAGTGTTGTATTAGTGCGTGAACCACAGTAGACAGAGATCATCAT
Organism: Myrmophylax atrothorax; assembly: GCA_026770055.1. NCBI lineage: Eukaryota > Metazoa > Chordata > Aves > Passeriformes > Thamnophilidae > Myrmophylax > Myrmophylax atrothorax. The sequence goes on from JAOXXN010000065.1 coordinate 18,793,488, forward strand.
CCTATTCACTTAACTGTGCTTATCTACTAATATTACTACCATTGCTACTAGAGGCTTTCTTATTTAGGTCTCTATGACCCTAATTATATTCTCTCTTGCCTTTCCTACAATTAAATAATTTGTTATGATAATGTTTGCTCTTCCCTTAAAATGCTACTCCCCTCTTATGCTATGGCTTGAGGCTTCATGGACTGAGCTGTCCCTGAAATGCTGCTCAATGGGTTCTCCTCCCTCTACTGCTTTTCAGAAACAGTAGCTGCACTCTTGCTACACCTACACAACTCTTTGTATCCCCGTTTATTTTAACTGTGGCAAGCAGGCATGAGAGCAGCTCCGGGATTCTTTTGCTTGCTTTTTTTCCCCCTGGAAACTGGACTGTCTGGTTCTAATAATTTACTCATGCAAGATGAGTAAAAAAATAAATAATCTTTCAGACAGCACTACAGCACCCCAGCCATAAGCCTCTAAGCATATTACCTGAAGGAAGCAACAGGTGACAAGTGTGACAAATTCTTCGCCAGTAAGATTCTCCAAATGAAAACTTAAAGCACGCAACTGAATTTAAAATGGAGGTCAGGAACCTCCAGCCCTAAGAATTATTTTTTTTTTCAGAAACAGCACTGTTTGTGTGTCTTAATTTCTAATTGCTAATGTACTTTCTCTTGAGGTTCTTCTGCCAAACTCCTATGTGGACACATCTTCATTTATATACAAGTTAAAAAAACTACCTGCCTTACGAAACCCCATTGGTTTTGGCTGTTTTCCATAGGTGTAGTCCCAAACTCTTGTTTTGTGGTGCATGTAGTACTTCCAAAGTTATCATATCCTGAAGGCGAGGGCATCAAATAAAATGATGACCCAAGAAGATGCCATATCTTGGTTTTGAACACGTGACACAACATAAAAGGAATAATTTTTTTATTGTATTAATTAAGTTGCAGGGACTGTTAAGTTAAACTTAAAATAACCCTTTTAAAAGTTGTTGAGGATAATGAATTACCCAGGAGGAGTTAAAGCCTGCTGCTGCCAACTAAAGTGCTTGGAGACTTAAGATAGAAGGGAGCGATAAGCAGCAGCTTTCATACATTCAAATAAATTACATGTTGGGCTTGGCTTAATCCTGGCATCAGAATAATCTCAGGGGTTTTCCCTACATTATCTTCGTCTATGATTATGCAAATATCCTTTTAATGTAGCGACTCCTTAACAGGAAATCAGTCTCATACTTGCTCATACGCTCTTGCAATCAACAGACATTTGCTTGCAAAATCCTAGTGTGTCTGAGATACAAAAGGCATATTAACAGGTTTAAGTACCAAAATTTTGCAAACACACAATAACAGGACATGCCTGGATATGCCAGGGATGTAGCAGATGAATCAAGAAAGAGCTGTTTCCTAACACAAAAACTTCTTGGGTTTGAAAGTTCAACCAGAATGCAAATGGTACGAAGTTCACATTTGGTTTCAAAGATTGTAAGGAAAACAGGGGAGGAGGGACAATTTTACAGAAAAGCAGGACTAGAACTGAATAAAACATGGAAATGAGACAAAGCATAAAGACAAAAGAAATAAAATCATTAGTGTTAAATGCCCAGCAACCTGCAGAGCCCAGGTAGTCTCCTGAGATACTACTTTATTGCAGTGATACTGTTTTCAGGAACTCCACTGAAATGGGAACTGTGAGGTCAACCTGCTTTGTCTGGAGAACAGGAATTTAAAAATGACATCTTAAAAAAGATGTTTCATCTGGGAAGATAGAGAGCAGGTGTCCTTTGGGAGGTGAGGAATTGAAGTCACAAACATTGTGCTGTGTTACTTGTGGTAATGTTAATACACATCTGAGTAAGCAGGAGAGCTTAGTCCCTGATTTCTTGCTTTTGTAAATTTTTTCTAGGTTAAATTATTTTTGTAATCTCTTTTCCTTAAACTACGGGTTTCTACTATGGAAAAAAATTGCATTTAAGCATTTGATGACAAACTGGGATACAGCAGTGATATGTTGGTAGCTTGTACTGAAGGTGACTCTCACTATCCTTTTTTTTTTTCTTTCTCCTGATTGAAGCAAAGACAGATAAATCCTTGGAGTGAAGAGGGGAGCCCAGTGAAATTAAGTGCCTAACTTTTCAGTGAGATTTAGGGTAGCAACTGATTCACTCAAGCTCTTTTGAAACTCCCATCAAAGCAAACTGTTCAAGGCATGACCTTAAGGTAACACTTGAATCAGCCACAAAATCTAGACTTCCAGCTCTATGTTTTAAATGTAAGACCTATTCTTTCTTCTATATCCAGTGTATTCTGTTTGTAATTATCAGAAATTACAATTAGAGAAACTGGAGATAATGTGAGGCTCATTAACGAGCAAGAATTTATCTTTAACTATTTAAAAAAATTGTTGTTGATCTGGTTTCTGGAGATTAAACCTGTAATTTTACCTGTCATAGATGGTAAAATACTGCTAGTACAATAGCACAATATCCTAGAGTAAAAAACCCCAACACACATATGTATGGAGAGAATGAATGTTTGTAAATGCTATTCAGACTATGTGAATTTCCATGATTCCCCACTAAATTCCATTTAGACACTTTTAGTCCATTTTCTGTACTGAGCATAGACAGTCAATAGTTTTCTGCTGACTGCTCTAGCAAAAACTGGCAGATGCCAGATTAAGTCTGGAGACTATAGAAAA
>JAOXXN010000065.1:18815072-18829964 GCA_026770055.1 Myrmophylax atrothorax
CCCTCCCCGCACGGCCGGCGTGGAGGCACCTGCACGGCACCCGAGACTTGCGGGGTGAGTGCGGGCTGCTGCCGTGGCTGCCCTGCTGCAGGTGTGCGGGCGGGGACGCGGCGCGGAGCGGAGCGGAGCGGGACGAGGGCGGTGTCGGGCTGGGCTGACCTTGGCTGGGTGTCAGGCACCGTCCGAAGCCGCCCTGTCACTGCCCGCCGCAACCCGGCACGGCAGAGACGAGATAACAGGGCTCGTGTGTTGAGATAAGGGCAGGGAGAGGTCACTCGCCCGTTTCTGTCGTGGGCAGAACAGACTCGACTTGGGCACATCAACTGAATTTATTACCATTCGAAATCAGAGCAGGGTAATGGAAAGTAAAATCTTAAAAGCAGCTTCCCCCCAGCACTCCCTCCCACCGCCAGCGGCGCAGGGGGCCGGGAATGGCGGCACGGCCAGGCCATCACAGGGGGCTCTGCCGCTGCCCAGGGAGAGGAGCTGGAGCCCGGCCCCTGCTCCAGCCCGGGGTCCCTCCCGCGGGACACGCTTCTCCTCGGGCTTGGCCAGCCTGAGTCCTTCCCACGGGCTGCGGTTCCTCCTGAGCTGGGCCGGGGCGGGCGCTGCGGGTGCCGGTGCTGCCCGGCGGGGAGTGGGGGGCCGGGCCGGGCAGGGCTGGACAGCCGTGACCGACCCGGGGGTACTGCAGGGGCGGCTTCGTTTGGGCTCTGCAGGTGCTGGGAGTACATCAGGGTGCATGGGGGCTGACAGAAAATTCGGAGAGAGTGAAAATTACTGAAGGTCTAGAAAACAGTGTCACTGAGAAAACAGCTGGAGGAGCTGGATCTAGCGAGGAAAATGAGTTGATGGGAGATCAGGCCTTCAAATACGGAAATATTCTGTTGTGAATAAGGTAGAAAGTTCTTACCATGAATAGCAGGAGAGTGTTTTTTTGCTGTAACTATAGCTAAGCACTGAAAAGGACAGTGTTTTATTTGTTTTTTGTTTGGTCCATGTTTGGAGATTCCACCACACTTCTGTCTCTTACTCTCCAGGTAATGTTTCAACTAAATAGAGAAGGGTATATTTTATGTAGTTATTTTTACCTTTCTTAAAGTTTTTTTAAATGGAGAAATAGTTTGAATTTGTTAATCCGAAGGCATCAGTAATATACATTCCTACACAGGAGTTAAGATCTGAGGTTATGACAGCAACCTTTCAAGATGCATTTTTCTGGAGTTTGTTACAGAATTATCAGGCAGATCATCTCTTTATCTTCCATATCTTCCTCTGTCTGTAAGAGATGTGGGAAGAGTTTTGGATGCTGAAATGAAATGGGATCTTTCCCTACTGGATCTGTAAGTTACAACTTGTAAAACATTTAAACAATAATCAGGTGCATTGTTAGGAGATCCTGGTGTGATACTGAGCATGAAATACCTGAACTCTTTGGATTTTAAATGCACTTAAAAAGAAGTGAGCTTGTGTCATAGAACTCAGTAGTACTTGAGAGACTTTTTAATCATTATAATTTAGATCTCAGTATTCCCTTTCTTCCAGCATTCTTTGCCTTTGCAGTATGAAAATCTTTTCCTTTGCAAAACCTGCTCTGTGTGGTACAGGGAAGTCTATCCCTTTCTTAAAACAAGTGTTATTTGTTTTCAAATTTTATTAGCAAAAATTTGTTTCTTTCTCCATATAATATGTTTGTCTTTTTGCTCAGTGCAGGATTGTCTACCTCTGAGCTAGTCTTATTATTTAACTCTAGACCTCTTATCTACAGTCCTTCCAGGCAATCTATTTTAGTACTTTATATATACTTTGTAGTGACTGTATTTAATATATAGTTAGAGTTAAATTTCTAAATTTGGATATGGAAATGAATGAAACCTTGTTTGCTTCCTTACAGTAAGCTTTTGTGTATTAAGGAGGTATCACACCTTGAACTCATTCAGTCTTCCCTCACTGAACCCTTCTAGTATTCCTTACAGCTTTTCAAGGTGGTGCAGATCTTGGTGACACTGTCTTTCTTAAGTGTTTATTGTGGCCTCTAAAATGAAAACAAAGAGAGAAGTCATATTTTGCTGGTAAAATACTGCTCTTTGAACGAAAAATTCACTCTTTGTCTCTAGTTTGAGAATTTAAAGTTAAGTTAGTTTTATTTTAGCATTAGTTTAATTTTTCCACTTTTCTGGTTCTGAAAATACCACTATTTGAAGTGTTGGCTCATGTGGATCTAGTTGTGTTACTTTAGTTTTTTGTTTCTCCGTATGTTTCTGTCCTTGTCTGTGGTGGTGGCAGACAAAAAGTTGTTTTGCATAATTAAAGCAATTAATTCCTTGTTTGTTGGTCACAGGAAAGGAAGAAAAATAGAAAAAATAGAAGTACCTCTTTATGCTAAAGATCTGTCAATTTTTCTTTGTTTTTAGTGTTTCTTAATCTTAGAATTGGCGTCAAGTTGGAGTAAATCAGTTCTCTACTGACTACAGATTATGGCTTAAGAAGTTACAAAATATCTCTCTGTGGGGCACATTAGAGCATTTGTCTTCAATTCACTGCAGGGTTTTTGGGTTGAAAATGCTGTAGCTGGTTCCATATCTAAAGGGGACAAAAAGAGGTAATGTGTTATGCTGAATAAATTTAAATACAAAATTCACTATCATTGGGATTCTTAGATTGTAATATATAGTAAATGATAGAGGTCTACTGGTCTGTTCTTCTCTTAAAGCCCTGCTCTTCACTGTGTTGGATATACAAACTAAACATGCATTGAATCCCTTCAGGGAGAAAGTGGAAATCTGAGGAAGGATGAAGGAAAGGATTTTTTGAGTTACTATTGTGAGTATTTGTCTGAATTCCCATTTAGGAGGGGTTTTGCAGTTCTTATCTAGTGTCAAGTAGGTTTATTCTGTGTGGCTGGTTTTGTTTTAGTGTGACTGTTGGTAATTTGTAGTTAAGTGCCTGGGAAGACTGTTAGCACTGCATTGGCTATTAAAGGTGTAGTCAGAGACCTTCTAGGTCAGCTTGAGTTCTGCTTCTCTATTACAGCTACCAGTCCCGCAGTAGGACACAGTAGTAGAGAAAGTGGCAGTTTTTAATTTTCAGACTTGACATGTGCCTTGATTTTTTTTTTTAATTCTTCCTTCTGCTTTGTATCCTGTTTTATTTTTTTTTTTAATTTGACTATTTCATGCCTACTTGCTGCTGGATCTTCCCTTCTGACTTGATCAAAGGACCAGAATGGATTGGATGTTTTGTGGTAGTTGCTTGTAACATTGAAAGGAAAATGTCACAGTTGCACAAATTTATTGCTCAGTTTTGTATTTATGCCGAAGTACGGAGTGTATTCTGGGAAAAGGATCAAGTGGCTCTGCATGGAAGTGCAACATGTAAACCACCATGTTTAAAAATTGATTTTTTTCCTTCTTAAAAATGTGTATTATTTTCTCTTTATTTCAGGGAATTTTGTCCACTAGTTCTCAATAGTCCTAGACATTTATGGGATGTGACTTTAACATAATTTTTTGATTGTCAAAGTTAGACTCATCAAGTTAGACCAATGAAACTGAGAACACTTCTCTGCATCCTCTAGTGTATTCTTTTCTACTTGCTGTTATCAGTAAATATTATTTTGGGGTAAATATGTATAATGTAAAGACAACTGTTAACTCATACTGTAATTTATCAATCATTCTTCAAATAGTGCAAAACTATATTTGGAAAATGAACATGGATAAGCATTCACCTACTTAACGTTGGTCCATTTTTCTGTGTATTAGTCCTGGATGAGAGATTGCAAGAATAAAATACAAAATCCCTAGAGGTAATTCAGATGGGACTTGCCAGTATTACAAGGAACATTGGCTGAATTTCTAAACATTACAGTAATGAATAATATTAAGCTGAAAAACATTTAAGTACCATGGAAAGACGTAGACAAAAATGTGTATATTTGCTCATGCTGTCTTCTGAGAAGATGAACTGTGCTCATTTCCACAAAGTACAAGTGTTCTGTGGAGCCTCATCCTGATTGTGTTGCCATCTGGGGGCTCTAAGGAGTAAATAACTCCCTTTCTGCTCTTTGTGCATTTTAAAGTGTCAAGATCATTGATGGTTGTTTAAGTCTTTAGAGGTTTACTATAATTTTTCCATTTCACATTTTTAGAAAAACATCTCAAAGAACTGTTTGGGTTGGTAGGTACCTTTAAAGGTCATCTAGTCCAACCCCCTGCAGTGAGCAGGGACATCTTCAACTAGATCAGGTTGCTCAGATCCCCATCCAAACCGACCTTGAATATTTCCAGTGATGGGGCATTTACCACCTCTCAGAGCAACCTGTTCCTGTGTTTCACAACCCTCATTTTAAGAATCTTCTGTGTTATATCTAGTCTAAATATAGTCTTGTTCAGTTTAAAACCATTACCCCCTGCCCTGTTTCTATAGGCCCTATTAAAAAGTGTGTCCCCATCTTTTTTAGAAGCTCCCTTAAGTGTTGAAAGACTGCAGTAAGATCTCCATGGAACCTTCTCCAGACTGAACAACCCCAACTCTCTTGCTGTTTCTTCATAGAAGAGGAGTTCCATCCCTCATTGTTTTTGTGGCCTTCCTCTGGACTCCCTCCAACACATCCATGTCTTTCATGTGCTGAGGATTCCAGAGCTGGGTGCAGTGCACCAGTTGGGATCTCACCAGAGTAGAATAGAAGGGCAGAATCACTTCTCTTGGCCTGCTGACCACGCTGCTTTAATGCAGCCCAGGATATGGTTTTCCTTCTGGGCTGTGAGCCAGAAGGCTGCCACATGACCAGCTTTTCATCCACCAGTACCTCTAAGAGGTATTTGTCACTGATGTCCCTTTGTGGCGTTGAGACGTTGACCTCTACCCTCTCGATGTGACCAACCAATTCCTCATCCACGGAATGTTCCACCCATCAAATCCTTATTTCACCAGTTTAGAGAGAACAGTGTTGTGGGGGATCATGTCAAAGGCCTCCACAAGTCTGGAGAGATGACATCCACAGTCCTTCCCTTGTCCATTGATGTAGTCACTGCATCACAGAAAGCCGCTGGGTCCGTCAGGCAGGACTTGCCCTTGGTGAAGCCGTGTTGGCTGTCCTGAATCACCTCCCTGTCCTCCATATGCCTTAGCACAGTTTCTGGAAGAAAAAGGACAAGAAAAAACTAGCAGAATTTTCAACTAGAAAGCAGATAATGAGTAAAAAATGGTAAAAACAATTCTTTTCTAGTTTTTTTTTTTAGCCATTCCTGCTCACTCTCTGCAATACAGCAACTGGGAGAAATGGGGTGGTGTTTCCTGTTGAATGATAATAAGCCTTAGTGCTGGATATTAGAGAAAAGGGAATATGGAGGAGAATTGAACCTTGCCATTGTATACAATGTACTTTCTATGCGTCTGTTTCTACTCTCTAGCAGAATACAGATTCAGACATAATAGTTCAAAAAAGAGCCTCAGAAATCAGCCTGGTACTGGAAAACTGCTTTTACAAAATTATATCCAAAAAGATATTTATCAGAAGAATCCCACGAACATGGCACGCAGGCTGCTGTTATGTGGTCCCACTTCTGCATGAGGGTTTAGAGAACCAGTTCAATCAATCGAAGTGACCTACCTGCTGGCTGTGTCTGGTGCAGGGTGTTGCAGGACCAGAGAGCTTGTGCTGTTGCGTTGCTTAAATACACCAGACTCTTCAGAACTTTTTATTTGGCTTGTCCAAGGAAAGAAGAGTCTAAGAATTTACCTGTTCTCTCTGTGGACACTCACCCAGGAGAAGAAACGCTGTAATGAGAGATTTTTCCAGCTTTTTTAACAGACACATAAGATGAAAGCACTGAAACCTGAAATTAGGCAATTTCTGCTAAGTGGATACAGTTTTCTAGTAAAAAGTATAAATAAACATTGGACAGTATCAGTGAAGGAGACAGATCATCAGTGCCTGGAGTACTAGCATCATGAAAGCTTTACTAATTAAAAGAAATGCTTTAAGCTGGAAAAAATTCCATGACCTGGGTCAAGGAGGATGAGGGCAGGAGAAAGGAGGGTGTGGTGCTTGTGGTGGATTTCGCTAAAATCAGCAAAACTTCAGGTCTAGGAACTCGGAATTACGGAATTTCCATTGCTTTTTGTAATGTGCCTTGTTTTTCTGTGTGCTCTTTGGAAGGCATGCTTGTATGTAAGCTTTTAAAAAAAGAGCATAGTAGTGAATCTTTGGTTCTGTCTTTAAGATTCATGTACTTTCATTTGTGTTAAGCTGTTAATTGAGAAAATACTTATATTGAAAATGTATTCAGATAACCATGTGCTTGTTTTGCAGGTACACCTGGTATTAAAGTTCTTATGCCTGCACTTTCTCCTACAATGGAAGAAGGAAACATTGTGAAATGGTTAAAAAAGGAAGGTAAGACAGCATTTTCTATGGCCATATCTTTCATGATTTTTCAGCTATGTAAGTCTGTTCTATAAGAATAAGATTGTGGGTTTTTTTTATAGATTATATTTTCAATCAAAATGCTTGGTATAGGGATGCTGTCACCTTGAACAGCACCTGTTTTGAAATTGTTGATTCTTGAAATGTTTTTCCTCTAGTTGCCTTCCAAAAGGTTGTATTGATGGTATTTTTTGAGTTTCCATTAGGCTGTTCCACGCTGGGTATGTTGTTTTTAATTCCTAGGGTTGTCAGGCTGATCAGTAACTTTGAAAGCCTGAGTGCCATTGACTGCAGAGGGTCTCTGTTTCATTATTGTGCTGTGACATGTATAGTTGCTTATTGGGGCTTCCTGTTTTATTATCTTCATTATAGTCTATAATCAAAGCTGATTCACAACCCTGATTCCAAATTGGGCAATTTTTCCCTAAAAGAACCCAAACAAAAAACCAAATTACTCCTCAAAAAAGAGCCCTAAGAACCTTAGTTATCTTAGTTTCTCTGTGCTCTGACAACTGTGTGCTGTTAAAATATATTGGAGTAAGTGGATAAAAAGTCTGTCAGTTTTGTCTTCACATAGGTTGAATGCAAATGAAAAATGATCTGTATAAGAATCAGCAGTTCCTGTTCTGTCAAGAGACCTTTTCCCTGTCTCCTTCTACTGTTTCCCCTCTTCAATTTAGTATTAAAACTGAATTTTGACAGTAGCTTTAGATTCTAGATAGCAGTTGTCCATTTTTGTAGGATGCATCGCAGAGTTTTACATGACTGTAGGAATGTATCTTGTTCACAGTCATTTTTGGGTTGCTAGAGAGATGAATACATCTGGAGAAAAGAAATTTTTTTACAGCTTATTATCTTTAACAGACACAATTTTAACAGCTAAATGTGTTTTGACTATTCTGCCCAAGTAAGCCATTTCCTTTGGCTTGTTGTTTTAAGTGTTGGTACAGCTTCCATCATTGTGTTACCAGAACACTTTTGCTTTTACACACTTTGAATACATTTGGAGAGGTGGCTGGAAAGCAGCTTGTTGCTCCTGTAGTGGATGTGGCCTTTTGTGCATGAAACTTCTGGTAAGAATTGCTGCAGAATTTACCAGGAACATTATGGCAGTTTATGCCTATTATAAGAAATTCTATCGATGTTCTGAAACTTGAGGCTTCAGTTAATCAAGTCTAAGATTATGCAGAGAGAAGGGAGCGATTCTTTTTCTATTTTTTAGTTGTCAGTAATTTTAAGACATTAAAAATCAACAGTGGCCCGTTTGACAATAATTATAGTGTTCAAAATTGCACAGAAAGCAAAGAGAGCATGGTAGGAGTTGAAGTAGATTCCTCTTTGCTCCACAACATGAATGAAATAAGCTTTCCTCCTAAAAAGGTGTTAGGATAAAAAGCCATACAATGGTTTTTCCTCAGTCTTTCCACTACACTTCCACCCTAACACATAAGGGAAAAAAGCTCCGCACCTATTTTAGTTAAATTAAAATCAAATCTTAATCGACAGTTGGACTTCAAGAGAAAACTGTTTTAGTATTTTTATTGCTCTACTTTCTATTTAGAAAAAACCCCAAACCCAAATAGAGCATGTTGCCTTATTTGGCCACATCTGTGACCATAAATAGTTCCTATCAATACCTTTTTTTCTTCTAATAGTCTGGAAAATAAACATAGTGATAACATTAAAAAAAAGTCGAGGTAAATTTTGAAGAAAAGAGTGAAGTGATTTAATGCTTATACTCCTCTGTAAGGGATGCTCTTAACTACTTAATCCTCCAGAGAGCTGGCCTTCTAAAAGTAGTGGCATTGCTGAATATAAATGTTTGATAATGAGAATCCAAGAAAAGAAATACTTTCTAAACAATTGATAGAAGAAAGCTGCTTCCATATGAAGTGTATTTCCCACTGTATAACCAGAAGAGGTCAGTATAATACTATTTTGATAATTTTTCTTGTTCTTTTTGTAAATATCAAATGTTTTCATTTTACAGTTTCACAGGATGGACAAAGGATTTCAGTACTGCAGAGGGAAAGACACTGATTTTAATTGACAGCTTTACTTTTCCTTCTCATTGTTAATGCAGTTTCATATTGATTCCTGTGGGTAATAAAATCATTCCCACAGAGATAAAAACTATGTTTTTAAAAGCTTGTATTTATTATGTATGAATTTAATGTTGATGAAAGATGATAGACTGACAGCCCAAGAGACTAAAATCTTCTTGTTACTGTGGGCAGGAAACAGAATATACAACAGTGCTAGCAGCTTCCATGTGCAGTGTAACTCTGCCACCTTTTGAGACAGCAACTCCAGGGACTTCAGTCTCTACATTCAGTCAGCTCTGGTTTGATTTGCAAAGAGTGCATTAAGGAATGCAGTTTGTATCTTGTGATTTGGATACTTCTCTGTCAGTAGCTGAACAGAGCACATAAGTTATTGAATGCCAATGGGATGTGATCTCCTAGACAGGAACTGCTTCAGTGAGATCCTGACCCTTCAGTCCAGCTCTGAGAATGTACTTGTTAAAAAGAGGGGGGGAAAAAAAGGCAAATCCCACCCAAGATATTTCAAGGGCATTAGATACAATCTCAGAGAGCTGCCATTCAAGCAACTTCTGTTGCAAATACTGTGCTCTCAGTTTCAAGTGTAATAGCAAAGATGTGCTTTGTAAAAGTGTCCTTTCCAACCCCAGATATTGGGAAAGCTGATGTGTAGTTGACACTGAATTGGGCATTGATTAGGAGCTATTGCAAATTTTGCAATCTCTGCTGAAAATAACTATGGCTCTTTCTATTGCACTTGGGTCCTGACATAAGATTTGAATGCTGCTATGAAGTCTTCTTAAAATTACATATAATCAGTTGCCTTCCAAATTTATGACCCCTTTATGGCTGCAACAGTGACATGAAAACAAAAGAAATAGTGGAAAAGTGGTTTATCCCATTCTCTGAAGACTTTTTCTCTTGCCTCACTGTGCAAGGGAAAACTCAGTTTTCTGTGAACCACCTCAGATACCCAAGTTAAGAGATGTCGTGTGTGACCAACCCATGGATTAAGGTATTTGCCTTGACTGTCTGTGCTGCTGGAGGTACTGCTGCAGGTCTCTTAGCACAGAGATTTCTTTTTAATGGTGCAGAACATTTACAATCTGATTGCAGATTAAGATACAGAGTTAAGCTCCTTTCTGCTTGCCAATCTCAGCTCTGTAGATTACAGAATTTACCCAACAATTTGATTTCTTAACAGCCAAGAAGTACTTGCCTAATGAGCTGATATATGAACTACGTGAATTTATGATCCACTGAAATTAAAACACTAGTGTAGAGCCTGGAATTCTCACTTCCTCTTATAAACTGTTTATGCTCTAGTTATTGCAAAGTGCAGTGTGGCTGTTACATTATTACATTAAAAAGATCAGGTGCCACCTCGTGTATTTTTCTGTCAATTTCTGTAATAGGAACGTTTATGACTTAAAAACTATGTAAGTGACTGATCATTGAATGTTTCCATTGTTTCCTACTGCAGAGATCACAAGGATCATACAACACCTAATTTTCCCCTTCTAATTCATGTAGTTCTGAAACAGGAAATAATTATTATTTGTTTTTTGAAATGTTTGGCTCTTACCTAAATATAGGTGGTAACCTGCACTGGATTTATTCTGATGCTTAAGTACAATAGAGTGTTATCAGGAATTAAAGTAAATGCTTGGATCAGTAACACGGTTGCAGCATTTGTGGTAATGAGGAAATACTAAAATTTTACTTCACGTGAAATTCTAGACATGTTTTAGTCATGTATGTATTGTCTCTATAAGGGAAAAGTTGTATTTTGTTGGAGGCCAAAAGGTTCAACTACCTCAAAGTTTTTAATGTAATTTCCATTTTAGTGTTGACCATCTAGTCAGTATCAATTTATTGAAATAATCCAGACTCATAATACCTTTATCATCTGCTAGCAGATACAGATATTCTTCAAAAGCAGAAGAGTATGCTTCAGAATTAATAATGGATTTGTGTAATGTAGCAAAAGCAATTTCTAGCACTTGTGCACATTTTTATTTCACAAAATATGTTCCTAAAAGACCCTTTTTAACTAGATAGGAGATTAAACAAGCTTGCAGATGTGCTTTCCCAAAGAGATTAAAATTCCTGAGGCTTTTATTTGACTGTCTTTAATAGTGTAGGTACCAATTGCAGAACTGTGATGCTTAAAAGATGTTGCTGCCTCTGACCATTGTCTTAAACAATTTTAAATAGCTTGCTCTGGCGGGTGGCTGGCAATGAATATGGAAGGGTTAGTATTTTCTTCATGGCAATGTTACTGAGTATGTGGTTCTGGAAATAAATTTCACTGTGTGTGTGCTTTCTCTTGGAAAACCTACTGTAAACATCAGTATTTGGAACATTTCACAGCATTTTGTGTTTCTTGAATCTTGACAGTTTTATTTGGAAAGAAGAGATACCATATAATAAGTAAGGGTAGAGGAACAACTAGCTTTAAAATGTATTTCAGACTAGTGACTATTTTATGTGGCTAGATCACTATCTTTCATGGTTAAATAGATCTGAAAGGAAGTTTAGGGTAACTATTCTTAAGTTCTGTTGTATTTTGCAGGTGACACAGTGAATGTTGGAGATGCCTTGTGTGAAATTGAAACGGACAAAGCAGTGGTTACCATGGAATCGAGTGATGAGGGCATCTTGGCTAAAATACTGGTAGGGATTCTGCATTTCTGATTAGGATGATGTAACTTCTCTTCAGACTATTGTTTAGCATATTGCCTCAAAAACTAGTTTAGATAGCTCAGTTTTTGCTCAGCTTTGGAAATAATGCACTTACATTCCTAGGGAGAACTAATTGCTCTGCATGTTTCTAACATGTGCCAAACCACTGCTACATGGTGCATGATTCTGTATGTGTATGTAATGGATTTTCAGTTACCCTGATTGAATTATGTTGTTTTGTATGTTTTTCACAATCAGTTAGTTGGAATATGAAATTTTGGGTGGGACTTTATGCAGGATGTGTGGTTGCTGTGTTAGATTATCTTGTACTAGTCATTGAGGGTTGGATATTATACAACATGAGCTGACTGAGAGGTCAATTCCTGGAGTTCATAATTTTTCTATATTACATTGGTTAAGCTTAATAAAAAGAACAAGAACTGAGATGCTTAATATAAAGAATGAGAACTGGGATGAGTGTGAAGTTCTCTGAAAATAATTTGGGAGTATTTGTGTTTATGTGCATATATAACAGAGGTAATGCGAAGTTTGTTTGGGTTGGTTTTTTATCTTTGGCTTTAAATCCTGTTCTGTACCAAGCTGGAAGCAGTAAAAACTGGACAAGAGAGATCAGGATGAAGGACTTGGTTCTAACCCTGCATTGCTTAAGATCTGCTTGCAGGTCCTATGCTGTGGTTTACGTACAGTGATCTAAAAAGACAAGTTTAATTCTGTCTCTTTTCCTTTCTCCTCCTCCTTCTCTTTCTAACATTTAAAAAAAATGTTTCTTATTTTAAAATAGCCTGATGTTAATTCTTATCATAATTAAGAAGGATGGGGCTGTAATTCTGAGCAATTCTGTTGTGCTTCTAGGTAAAAATAAATATTACATTTCTTGAAAGCTCATATTTGGTGCTTAAAAATCAAGGGAGACTTTTCTTGTGCATTAAATATGTAAAATGGGAATATTTTCAAGTTTCTTACCTCTAGAGAAAGGAGTTAAAGTTATTAATTGTGTATAAAGACAGGGTAAGTATTTCAATATTCACCACTTTTCTAAAATTTTCTCCAAACAATACTCCAATCTGTGGATTTTCTCTCATGTGTCCTGTGAAGACTGAAACTGTCAACTAGCATGCAGCACTTCCAACAAGAACAATTATATCTTTTTTTTTCTCCTTTTAGAATTGTGCAGATAATAATGGATGATCTTAAATAGTAAATTTACTTTTTGTTGCAAAGCATGTTTTCCAAATAATCCTGGTGCTTATAAACTAGCCTGTGCCTCACTTGAAAAGAAAAGAGCACATGTAAATTGTAGCTTGTGTTTCTTACCCTCCAAGATTCCATCCTTGGTTTAATTGGGAGGATGAACATTTTGTGTCTTCATTTCTTATGCTTTTCTCTCTCAAATTCCTCACTTTGAAATTGTCCAAACCGTCTCATTTCTATGCTGGGCATGTATTGCAGCTGTTTCTTCTCTCACTCCACAATAGTTAAACAATTGTGTGAATTGGAAGAACTTGAAATCAAATAAAAATTAGATATGTATTTATAGTAAATATTATGTAATTTGATCAGGGAGGTCTCATCTAGAGATTATCTACACAAGAAGTGTGGATTGCATAATTACCTATAGTAGGCATACTGGTATTAATTGCAATCCAGCTACTTGGGAAACAGAGGCATGGGTACCGGCTGGGTCCTGCAGCCAGGAGAAAATGCTACCCTGAGCACAGTGAGACACATGTTTCTGCTGTTATTACAAAAGCTTTTTGGATTGGTATATTAAGTTGCCTGTCTCTGCTACAGTTGCATTTTCGTACAACAGCATGTATTTGCATAGTTAGCCTTTGCAGAAACTGAAAAGGGAGGGGAGTTTTCGAGAGGAGTTTTCTGTGTGGTGGCTTTTGGGAAGTGATGTTCTGTTTAGTATCTTCCTTTTTTGTATAAGCAAAGGCAACATGCTTTGTAAAACTCAAAGCCTCAAAATGGGTGGGGGGCTAGGTAGGGAGGAGAGGTGTTGAAAGATGGAGCTCAGCTGCAAGTGAAGTCTATCAGGATTTACACAAAACTGTCGTTAGTGTTTAATTTCTACAGGGTAACTTGCATTTAAGCTCTAGTAATATAAACAAGATTTATGTAAGTCTTTTCCTTCTTTTTATTCCATTGCTAAATAGTATTTTTTCCTAGATACTCAATTTCTTTGTAGCACCTTGAAACTTCTGAGTTTTGTGTTCAACTGTGGAGCAACACATGTGAAAAGTTTCATAGAATTTATTCTGCTATCCCAGGATGAAGCATCACATCAGATGTATATTTTAATGTGTTTTTGTTCTCCACATAGTTATTTAAACAATTGCTTGGTAGTGCTTTCACTACTTCTAAATCTTTCTTCTTCAGCTTTGAATGTTTCCAAAAAAATTATTTTGTACTTAATAGCTGTGACAAAAACCAGCCTATTCTGCATTTGCAGACATTGCTTTGTTAGATTATGTGAGAAAGAGGTAGGGGGATTGTCTCTGTCAAAAGCATTAATGAATTAATCCTAGAGAAATGTTAGCAAAAAACCTAGCAAATTCCAGTATTGATTTTTTTTTTAAGTTTCTTTACTAGTAATTCATGATGACTACAAGTAACATCAGTATTTCAGAAGCTGTGGTTTTTTTCTGTTTCCTGTCTTGTATTCCAAATTCCTAAATTTCTTTGTGTGTGTTGCTGTTCTGGCATGTTTTCTGATAGATGTAAGCCAGACTTTGCAGCACCTACATGATACCAGTATCATGGAGCAGTGACATTCAGCCTTAGCTAAGATATCCATATCATCCAGTAACAATCCTATGCCAAGAGCTGAGTCTGAGAAGAAGATGCCAGGAGGTAGAAAATCTTTCAGATTAAGGGGAGAGAGACAGCTCTATTGGAGGAACATGAACAGATTATTATGCAAAGCCAATCTTTAATGGATTCTTTTAATCCTTGGGATCTAGAGATGGTGGGCCTAAGTATTAAAGTACAAACCAGGAAGACTTTTATTCCAGTCTCCTAAAAAGTACAGCAGAAACCTAATGTTTTGAAAACTGAAATACTACAGGAGCAATAAGATCAGAAATTTTCTGATTTTTTTTTTGTCTAGCTTAGGTATGATCCTTGGTAGTCTCTCTGCAGTATCCAGTGGATATTTCTGCATTGTATGGGGTGTTCAGTAGTTGTTTGCATAAGGTATATAAAATTAGCTGTGTGAGGTTTGTGGATGGGGAGATATTTCTTATTGAAAGACTGTCCAAGGGCCACCTGGAAGTTTCAGATGTGATGTAGTTGATGGGAAATACGAATGTCTTGTGCCTCTGAGTTAGTATCTGGCTGAATTTCACTCAAATGAGAGAAAAATTTTGTGTCTTGATTCCAGCTACAATTCTGAACTGTCTTGACTGAGTTCAGCGTGGAAGACTGAGTCAAATTTGGGGACTGTCTGCCTTGAGTTTTGGGTTTAACTTTTAAAGATAGAAGGTTCATTAGGTTAAAGTAACTCAACCTCTGTAACCCTTCTTTGTTTTTCTTGACTGCATAATCTAAGTATGTATGGTTTAAGAAAGAGCAGGCTAACAGTAAAATAGAAACTCATGCATATATATTCCTTTTCTGTCTGAATAGGTCTTTTAATGACTCAGTATAAAACCCAGTAACAGATCAAATAACTGAATGAAGTATTAGGAGGGTAATTTCAGAACGGTGATT
>JAOXXN010000065.1:18851842-18874099 GCA_026770055.1 Myrmophylax atrothorax
CTTCACAGCTGGTGACACAGACATAAATGTTCAGGGGAGAAAGGCACAATGATGCTTTTCTGTGCCTGAGTGGTAGCAAATGCCTGGATTGTGTCACTTGGTGGGTATCAGCAGCCATTGTAACTTGAAGTTGTAAGGTTCAGTCTAGAAGACATTTGGCTTGGAACAGGGATAGGCGAAGTGTATTTAAAGTCATTGCATTGCAGGCCTACTTTCTGCTTTTAGTGTGTTCAGAGGAAGAATATATTGTTGTAAAGAAATGAAATTTTTTTAAAGGTGCATAATTTGTAATTGCAAAAATCTCAAACTCTTGAGAGTCTAAATTTGCTCAACTGAAAACAGTTCAGATCTATTTTCAACTTAATGGAGTTTGCCTTGGAAGAGACTTACATCATAGTAGTCACTGACTGTAGATTATTTCTTCTAGGGAATGTGCAATTTCTGATTTTACTGATAAGTCTTTTTCTCTTTCATTCAGTATCTCCAATCTGGGCATGTTCGGCATCAGTGGTTTCACTGCAGTCATAAACCCTCCTCAGGCCTGCATCCTAGCTGTGGGCCGAGCAAGACCAGAGCTCAAGATTGTGGAAGATGAAGAAGGGAATGAGAAACTTGAACAGCATCAGCGCATGACAGTGACTCTTTCAAGTGATGGTCGAGTGGTGGATGATGAACTGGCTTCAAAGTTTCTGGAGACCTTGAAAGCAAACATAGAGAATCCAATACGACTTGCCTTATGTTGAACTTGGTGAAGATTGCTTCCTGTTTTGGCAATATGGAAAACTATTATATACTTAGGAATGTTTTTCTGTATAGAAGAGTAAATAACTGGAGACGGACAGTTAAAAGTATTTAAATTATGAATTATTGTGAAACACTTAAGTTTCATGCTTTTAGTTTTCTGCAATGACCAGGTTTTATACTGTAAAGCTAAAAGACTTTAAAGTTAACATACTACATTTCTTTAAACTCTTAGTACCAATGGCACATGTTTGCATGAGAAAGTCAATCTCATCTGTAAAGAAAAACTCAATAAAACTTCATGGAATTTAAAAGGAAATAATAGAATAATTTGGATTGGAAGAGACTTCTAAGGGTCATCTAGTCCAGCCTCCCCTGCAATGATCAGGGACATCTTCAGAGACCCGTCCAACTTACCTTGAATGTTTTCAGAGATGAGGCATCTACCATCTCTCTGGGCAACCTGTTCCTGTGTCTCACCATCCTCACTGTAAAAATCTTCCTTATATCTAGTTTGAATCCACCCTCTTTCAGTTTAAAACTCCTTGTCCTGTTGTAACAGGTCCTGCTAAAAAGTTTGTTCCCATCTTTCTTAAAGCCCCCTAAAATATTGGAAAAAATGCAAGTTAATTGTGCCTGCAGTGTTCTCATAGAGGTCCCAGTATCAAAGGTCAAATTTTGCACACTGAGTGTTTGCTGATTAATGCTGTTCTTTGCATGGTTTGAGTATAGATATAAGTAGAAAGTGTTTCATCATCTGCGTATATTGAAATGTAACTCGGAGGCTCAAGTGTTGTGGCCAGAAGTTTAAACTAGCAGAAGTAGGTTGGTATTTCTCTTATATGTAAATATAGAACTGCATATTGTATGTATTTGTCATGAAATAACTGTGTTTACAGGACTTCATAAGAATATAACTTGTCAATAGAACTACGGGATTTTGTCTAATTCTGGTTTGTGCAAGTACTTTTTTTTAAATGATTTGTAGGATTTAATTATGGCAGCAGCTCTACAAGTAAAAACTTCATTCAAGATGAAATCTTTTAGTTAATACTGAGTTGGGAGCTCTTGCATTTTTAGTTTGTTCTGACATCATAAATTTCATGGATTATTAATCTGACTGTAGGGAGAGATTTTGATTACCAGATCTAATTTCCTGTCCAGTAATGGACATCCATTCTGTATTTCCAGGTGTTTATCACTGATAAAGTATATTAAAGATTGGGTGCTGAGGATTAATTTGCAATTTGAAATTGCTAACTGTTAATTTTTCCAAAGCTGTTTGTCAATCCCATATTACTTTGAAAAAAACCCCAAAACTGATTAACATATTTTCCTTAGTGTACAAGAAGCAGTCATTATGTGCATGGCTTCATCTCTGCCCAAGAGATTCAGGCATATTTAAAACATTATATACTGCTCTTTGTATGTGGTGCCCTAATGGTGCTGTGTACTCCCCAGTGTTTGTATGTCCTTCCCACAGGGAAGGGCTGCATGGCTGATGTGTGCAGCTGTAGTTTTGCATGTGTGTGTGTTCACATATTGCAAGTATGTTTTACTTTTGGAGCCACTGGAAGGCGCTGTTGTATGTAAGTATGGAATGTTTGTCATGTCTCATTTGTGTGGGTACTCATACATTCATTATGCTTTCTCTGCAGACAATGCAGCCTCTTCTCCAGGTAAAATAAACCTTTCTAACATTTGAACTGGGCAAATCTCAGTAAGGCTAATACAGGCTTGAATTCCAATTTCTTTATACCTGCCTGCTTGCCAGCATTGCCAGTTGAAATGGATATAATTTGTCAGTCATCAGTCTGTGCAGGAAATGTATGGAATTCAGACGTGGTATCAGTCAGTTCTTGTTAACTGAGAGTAATCTTACTGTTTTACAACATCTTCCACTTTAGCAGAAGTGAGACAAAAAATAGTTGCTCATACAGATTAAAATTAAATGTTCAGTATCTTCTTTATGATTTGGGGATAGGGACAATGTGTAAAATGTCCCAGGAAGTGAATAATACATAATGGTTATGCTTACTTTTGAAGAAAATTTGCCTCAAAGTAAAAATTTCACAGATGAAAAATTTAGCTTTTCATTTTTTATTCTTTCAAATGTCTTCTGTCAGCCTATTCTAAGCAAGAAATACAATGAAGACATCTAATTTCTTGAGTAATTTAGAAAAAAAAAAACAACTAAGGAGTGTACTAGTATCTGCTGGAAATGTGTGCCTTTAGGATACTTACTATCTTTGTATAATCTTCCTTTGCAGGAGGCATGATTAGGAAAAAAATAAAGGGCAGCTATTTTGGACTTCGTGATTGTTGGCAAATCTTGAACTGTGTGTCCCACTTTAATCCCTAATTAAACTGTCAGAATATTTGACTTTGGGGGATTATTTTTCATGCAATGTGTTCCATGTGAAATAAAATTTCTATAATTTATCTTCCTGCTTGATTCTGTATCCTGCACTCCAGGATACAGTTGGCCCTTTTGGCTGCCAGGGGACACTGCTGACTCATATTCAATGATGTTCTGTTCCATTTGTCCTTACAATGTTGAAGGCATAGAGAGCAGCTTCCTCTAAGTCAATGTGGCAATTGTGGCTGTAAGAGAGTAAACAAAAAAAAATCTAATAAGCTGAAAGTACCTTTCAGCATGTTCTTAGTTAAGCCTAAGTTTTAAACTTACAACCTCTGGGAGTTTCTTTCTTTGTAGTCCTGCTTGAATCAAGAAGGAGGATCTTCACAGCAGCCTGCTAGAGATGTGTAGAAACATGCTAACCTGTAAGCGTTCCAAGAAACACAGAAACTTGGGATTTGGGTCAAATCACATGTGTTGATTAAACTGGGGTGAAAATCACTTACTGGAAGCTTGACTGGCTACTTTGCATGGTTACTTCATAAAGTCTACCTGACCACTATGAGTGAAAAAACATTGCTGTTTGCTTGAATTCAGTTTGTACTCCTTCCCTTTTACATCAATTTTGCTTTAACTTGTAGGTATCATAGTAGATAATTATTCAGACACAATAATGATATTGTTCTTTCCTCACTCCATAGTAATGCTCCTACCTGGGAAGTTAAACATTTGTGTCATTATGAGAAATAACTAGATGGAAAATGATAGACTTTTCTCTTTGTTCAGTACCTGTTCTAAAGAAAATGATTCATGCTATGTTAATGAATACCACTATTTATCTCCTTAAAAGATTAGAGATCAAGAGAATATTCTCTTTCATACCTTGGACATTTCTCTCATGTGGGCTAGACCTAGGTAGGAAGAAAGGGCAGCTGTGAACATTTTTATTTCTGTTCACTGTTGTATAAAAAATATGCTGAATTGTCAGAGCAGCAGATCTCCTACAGTTTCATGATTTGTTCATTGACTGTGTAACATTCATTACAGCACATTGTTCACTTTGCAAGGGATCCAAGCAACTGAACCGTGTAGGATACTCTCCATTGACATAGCAATCAGTTAATTCCTGTTGCAGTTGCCTATCTTAAAGATAACTGTTTCATTTTGTAACTTTGATGCACTTTTTATTTTTTTTCTCTGCCAGATAAATTACAAGCTTAAATATCCATGGGGGCTGTTTGATTTTGCAGATGCTCATACTTGCTATGTCATGTCCCAGTCTCCATTAGCAGCATGCACTGACTTTCTCCAGGTTTCAGCAGAGTAGCACATTGTTTCCTCTTCCTTGCATGGAGAACAGGAACTGTAACAGATCCCTTGGTTGATCAGGAAAGGAACTCTTCTTACACTCTTCAGAAGTTTGAGAATTCTGGCTTACAGTAAAATTTCAACCAAATATTCTGAGTGCAATAGATTACTTACTTGCTCATTCTAGAATTCTAGGCTAGGATTCTAGAGCACTTTTACTAATCACTTCATAGTGCAAACATTGCACAGATTCAAATGAAAGTAACATTGATTTCTTTTTTTCCCCCAGGAATATTTAGAAAAACAAGTAATGTACGAAATTATTTTGGTATCAATTCAATTCGGTTGTGCCTACAGAAATTTATCAGATCTTGCATTTCCCATTTGGTGAATATAGAAGAGTTACAGCTTTTTCAGGTAGTTTTGGAGGCTTCCCTCTCTGCATTCCTATTTTGAACCTAGTATAGCTATCATAGCATTCAAAACAGATGATGTCTTGCTTAATCTCATAACAAGGGCTAACAATTCTGAGTGACTCCCAGTCTGGAGCAGAAGAAACATTTTGGGATATGCAAAGTTAACCTAAATAATGCTCTAAGATACCTCCTTGGCTACTCTTCATATATATTTGTATGCTATCTGATGGACTTAAACTACTCTGACAGCTGCAAATGGAGGCCACAAACAGAGGGTCTAGGCCCTCTTACCGCAATGGATAATACCAGCAAAGGAGAAGAAATGTGATACTTGAAATTAACCTATCAGGATATTGCAAATATGGCTTAAGTGTGGTCTGAGCAGAGAAAGAGGCATTTTAGTCAAAGACTACATTAGGACAGTTGCAGGAAGACATCTTAAATTTCAAAGACAATTCCTATTGAGCAGGGTAGAAACGTCAAAAGAAAGTAATCTTTTTCATCTGTACTGGAGCAGCTTTCTTTGTATAGATTATTTTATTGGTTATCAAGGAATGTCTGGATTTCTTTAAGCCATAAAGTATAAGCATGATCTCTGTCCATGTAATTGTCGTAGGCAAACTGAAGGAAATAATACTTCAAAATTTTAATATTCCATAATGCATTTAAGAAAGGGAATTTTACTTCTCAGACCTCCTTTTAAAGGAGACACATGCTTTGAGGGGGTGTGTGTGCCTGTGTAGAATCTCTGTATGTGCAGAGATGGACTGGTAAAGAGAGCCAGCTGCTTCAGCCATGCTTGGTAAAGCCCTTCAGACTCAAGCTACAGGGTGAACAGAGGAAGCTTCTGAATTCCCCTGCTGAGACTTCAGCATTCTGCTTTAATATGTGTGTGTGTCAGTGTACATGTGTATGGGTGCAACACTGGGGGAGGCCTAAGGAAAACCTGCCCTGATTGCATTTGAAGAAAGTAATTGCAACATCACATCTGTTGCTCAAACACAAGGGATGAGACAGGTGCAATGATAGCTAGGAGCAAATACTCTTGGCTCAGAGAGACACCCTGAAGATCTATGAAGCAATCTTTGTGTGAGAACACAGCCTTCTCTTCCATGTACCTCATCACAGTGTTTTGGGGGATGTGGTGGTAAAAAGAGTTTTGTGAAAATAGTTTGTCCTGTGTGTTTGGAGATGTTTTAAACGTTTGTTTTTGTTAAATAATAAAAAGACAATCAACTAACCAAGTAAAACCTGCAACTGTTGCAGAGTACTTTACTAAACTTGTTGATAAATCTGACAGGACAGAAAGGATATTCTAGAAACCATGGTGTTGGGATTGATTTAGGCATAGGCTAAACCATTATTTGTCTCTGCACTTTTCTAAACCTGAGTCTGATTTAATTTTAAAGCTATTTCATGTGGTGATTGTCCACCTGTGGATGTGCACTATATCCAGCTCAGTATTGTGTGCGTATAGCATTTAATTCAAACTAGTCATGGATGGTAACTGCCAATTTTCTTTTAATTTCAGAATTGACTGGACAGGTATCAATACCACAGGAAATGCCATCTTTAAAAAAACAAGAAAAAACAAACCAAACAAAAATCTAGCCAATCAAACAAAAACTCCCTACTGAGTAGCAATAGTGTTTGCTCCACTAAGACATCAGTTTGCCTAAGTAGTGGCAGAAAGCAAGAGAGATTAGAACAGGAAAACTAACTGTAGAGAACTCGGTGACAAAAGAACTCTGGATTCTTGCACACCTAAAGACTGGGGGGTGGAGAGTGTTTGTTTTGGTTTGTTGGTTTGGGGTGGGTTTTTTTTCAGTTTTCAGATTAATTAAACAGAAAAATGTGGCATTGTCCTGTTAAGTGACAATTTTTTCCCATAGCAACCACAAGTTCTAATTAAAAACTAGAATGTGTTCTTTTGACTCTGGAACTTTTAGGGGTTTCTCCTGAAGTTTTTGTGGTATTAAAAATAAATGTTTTCATGTGGTTTGCCATTATTTTAGTGGCCATTTAGAATGTTTGGTATAAGTTTTGTAAGTGAAGAGTATATTAAATAATTATAGATTGCAATTTTCTTTGCTTGAGGTATGCAGCTGCAAGGTATGTTTTCTGGGGTAGATGCCCATATCACCAATGGTAGGAAATGTGAAGATGGTCTTTTTGTAGGATCTCAACCAAGAGAGAACAACCTCTGATTTTACTCAATTTTCTTTTTTTCCTTTTTTTTTTTTTCCACTTAAAATTAGTTTCAATGTACTGGAAGAATTAGTGACCTAGTTTACCAGAACAATTATAAATATACTGATGTTGTGGATGTTTTCATTAGAATTCCTGTGAACTTTTCAAAGATGCTCAATTGCATGTTTTGTTTTAGATGTAGGTTTATACAAATAATAAAGAGTATGCATAAAGATTATTTTAGTGTTGACCACACTTTTAAAGTAGGAGGTCATTTATGTGTCAGTTGTTTAAATCATTTGAAGAATTTCTTATCTGGAAATGCTTAATCAGTTTTTCCGACAATTCCAGAAAGCCTTGACTCACCTCACCATGAATTGCTAAGAACTTACAGTATCTCTGACATCCTTATACAAACAGACCTTTTCACAATGAGAGCATACTTGGACTTGAAAGTAAACTTCAACTTCTTTTGAAACCTGTGAGGAGTAAACTTTCTCAGGAAGAGTTAAATTTTTTATGAGTTTCTGCTTATCCTTTCCTTATTAACAGATTTCTTGCTAATATGCAAATAGAATACAGAGTTCTGAAATGAAAATATAAGATACAGAAAATAGTCTGAAATTAAAATAGGAGTGGGACTGTCCAAAGAGACGCCAAGAGACTGAGAAGATTTGGATAGCGGCTCCAAGTACATCTTAAAAAGCTGCCTTTGGCTTCCAGTGATACTGTGAAATGTCAGTGAAGCAGCCTTTTGTGTTCATGTGGTTTCCTGGCACTCGGTCTTACATCTTTCAAGGAATCAAATTGTGAGCAAAGGAAAAAAAACTGACCACACAGCAGAAAGCTGAAAGAACTGCCAAAAGATTACCAGCAGCCCTGGCTCACCTGGGAGGTCCCAGTTGACTGGAAGTCAGCAAAAGTGTTGCCCACATACAAGAAGGGCCGGAAGGAGGATCCAGGGAACTACAGGCCTGTCAGGCTGGCATCGGTGCCAGGGAAGGTCATGGAGCAGCTCCTCCTGAGTGTGATCGTGTGGCACATGCAGGGCAACCAGGGGATCAGGCCCAGCCAGCATGAGTTTGTGAAAGGCAGGTCCTGCTGGACTGACCTGATCTCCTTCTGTGCAAAGGTGACCCAGTTAGTGGATGAGGAAAAGGCTATGGATGTTGTCTACCTGGACTTTAGTAAAACCTTTCACACTGTTTCCTGCAGCATTCTCATGGGGAAACTGATAGCCCACAGCTTGGATGGGCATAGGCAGAGTAAAAAAAACTGGCTGGATAGCTGGACCCAGAGAGTGGTGGTGAATGGAGTTACAGCCATGCTGTCAAGCACTGGAACAGGCTGCCCAGGGAAGCAGTTGAGTCACCATTCCTGGAGGTATTAAGAGACACATAGATGGGGCACTTGGGGACATGGTTTAATGCTGGACTTGGCAGTGGTAGGTGTACAGTTGGATTTCCAACCCAACTGGTTCTATAATCTAGTTCAGCTACTTAGGGACATTATATAAAGGTTCCAGAGATTAAAGATGAGAGAAATTTTACCAGAGAATTAGATTTATGTTTACCTTGTGATGATTTCAGCTGTCCCTGTACTGTATCTTAAATTATAGCAATTTCTCTGCCATCACAAAGGTGCAAGCTGGGTAATCCTGGTGTTGAGCTTATTCTGACTGTGATTGAGATGATCTAGAGTCACTTGGTTTGTGTTTGTTGGATGTGAATCTCAGACGGTTTGTGCATCATATGCTCAAGGTAAAAAAAACCCACAGCCCTGCTGCCTCCTTTTCTGTTAGCTTGGGTTGCTATCCTTTCTCAGTTGTTAGGTCATCTTCCCACTGGTTTTGAATAATCCTTGCTGGTGCTGGTTCTCCTTGAAGCTACCTTCTGTGCTGACAAGCACCGTGACAGAAACTGGTTGATATTTATCTTCACTTTTATCACATTCTCCAAAGGGAGTGAAGCAGCAGCTTTAAGTAAAATTCATGATTATTTATATATATTTTTGTGTGTGTGTGTGTGACTATTGTATTCATTTGCCTAGCCAGAAAACTCTTTGAATGGTTTGTTTTGAGCTAACTACTGAAAACCTGTGAAGCAAGAAGTATTAAGACTACTTTATTTCCTCCTTTGTAAACTGTTCATGTAATCCAGCAGGATTTGCCACTCTTTCGAAAGACTTCCTTTGCCCATCTGGAAACTGGTTTAATTCTTAAAGTTTCACTAAAGCAGGACTCATTAACAACCCAATATGTTTCACATTTTAGAGTAGGGTACCAGTGACTGTTGCCAAATTGCCTTGTTAGAGACTGTCCACTGAGAGATATATAAAATACAAGATTATTGAAGCCAGCATGGTTTATAATTTTCTTTTAGAGTTTCAATTTTTTTTTTTTTTACCCCTCAAGTCCTATGTTGGAATTGTAGTGGCCTTTCATATCTGGTTTAAAAAAAAAAAAAAGAAAAAAGAAAAGGAAAAGAAAGAAAAAGAATAGAGGACAATAGCTACTGTTCAGAAGTGGAAGCTAGAGCCTAGGTGGGATATCCAAAGGTGTCTAAAATAACACTCATGCTTGCATTTACACAACAAACTCTCATTGCTGAGTTACATCACATGTAAGCACAGAGAGAAACCACTGCTAGGTCTTGACTTGCTGTTGCTTGTTTCCCTGGAGAATGAACTCAAATGTGTGGGTTTTTTCTAAATTGAATAATTGGAGGTTTTTGACAGGACCTTTGTACTTTCACGACAAAAGGCAAGAAATCATCTCACAAGTTACTCTCAAACTTTGAAACAAAGCACTTGCAGGAGAACAGCTTAATTTTATTATCTCTCTGATAGGTTTCAGATAATTTCTAGCAGTGAACTGAATTTCAATGAAATAGAATGAAAGAGACACTTTATAGTCTTCACTTTTGATTAAATCTGATACAATCTTCAGCATCAACTACTGTTATCTATAATTTGGAGATTTGGATCATGAATCAAAGAGGAGGGAAGTTCTTTCTAGTAAGTCCTGGCACAAAACTAGATATATACAGATGAATGTTGAGTTTTAAGTTTAGGTGCCCAGGAAACTCCAGACTTCAAACATAGTATCACTCTGTATTTCCAAGGACTGCCTGCCAACCACGTGCTTACCAAGTGATTTACTGAGGCATGTTAAAGAAAATACAGAAATTTTTGAAAATCAGGAACTGAAAAACACACAACTGCTACTAAAATTGAGTAAGATGCATTGAAACAAAAATTTAGAAGCATGCTCCGATTTCATATTGAACACATCCAGCCAACAAGACAATTGGACTCCTTTATTGAATATTTAGAGTAGAAATAAAAATTAAATAGTGCTCCTCAGTGTAAGTGCATTACATAGTAAATTAATATAAAATATAGTTACTTCTTCTGTATGCATTCTTTGATTTTTCTAAATGAAAAAGCCCTCAACCTAGACATAAACAAACACAAAAATCCTTCTGTAAGTATACGGACTTTTTTCTGTATACATCACTTTCCAAAGCCTAAGAATATTTAGGTAGGCATCTTGTAAATACTTTGCATGTACACAATAAAACCTTTGTTTAGTGAATAGTAGGCTCACACTATGGCAGGAAAACAGGAGGGGAAAAAAGCAAGAGGTGCATGTACATGTTAGTGCTGACTACAACACACCAGCTTTGTTGTCTTAAACCAAGAACATCATCAAACCAATGCCTTTGATCTTAAACACCAAGGCAAATGAATTGCTATAAAAGGCTATACTCTGGATTTTCCCCAGTACCATTCCAACTGATTACTTAGAATAAGAATTAACAATTAATTAACATCATTGTAACTCAAAGTAACATAATTAAGTCTGTAATTTGACCTGATTTTTAGAACAGATGAGAATGCAATTCCTATTATGTTCCAAGGAAGACAAATTGTCTGGAGGGGGAGTACATGCTGGCAGGTGAGACAAGAGGTTACAGAAGGAGACCATGCTAAGAAGGTTATGGAATTTCCAAGAAGAGGGACATATGCCAGAGATTAGATGTGGGTATAAAAAATGGAGACGCAGGTCAGTTGCATGGCACTGTGGGAAGCAGAGAAGGTCTGGTGAACTGAGGAAGAAGCTGTTTGCTGTCCACTTTTGTATTCACCATGAGAAAATTGTACTTCAAAGACTTTCTGCCTTTACTTCTCCAGCCATTTTATTAAATTCTGACATTTGAGAGAGTCAAATCTCTTACCCAGACAGCAACACCCTGTATGGCAGATTGTTTTATGAAATTTCTATTTCCTTTAGCTGGAAGAACAAATCTGTATTTTACAGAGAAGACAGTCTTTTCAGAATTATTAGCAGTAAGATGGGTAGTTGAAGAAAAAAAGGGTTTCTCTATAATAGCTAAATACATGTTATTATATGTCAT
The DNA here is from genome assembly GCA_026770055.1 of Myrmophylax atrothorax. NCBI lineage: Eukaryota > Metazoa > Chordata > Aves > Passeriformes > Thamnophilidae > Myrmophylax > Myrmophylax atrothorax. The sequence continues at coordinate 18,863,275 of JAOXXN010000065.1, forward strand.
CCCTAAGGTAGCCCGATTAAACTCCAGTGTGGGTGTCAGCCATTCTTTTTGGAACTTTGGAAACCATTGTAACTTTCCAGGTTGCATTTCAATAGTGTATCATTTATTGTTAATGAGCCAGAATTTTAAGTGGGTGTACCCTCATATTTTGCTGTTAAAATATTCTGTAGCATGTTCATCAAGTAAATTCAGTTTAATTTACTGTTAAGTAAGATCTGTTTTCTGGAGTGTATCAAGGGATGTGGAACACTGTCCAAATATGCCTACACTAGGGACAGAAAACAGAATTACACAGGAGGAAGAGAATTGCTGATACCAAAGACTGTTTCAAAAAATCCACATAGTAATTTACTGTATTACCTTAAAACAGATGGAGTGATGCAGAAAAGGATGGTAGGAAAATGAGAGTCATTTGCAATTAAGTATGAGCAAAGATATTAGATGCATCACTCATAAATTTTCAAATTCCAGTGTGGAGAGAAAGAAACAGGAATCAAAGCCTGTAATAGTCCCCTAGATTTGAAAAAACTTGCTTCTTATTGTGACCTGAATTTTCCACTGACCTTTTTTTTCATGTCCAGCACACAATAGAATAAAACATTTACTATCCTGAAACTTTAAGAAAGTCAGGATTTCCATCCTTGACATTTAGACCCCCTGCCAAACCACCAAACTAACTGTTATCCTTAGCGCAGAAGATAAATTCCAATGGCAGTGAGTAAGCTAAGGAAAAAAACAGCAGTGTATTAGAGAGCAGGTAGACACCAATGTATCTTCTTGAGAAAAGTTCCATTGTGCTTCATAAATAATATGCCTCATCTTTACTGTTTCCTAAAGTGTTACTGCATCTCACGGAAAAATTTTTTACAGTTTGTTTTTAAGAAAGGAAAGTCATTGCTCTTGTCTCAGCAGCAGAATTGTTATAATATGCCAGTATGTTTGGTGATGTGCTAGCAATTTCAAGTTTCTAACAACACTATGACCTACAAACACCAGACTGTCCTCTGCAGTTTTCATAGACTCCAGAAAGAACAGAAGCTTGCTTTGCTGTGCCTGCTGGGTAAACCACAGGGTAAACCACATGCTGGGTGGTCAGCCACAGCATGGTGACTATTGACTGCAACTGAAACAAGGTAAGAGCTATCAACTCTCTCTCCCAGTCAAGGGTCACTGAAGTCAGGTCTAGAAAAGCCAGAACAAGGGGCACATTTCTGCTGAAAGCAACCAGAAAAGGGTTCTTTGGTAGTTAATTTTTTATTTGTATGGAACTAGTCCAAGGCCTCTGTGTGCAGATTGCTTTGCAGAATCTACCTGTCATACCTGTTGCCGACCTTTCCAGTTCCAGCAAGCTTTTTGTACTCAGTGTTTTATTTTTCATGCTGCCTCATTTCTTTTCTCATATCTCTTTCCTTACCTTCTTTCCTTGAGGCAGTTTTCTGTCTTTCCTCTGTTTTGGCGTCTATGAGTATTTTGCTGGATGGATCCTATGGTTATGTGATGACACAGTAACTCCAAAGCACCTGTGGTAAAACATAAATGCAATATTGCTGAAAACCTTAGAGGAGTCTATCAAGAGGACATAATGTTTATAAATTTATCCGGAAAAGAGCTCTTAAGGAAAACCACCCTTTTCAGAGTGACTAAATGAGATTTCTGAGGGTGTACACTTCCTTGGAACAGCCTTAGTTTGACTTAAAAAGTCAGTACAGAGAAAAGATGCAGAAAACAATCCTGTTGAGCATGTTACTTGGAGCAAAGTCCTTACCTGGAGAAATGGAGCCAGAATTATGCATATTAAATAACAAATTCTTCATGAAGCTTCTTAGATTGCAGAAAGAAGTGTGTTAAGAAAAGTGAATTACAGGCACCAGACTTTGGCTGTAGTCACCTTGTCTCCTGGAACAGCCCCTTTGGATGTACATTATAGCCTGGTTTCTGGCTCTGTCTTCTGCTCCTGACTGGGCAACCTGGATGGACTCTGCGCTTGGTCTATCACTTGCCTTGCCTGGGAGTGTCAATAAGCCCTTTCAGCAGAATCTGACTCTGCCTACCATTTTCAGGTCCTGGGAGACTGCTCCCAATAATGAATTGCTTTTTGGTGCAGCTTTTGAAGACCTCAATGCACTGTGGCTTCCACATGCAACCTCCCTTGCTGCAGCTTCACCAAAATCAAAAATGTGTTCTCAGTTCCAGATTATCCTCTGTTAGTTCCGGTATTTTCTCAATATTTTTTTTCTAGTAGAATGTCAGCCTTGCAGCTCATCTTTTACAGAGCCTCTCAAAATTACATTTGTATTCATTTCTTATATGCTCTTTTAATAGATGGGAAGTTCTGTCTTAGAGTTCCATTTATAACATAACCATCTTTTCACTTAACACATGAGGTTTTTTATTTTTACCCTAATTTCCTATGTATACTTAGTGCACTAGAACCAGTTTAATTTTATCTCAGCATTAGACCTCTTTTCTAAAAGCCAGAGGTATAGCAAACTCAGGATGCTGTTACTTTCTGCCTTGCTAGGTTTTAGATTCAAAAAAAGCTCATTTCTGAAATATTAGGCCACACAGAAGCGGCCTAAGAAAGAAGAAATATGCTGAATTGCCAAGTACACTACCCCTGTAAAAAGGCAAAATAAACCCAAATTAATTTTTAGGACATTATGGTAGGAGTTCATCCTTTTCCTGGGCAGCTATTACTTCTTCAAAACAAGGACATGAGTGTGGGAATGGGCTATAATGCAAGAAGATCTTCCTCAAGTTGTGTCCATAACTCCGAATATAAGTCTTTAATATTGTCTCGACTTAGGGTAGCACTATTAAAAACAACCAAAACGTCAGTCTGTTATTGGCATCTCCTACTGAATCCAAAATACAGAACTGTACCAGCTGCCAAAAGAAAAGTAATTCTATCCCAGCCAAAACAGGGCATGTTCTTTCCTCCTTTTGTAACGACTGATGCCACAGCTGACATGTTTTTTTAGAAATCTGCTGCAGTGATCTAATATCACAAGTGTGCTTTAGAAAAATATTTCTAATAATGCATCTATTTTATAGTCATTTTTTTTCTTTGCTGTATTTATTTGTCAGGATGACTTTGGTCTACAGTAGCATAATTTTTTTTAGTGCATTATTATCCAACACTACAGTCAGAGCAGTGTTTTTCCTTGATTGATTTTCGGTTATTAAGGCCCATTTTTATCAAGCCAAATGTTTCAAAGTGTCTTTTTGATTTTCAAATATAAATGTGGAAACTGTAGAGTCCCAAAGTTCAGGCCTGCACTCTCCTTCTCTTGAGCCTATTAGCAGGTGCAAGACAAACAAGTTTTTTCAACTTGCTGTGGATGCAGTTGCCTTGAAGTTAGCCACAGTAACCCTACAGCATCTTCAGGTGTTTTCCAATCTAGTTGATCAGACACGTCTGCGGTTGTGGTTTTATGCTCTCTCCACTGCCTTCTCTTCTGACCCCTGTCTTTGGTTCCTGACAACTGGACCTGTTTTCAGAACTGCAAAGCTCTTCTCATTCAAAGCACTGTTTTTCTAATTCTGACCAGCAGAAAATGGTTACAGCCTTCCACTGTATTGCAGCTCACCTGTGGTGCCCGATGCAATGATCTGCCTGCTGTCTGCAGGCAGTTCTACAGTCTGATCAAAACCTGTGGGTGACCTTCACCTACATGACTCCAGACTAGTATTCTGTAGTTTCTTTTGTGGCTCCCAGTCTCTAAGCATGGAGGTAAATTAAGTTATCCTAAGTCTTACATTATATTAAGTCTTTTCTGAGTACAAAAATATTCAGATGCAGAGAGCTTATGTGCACTAGGATGGGAACTCCAGCCACTTGTTTACGGTCTAGCAATTTAACCTGGGACATAATAGCTCATGTCTGTGTCCTGTTTTCAGTAGTGTGGTATGCTAAATGAGGTAAAGTAAAACAGGAACAAGATGCAGGAGGAATCTATTCAACGTTATTTACAGAGATGGGGAGAGGGTGGGAATTTTCCAGTGATTACCACCTGGCTCATGAGACTGAATTATCCAAAACAGTCTGATAACTAATAAAATTTGCTTAGCTAACTCCCCTGATTAGTTCTGAGGAGGTGTGTGGCATTCTTTCCACTTCAGGGAATTTCTTGTATAAGTTTCTTCCAAAGGTGAAAAACATTATATTTGCCTAAATGCAGCTGGCTCTGAGAAACAAACTCTGAGCATCAAAATCTGTGTTCAGCAACTGAATTTTCAATTTCATGGGGTTTGATGGTTTCATTTCCTACAGAAGTTTCCTTCTTCTTTTCAATACATACCTTGTAGAAGTTGTTAGCTCACACTTCAGCCTATGCTACAGTATCTTTAAAGTACACCTTTTTAAGAGTAAACCCATTCAGCTGTGACTTCTCATTCCAAAGTGCATCTATATAAATCTCTGGCATTGTATAGAAAAAAAACAGAATTAGAACCACTAGTTTGAATGGAAAAAGAAAACCTCTTTAGAACACCAATCTTTTTGTCCAGAAATTATATGGATTGTTACCTAGGTTTGGATTTGGTCTTTAACAGTTCATCAAATTGTAGTGTTCATGCATGGTGATCTAGACTATAAATCATTCAGTACAGAGAACAGGTCATCTCTGGACACCAAACTCAACAGGTCAGTTACTGTAAGATCTCTTGTGTAAAGTAATTTTTAGGACCTTTTATTTTGGTGTTTGTTCAGTTCATCTTGAGACATTTCTAAAGACTTATGGAAGAATGGGTTTTTCCATTCTGAAAGGAAAGGTCTCAGCCTAGCATGGTATGAAAGTTAGGCAAGCTGAGTGAAATCAAGAAGTTTTTCTAAAAGCAAAGAAAGTAGAACATTAATAGTTCCTCTTTATGCATCTCACGTCTGCTTTGAAAGTAACTATTTGCAATGCTGACTGCAGCTCAGTATTAACATGGGCACAGAGAGAGAGATGAGTTAATACTTCCACTGGTTTAATGTCATGCTGGACTAGCTGCATTTTAACAAACAGAACTCATGAAATGTGTTGCCTCAGATCACCTACTTTTCAGACATAGACAGTAATGCAACATTTGCTGGTGTCTGTCTGCATATATGTTGTGGGTTTTGCTGCCATAGTAGGTCTGTGGCATCATAATCGGGAGATTACTCTGTAGTGGTTATTTGATTTCTCACCTGAAATTGTCAGTAAATGTGTGTATAGAAGAAAGAAACAGAGTGTTGCATGGCAGCTGACAAAGATCAGAAACCTCTTTTTCTGTGCTTCTCAAAGACATAAAGAGGAAGAACCCACTCGTCATGAAAACAGGATGTCATGCTCCTCAGACGCACATGCAAGGAGGTTTCTCATCCTGGTGAAATCTTGTGGGGTAAATGACAGCTGCACAGAATGGAAGAATACAGGTTTTCATCAGGTTCTTATTATAATTTTAATGGTCTTGCCTGGTGAACTTTGAATGCAGAAGTATTTTTTCATGGCATCCAGCAGCTGAATGCTATGAAGAGGTAAATGAGACATCTCTTGGCTTACAGATTTTGAGACAAAATGCACTTCCAAACAAGGAAACTCAATTCACTGTTTCTTTCAGAAGGAACAGAGAGACTTTGGTGCATGCTTTAAATTCCTAATTCATGCCTTGGGATTTCTTAGTCTTTTGGGCTGTCAAAAGTACTGAAAATCTTGGAAGCTAAGAAAAGGAGCATATGGATGTTAACCATCTTGCAATACATGGAGAACTGGGCTGGAAGCCAGTCTGGTTGTTCAAGGCAGAATGATAGAGACCAGTAGAGAAGTAATTCTTAAATCTTGCCTGTTTTCCTGGACTTGGAATTCTACTTTAGTTACTACTTGAGACATATTGAAACCTGAAATTCCTGGTAAGAGTTCAGAGGCCCATTTGCCCTTTCCGTGAGGACTCTGGCTCAGTGGAGGTGGAGTTTTTAGCATGCATTCCTCTGAAAGGACTTGCTCAGACATCAGGAGACCTTGGATCAGTGCTTGCATCTGACAAATGTTCACCTTTTCTGTAAAAAAACCCATAGATAGACCAAAGGGTAAACTGGCACCGGTTATCTTTATCATATCTTGAAAATGAGCCAATAAGTAGCCAAGAACATAGCATTCAAAAGAAAAGTGTCAGACAGAGAGGCTAATGTGCAAGGGCATCCTGGAGTCACAGGTCTCAGGAGTAAGCCTATGCCTCTTTAATTATTACTTCCTAGAAATAAAAATTATCTTACTACCAGTAAGTACTGGGTGAACAGTAATTACTGTTTTCCATCAATGACAAGAAATTTTGGTAGCTTTCTAGCTCTTGTGATCTCAGTGAGTTTTGCAATTGGAGTTTCTGAGCATATTCAGTAGCAGAAACCAAAATCATTTGACTGAAACATCCATATACCTACACAGAATCAAAATCCTGAGATAAGATTGTTGGCAGTTATACCCTTGAGCTGAGACCCTCCTGAATCCCTCCTGCTTTGTATGAGTCTGTTTTGGTCTGATTCTTTGTAGGTGTACATTTCTTGGTTTTGCTGTCCAACAATGAATAACTGCTCTGCCTTTTCAAGTTTCAGAGAAAGGAAGGGCCAAGCACTTATCAGGGAAAGTAGACATCCCTCCTTCCTGCAGCATGTTTTTCAGAGGGAAGTGATGTCTCCTGCAAAAGCAAGGTGTAAATATCTTATTTGCTACCTTTCTGTCATAATACTTAATGGGAGAAGGTGAAAATGTTTTCTTCTAAATGATTGGTGTCACTTTCTACAGATGTTTCTTTATTAAGCACAGCAATAGAGAAGTTAACATTTGAAAGTGCCAGAGGGATTCCAGCATACTGTGGCTTCACTATCTGTCTTTCTGTGTGGAATAATGCTGGCCAGAGATGAGGTGTGTGCTAGTGAAGGAACGTGTCATATACTATGTATGGTAGTTCACAGCAAGTAAAGCCAAGGGAAGTCTTGGAATGTGAGGAGCTAGACTGAGATAATAGCAAAGTCTGCATGTATGAGTTACATGAGAATGATTATCCCCCTGTCACAAAGTTTTCCATGATTATACTACATAGCTACAATGCATGTAAACGTTGTCCTGCCATAGCAACATGACTCATTTGTTCTTTCAAAGACATTTCTATTACATCAGTGAGACAATTTTTGGAAATCTGATAGTTTTCACTGAGTCAGTTAACTGTCTTGCCTTTTCCAAATGTGCCTGGTTATCTTCTGAGTAAGCTTGGAGAATGTGAGGCTGAGTGACTTTGATCTGTCTGTCTACTGGCAGAAAATAACTTGAATAAATAAGGGTTTGTCTGCCATGCTGGTATTATTTGTGCACATACTGTCTGAGAAACAGAGCAATTTAGCAAAGCAGTAATCTTTTTTTCCCAATAGTAAATTGAAGAATGTGCACTAAGGAAGAGAAAATTCTTTCTCAGAGGAATTTCCAGGATGTTTTTGCTTGCAAAAATAATTCTTAATTTGGAACAGAATAAATGCATAAACAAAGTCCAAATACTTCTTTATGATATACAAACTACATTTTATGAAAAAGCAACTTTGTATCACAATAAATAAATCATAAGTAGTAAACTCTAAAGATTTTAAAATGTTGATATGATAAAAAGATGACATTGTCTATTGTCATGTTGTCTATTTCAAAATTAGTTCTGTTATAACTATATGGTCCAAGGTATTTGCACTGAATTTCTGGAAACTTCTTAACTAGACTATTTTACCTAAAGTGAAGAAATCAGGATTTTATCTACTTCTGTGTGTGTATAATTTTATTGGAAAAGCTGTGTCTGTGTGAATGTATGTTGATGTGTGTGCCACTTAGAAGAAGAGACAGTTTCTTGTTAATGAAAGTTAAACCTGCAGGAGTCATTCGACAGAATTGAAATCAGAACTGAAAAAATTCCCTCTGGGTAAATTGAAAAAAAATCCTGCATGCATACTGTCCATATGACCTGTGTGTAAATGGACAATGATATACCCTTGTCACTTGAAAATATAAAAATTGGAGGAAAGCAGAGCTAGGTTTATAAAAAATGTATCTTGTCTTAAAATGTCTGTAAGGAGAATATAGGCCCAGATTTTTAAATACTCTTGTGGCCTTGTTTTACTACTCCACAACAAAAAAAATCTGTCTGTTTACTATAGTCATAGTGTGCTCAAGAGGAATACAGGCAGTGTTTGTTTTAATTTTCAATTTCAGGTAAATCTCAGCCGAAGTACTCCTGAAATGGTTCTTGTCTGCCTTGAAGCTGCTAAGTTACTGAAACCGAACAGCAGGGAATTCCCCAGGTTTGGTGCTTGTTAACTTAGAGACACTGATCCCCTTCGTTTAAATTGCTTAAAAAAGTCTTCTCCGGAAAACCGAGTTGTGCAAGCTGAAGGCCAGCAGAGCACTGCAGTCCTTACGGGTAGTCTGATGTACTGCTGGTACTGTAAACACTGCTGTGACGGGAGTGTGGAGCTACGAAGTAGGAGGTTTGCTCAGCAGCACAGCAGGCAGAGGCAGCCGAATTAATAAATTCTCAGTTATTATTGTTACTCTTACAGGATCACCATAACCAGCTCGTAAGAAGTAACATGCCTCAGCTTGCTGGGTTGCCTTTAGTTTTACTTTCCTGCTTGCCAAGGCAGTTCTTGCTACAGCAAACAGGAGCTTTTTGGGCTTTGGATTAAGCTTAAAGTACTCATAAAATTTGTAAAGAAATGTTTCTTTAGAACTCTTCCTCTGTTCTAGCAGTCTTTCATATTTTTATTAACACAATATGTTTAGGCAAATTCACACAAACCAAACACCTGTGAAAACTGGAACAGAAATTGCAACTGCACGCAGTTATATGATATCTACCTGGCATTTAACTGCAGGTATATCAAGATTAAAAATAACAACAGAGAGGTCCTAATTAATGCATACACACTGTTTTAACAGCCAGCAACTTTTGAAATACAAATTCATTGGATCAAGCTTTCTCAAATCTTGTCTTCTTGCTAATCCAACTCTATATGAAAGACACATATGCAATTTGTTTTCTGTATTTATTTACTCTTGTTTAAAAATGTAATATGCCTACTATCCCCACAGAAGTTTGGAAGCAAATCATCATCTAAGATTCTACTTTTGTAGGCACTGATTGGTCACTTTTGGCTGGTGTTTGGAAACAGAGTAATTGGAAGAGCAAAGGAAGTTACATCACTCTGGGTTTTATTCAGAGGAGGGTACCACATGCTTTCATTGGCTGATGCAAGCCAAAAAACAACGTACAAGCCTACAAAAAGCCACAGAAAGTACCCAGGAAACAATAGCATAGGGACTGCAGGTACAAAAATGTCTATGCATGTATCTAGGGGCTGGTTTTGAATTTTTGCAAAGCAAACTGTATCTTAAAATATTTATCAGTGGAAAAAAACTATTTAGGATATTTAGCACTCCAGGAAGTACTCCCTTGTTTCCTACATATTGTTTATTCAATGCATCATAAACTGGTTTTGGAAAATTTTTAAAATTTTTTTTACCTGGAAAATTATTATGGGAACAGCCAAAAAGAAGCAATAATTATATAATGCGTTGCAAAATAAGGTACTGTTGAAACCAGAAAAGCAGCAAAGTAACCTGCTTGTGTCTTATTCCCTGGGTGAGAAAAACAGCTCAGGGTGTGACTGGGAAGAGGAGGTTTATGCCATGGAAATGTAGTAATCACCACCCATGAGTAAGGAGCTGCTGAATAATGGGCAGTGAAGTTTTGGGGTGCAGATGACTAACAGCAGACCTAATTTCATTCTCTGCATCCTGCCCGTGATTCTGCAAAGGGTTCTCCGTATTTTTTGCCCATCTAGCTGTGCATTTGGCTTTAGTCAGGATTAATCAACTGCATAAAGAATGCTGATGACTAACTTGCTGTAACTATGTGATGAACATTTCTTTCCACTTAAGAGCAGGACCCAGAATTCCAATCAGATTCCAAGTCACTGTGTTCTTCTTCCTTAAATTCTCACATATATTCATCTGAAACAAACAATTGTCAAAACAATATGCAATAAGTATTGCAGTGACAAATTTATCCTTAAATGTAGCCTGAAGTTAGAGTCAGTTGATGACGGACTGCCAAATAGATAGGAATTGTTGTACATTATAAGTACCCATATAATAAATATTACTGTGTAAAACTGGTGGATGGAGAAAACGAAATTGATGTGGTTGGTATTTTACTTGGTAATTTTAAAGTTGAGGTGTAAATTATACGGTATATCTGATATGGATGCCAAAGAGCATCATAAGTTAGTTTGTTTCATGCCAGTTAAAAAGTAACAGCAAAATCAAGTGCATCTCTAGCTATCAAATATGAAGGCTACTAAAAATAAAGTTCTTGTCTCTTAAAGAGGCAAAACTGGTGGTGTTTGCAACATAGTGATCAGGAAATGAAAATAGTAAAATATTGCTAGAATGGAAAGTAAACCTACTAGGAAAGTGAACTTCACTATTAGAGGCTACTATGTTAATTAAGTTTCTCTTGAATAATGCTGGATTGGAAGCTTGGAATGTGAAGGGCTTTTTAATTAAGAAAAAAAATCACACACAGAATCACAGAATATGCTGAGTTGGAAGGGACCCAGAAGAATCATTGAGTCTATGTGTCCAAGAGTATTGTCCAAATGCTTCTTGAACTCTGTCAGGCTTGGGGCTGTAACCACTTCCCTGGGGGGCCTGTTCCAGTGCCCAACCACCGTCTGGAGGAAGAAGCTATTTCTAATATCCAACCTAAACCTCCCCTGACACAACTTCAGGCCATTCCCTTGGGTTCTGTCACTGGTCACCACAGA
>JAOXXN010000065.1:18874199-18891054 GCA_026770055.1 Myrmophylax atrothorax
TAATGGAGTGCTCAGTCAAACAGGAGAGTGGAGAAGCATTTTCCTTCCTTTTAGGCTGCTAAGAAGAGGCTGCCACTCCTCATTTCTCTGTTTTCTTCAACTTGTGGCTGTTTCTCCTCAATAGTATATTCTAACTTCTGAAAATTTTGAAGTGGTAGGGTAATTTTCCCTTATGGTCTGCTTTTCCTCTCTTCTGCAAAGACCTTCTGTCCTAGGCTAAAAAGCAGTGAGGGATCCCTTCAAAAACTCTCCATATGGGAACTGATAAAGAAGTAGAAATCTGTGAAGACCAGTTTTGCTGAAGCAAAGAAATGAGTGTTTTGTTCCAGATTCATCTGTATTCTGGGCTAGCTGGATTAAAGCCACTCGTGGCTGGATGCCGTGCAGCAATATTGAGCTGATGTGCTGTATTAATAACGTCATTTGCAAGGCAAGCTTTTAGCATAGGTGCATTTGTGTACTAATGTGGCTGAACTGCTTTGGAAATGGAGTTGTCTCACATGGTGATGGTTTATAATCAGATACTCTGTGTAGTAGTTCATGTAAGAATATAATCTCATCTGCTGCTGTGGGACTTTCAGGCAAACATATTCAGCAGCTTCTCCATCTCCAATCCTGTGAAGAATGGCTGATAAGCACCTCACCAGCACTTTCTTCTCATCCCTTCAGGGGCACCTTGCAGGCAGTGCAGACAGAGTAGTGTCCTGCCTCAGGTGAGAAAGTCCCTACCCCCGCAGGCAGCCAAAGCCTTTCTGCAATTTATGTTCCCCCAGGCTGTTTTTGTCGATCACTGACAATGTGGAAAAAATACTCAAAAGCATGGGGCATAGATTATCTCTTAAAAGAGCCCCAACATATACTGTGGAAGAAGCAATTGAGAAGGAAGTGGTGATGCTGCCTCTAAGCTGCCATGTGTGTTCCAGCTTTCCTGGCTGCCTCCCTGTGTGGCAAGTAGCTACCATCCCTTGGCTGGTGGAGCTGTAATGAGGACTTGAGATGTTTCAGCTGCATCTTTTCTGGTCTTGTTCTGCTATTTTTGTTGTGACTGGTATTTCAAATAACTTTAAAGTGACCCAAGCATTACCTCCTTACAGTTTGTCAGCACATGAGGGAGAAACATGCAAGACTGATTTAGTTTCTGGATCCTGAAGTGGGTGTATGCATGTTTTGACCCTAGTGAGGGAAAGGCACAAGCGTTTCTCTGTGCTGCCTTCAATCTCATGAGCAGCCCAAGTGATATAAACCCATTCCCATTATCTGAGTGTTCTTTTATAGTGAAGGAAGCCTCCCAAAACGTAAAAAACAAACAAAAGTTAAAAGTGGGTGGTAGCTGTCCCATCTTTTTCAATTACTGTGTGTCATTCTATGGTGATGATTTTCTCATGTTTAATATAAAATTATAATGACACACAAAATAATTATGCTCATTATGCCTCATTAACTCTACTTTTCCCTGTAGTAGAAAAAGTAAGCTTGAAAAAGCATAATCTTTTTCCTCCATGCAATGTAATACCTTGAAGTCCACATCTGAACATCAAAGATAATAATATATTTAATATACCTGTTACAGACACTGGTTGAAGGAGTAGAAAATAACAGAGAGAGGCTTAGACTGCCACAGAAGCATTAGTTGCTTGGTTATATTTCCTGATGAAATTTTAGTCTCCTGGTGTTTGCCCTGTTATTTGTTAGTAAGCTTTGAAGATCCTTCATGGAAATAGTTGACCAGGTACACCAAGTAGATGCTTAACTTTAGCCATGCCATTCAAGTTTTTCTGAATTTTTGTATGTAGCTACTGGGTTTGCGATGGAATGTACAGCAAGAACATATACTAGGCTGCTTCCAAAAGCTGTATTACTGCATTATTGTGACTCTACACCTGATCTGATAAGCCCTGTATAAGCCCTGACTAAAGTTGGCCTTGCAGCTGTTGGTTTCAGAACCAGTTCTGCTTGTTGCTCAGGTGTTTGTCCTTTTCCATCATGTAGTAGTGTTAGTGAAATGTTGTATGTTCACATCTAGGCCAAGGCATTGGGACTTGCATATGTGCTTTAGTCCTTTCCAGAATCAGTTCTGCATGGGAAAAAAGTCTTAATATCCATTACATGAAGGCAAAGTTAGGGTAAGAGTGTTGAGTTTCTTGGTTCAATTAAACTGCTATTGGACCTGAATTGTTTAGATGATCCTGGTAGCTGGCACAAAGAATAAAATAAATGTAAAAAAGGTTTTGCAGATCTTGCAAAGTCATTCAGATCATGTGTGTTTTAAAGTTAGTGTTATCTAGCCCTTAAAATCCTGCTTTGAGTTAAACATCCTGTTAATCTTTGTTCATCCTTCTTTCTTGCACTGATTACCACGTTGTTCTCAGTGAGCAGTAGGACCAAGACACAGTGTTGACAGATCAGAATATAGAAGTTGGTCCATACAAATACAGAAAGCCGCTATCGTCCTATCTTTCTGCTCTTCTTCCTACTCTGAGTTCTTAGGAGTGTCAATTATTCAATCCTGCCTAATGTTTTCAGAGGATATTATAATACTGAAAGGCTCTTCTGGACTACAATGCGGCTTTTCCCTGTCCACGGTTGTGAGATCTTCGTGCCTTGTTCTGCTATATTTGTGCTTCCAAAAGATTTAAAGAACTTCCTTCACTTTTTTGGCACCTTTGGCATTCAGTGCTGAAGTTCTCCTGGAACTTCATGAATAATTGTCTTTTTAATATTTGTTTCTGTTTTTCCTTTCTCTTCCCCTTGACATGAGTATAGATTGGATTGGTAAGGACTGCTGTTTATAAATGTGTGACTGCCGAGTTGAAGTTCAGACTGAGAAACATCTTAGTGGAACAACATGTGAGGTAGCTGTAGGCTCATTTCAGCAGTCATTAAAAAGTAGCAAGTGCATTTTTCTTTCATGTATATGCCATTATGTGTAGTTAGTTTTAGATTGTGAATACTTTCTGCTGAATAAAATTGAAGGAATCCTTAAAGCTGAATTTAGAATTTAATCCCTCTGTCAAGCATAATACTTGCTTTTCAGTCTGAACGGAAAAAAATATACTCTCTGCTGCTAATATTTTTTTAAATGCCAATTTTGATTTTTTTTAATCCAAGTTACATACTTTGTAGTGTGAAATTCCTATTTATTTTACCATAACTAACAAAGCTAGCAGATTTATTTGCTATATGAACGGTTTTAAGTGTTAGTATAGCAGGAAAGGCAACCTCCACATAGAGCTCTATGTCACCCTGATGCCTGATCCTGTCAAGATCTCTGAAGCCAAGCAGGGTCATGCCCAGTTAGTACTTGGATGGGAGACCTCCTGGCAATGCCGTGGGCTGTAGGTTCTAGTCCTGAGGACTTCACTCTCACCGTCCAAGCTCGCTCGGCGGTGGCAGATGGACCTTAGGAGTTAAACAGTGGGGCCAGTTCTGCGCACACTGTGCCTCACCTAAAAAATCCGCTGTGCAGGCTGGAAGGGCACACCCATGTGAGTAGAGCCCTGCCCAAATCTTTGTTTGTGAAGCCAAGCCATGATGATGGTCCAATTCATACAACATTGTACTGAATAAAAAATGTGGGTTTTGAAAAACAAGCCTTTAGAGGGAAAGTGATTTCAGTGCACAGGCTGCCATGTAAGCCTGCAGATTTTAGAAGTATAAAACCTACTAATAATTACACTTAAAAGTTTTGCATATTATCACTGTGGGTTTGGGGTTTTTTTTTGTTTTGTTTTGGTTTTTTTTTGGTGCTGTTTTTGTCTTGTTTTGCTTTTTTTATTTCTCCCCTAGAGGGAAAGTGTAACTTTTAATTAGAGAAAAAGGAGATTATCTAGATTTGTTCTCAAGCTGAGCATGTTTGTTTAAGTGCATTAGATAGTCATCCAATTGTTTCATTATCTTGCCTTTTTTTTCAAAATATGTCAACTCTGAAAAATTTCTTATTATGGAATGACTTCTCTTATGAGTTGCATGTCTTCATTTTCCTATCTGTAATGAATTTCATATCGGTCCATATTAAGGTCACCTTACATAAATCTGGTAGAGAAACTAACCTTTAATGTAGACAGTACAGTGATTTATATATATGCCTTTTTATACCACTTCTGGTAGTGTAATATCCCAAGCTATCTGCAGGTGGTTCTTCACAAACACCATGGCCTTGGCAGGGCATAAGAAAGCTTAGGAATCTGTGAGAAAGAGCTTTAGTAACTTTGCAACACCACTTAAAAAAGTGAACAACCGGGAGAATCCATGTAACCTGTAAGATTCTAAAAATCTACAAAAGCACACCAAATCTTTAGGCATCACCATTTCCTTGTCTTTCCTTGAACACTGCAGCGTCCTGAACTTTTCTTTGAAATATTAAAAAAAAAGTTATTTGGAATATGGACTATTAAATATGCTAATTAATAGTTGTAGGGTCTTTAATTACTGTCACTGCTGACAAAAAATATAGGAGGTAATTTTATGACCCACCTTCCTTCCTGCCACCTATATTTCCATGCCAATGTGGGTATGTGTTGGCTTGCAAAGCTTCACAGGCTCTGTCTTGCCTTTAAAAGTGATTTAAAGCAAAAAAAAGCGATACAGCTTGAAGTGTTATGAAAAGCCTGCTTCCTGGATATGCACTAATTTGCCCTTTCCAAGTCTGACGTGTTGTCTGAGCCCATCTGAAGATTCTCTTGGTTTGACAAACCTGAACACTGATTTTCCCCTCCCTGTGGCTCCTGTGGCATGTTTCCAGGACATTGTCCTCTCTGTTCCCCTTTCCTGGAAAGAAGCCAACAATGATCCATCACTTCTAGCTTTGAGGACCAGGGCTGATGTTTCAGTTCACCCTACCATTGCTGCAGGAATCTGGTTTGCAGTTCATCACTTGGGACATAAGTTATAATTTTGAATGTATCATAGATAATTGTTTTTAGAACCATGCCTGCTGTTTAAAAAGTTACATAATTTGACAGATTTAGTATGTGGTCACCTTCTTTTCTGAGTCAGTTTAGGGCTCTGAGGAGTTCCTCAGGGTTAATCCTGAGGTGACTGGGCTGCCCAGAGATGTCCTTTTGTTCCACTTGTATTATTTCTGCCGCTTTGTCCTCATTTCATTTTCTTGCACGATTTAGATTCATTGCCTCTACAAAATACGGTTCCTTATCACGTGGGAGTTTTGGGTCAGCACTGCTCACAGGTCTGTTCTTGGCCATTGTGAAGTTTCATGGAGTAGGAACTTTGTGACAGTAATGTCTTACGGCATTCACATACTTGCCGTGCCCCCATAGCTAACAAAGCTGTGCAAGTTTGTGATCAGATTCAGTCATAAACAGAGTGGTGACGATTAGATGTTAGGCGTACTGTGGTCTCCCTTTTCTCATTTTTTTTCCTAACCTGGATCAGTTCAGTTGTCTGATTCATACCATACCCTTCCCAAAAATCATTTTAGCTTGAGGGAGGTTGTGGCAGAACTAAATGGCCTGGGGGTGGTAGGTACAGGAATTCCTTAAAATAGTGATTCCACCAGAGCCACTGTGTCATGAAACATTGCTCTGAAGTAACCTCTGACAGATATCTTCTTTGATAATGGGATTTCTGTTGAAATAAAATTTAATCTGTGTCTTTCGTTATTACCTTTCTGTCAGATGAAAAGCTTTTTCCTCATGCACTGAAGTGTGCCAACACAGCTCAGGAGGTAGATAACTGTTGTATTCTCAACAAGTCTGTGATCTTACAGGAAGTAGCTTTAGCTTAATCAGAATGCCTTTGCCAGAACTGCAACATTAAACAGAACAAAGTTATACAAAGACTGGGAAATGAGAGGACATATCCAAACCAGTGTGTTGGTATTTTTTATTTGTTTATCTCTTTATAAGAGCCCCTACAACACTGCAGTGAGGTTGGGATTTCTGGTTTGCATACTTTTAGAGGTTCTGCAGTACCAGCATGGGCTTTAAGGGCTGAATCTGGTTTACAGGACAGCTTTGTCTGTAGCATTGTCTTTCAGTTGTGGGAGAAGTGGAAAGGTTGTCCATGTAGCACAGTGGCTGCACCGAGGCAGCTCCTGGAAGATGTGAGATGGTACTGCCATCAGAGGGAACTGTGGTTAGGAAGCATGTTTGTTCCTGAATTTGTTGACTAGCATTGAGTGATGGCTGTGCTGTTAAGAGTTTCTGTAATGCTACCCTGAAAATATTTTACATTGTTGATAATTAACTAAAAACAGTAAATAAGTTATTTGATCTCATGGCAACTCAAACAAAGGTACTGGTGAGAATTTCTTCATACTGTAATCTGTCAGGGTGTATAGAAGTGTGTGTATGTGAGTTAAGTGTACTCACGTACTTTTCTTTGATGGTTCACTTTACTATTCAGCCAGATTGTGGAGCACTCACACACTTGAGACTAGGATCATCAAAGCTAATTGGATTACCAAAATCTGCAAGTATGTCCTAGGCAGAATGAGGAGTTCATTCTCTAGACTAAACAGAGTAAATGGTGAAGCCAAAGAACACTTTAACAGCTGCTCAGTCTCGTCTCTCAGGTTCATTGGACTGACAGAATTACTGTGCTATCCTTCGAGGAGGAAAAGTTCATTTTCTGTAACATAGCAAGTGAAGCAGGTATATCAGGCAGCGATGCTGAGCATAGTAGAGCGTTATGCATTGTTACACATTTGCATCAGGGTTTCAGATCTTAGAAACAAAACTGAAGCACTGCCTGCCAAAACTGAGTTGGTTAGTGCCTGTGCTGACATGGTGTTGGATAGCTTTCAGAGAGCTGCATAGTTTTCAATTCTGTTTTTCTTTCACCTTCTGTCATTACAGAAGCCATGCAATTGATCAATGAATTAAGTGTTGAACAAATGATATAAGAAGCAACCTTAATAAAAAGAGGTATATGTAATAGTTAGGAGGTGATAGGTGGCTGATACAGTCTGTCTCAACATTACCACATACCCACTGATATATTAAAAAAAATGTGCAAAGTAGATCAAGCTCATAAATTATGGATATATATAGAAACCATTTATCCCATTAGGAAACAAGAAATAAAGCAGTTTTGTGGCTGAGTTAGCAAAATTAGATAACTTGATTAAAATGTTCTATTAACAAGTGGAGTTTTTTGAGGAAAATTACTGCAAATTATGTACATGGATTTATGACATATTTTGAAAAAAAAATTATTATTTCTTTGAAATAACAGGAGAAATACAAGTACCTTGTACAAACCATAATACAGAGCTTAGACGAAACATGTATGGTAGAAAAACTGTTTTATATGTTGAGCTCTCTTAATTACCTTTTTTTTTGTGTGTGCAACTGAGTTTTCAGTTTTATTGGGTTTTATTGAGTTGTTCCTCTGTTTGTGAAACTGTTTCCCCCTCAAGAACAAAGTGATTACCTGATGGAATGTGAGTGCTAGAGACTGGGGCACTTTGCTTTATCAAGTTGTATCTTTGAAAGGAAAAAGTTGTAAATTGTTAATGCATCTAACCTTTCAACAAAAAGGAAAAGTTGTTTTCTGTATAACTATGGTTATAATCTTTCAAATGTGAGTAATATAACTGGTACTGTGCTATTTCTTCACACTTTACCCAACAAAGGTGGTTTGGAATATTTGGATATTGGAAAATTCTTTACCTCTGTTGCGAGTATCAGCCTTTTTTTTTTTCTTCCTTCCCAGCAGGATGAATTTCCCATTTACAAACATTGGTCTTACTGTTTCAGCTTATGTCTCATGAAGTAGACCACTTGCAGAAGGAATGACAAATTTTCCAGCCTTTTTTTTTTCTCCAAATAATTTTATTTTAAGCAAATGGATATTTTGCTCCCGGATGTGTGTTAGGAAGATTGACCCTTTAACAGAAGTTAAGAGTATAGATCAAAATATAAAATGCATCGACCAGTATCAGTCTTCCCACAATGCTTAGACTGTAAGTAATGTAGTTTACTTGGCCCTCATTTTGTGAGAATACTGATTATGGGGGGAAATGTTCCTTAGATTTCTCTTCTATATTGCAAGAACAAAATCACAGAATATGCTGAGTTGGAAGGGAGCTACAAGGATCATCAAATCCAACCACTTGCCGCTCTGCCCAGGACCATCCCCAAGAGTCACACCATGTGCCTGACAGTATCATCCACGCACTTCTTGAACTCTGTCAGGCTTGGTGCTGTGACCACTTCCCTGGGGAACCTGTTCCGGTGCCCAACCACCCTCTGGATGAAGAACCTTTTCCTAATATACAGCCTAAACCTTCCCTGACACAACTTCAGGCCATTCCCTTGGGTTCTGTCACTGGTCACCACAGAGAAGAGATCAGTGCCTGCCCCTCCTCTTTCCCGCATGAGGAAGTTGTAACAGCTATGAGGTCTCCCCTCAGCCTCCTCTTCTCCATGCCGGACAGACCAAGTGACCTCAGCTGCTCCTCTTGCGGGTTCCCCTCAAGGCTCTTCATCCAGCTCACTTGAACAGTACTTTAGAAATGGCATTATTAGATGAGTAGTCTTGAGCTCTAGAATAGATAAGTACCTTGATTGTTTGATTCTTGGTATTTGGAAGAGTATATGTTGCCAAGTTTCCCTGTCACATCTTGGTCACTTAAGGGCCAGATATTACACTGGATGGTCCTCTAGCCTAATTCTTTAATTCCTTTAAACTTTCAAATTTTTATATCCCCTTCAGGATTTTGTTTGCAAGACCATATTTATCTGAATCATGGGACTCTTTACTAGTTCGTGTTTTGGGGTGGGTTTTTGCTGATATGCAACTGGATTGTTCTGCCTTTAGTGGATGCTAATTAAGGGGAAAACCATTTAAAGCACCTGCAGTAGTTAGAATTTTCCCTGTTCGGTGGAATTTCCCATTCTCAGCTTAAGATAAAGCTGATAGAATCTAGTGTAGTAACTATGAGCTGATCTCCACTCAGATGAAATTGTGTTATTAATAGTCTACAGAGCCTTCATTAGTTTCTCTCTCTGTTTCTCTCTTGGTCCATGTGATCTGCTTTTTCCATCTACTTGTGACTCCCTAAGATTAAACTTCCCGCTAATTGTATCAGGGCATTCCCCAGCTGATACAGGATGCTGGAACTGGAAAATGTCAAGGATTGCCTCATACTGAGCAGTACAGGAGGAACATTTTTATTGGATTTACTTTCTAAAGAGCCCAGCTACCGTGTAAAAAGAAGTAGCTGAGATATTAAAGTGGGGTTTTTATTTGAAAGAGTCTCTGCTGCTCTGCCCAGCAGTGGTGCCTCAGAGTGAAATTGGTCTTTGGAGGAGAAAATCACAGCAGAAATTTCTAAGCTTAGCTGGAGATGGTTGAATGCAGGCAGAGCAGTTTCAGCCCTTTAACAGGAGGATGTACTTGACTTAAGATCAGGGAGATAAAAAGTTTGTGGGTGAGAGAGGCTCCAAAGTATGAAAGTGGTGTCTGTTCAGTTCTATCTTGCTGGCAGAGGTTCTTGGAGGATGCAGCCAGTTTGACTGGTGTAGACTGTTTTGCTCAAATGTGAGTTTGGTAAATAATCAGGAAATTCCAGGGAAAATGAGGGATTTGGGGTGTTTTTTATAATCTCTCTCCTTACTAATCATAAACTCACTTATTTGCTGGCTTCCCCACTGTCATAGTCCTTAATCTGGCAATAGATATTTCCAGGTGCCCTGCTAAGTATCATAA
This sequence comes from Myrmophylax atrothorax, assembly GCA_026770055.1. Classification (NCBI taxonomy): domain Eukaryota; kingdom Metazoa; phylum Chordata; class Aves; order Passeriformes; family Thamnophilidae; genus Myrmophylax; species Myrmophylax atrothorax. The sequence goes on from JAOXXN010000065.1 coordinate 18,883,872, forward strand.
AAAACAATTAGATAAACGACTTGAAAATAAGCAAACAAATAAACAAACTGATAATTACATAAACATTAAGTTTGAAGAGAACACTATGACAGTCCCAAAGTCAAACATTTGAAAAATAGGAAATAGCAGAAGCACGTTTATCTGCACTTTCATTATTTTAACTTCTTTATACATCTTTATACATTAAAATTCTTTTTTTCAGTGCATGATCATGTTTCCTGCTCTCCTCATCCGCCCAGGACCCCATACATACTTACTGCATGACAGTGCTCACTTAAAAAACATCTTTTCAGTGTTTCGTTTATGTCTCATTATTCTGTGTTTGGTGTTTAGGGACTGTGTCTGATGACCAAGAAACACGTGCTTTGAGATTACTTTAGTTTTCTATAGTGCCTAAATGCTTTAAAAGCAGTAGTTTGTCTTTACAAAGGCCCCTGAGACAGGCAAATCGTGTCACCTCTAGGAGGTTTGTTGATTTAAAAAGATAATTAGCTTGATTTGAGACACTGTAGGTCTGACAAAACTGAGACATGTAGGAAAGTTTGAGAATGTGTAGGAGCAGATTGAACTTCATACCTTCAAAGTGTAGCTCTCTCAAGCTTCACTTACAGCTGTGAACCAATGAGATGATTTTTTTACTGGAGCTGCAGCTGTAGTTAACTCAGAAGGTAACATGCAGGCTTCACTTGTTTTACAAAAATTAAATATTAATTCAAGCAACTTCAGTTTCAGGCAGAAAATATGTGGCAGAGAAAGGAATTCAGTTTAGCCTTTAACCTCAACCCTGACCACATCTTTTTCTCCTGCAGTCCCTTGGTCTAACTATATACATCTCCCAATCTCTATGAGGATTAGGGTTGCAATTAACAATAATCATTTTTACTTCGGAGCTTTCTTGCCTTCCCAGAGGAACTGTTGCATTAAGACTGATTTATGATGCTGGTGTCGCCTCATTTTCACAGAATCAACCATAGAAAGGCTTAGGTTGGAAGGGAATTTAAATAATAATCTAATTCTAATCCCCCAGCCATGGGCAGGGATGCCATTTGCAAGAGCAGATTGCTCAGAGCCCCATCCAACCTGGCCTTGAACACTTCCAGAGATGGGGCAGCCAAAACTTCTCTGAACAACCTGTTCCAATGCCTCACCACCTAATGAGCAAAGAACTTGTTCCTAATACCATATCTAAATCTCTCCTTTTTTAGTGTAAAACTGTTCCTCCTTGTCATATGCCCATGTAAAAAGTTGTTCTCCCTACTTTTTATACACCTCTTTTAAGTACTAGAAGGCTGCTATGAGGTCTTCCTGGAACCTTTTCTTCTCCAGTTGAGTTGTTATCACAGTCTTTGCATTAGTTAACAGTACTGTTTATCTGTGGTAGGTTTATGCTTGGAACCAGACCATCACTAGAGCAAGAATGAGGGAGTGGTAGCTGACAGTGAGGCCATACTGCAGAGTGACTATATTTCTGGAATACATTTACTGTACATCCAGTGGGACATTGCTTCTGGCAGGAGAAAGGGATATGTGTTCAGAGGAATGGTATGAGTGGGGACACTGCTGAAATTTTTATTTATTTCAACACAGAGTTGAGCTTTTCTGTTCCTTCTATTCTACAATGCAATTTCCCTCTTGCTTTCTGTCCTGTTTTACTGAACCAGGTCTGCTTCTCTCCTTTCTTTTTGTGCATTAGGTCAACACTTGTCCTCTCCTTAACTGTGACAACTTCTTTATTTCTCTGGAGTTTGTGTGGCTACATGGAATTTGGCAGCTTCAAGGATAGTTGTGCTTAGCCCTGTGCTTGATAATGCTCTGTGGAGGTGGAATATTTGGTAATCAAAGAGCCACTGGATTTATATGAGATGCAGTTATTGCTCTTAGAATTTTAACAGCACAGCACTCATTTGGACTGGAATATGGCATACTCCTGATGCAGCAACCATTCCCATGTAAAACTGTAAAGTCTGTGGGTGTTAGAAGAATTGAGGAGAATAAACCATGCCAGAGTACAGATATTTGAATGAAACAATAAAGTATTACTTTTTTGTGTTTTGAAAAAGCCCAACTGTTCTGTTTAAAATTTTCCAAAACCAAAATTCATGTTACACAGCAAACTCCCAGAAAAAAATTGTTTCAAAATTTAGCAGACTTGTAAAATATGATTTTTTAAAATAGATGTTGTTACATGACTTTTTTATTTGGAGCAACCAACAGCAGCTACTAAGCCACCAGCAAATGGAACTATGCTTCTATCTACATAGGACTGAGCTGGAACCCAAGCAATAGTCTAAAATTATAGGACTATGTATTTTATTTCCAATCTCTGAGCCTTAAAACTTATTTATTTATGGATTTTTTTCTTCACTAGAAGACGCTTTCCTACATATCCAGTCTTCCCTCTCTCTTTTCTTCCCCTTTCCTTACTATAATACAATGTTTTTATTGATCTTCAACATTGAAATGAAATTGAGCCCTGCACAGTATCTTTAAAAAATAGAGATGGAGAAGGATATTTGAGCTACTAGTTAAACCTTGTATATAAAAATTTCCATTTTCTTTTGTCTATGCTTTGTTATTTTCTTAGTGCTTTTTGTTCTTCATAAAAACATGGCCTAAAAATAATTCATTAAAAAAAAATGAACTAGATCCTTGAATGGAGGAAGAAAAAGAAAATATTCTTGCAAGGTTATGGAACTTACAGGCAGAGGAAATGAGCCAGATTTCACTCTCCTTTGGTAGATTTTGTTTCAAAATGGCTGGGAAAGATAAAAAAAAAAAAGTATTGAAACTTCTCCAGATTTCTAAGGATTACTGCAAGCAGCCAATATTTCCTTTGAATTGCCTCAAGTAATTTTGAGTACACCCTCACAACAAAAAAAGTCAAATATACAATAGTGCTCATAGTGCTAGTGCTCTGGTATCTGTTGCACAGCTATTTGTACCTAAATGTACTCCAGTATTAAAACTCACTGGAAAGATTTTAGACTCTTTCTCCCCATGATTTTTCTTTCCTTTCTCTTATTCTCATACATTTCTCCTTTTTCTTTTCTATCCCTGTCTCCCACAACTCTTTACTTCCTCTCTACAACTCATTTTTATTGCTCATATCAAACAATAGATTAGGTTACTGAGTTTCTATGCCATTACATGTAAGCCAAAAGAGTATCTCCTCATTAAAAACAAATAAACAACCACCCAAACCCCAACTCTCCACCAGGTAAAGAGCTTTTGATGTATTTATATTCCCTTTCATCACATTCACAGAGAGGCACATGCCAAATCCATTTTTATGACCATGAAGCAAAAGTCATACTTGTCTGGAAGAAAAGAAGTTCAAAACGCGACAAGGCAGCTGACAAGCACACACTTCACCGTGAGTATCTTACAATCTGCCTTTCCGGGTCTGGTTGCACAGTAATAAAACTGCAGGGCAATTTATAGGAAAAAATGCTGTGTGAGAAAAAGGACAAAGAGGCCCTTTCTAATATTCTCCCTCTTTCAATGCTTTGCAAAGGAAAATTAATTGCTATTTGTAGTCTTTTCTCTATGACTAAGAAACTTGGAACTCTTGATCTGTAAATCAGCACTGAAATTGGAGGTTAAAGCGAGTCCATAACCCTGCTTTTTCTGAGCCAAATGGCCTTTGTCAAGTGTTGCTGAAGGCAATTTTCTCACACCAGTGTTGACTTACTTTTTATTAAGATACTTAATATTTGTGCTTCACTGTGATAATTATTTAGAGCTTCATGATATTTGAAATACAAATTTATAAACCTTTTAGAAACCTTGGATAATTGCACAGTAAGAAACTGTTCAAGATTCATTGTATTTTCTTGATTTCTGTAGGTACCAAACCACTTTTGCTACCTTTTCCTATGTAAAGAAGTTGAAAAGAAACAAACAAACACAAGAACAAAAACCAATATTTGATGTTCCGCATTCATACAAGGTATTGTGATCACAATATGTTCTTTCTTGGTTAATGCTTGTGGTCCCCCTAATGTACTGAGACATCATTTTATGATGAACTGTACAGAGACATACAGATGTTTCCTCATCCCCAAAAGGTGTATTACACTACATGAAAAAAAGCATGACTAAAGCCAGGAGAAACAATCAAGTATTTAAGTCAGTTGTTAGCATGAAGGGTATTACAATTCTATGGCTTCATTCAGTAATGAGGTTGTAAATCATAGATATGACAGTGGAAAAAAATTCTGTATTACGATGCAGATTTGGTGAGACAGGATTAATATTCTGTGTAAGTTGAGGGCTCACATAAACTGCAAAATTTCTAGAGTAAGGCGTGGCAGCAAAAATGACTGTGGTCTGGACTTTGGAGGAAAATGTGAGATGACAACTTAGAGGGAATTGTGATAACTGTCTGCAAAAGCTGATGCATATCAATGCAAAAGGAGGAGAGGAATTTACTGTGATGTAAAGGAAGTACTATAAGAATTAATGAGCTGAAAAAGTTGGAGGAAGTTTAACTATGTAACTGCAAAATGCTTTAAGGTAGACTGGACACATGTTCAGAAACCAGTCTGAGCATTGGAACTCGATATTCTACTGTTGTATCTGGGCCTTTTAGACTTGCTGCCAGCACAGTGTTTTTCTGCCACTAACCTTATCCCTCATGCAGAGCTGATACATTGCATTTCTGACTGCTTTAGTACTGATTAAGAATAGGGCTATGATAGGCCTTGTAAAAAAAGATAAATATGTAATTGTTCACCTACTTCAAATCATCTTCAATCCAATTACCTGGAGAAATCTCTGCAATGATAATGAGATGTACAAATTAGAAATGAAAGAAGAAAGGAAGAAGGTGGGGAGAGACTTATATGATCCCAAGGCTTAGTATTTACTCATCAAAAGTCTAAATTGAGTAAGTAAATATGAAACAAAATGCAAAAGAGTATGAACAGTGGACAGAAAGACAGCAAAGGGAATATGCAGATGAAAACGGGGAACAGTATAGGTACTGAAGAAACACCGTGTCACCTCAGAGAGTGGGTGTAGTTAGTGAGAAACCAAATATTTATATACCAACACTGCAGCCTGGTAACACAAGGGAGGAAGTTGAGATGGTAGGAGAAATGAAACTAGACAGGCTGAGGATAAGGGGAACATGGTGGGTTAAGAATCATGACTGGACTGTTGGCACTGAGAGGTATGCCATAGATAAAACCCACTACTTAGCTATTGTTACATTTAGCTGGCAGATGAATGCAACACACTCAGGAAATTATCAGATATAAACAAACAAAAACAAACAAAAAGAAGTGGTGTGACTTAAGTAGAATAAGTTTGAATAAAAGGTAGATCTGTTTTAAAATAGTACAATAAGTTATTGTAGGATAATACTGAAACCTGTATAGATGTTTTCAGATTTCTCATGGTTTTAGGAAAGACTTTTGGAAATTACTTAACTGTTAATTTTGGCTTTCTTGGTAAGAGTTGGAAAATAAGTGTTACTTACAACGATGAGCCTTAGAAATTCTGAGATTTGATAGCTAAAATATTTCTTTATTGTTCCCTGAATTAGAAAGGAGTGATGTTATTCAGCTTAGTTTCTGTGTATAATAAAATATGCTACAAAGATAATACAGAAGAATTGATCACAGAAAATACTTGTGAGCTGAATTATGCCGCCTGATCTGCTATAAATGAATGGGAATATCACCAAAAGAAGATCTATAAATAAGGACTTCAGTTTTGAGAGAGGAAACAAAATAGTTTTCTTGTATAATGGATGGAGATTAGTTAGTCATATTATTGGGCAAGAAAGCTGCAAATCTTGCGCGTAGACAGTACTGGCACTTGCTTAATTAAAATGTTGTGGAACTGTCAGTATGTCCTAACTTACTTAAGGTACTTTGTACTTAAATAGATAATAAGTACCTCCAAAGATATATTACCATACATAGAGAGCTGGGAATGAATGAAAAGTGGTCTGCTTACCAAAAAATACCCCATGCCTTAGTCATAAATTATGTGGCTACAGTAAAACCTTGCTAAGAACATATAAAGTAGATTCCAAGAGGTCCTTTGCCCATATAAACTGAAAAGTTTATATGAAAAAGTGTTCAATGCAGTGAGGATGAGATCAGGAGTAAAGTTGTTTCTAAGATTAAAACCCTAAATCAGCATTGCCTTTTAATACAGATTTCCTAGTTAGCTAGCATGCAAAAAAATTGTGAAGCCAAGTTACATCTTTTTATTATACAATGCCTAGGCTAACATTAAAAACACAAATATGTTTTATCAGCACTTACAGAGAGGATGGAATATACCTGCATATCTGTAGCTGCATTAGTTCAACCTGAAATAGCAGAAAGCCTTAAGAGCAAATTTGAAGGACAAGATTGCTCAATGATTGAAACAAGGATCCACTCAAGTGGTGATTTTGCATACAGAAGGTTGTACCACACAAATCTTTTATCTTTTTCTCTAGAAAATCAGGGAATTATTCAGCAGTGGGGTGTCTGATTTGAATTAAATGCCTCATATACAGGGCCACATTAGAAACTACCTATTGAGAAGGGATTAATTGCAAAATTTAAAGTAGAGAAGGATCTGATAAAGGAGAAGTGAGATAAAGAAACACCTTAAAGAGTGAAGGATAGGATAGATGAGGACAAAAATAGTAATGTATTATCATCATGGGGTAGAACTGGAACATCATACAGGAGGGCTTGATTGCATTGGGTATTGGAGTAATAGAAATGACATAAAATTCAACAGTTCAGTAGGGAAAAGCAATTAGTGGAGAGACTAATCACAAAACAACTCTGAATTGGCATTATCACAGGGCTAGTGGGCACTTAGAGTAGCCTAAAATGGAGAAGAATTTGGGTGAGAGAATGGACAACTCTCAGTTGCTGACAAGATATACAACCATGGGAAAAGATAGACATCCTGGGACATGTCATTCAGAGCATTTCTACTAATGGCAGGTAAAGGGCAAGTAGGATGCTTGAGGGAATGGAGATGCTCAGAAGAAATTTGCGTTCTTTGGCTTAGAAAGACAAGAGGAAGGGCTGATCTTGCTCTCTGCACTTGAATGAGGATAACCAGTACCAAGAGATGACATCTTAAACCAAGGAAAACAAGATCAAAGAGATAGAGGTGCTTTGTCTGTATGAAAATGAGAGCAAGAAGGCTCTGGAGGATCCCTTCT
>JAOXXN010000065.1:18897704-18908229 GCA_026770055.1 Myrmophylax atrothorax
AAACTTCTATTGCAAGGAGTCTATGTCTCTTCATTGCTGCAAAAGTACCAGCTTTTTTATTCCCAAACTGGTGCAATAAATATCCATTGCAATGGAAAACTTGGGATTATGCTATTATAAAAATAATGGCTAAAAAGGCTGTGTAGATGCTCCAAAGTTAGATGTAAAATATTTGTTTTCTAGGGTCCCCCAACTGGAAAGCAGTTTGGCAGAAAAGGACCTGGGGGTCCCAAGGTCACCAAATTGAACCTGAGACAGTAATGTGCCCTTGTGTCATGGTTTAAAGCCAACTAGAATCTAAGAACTATGCAGCCATTTGCTCAACCCTCCTCTGCCCCCTCCAGCACGACGGAATGGAGAGGAGAATCCAAAGTAAAACTTGTAGGCTGAGATAAGAACAGCTTAATAACTGAAAGCAAAATACTACTACTACTACTACTACTACTACTACTACTACTACTACTACTACTACTACTACTACTGCTACTACTGCTACTACTAGTAGTGGAAAGGAAAAATCCCCAAACAAATGATGCCCAGTACAATTGCTCACCACCCACTGACTGATGCCAGACCCTGCTTCTGAACCCAGATTGCCCCCCTGCTTCTGGGTAACTCCCCCAGTTTATATACTGAGCATGACAGTATCCCTTTGGCCAGGTCAAGCCACCTGTCCTGGCTGTGTTCTCTTCTGATTTCTTTTCTTTTATGTACTTCCTCACTGGCAGAGCATGAAACACAAAACAAACAAAAAAACAAAAGAAGTCCTTTACTTAGGACAAACACAACTTAGCAAAAACCAAAGTATCAATGTGTTATCAACACTATTCTCATTCTGAATCCAGAATACAGCATTGGAACAGCTATTGAGAAGAAATTAACTCCATCCCAGCTGAAACCAGGACACTCTACTGCAAAGAATTTAATGGTATCTTAGGCTGCATCAGGAAAGTATTGCCAGCAGGTCAAGGGAGGGAATTCTTCCCCTCTGCTCAGCACTGGTGAAGCCACGACTGCAGTGCTGTGTTCAGTTCTGGACTCCTCAGAATGAGAGATATGGACAGACTGGAGAGAGTACAATGAAGAGACACTAAGATAGTTAAGGAAAAGGAGCATCTCTTCTATGAGGAAAGATTGAGAGAGCTGGAAGTGTTTAGCCTGGAGAAGAGAAGGCTCAGAGTTGATCTTGCACATCCATTTAAATACCTGAAGGGAGAAAGTAATGAAGACAGAGTCAGGCTCTGTTCAGTGGGGCCCAATAACAGAACCAAAGGCAATAGGCACAAACTGAAATACAGGAAATTGCTTCTGAGTGCCAGGAAACACTTTTTTACTGTAGGGTTGACAAAACATTGGTACAGTTTGCCCAGGAAGGCTGTGAAGTATAAGATTGCGTCCATTTTTTATGTAAAGAGTCTATAACTGTATGACAGATAAAAAACTTCTAAGTATAGGACACCAGAAAGTGTTCTGGGAGAAAAAACAAAAACCCATTCCTTTGCTTTTCACAATTGTTTCTGCTTATTTGCTTTTTGTATTTTACTTAGTGAAGAATGAAAATACCCTGGATCCATTTTTGCATTTACTGTCTTTAAAGCAATTTCATTTTTAGTCAGTTCTACATTTTCTTTGCAGACATTAGAGAGGCTGTTTAATTTTACTAAGTTTTCTTCTTGTCATGTGAAAAGAGAATCAGACAAGCTCTTGTTAATGGTCTTGGCTTTATGAAAAATTATTCCCTTGTCCCAATATTTAGTTGAGTGACAATTAAAGCTGAACACATTTTTAAAGCTAATATAATATGTTTTCCCAGATCAATAGATATAATTAATGATGGAGAGAAAATCAGCCTTGATATATCAAGACCAAGGAGCAATGCATTATACATTCACTCCACAGCAAGTAATGTGAAAATGAAGGAGGTAACATAAATTAATCTCATGAAGAAATATGGAAACCCTGAAATCAAGCATGTAAGTAGAGATTATTTTCATCCATATTATTTTGAATTTCAAATAAATAGCTCCTAATATTCCTCTGGGATCTGCTGTCAGAATGACTAAAGAAAGCCTTACACATTATCTCTTATTTAATTGGTAATATGGTCTTTCAAGTTACTTCAGTTTGCCACACTGAAAGCAAAGATTATGTAATTACTGCAATGGATTGAACTTGTTCTGGGAAAATGGATGTGTCACTATCATGTGCAAGTATTATTTATATTATACAAGAGTGCTAAACAAACATGATAAAAAAGGAAAAATATGGCCATATAGACTCTGAGAGCCACTTTGAAGTCACACTTCTGCTGCTTCTGCCCTTTTGGGTAACTGCAGTCTCTTGTGACTAAAACATTATGAAGCTTTGATTCTGCAATTCAAGAGCTCAGACGGATGTATATATTAAAAGGGAGTTTTTCTGGGTGGCAACTGCTTTAATTCTAAGATCAAAAAATTTGTGACGGAACTGGTGCAAACATCAGATTTCCCTCTAAAACTTGTTATTTTTGACTTAAGTAAATTTTTCTGGGCTTTTTTTTTTTCTTGCTGAAATGTATTTAAGAAAGTTATCGAGGACTTCAGTGGACAACACTGAATTTTTGAATCATTACTGACTCTTGTTATTTAGAAACATATCAGTGAACTCCAATGACATCTTACTGTGGAAATACCAGGTTTGTTCCAGAGACTTTTCAAAATAATTCTTGTATTCTTGGTCACTGAAATGATTTAGAGTTTTTCTTAATGTAGGCTGGTAGCAAAAATGTATGCAGATCATCAAATTACCATTTGCATTAGTATTTATGTGGATAACATTGTCTGTTTATAAACCCCTGATCTTCTCTATCCCTGTACAAATATTTTTCTTTATTACCATGGAGATAACTATGCACAAACCAGGAAAATTGCTATGAGCACTCTGGTGCATCTTTGAATCTTCTCAGAAAAATCGTGTATCTACTTAAGCTTTTTTTCGAATTGTATATACCTGCATGGGTCCAAAACAGTGTGGCTTAAACATACAAATTAGTCTGTTGTTCCTGGCAAACAAGAATATTTTCAATATCCTGTGTTACCCACTTCCTTACTGGGCTCTGCTCTTACTGTCACTCCCTTTGGGACTGATTGTGTGGGTTATCAAGCCTTAATGTCTGAACTATTTTCTCAAATGCTGTGAAATTATTTGCTACTATGTGCACTCCCCCTCAAACCGATGGGATCACATACATCAGCATACAAGACAAAATAATTTATTTGCTCCTCCTTGAAAGTGCTGTTGTAAGAGAGAACTGTGAAGGATTTTTGCAACAGTGATCTATCTAATTGCAGTAGAATATAAATTCCTTTCTTTGGCCAACATAGTAAGAGAAGTGATTAATAAATATTTTAACTACCTCTCTTCAAATTAGAAAACCCATTTTGGAGGAATTGATTTGCATTGCACAGATGACTATCTAGTCCTATCATTTGAAGAAGAAACTACTAAGCTCAACATAAACATTTCTGTACTGATTATCACTGCTTTACTTTCCTGTTTAATATTTTCTTCAATTAAGATCTGAATATTCATAAATGGGAACAGAAATGTAAACACATATTCTTTTAAAGATACAATCAATTCAATTTCCAGCTCAGAATTTCAAAATTATTTAAAATACAAAGTCCTAATCTGAGAGATCCCTGGGAAGGATGGCAACCACTGTGCATAAAGAACTGAGAGAAATAGATAGTTTGTGCTCAGATTTTGTGTTTTAGGCCAGAAGAATTGGGAAATAGTAAAATAAAAAGAAACAACTTTATAAGCAATGGAAAAGGAAATTCTTTAATTCTGGTTATGATCTCATTGATGGTGGAAAAGCTGCAGTAATTGCTGCTTTGGGAGTACATGTCTAACAGTCTGCTAAGGGAGAGGGGAAATAGTTTCACCAGCATTGGTAACTCCCTCTCTGATGATGCATTCTGTTCAAATACAGTAAATGTGCATACCCTGAAGTGCAGTGAGAAAGTATAGTAGAAAAAACATTGGCTTCCTAAAATATTATTTTGAACATGGTGATAAAGTAGGGATCCTGCCTCATACTATTCAATAATATTTGCAAGTGCCACCAGTCTTAAAGATACACTCTAATGTATATCTTTAAAGAAAAGTGAGGGCATGCAAGAACATTCTTTGTTTTAATTTTTACTTAATCAGGAAGATAAAAGGACAATAGGGTGAGCAGAAAGTTTCTCTGAACTAATATGTTAATTCAGCTTCTTTTTTAAAAAAAAATTTTCTTTCCTTCTTTTACCATGATTCTCCTTAGCTGAGTGAGTAAAACAGAACAAAAAGAACTTGTGCTTTTGTTGAAGGAGTGGAAGTACAGGTGAACACTTCTTGTACAAGGTGATATTATGAAAGGTAGCAAAGAGTTGTGTTTTAGAGATTCCTTACCAGGTAAAAAATTGTTTTTCTCTTTGGAAATTTCTTTTTTTCTTGAGCAATATTGAACAATGTATGCAGTCATCAATAGCTTCTAAACAGGAGTTAGGAATAAATGAAGCTGCCTGGAGTATGAAATAAGCTCTTGATGAGTCAATATCATGAGCCATTGATGACTATACAGTGGCACAGGAACTTGCCTTCAAGAGGGAATGTGACAGAACATGTCCCTGTGTTCAGCACCTGCAACAATGGGCCATCAGTCATTACAGATATCTTGAGGATTACCACATGCTGAAGCTAGGCTGCTTACCATGTGAAAAAATAAGAGAGTATGGGTAGCTCACTGTGAAACACACCTTATATGTAAAATTTTATAGAATTTTTCAAAGAGAACTTACATGGATTCAATTTTTAAACTAACCTTCTGCAAGAGAAAAAATGGTTTAACAGGAATTTTGTAAACCTAACTAAAGACTGAACAAATATTAAACATCCACTTCTTAAATTTAGATAGGAATTTTGGGTGTTTTTTGTGATGGAAGAGTTGAGATAACTCATAGTGGTGTGGGGGTAGGGAACAGAGCCTTTTAGGGACAGTAGAAAGGGGAAGTTCAAATACTAAAATACTGAGCTGTGGGAAGTTTCTTCAGTAAGTTGCTAAGAAGAGACTGCACAAGAATGTAGGTTTCAGACCTTGCACAAAAGTAAAACAGCAGCCCAAGGATGTGCTTCTCTTGTAGTCAGTGTCCTTACTGTGGCATTATAGATTCTAGTGAGACAGTGACAGGACTTTGAGACACAAGGGCATTCTCCATGTCTCCCATTCTGATAAACACTCAGTTTCTGACTGTAGAGAAATGCAGTACTTTGGTGTTATAAAGGAAAACTTATTTTACTGTATTCTGAGTCATTGGCAGGAATAAAGACTTTGTCATTACAATTACTTGACCAAACTTCTGAGCTTTACAGATTGGACCAAGCAACATGTAAGCTCGATCATGGATTTAAAAAGCAAAGGTGTCTACTCTGAACCTGTGAGAGGGTCTCCCTTACCCTTTTGCATCTTTTGTCTTTGTGTAAATCATTCTAAATCAATTCTAAAACAAGTTTCCTTTGTATGCTTCATCCATGTAGTAACTAATAGATTGATCTTTGCCATCAAACTTTGTTAAGTCACATTTTTGTAAGTTTATATTAAAATATGTTTTGGTTATACCTTTGATGGTGATTCTTTTATTAGCCTTAACCCACACTTTCATGACCAATTGGCATAGTTGGAAGAATCCTAAATCAGGATTTGCAACAGAAACTAAGAAGTGTTTCCTTGATTTGGGTTAATGCTGGGTTCTACTAAAGCCACAGAATATGATGAGTTGGAAGGGACCCACAAGGATCATCGAGTCCAACTCCTAGCTCTGCACAGAACCATCCCCAAGTCACACCAAGTGTCTGAGAGCATTGTCCAAACACTTCTTGAACTCAGTCAGGCTTGGTGCTGTGACCACTTCCCTGGGGAGCCTGTTCCAGTGTCCAACCACCCTCTGGGGGAACTCCTTCAGGAATCCCTTGTTCATATAACATTGTTCCTTTGGGGTTTTTTGCAGTTTTGTTCTTTAAATATGTAATGGGTGATCAGCTTTCTTGTTTTACACAAGTAAAATATGTAGTTTTAGAAATCTATATATACGTATAGAAGTATATTTGGATGACTACATGCTACTGTAGAGGGTACAGCATTCATTTGCATATCAAAATGAAAATAGATGCAAAGAAGCCTGGTATCACAACTGCATTTTTTTCTGAAGTACACTTAATATGATGGACGTTTACCACCAAATCAGAAATTATGTTTCTGCTATAGTTCCTCTACTTTTAAAAGAAAGGTCTCCACAAAAGTGAAACATCATTAATATTTCTGTAGGAATTCAAACAGCATAGCAACTGTGAAGAAATGCAGAGCAATATTTAAACCAAGCAATCCTTGAATGCCAGTTTGATACTTTGTTGCATAGCTTAGGCCCTCATTTCTCTTAAGAGGATGCTCAGAACTTCTTCAAATTTAAAGTTAATTATAACTAAAAACTATCCAAATAAATAAACGATCAACCCTCCCCCATCCCCCCGCAAAAAAAACCCTGGTGTAACACACTGTTCTGCAGCGTCTCATATAATGTGCAATTTATTTACTGTACTTGAGAGAGTTCATTGCCAAACACCTGGCATGGTTATTTATGACTTTCCATCAGTCTTCATGTAGCCACATGCAGCGGAAAGAAATGACTGGACTAAGGTGGAAGTTGAGAAAAAAAATCTTTGTTCCTTTGGAAACAGGAGTTTATTTATAAACCCCACAGATGTCTTCTGATTCTGTTTCAAAAATTTTGAAAATAATTAAACAAATGTGTTTGATGCTGAGTTAAAAAATGAAGTTAATAAGTGAATTTTTGTTTATCCCAAATGAGTGTGAGTGGGAGGTGGTTACATGCAAATGATTGCTGATTGAGACAGCGTGATCTTAATTGCTGGGTGGAAATGAGTTCTCTGTCTGTATCATGGTAAGGTCTCCTCTCTAGAGTTTGTATCTGACTTGAGATTTTCTGTCTTTCAGCAGGTTTCTGAATTCTGAATTTTCTCTGGTTTGCACCTCCTTCTACCTCATAGCAATCATCAGAGATGCAAATTCTTGTGTGTCTTTGATTTAACAGAGAAAGCAATCTGAGATTTAAAGAAATTCTTGAGACTTTAGAATTTCCTTTCCCCTTTAAAATCTGTTGAGCTTTAGGGCATAAATAGGGAGAAGAGTCATATTGATTTACTGAACATTGTCCTGCATTTGTAAGTGTTCAGCCTTAGGGATAGGTTTTGATTCCTAAACAAAGCTAAACTTTAGAACCAAAATGTGGAAATCAAGCTCTTTGATTTTAATACTTTAGGCATGGAAAGACCAAATTTCTAAAACTTTGATTTGTATCTTATTCTCCTTTTATTGTAATGTTAAGTTTGAGGTCTTTCAGAGGTACATCTGAGTGCCATTTGGGTAGTCGTAATTTTTCTGGAGACAGGATGAACATTTGATTTCAGATTGTTTTCCACACAAACTTGATGACTGGGTGACTGACAGTACCCAGACCTCAAAATGCTAAAAGGGCTCAAATTGTCAAACATGGTGTTTGTCTCGGGGAAAAAAGGCATTTTTGCACTGATATTGAAAAGGAATTTCTCCTCCAAACAAGAAATTACTTTTCTACCTCTAAGAGAACAACTCCATCTTAAAGTTTTTGCAGTCAGGACTCCAAAATTAAATATAATTAGGTTCCAACTTGGCTCATTTTGGGACTATTTAGAAATTGGGAAGACAGCTGGGACTAAAAAATCTGTTGAATTTGTGTCTCTGCCTATAGGAAAGAATGACTAAGGCCAGTGTAACTGTGTCACCCTGTGGTCTGTCTCAGCTCGGTACTGCCCTAGAAAGCAAAAGGAGCTACCATCATGTGAACTTGTCCTGTAACTCCTCTTTTTTACCCATTTTCTCCAATTTGTCTTGTGGCTCTCAAATGTATAAAGATACTTCAGTGTTGCATGGCTGAAACTATGCACATGAATGAGCTCTGTAAAGAGTCATATGAAGGAAATTATATAGGTACATTTTGCTTCAGATCTCTGTCCCTGTAGACTTGATATTTTCAGTGACTAAGAACATATCTCCTGACAGATCTTATGCTTTTTCCTTACTCTACTATCATATTTATGGACGAGATCACTATACGTTTCATGTTTCTGAGCTGCAGCTCAGAAATGATTCACTGATCGCATTGTCGTAATGCTAATCAGAAAAGAATATGTTCATCCTAGTCCTTGCCCCCTTGTTTCAATCCTGTGTCCCTCTTGTCTGTAATTTCTTTCCCTCTGTACCACTCCACTCATAAAATTTCTGAAACAATTCAGAACTGAACAGTTATTATTTCCAATATTCCTTTAGCACTGCCTACCATTCTAAATATTGCTTGCCAAGTAATAGCTCAGTGTGGACAGCACTGAAGACACAGCAATGACAGTGCACTTGACCTAGAAGGTCACTATACATCTCTTTACATGAACTCTGTTTTGTATAGATATTTTTCTTTACAATGCCTGTGTCCTGAATTCTCAATTCAGTCATGCATAAAGCCGTGTTTTCTCCTATGTTAAAAGAAATTACTGAATCTGTGAGGAAGTAGAAATTATTCTAAGGTCTTGATCCTGTGAGGCTCTAATTGCATTGCACAGCCCAGAACATAGTGCTGTCTTTCCGTGACAAAGGCGCTGAGTAGAGGAAAGTGGAAGTAAGTTGGTATTTCTTTTGGAGTAAAAAAAGAGTGTTATGAATGAACGTCATAAATTCCTAATTATTCACCTAGTTGTTGGTTACCTACTGATACTATCCCATCCACCAGGGATGTTAAAATGGATTCTTGAGAAATGTACAACCCAGGATGTCTGTAAGATGGTTAATAAAATTACTAGAGATGAGATAGGTTAAAACACAAATGTTCTTTCCCATAAAGTAATAATCTCTGTTCCAAGAAACAGAGAAAGCTACTGGCTAAGTTTCAGCCTGAAAGCTGTGTGACTGAAAGCACACCTTGCGGGAGTAAAGTCTCTGAGGAGTGGTAAACCCCACCATGATGTAATTAATTCCTAGTACTTGTTTTGGTGTCTGATGTTTCAAGTATAGTACTTAAGATGTGGGATCCTTAAGATCCTCTTAAGTGAATTGCAGCCTCATAGTTAAAGGGTCTACTCATCCATCATTCAGCAAGGATGAGCATGTTCTCAAAAGCTATTCCACTATGTAGCTGGTCTCATAGCAGGACCCTCCTAATGTTCAAATTAATTATTTTCCTGTCTGAATTTTACTGCTTACTCCAGCTGAGCCTCAGGAGGAATTTTTCCTAAGCTTGCTTGGCCAGAATTTTGCTTGGCAAAGAATTTATTTGGCAAGGCCAAAATCTGTTACTGAATGGGCTTTAGAATCTCTTGACTTTAGGCTTTAAAACTGTTGCTAATTTAGGCTTCAGCCTACTCCATACCACCAAAATCTGAAATCCTGCAGAGCTTTGCAAAAGGAAAAAAAAAGAGTAGGGTGGTGGGGAAAGCACAGGCAGCTCCTTTGGTGTGCTCTTTCTTATCTGGCAGGCCACAAGCAGTCTTACAGGTGATTTATTACTAAATCCTGCAGTGTGCTGTGTTGTGTAGGTAAGTTCACCTCAAGGGACTAGGGACACAACTTCAGTGTACAGTAGAAGAGGATGAAGAGATGTACCCAGCTGGTACTTCCACATGATTACAGGCTATGTAAAGATACGAGTTCCTGAAAGCCATAGATCACTACCAGCATGTAGCTGGCCCTAGCTAGTTAGGTTTATCTGCAAGGCTAATTAGCTCATATACAGTGCCAAAGAACTGAGGCCACAATGTTTTCAGCTCTGAACAGGCTCAGCTGACAGCAGGCTAGAGCTGTCTTTGCTATGCAGATGTGCAAATACACGCTAAACTGCCTAGTTGCTGAAGGAAGGAGAGCCTCGATTCTTCCACAAGTGTGTCAAAGCCATAGATTCAGTTTCTCTCTCTGGCCTAATATCTCCCTAACTACGCAAAATGGAGCAACTTCAGTGTGAATGTTTGACAGACACTAAGGGGAAAAACATCCACCAGCAGCTGTGGTTAAAATGTTTGTAGCAGATAAAGTTCCTAAATTTGTACCTTCCACATCCCAGGCAAAACAAACAAACAAACAAACAAAAACAAACAAAACACCCCCCCCCCAGCCCAGTAAAACCTCTGGTCTTACTCACTCATAGGTGTGTTTGGTTTTATAGTCTTGGTTGCATTTTATTTCAGATAATCACAATCTGAATAATTAACACTGTAACCTCTAACTGCAGTTAGAGAAAAATTGTAGTCTCTAAAATTCTCACACTTAACAATATTGTGCAAAGGATTTGCTCTGCTCTCTACAAGACATTCATATTTTGGAAGGAAATAAGTATTCTTTTGAGAGATGCAGTCTGAACTTCCTCAGGCATTCAGTAAGGGTTTCTGGCTGCATGTGACTTGTAGT
>JAOXXN010000065.1:18923861-18944655 GCA_026770055.1 Myrmophylax atrothorax
TAAATTGTTGCAGAGCTCTTCTGTGAGTGTGTGTGATGATTGCTGTGTCTCCTGACATTTCTATTAAGTCAGTCCTATTCATTCCTTTTTTATTTTTTTTCTTATGGCTTTATTTCCTGGCTGCTTGTTGGGTGGGAAAAGATTACAGTAGTTTTGTTTTATTTTCTCAACATCTCTTTGACCTGCCAAGTCTCACACATTATCTAGCAGTGATGTTGCTTAAGTTCACTTTGAACAGAGCACAGCATGGGCTGTTTTTTTAAACAATGAAGCAGGGCCAATCTTAGAGCATCATAGAAAGGTAAGATGAGCAGTTATTTCGGTTTTTTTCAAGGCATGTCTAGGCATAAGTGCTAGTATTTTCTGTCTCTATCACTTCCTGAGGATTAGAGAAAAACCCAGATGTCCAGTTTTCCAGGAGTAGGCATATCCTGTGACTTGGAGATTGTTAAGACCAGTGACTGAATCCGAATTTGTTTTCTGTTAATTGATTGATGAGAGTACATTTTAATCCAGTTATTTCATATAACAAGTAGTTTGTACATATTTCTGGGGCTGGAGACCTTTTTTCTTCTCTTTTTATATTTTTTAACAACTACTATTACTTATATACATGCCAGTGAGGACCAGACCTATTGTAAATTAGTGTAGAGTAAACAATATATTCCATACAGAACAATGCAATACTGATAAAATGTTGCAACAGTGCCCTTAAAGTACAGTAGAATTTCTATCCAAAATTTTGCATTTGCAAATGAATAAATTCTTTAATTAATTTCCTTTGCTGAGCAATGGAGGAAAAAATTTAAAGTCTCTACTTGACTAGGCTACCCTCCAACATAAAGTATAGACAATGTTATTTTCTTCTAATACTTCTATGTTGTTACAATCCTATTTAATAAATATAACACAAACACAACATTGAAAGTCTTGGGCCCAGCAAGGCTTATATCCATTAGTAACCTACAAAAGTGTTTATTGATAGCATCTGCTTGGTGACACACATCCACATCTTCAAAGCTCCAGGTGAGTATTAGTAACAAAATGCAGTGGTCTGCCCTCACTATATCCTACAGCACCTTAAACGTTCAAACATTTTGACACCAGCATATGTCTGAGATGTATTCCTCCTGCTTGTAATCTGCTGAATTCTTGTGACTACTGTAGAAGAAGGACTTGATTTTTTTTTTAAAGAGATTTGACATCTTACACTTTCTCAGTGTATCACTTCAGAAATAGAGGGTGTCTCTGATGAAATTTTGTTCTGTGTAGTGTTTCTTTTTGTTGTGTTTTATGGATTTCACATAAATATTATAACATGGTCTAGAGGGAGTTACAGCCTTATCTGTTAGGTTTCATCAACATATTCAGCACAGCTGAAATCAGGCTTAATGTGTTTAAGTTACCACAGAACTTAAAATTTGAAGTCTAGATATAATATTATTTAACAGAGTAAAAATAGTCCTAACTAGTGAGGAAGAAGGGAACTGAAAAGCATGCTGACAGCAGCAAATAGTAATTAGTGATTTTTGTAGCCCACTGGGAGTGAGTGATTTTATCCCAACCTCACAGGCAGGGAAACAGAGAGAAAGCAATGTAGCTGTAAATAGAACAGCTACAGAACTTTTCTCCAAAGTCCCAGCCTGGTTTTTCATCAACAAGGTTAATGCCTCTTTTGCCTCAGTTTCAGATAACAGGTATGATTTTACATATAGAACTATTTCAGATGAAAGAAACATTATTATTAATCATAAGAAAAATGCCCTTGTGCAAATATTATTCTACTGGGTTAGAGGTGAACAACAGCACAAAGGACCAGAGCATTGTCTGAAAGCTGTTAGCATAAAACCAGGAAACTTCAGTTACTGTTTAGCAATCCCTCACTGAGTCTGGCTGTGCAATTGTTACTTCAGCTGAACAATCCATCTAAGAAAATGCCCTTTATGAGCAAGAGTATTTTCCTAGTTTTTGAAACACCCTTAGAAACAATTTTTTTCAGACCTGCACTGAATTTCTTAACAGTGTCAGTCATGTGTCTGAGTTTATTACTCATAGTGTTCTGGTCAAGCCATTTTATCAACACCAGTCACCATCATATTACTGTTGACTCACAGCAGTTTCAAGGCAATGTATTAACACCTTTTTTTCCATCCCTAATGTGATACAAATATATCCACAGTGATGGTCATGGCAACATGATTGATAAAAGCCTGTCTTTTGCTTTCTAACTTACTGGTTTGGTATCTTGAATTGATTTCTTAACTGGGAGGTATCCCAATATCTCCCCTCCTTCCAGAGCAAGCAGGTTTAAGTCAGATGAATTAGCAGTTACAGGCATTGATAAAGCAAGGTGTGTCTAAGACATGCTTTTAGACTGTTCAAGAGAGACAAATAAGATCTATGCAAAATGCCTGGTAGCAGTTCACCTAGTAAAGTGGCTCCACGCTCTGTCAGCTACTTCTGCTGTTTCTAAGAGACATCATTGAATCACAAAATGGTTTGGGTTGGAAGGGTCCTTAAAGACCATCTTGTTCCAACCCCCTTGCCATGGGTAGGGATTCTACCCTCTAAATCAGGTTGCTAAGGCCCCATCCAACCTGTCTTGAAGACTCACAGGGATGGGGCATCCAGAGCTTCTCTGGGCAACCTATTCCAGTGCCTCGTCACTCTCACAGTAAAGAATTTGTTCCTAACATCTAATCTAAATCTTTCCTCATTTACTTTAAAACTGTTCCCCCTTGTCCTATCACTGTCTGCCTGTGTATAAAGTTTCTCCCTCTTTTTCATAAACCCCCTTTAAGTACTGCAAGGCTGCAATGAGGTTTCCTCGGTGCCTTCTCTTCTGCAAGCTGAAAAACTCCAGGTCTATCAGCCTCTCTTCATAGGAGAAGGGCTCCAGCGCTCTCATCATTTTTGTAGTCCTCCTCTGGACTTGCCCCAACAGGTCCATGTCCTTCATATGTTAGGGGCCCCAGAGCTGGACACTACTCCTGGTGGGGTCTCACGAGGGCAGAATAGAGGGAGAGAACCACTTCTCTCGACCTCCTGGCCACAACTGTGTTGATGCAGCCCAGGATACAATTGCCTTTCTGGTCTGCGTGCACACCCAGTTGGCTCATGTCCAGCTTTTCATCCATGAGAAACCTCAAGTTCTTCTCATCAGGACTGTTCCCAATGAGTCCTTCTCCTAGTCTGTACTCTTATGTCCTGGACAGATGCTTTGCCTAGTGCACTTGACAAACAACTGGATGAATTTTGCTTCAAATAAATATTACCAAACCCTGAGATTAGTTGGATAGAGCATGGTGCTAATAACACTAAGGGTGTGGGTTAGATCCCTGTATGGGCCATTCACTTAAGAGCTGGACTTGATGATCCTTCTGGGTCCCTTCCGACTCAGAATATTCTGTGAAGTAAGTAATACCCTTCATGGGGGAAAAATATTGTGGAGCTTTATTAATAATAATTTAGTAACTGTAGGATTTTCTGTTTATTAAGGTGGCATATTCCTGATTTGCTGTTTGAACGGATTTTTGATCAAAATGAAGCTCATGTCATAAAACTCACTATACCTGAATTGAGGTCTGCCACTGTATCATTTGCCAGTCAAACTGATTTAGTTCTAAATCTTTTTGTGAAATCCACCTATATCCTATTAAGATAGAAGATTATTAGAATCAAAAAGCATCTCAGCAAAATCACTGCCTTCACAATGATTCCAACCCTTTTGGGAGACAGTGATGCATCACTATTTGAGGATGATTGCGTGCAAGCAGTAGTGCATTGCCTTTACATGTCTCCACTGCCTAAATATATGTAGGATTTAATGTAGTATTTGAAATCACAGCATGTCAAGGCCACACTGCCAATGCCTCTTTCCCATTCTTCCTGCAGGCAAGTGAATAGTTGCTGTTTCTCAGGAATTGTTAAGTTTAAATAAACTTTTTAAAAAAATAGGAAAAATATATTAAACACAAGGCATATCATTATTCCCACCATGCTTGTGGTAGCATCAGCATTGTATAGATACTAATGTGAATTGCAAAATCTAGTTATTAAATCTACCTTTTCACTAAACCAGTTATAAAAGATTCAAAATTCAGACTGTAAAATTTATTAACAAAATTTAGCTGCACATCTAGCTTAGGGTACAAATAACCTGGGTACATCTTAGGAAAGTTACTTGCTAGTCAGCATTTTCAGTATAAATCTCACGATTCTTGAAACTCTAGTATATGGATGGATAGAGTCATATGGAGTCCAGAAAATGGAAATATTTTCCACCAAAAATTCCAGGTGAAGCTGCCTGCTGGCCTAGGCATTCTGGTTACAGGCTATGGGATCCCTGCCTTTCTTGTATTAGGGAAAAAACAGAGGGAGTAGTGGATGTGACATTGTTCTCTTCCATCGTGAGAAGGTTGCGCTGATTTAAGACGGAGTAAGAACTTTCCCTTAGATTTCTATAGATCATATCTTACATTGCAAGGCATATGCTAACAGCCCTCCTCTTTTTACTGTCTACCATAGTAGTGTTATCTTTGTTTTAACTGGCTGGCTTTCAGAGCTTTGAAAAAGATTTCTGAGGTTCCTTTTTTTCATTGGGTGACAGGGTAGGGAATAGGCATAAGGCCCTTTGGGCTCCAGGCTGGGGATCTGTCTGCTGAGCAACTCTGTGTGTCAACTGCTTTTATCCCAAATAACTAAATCAGTCAAACAGTGAAAATCAGACTTCAGTTCTTATTTGCCAGCTTCATTTCATATATGTTTCTTCACCTGGATTGCATGGAACAGATCCCAACTGATTCTCTTCACAGTCCTTATTACTCAGCCTTTAGGGTGAGACTACTCACTGTACAGCCTGAAGCTTGCCTAGTATTGA
The DNA here is from genome assembly GCA_026770055.1 of Myrmophylax atrothorax. NCBI lineage: Eukaryota > Metazoa > Chordata > Aves > Passeriformes > Thamnophilidae > Myrmophylax > Myrmophylax atrothorax. The sequence continues at coordinate 18,928,741 of JAOXXN010000065.1, forward strand.
CAATGATGATTATGTTTTCATTATTTTGAGGGGGGCACATCAGATAACTAATTGCACACTATGATTTCATTGCCTGCAATTTTTCCCCTGAGGTGATGCACAGCTGTACCATGTTATAATGGAGTCTGAAAACTTTCAACTCCCTACTGGGTGAAACTATTACAAAAAGACTAATATTAATGTCAGCAGCAAGGAAGTTTATCACAAGTGATGACACAATATAGGCTCACTCAGGATGTTTACCAGAGCAACAGTTGCCAAGCAGATGAAGTATGTTTGGAAGATGCATTAGGGGCCATTTTGTCTTCCTACAACAACTGCTGAGGAATGAAGCATATTTCTTGTACTTACTTGCATTTTGAGTGTCTCTATGAATACTTGGTTTATTAATAATGCCAGCCCTATCCCCATTTTCTTAAATTAGTAGCCAGGAAAGCTATCAATTAAGAAACTGAATTTTTTTTCCCATCAGCAAAAGATACAATGATACAATTACTGTGGTGACCAGTTGGCAGACTCATTAAGCACAACAATTTAGAAGGAGGTCAACAGCTTGAGCTTTGTTGTGCATCCATTTCCAGTGTGCACTTCCAGAAGTAATGCAGAAATGTAAGGAATACATGTTAACATTTGGTGGTGAAAGGAGAGAGAACCTTCTATTGCAGTGTATCCCTCTCTGGCCTCTGTGTATACCTCCAGCCACATCTCTCTTCTTCAGCGCAGAGATCCACTGCAGCCCACTTGGACCTCAAGGTTAGCATGGCTATCTCATGACTTTTAAGTAGTTAGCAACATACAGGAAGCTACACTCTCATTTACTTTTTCAGACTGAATTACTAGGTACCCAAATATAACTGTGTAGTAGAAACAGTTTAGGCACAACTTCAAAGAAAGGTCTGTATACCTTTGGATCTGTGGAGTGTCATCTTCACTTTCTCGTCACCACACCCAACTACTAGGAACATGTTGTCTCTATTTATAGCAAGAACTCCTTGCAGACATACAGGTAAATTCCCTTTAAAGTGTTTTCCAGGACTTTACTGTCTTTAAAAAGCCAGATGTGCAGAGAACTTTTTTCCCCCTGAATATCAGCTATCTGTTAGGGATATAATTATGTGGGATTTTCTCTCCCATTAAAATTTTCAAGGCTTAGAACATTTTTTTTATGCCAAACTGAAATGAAAATACGACCTTTAAAAAATTCTAGAGGGAAACTGGTCTGGATTCCTTAAACCATTTACATGTATTACAACCATGTAAATATTTAAACCTAACTTTCTTAAATTATTTTATTTTATGCAAAATAATTGTGTTTAGTTTCAGAATTAAAGGCTGTTTCAAACTGCAAAACAAACCCCTTATTTTGCTTAATTTAATTATCCACAAGGGATACTTTGAAAGCAAAAAATATGGTTAATTCCCACAAAATCTAAAAATGTATTTCCTACAAATCATTGTAGGTTTCACAGCTTGGCAATACTCCAAAGAAAGTAGTCCATCAAACAAATCCCGAGAACCTGTGAAGATTTACTTTCACTCTCACTATTTGGAAAAACCTCGCTTATGGTGTAGGTGGCCTATTTCCAGATTTGTTTATCTCCTCTTTAGAGAATGGTGGCAGAACAAGAATATCTTAACTGGGAGAACACAAAAGCAGCACTCAGCCATCTTGAATGATTATACATGTTGCTTAATCCTTGGTGCTTTTTTTGTTGTAATGGTAAAGGTTTTTAGCTGCATAGACTTAAGTTTGCTTAATTCACGTGGATCTTGCAGAACTTGACTTCTAAATTTTGATCAGTGTGCAGTCATCCTAGTTTTGAGTCCTGTTTTCCCAGCAGTTTTCCTTTCCTCATCAAGCCCCAAGGGATTCAAGTATAGGTGTGTTTTAATGATGTCGACACGTGTCTATTAGTGACTGTGGCTGGGATTAATGAATCATTTTACATAACCTAGCAAACAGCTATCCAGTGGTTTTCATCACTGACTTGGGCTTTAGTCCAACTTCTGACATAAAGGTGAAAGCCTCCGTATCCTGTTACAGTTGCCTGGGCTGAGAATTGCTTGAATGAAGTTTTTTATTAATAGACTAAAAAAAAAGGTGGAATACTCAGCAAATAATAATGCCTTCCAGGCCTATGTGTATCATAGTGTATTTAGTAATCAGTGAATTATAATTTTTGTACATTTAATTTCTCACAGATGTTAAAATAGCAGCAATTGGGGTAACTAGTATATATTTACAAAGTATCTTGGATCCTAAAATGATTCATGAATCCATCCCATAGGAAATTTTGTCTTCCTCAAGTCAGAAATAAAATATGCATTCTTATTTAGCCATGAAGTATTTTTCCTGAGAAACAATTAAAAACCCAGGCAAAACTGGAGATAGGTCTGAACTGAGAGACAAGATCCAGACTGTCCAGACCTCCTCAGATTTTAGGACTCATAAGGACCAATGTCTAGATTTGCCTGGAGGGGAATTGTGGTACTAGGATTTTCTTTTAAACACATTTTCATCTGTTTCCAATATGTCACTTCTCTCTACTTCTTTACTAGCATGCATTTAAAACAGGTCATAATATTCAAAATGTAAGTATCAGTACTAAGCTAATGGTTGTTTCTGTTCAGGAGTGTCAGTACAAGATGAAATACTCTGTGATTACAAGGAAATGTTTACCCATGTATATCTGCCCAGAGCTTGAAGTGAGTTTAATAAATTTAGAACTAAGTTCTTACAATAAATATAAATCCTATATTCTACTAAAACAAACAGATGAAAACTATATCCACTGTCAAACATCTAGTTCTGTCCCTGTTGTCACTCTGTTTATCACATTCTGATGACTTATCAATCATCTTGAACCACAAACTGAAAAGGAAAATCCCCATGAAAACAGCACACTAACATTTCCTTGTTGCCATGTGATTCAGACTGCGGTTTTACCGAGAAATCTATTAACAAGTATTCTTCTACACATTGCCGTTTCAGTGGACAGGGTTTTTGCAAATCTTCCACTTCATTTGCTTTGATGTATCTCTGCAGTTGTTGGAATAACTTTTTTCTTTTTTCTTCTTATTTTTTTATTTTTTTTCTGAAAACAATGAAAAGCAGGGAGTAGTGCATGAAATACCCATACACCAAAAATCTTTAAGGAAAATCAACTCCAATGGGAAAAGTTAGCATGAATCAGTGTTACTCATTATGCATAGGGGTTGCAGAATCGGGGTGGAAATAGAAATTGCACCTGGCTTCTTACTGTGACAGTTTCTAACAAGCCTCTCCTATTAATAATCAGGGTGTAACTCACATGTCCGTGACAGGACAATGCTCTTTAGTTTGCCTAAGACAATTCTGTCCCATCAGTGGGCTCTAGCTAGCAAATTGTCTGGGGAGTTGAAGCTAGTGATTTTGGCTGACAACTATTAATTGAACATGTTTTATAAATGTGAGTGGCAATAACAGAGAAGGGTTTGCATGCAGCTGCTTGAGATAGGGCGTCAGAAATCCCAGAAAAGACAGGGAGAAATGACCTGTGTGGAAGTTAATATTCTCCACACTCCTAAAACTCAGCACAGACTTAGGGGCATTCTATGACAGGATTGTGTCACCCAGTCTCATGGTCTGGATGAGACAAATGATGGTGACAGTTCAGATATGTTTAGTACTTTTTGCTCTTTAAAGAGCTATTATTAAACAGCTGTAGCAAATCATGTGGATGTCAGACAAAGACCATAGCCTGTCAGCATCCAAAGCCAGACAACTCTAAGAGCGGGCAAGAGAGAAGGTTGGAGTGCTCTTTGCAATTTCACTGTAAGTCCACTCTGAATCAGCTCCTTTGAAACTTCAAAAAGGTTAAAGGGATCAGTAATAGTTTGTCACACCATATGAGTTTTGCTTTGCTTTATCTTTTGAAAGAGAGTAAAAATCCATCTTTTACATAAGTGTGTTAAAGCCAGTTAAGTAACATCAATATAAAATTAATAGATTGCATCTTCCTGCCTTATAAGAAAAGATAGAATATGTGTTTAGATTTGGATTTGGTAATCATGTTTCTTCCTTAACTCAAAATTGGTCTATAAGGCTCAGGATGGAAAAAAGAATTTAAGGTATTAATTTGGTTTAGACACTTATTTTTGGTAAGTTTTCTATTGATAGGGTTAGAAAATTTTTCATTAATTCAATTGAGGGTCCCCACTGGACATTAAAATAAGAGACTATGAAGTAAAAATGCTATGTTCCCAGGCAGCTCTGGGTAGTATGCTCTGCATTTGTATTTTTTCATTTTTGAAATGGAGTAATTACTCTCTTCAAAGAGTAGATGCTGAATTTACGCAATTTGCTTAGACTGTGAAATATCATGTAAGTTTTAGGTACTGCTGCAGTCGTTTTTCCATACTCATTGCTTCATGAACAGAGTGTTGATACTACAGAATTGGTACATTTTTAATAGTAGGCGTAGAAGATATCATCAAAGTAAAAACAAACATGCTGTCTCAGCATTACTTTAAGGCACAGTGCCAATGAATTGGATGGCCTCAAACCCAGTTTGAGAATTGGATTGCCACATTTTGCCTGGGGTTTCCTGGACACCCACGTGATGTCTCACACTGCATGAGCAAGGCTTCCTGGAGCTTTGGCCTTCCTGTGTGGGCATGCAGTGCAATTGGGCAGCGCATGTGAAATATGCCGAATACTTCCCAGGAGTGTCCTGGTGTGCAGTCTGCACACTGTAGATCCAGGCTAAGCATGTGTAGGCACATAGCCTGCAAGTAGTTCCATTAATCCCCTTTGTGTAAATAAGCCTATTTCTTTGAACAGTTGCAGTCTAAGGAATTGACGAAATGGAATTCTGACTATGACTGAATCTCTGGGTGTTAATGGAGCATATACTGTAGTGTTTAAAACTATGAATGGAGTGAGGATTGATGACAGCTAAGTCAACTCACTCCAAACAAAAGGGAAAGTCGCTTTATAATTCAGTGACTCTAGGATTAACTGTACCCAAATGCCATCCAAGGCAAGTGTATGTGGTATCTGCTTTCACAGTGGAAGTTCTTCAGAAACTAGCCTAAAATCATCAGAAGAGATGTTGATGTTCTGAGCAAATCTAGCTCCAAGATCACTGAGCCTGTTCCTTTCAAGTAATCCAATAGAACTTCATGATCTGATTGCCAAATTTAATATTAAGTCTTGCGCTTCACAGAGTATGTTTCATTATTAACAAATTGAGGCCTGTTTTGGCCTACAGGGAAGAGAGAATCAAGAGGGAAAAACTAAACAGAAACCTTCTTCTTGTCTAGGTCATTCATGCTTAATACAGGTACTGACTGAACAACTTCCAAGATAATGTCAGCTTTGAATATGAAATATCTGTAGCCAAGGTAGAAGTCACTTGCATGGCAGATGTGAGAGCTGCTCCATCCCACAGCAGTAGCCAATGAATAGCAGAAGGGCCAGAACCTTCTGTGTAGAGCACCTATTCATTGTGCTATCATAAGGAATTATCTATTGGGATCTGCATCTTGTAGTTTGTTGCCTACATCTGTAACACTGTGTATATGTGGTGATGACTTTTGAACATGGGATGCTGTTCAGTCAGGAGTGTGGCCACAGGTGTCAAGTTCATCAACTATTCCCAGGGCCAGTGCTGTGCACATCTTCATCTGGCACTTGTGGGGAGCACTGTCATGATTTCAGAATCACATGTGGGAACCTACTGAAACTTACCCCTGTTGCAGGACATTAAGTCCCCCAGGAAATAAAAATGTATTTCTTAGTGTCCTCTTCCACACAGACTCCTCATTCTTGCCTTTGAAACCTCTTATGACACATCTGTCATCAAAGAAAATTCAACAGAACTATTCCTAGAAGAGGAAAACAACTTTGTCATGCAAAAAGGCATTTTGAGAAAACATGTTATTCCTGCACAAATTTTACAAAACTAAAAGCCATGCATTCTTGATGTTTTTTAATAACATATGGTAATATAAATATTAAGAACTAAAATCAGCAAGACTATTAAAACAGCTCTGCAATGTGTATTGATTTAGTCTAATTAAATATTTTTTTGGCCAAAATACAGAGAGAGATGGGGATGTGGATGGTGGGAAAAGAGATTATATTTTACATTCTTTAGGTGGGAAGGCAATCCAAGTAACCATAAGGATTAATTCTGTTGTCTATAGTGAAAGTATTCAAGATTGGCTGCACAGCTTTTGAACTCCTTTGGACAAATAAAAGACAATACTACTGGAGTCCTACCTATGCTATAAGTAATGATTGTCTGCTTATACATCATGCAGTCTGGGTCTAATCTGGTATTTTCTCTCCTTGTTTGTTTCCTGTGAGCTATGTAAAGGAACGTTCCTAGCAGTTTACATTCAGTAGATACACTGTACGCAGAATAACGTCCGTTTACCAATGAACAAAAGTAACTAAAGAAAGAGTACATGCCTTGGTTACTAACATTTGCTTTCACATCTTGCTATAGAAGAACATAGACGGTGAAGCAAAAATTATGTTAGGAAAGTTGCTTATTTAACACAGTAAGTGTCAGTGCAAATGTGCATGAATTGAATTTCAGGTGTTTCAGAAAAACAGTTATTATATGTCCTTTTTTTTCCAAATAGATGATGTAGACACACCCTATTAATATTTGGAGAAGACTAGCCTATTTTTCCCTTTCTTGCACATGGAACTTCAACTAAAATTAGGATAAAAAATGAGTCATGCTCCTCTCTTCACTGGGAATAATAGGCTACTCCTATTAAATGTGCTTTGCTGTTGTCATTCTAGTCTGGATTTGCAACCACTTTTTTTCTCTTGAGGGAAAGGTGGGGCAGAAGCAAAGCTAATTCATGTTGCTTTGAAGTGTCCTGTTCTTTCCCCATTTTTCTCCATGCATACGATTATTCCTTTTTGTACTGTTATTGATATTAACTCCTTTTTAGCTGCTCCTGTTAAAAAATTATCCCCTGCATATGATTTTTTTTGTACTGTTATTGATACTATTAACTCCTTTTTAGCTGCTCCTGTTAAAAAATGATGACAACTAAATGCTTATTTTTCCGCTCATTTTATCAGTCACAGACTTTCCCTGGATTATACATTTTTCCCACTGTATTTGTTGCATTGTGTAGGCAGTATCCTTCTAACATGAAGATGAATGGAGGACGATATCCTCAGAGCCTCTGGCTCTCATGCCTTTCATTCAGTGTCTGTAGTGATTTGTGTGAGGTGCTCCTCTTTGGCTTTGCAAATACTGCTTATTCAGTGTTGCCAGGCTTAAGACCAGAAAACAAATTGTACTTAACTGTATAAACTAATTTTTTTTAATTTTATCCTCAGTTTTCTGTTGGCAGTTGCTTCCATGTGCAAACCTTTACAGTTTTACTAAGTTAAAATTCATCTAAGACATCCTTTTACATTAAATCACCTTACCATAATACGTATTGAAACTCTGTTGTGAGTCAGCAGTAAGATGTTTGTGCATGAGCATGAACTCAGCAAGAAGAAGCCTTTCAAAATGTAGGGAAATATTGTCAAGATGAATGAACAGGTGGCAAGAAGTTAATTCATGTGAATTCTTATATAATGTGTATTTGACACTTCTTTATCAGACCCAGCAGGCTGAATAAGAAGAGTTTAAAGATTATCTTTCAGGGGGTGTTTAATAACGTAATGTTCTAGTTCAGACTAACTTAGTTTTTGTCTCAGGTAGATCAAGTATATAGTTTTTATACAGCTTTTTAATAGCTTTTGCTGAATGAATGGTAGCTGCTACTTCTGGCTGGTTTACATCGAAAGCACTGTACTTGAAAATAAATTATTTCCAAGTCTTCAGTGAAGCATTAGGTCTAACAATTTGTAACACCTTTTTATTTTTTTTCTTTTCCTTTGATAACAGAATTCAATGTAAGTTGCAGATATGGAGGAGTTTTTCATGTTGAGAAAAACGGTCGCTACAGTCTCACACGGCCTGAAGCAGTTCAACTCTGCAGAGCTCTCAATAGTACCTTGGCAACACTAGAGCAGTTGAGGAAAGCTCATGAACTTGGATTTGAAACTTGCAGGTAAAGAAATTCTTGAAAAAAATGACATATCATGACAAATCCACCCATCCATGCTAAAGTGTAATAATTACATTTGACTTCCTGTAGCTGTTAAGATGGCCATAGCAGTTAAATTAGTTATATTGTGTAATGAAAAAAACAGTTTTGTGCATGTGTATGTTTGTTCTGAGCCCAGTAATAAGTCCTTGATGCATATAGTTTTTACCAATTCTCTTTAAAAAATATCGTAACTTCTCACAGATAAAATCTAAAGGTAACATAACTTCTCACAGATAAAATCTAAAGGTAACAAAACATTGACAGTCTAATCATGTGATCAGGAAGATGTTCAGACAATACTGTAACACTGAGTAATCAGTAAGGTAAGTGTGTGAAAAGTAAGGACCTAATGTAAGGTCAAAGACTGAAGATGGTATATACAGTATACACAACTCTGTCTTGTCAAGAAGCAGTAAAAAAGCAGCAAGTGGCACTTGCTGGGATAAACTTTTGGCATCCCAGTAAAGAAGTGGCCACAGTATTAGTGCATTCTTATAATCTGTGAATGGAGAAGTTTCAGAAGGCAGCCATAGTAATTATTAAGAAACCCAAAACCATGTTGTCAAATGACTTACTACCCTCTCTAGGTAATGAAGTATAGGGCAACAAATGCAGCTAATACAGACTCTTCAGTTCCACAAAAAAAGAGGTGAATAGGCTGGAAGTTACAGAAAATTTTTCATTCAAAAAATTTAGAGAATACTAATACAAGATCTGTAGATTCTTTGTCTCACAAAAATGTCATCAAGATGAAATATTTTCCCTAAGGGTACCCTCTGTTCAAACAATAATTGAGTTGATACAGTCTTGTGGTCTGTAAATATATCTGACCAGTTGAACACATGATCTTGCTTTATAAAGTACGCAATAAACTTACTATGCAAGTCATCCTAAACATTCATATGCAGAAAAGAGATTGAACTCAGAAGCTGAACAGGACTTTTTTTTTTTTGATCATTTTTTTTTTAATCAAATTATAGAATCATAGAGTAGTTGGAACTGGAAAGAACCTTTAAAGGTCATCAAGTCTATCCCCTACCATGACAGGACCCAATGGCATGGCAGGAAGTTGTGTCAGTGGAGGTTTAAGTTGGATATTAGAAAAAGATTCTTCACCCAAAGGGTGGTTGGGCAATGGAACAGGCTCCCTAGAGAAGTGGTTATGGCACCAAGGCTGCAAGAGTTCAAGAAGCATTTGGACAAAGCTCTCAAACACATGATGTGACCCTTGAGGCTGTTCTGTCCAGGGCTGGGAGTTGTACTTTGATGATCCTTGTGGATCCCTTCAGACTCAGAATATTTTGTGATTCTGAGATCTACAGCTAGATCAGGTTGCTCTGTCTCATCCAACCTGACTTTGAATGTTTCCAGGGATGGGGCTTCTACTGTCTCTCTGGGCAACCTGTTCAGTGTTTCAATGTACTCATTGTAAAAAGCTTCTTACTTATGTCTTGTGTAAATCTACCCTCCTTCAGCTTAAATCCATTACCCCTTGTCCTGTCATAACAAGCCATGCTGAAAAGTTTGTCCCCATCTTTCCTAGAAGCCCCCATTAAGCACTGAAAGTCTTCTGTAAGATCTCCTGGGAGCCTTCTCTCCAAGTCAGACAGTCCTAATTCTCTCAACCTGTCTCCATAACAGAGGTGCTCCATCCCTCTGATAATCTTCATGGCCCTCCTCTGGACTCACTCCAACAGGTCTATGTCCTTCTTGAGTTTAAGATCCCAGAGCTGGATGCAACGCTCCAGGTGGGGTCTCACCAGAGCAGAGTAGCTGGTGACAATCCTCTCCCTTCACCTGCTGGCCACATTTTTTTTTTTGATGCTGCCCAGGCTGCAAGCAGGCACTGTTAGTTCCTGTCCAGCCTCTCATCAAGCACTAATCCCAAGTCCTTCTTGGCCGGGTTACTCTCATACCTCATTATTTATGAAATAACCTCCGGGTTATTTCATACCTCAGCTGGTACTGATAACAGAAGTTGCCCCAACCCAGTTGCAGCACCTTACACTTGGCTTGGTTGAATTTTATGGTCTTCACATAGGCCCACTCTCAAGCTTGTCCAGGTCCCTCTGGATGGCTTCTCATGCCTCAGCTGCGTAAAGCACACCACTCAGCTTGGTGTTATCTGCAAACTTGCTGAGTGTGCACTCCATCCCTTTGTCTATGTCATTAATGAAGATATTAAATAACACTAGTCCCAGTATGGACCCCTGAGGAACACCACTCATCACTGATGTCCATAGGAAGACTGAACTGTTGAGCAGTACCTTCTGGATGCAACCATCTAACCAATTCCACTGAACAGTACAGTCTTCAAATCCTTATTTTTCCAATTTAGAGAAAAGTATGTTGTGGTTGAATGTTAAAGGGCTTTCAGAAGTCCAGAGAGATGATACCCATAGCTCTTTCCCTGTTCATTGATGTAGCCACTTCATCATAGAAGGCCACAAAGTTGTTCAGGCAGGACTTGCCCTTGTTGAAGCCATGCTGGCTTCCCCAAATCACCTCCCTGTCCAAAATGTGCCTAAGCCCAGCTTCTAGGAGGATCTGTTGCATGGTTTTCTGAGGCACAAAGGCTTACTGATCAGTAGTTCCCGAAGTTCTCCTTTCTACCTGTTTTAAAAATGGGTGCATTTTTCCCTTTTTCTGGTCACCTGGGACTTCACCTGGCTGCCTTGACTTTTCAAATACCATGGAGAGTGGCTTGGCAACTACATCAGGCAATTAGCTCAGGACTCTGGGATGCATTCCATCAAGTCCCATGGACTTATGGTATGTTCAGGTTCATCAGGTAATCACAAACCTGATCTTCTCTTGCAGTGGGAGGGACTTTGTTCCCCGTGTCCCTCACTTGTGGCCCATCCACTCAAGAGGTGTGGAAGAGAGGTTGCTATTGATAACTGAGGCAGAAGTGTTATTGAGCACTTCAGCCTTCTCCTTCTCCACTTTGGCCAGTTTGACAGTCTTCCTTGGGGTACACTTTCTTTGGCATTCATTTTCTGACTGATTTACCTGTAGAAGCTCTTATTATTATTCCTTGCATTCCTTGCCATGTTCAGCTCCAGCTGCACCTTGGCCTTCCTCACACCATCCCTACACAAGCAGGCTGCATTCTTGTTTTCTTCCATGAATACCTGTCCCTGCTTCCACTGCTTGTGCATTTCCATCCTGTCGTTTAGTGCTGACTCAGGACTTGGCTTGCTTTCCTGATTTCTTACAACTGGATATCAAGAGCTCTTGCACTCTACGGAAAGTGTCCTTGAAGACCTGCCAGTTCTGTGCTGCACCCATGACACTGAGGGCATTTTTGCAGGGGGTCCTATTGACTGACTCCTTGAAGTGCTGGAAGTTTATTTTTCTAAAATTCAGGGTCCTGACTTTACTCTTCTCCTGACCCATTTAGCTCAGGACCACAAACTCCACCAGTGAACCATAACTGCAGCCAAAGAGATTCCTGTTGGCAAACCATTATGGAGTTGAAATAAATTTCAGTAGATTTTCAACTTTGTTGAAATCTAAATCAAATGGCCACTATGGAGAAATGGAATGCATCTTCTAACATTGGAATAGAAAAAGTCAGTGGACATTTCTTCAAAATTTTAAGACTTTGCCTCTAGTACTATGAAAAGTAGTATTGATATCAATACTGCTTGAAACTCTTTCCTGTGAATTACATTACTCCAGTTTAGCTAGTGGTGCTTTACATTTTTAATGCCTCATGCATGCATGTTCTTTCCCATTGACTTGCAAGCCTGTGAAAATTGCATAAAGCTCCTTTCAAATAAATAATCCATATGAAGTAACGTGTAATCATGGAAAGATACTCTCACCGTGCTGTAAAAACTTTCTTATGCATATAAATGACATGCGCTACTTTTGATGACAGCATATGACATGTTCATTTTCAGAAGTGGTGAAATATGTGGGCAAAAGTGTCAGGGAACAGTGGCCAGAGAATTCTTCAAGGATTCTTCTGTGAGAATTGGGAATGTAATTTAAAACTGTACCATATAAAGACTACAAACAGTTCTTTACTATGAGGGAAAAGTCCTTCGTACCATAGTAGGCATGTTCTTTTTTTCTGACATCAGCATATGAACATACATAGCAATTTGAATTGCCCAGCACCACACAATATATAGAGATCAAATCCTAACTAATGCCTAGGGTTAGAGATTTCTAATGCTAGCAATTATGAATATTCTGTAATATGGAAAGTTTTTTCTGAAGTTAAAATATAAAACTAATTGAAAGAAGAAAATGGATTTTTTTTTTCCAGTGGAGAGCTCTAGTTTTTCATTAATGTTACAGTCTTCCCTAAGTAAGAGTTTAACAGAAGACAGATTTGGATGTGCAAGGCATCCAGATAGGATTCCTTCCTCCTGGCCAACCCTTCCCATTCTCTTACTTTGATTTGTTGATCCTGTGCTTAGAGGTCCTTGTCAGTGAGCCTTAGCTCTTATCAAGCTTGAGTAGGAGAGGGAAGATTCTGCATATAACCATCAAAATACATATTAACTGGTGATGACTAAGATGAATCAACAGAACATAACACAAATAAGTCAATAATGGTTTGTAAGGTGTCAGCACTGCAGGCTCAGCTGGGAGAGTGAGTAAAGGAATTTATAATTCCACCTACAAGAGAGTTTTAGAATTGCAAGTATCTGCACATTAGATATGTAACTGGAATGATGCTCACAGGTAAAAAACTGCAAAGCCATGACATTGACTCCTCCATGATAGATCATACCTCTCAAGAAGTGAAACAAAACCCAAACTGAGCCCTAGTTCTTATTACCATTCTATTATATCCCTGTTAGATATGCTGGAATTAATCAGGTGTTACAGGATTGCAAAATACTAAAAATGTATTGTGCACTATGCAGCTACAGTCTTCACTTAAACATGTGAGCTCTGTACGCAATAACCCCATTGTTCAACTGAAAGATACAGTAAGAATTTGTGCATGAATGAGTGTTGTATTAGAATATTTTACTAAGCTGTCAGTTTTTGCAGAAAATGATGTGTGTTACAATCATTCTTTAAATTTGCTCAGGTACTTTAAATTGAGCCCCCAACATTTTTGAAATGTCACTGAGCATTATGTTGTGTCAAAGCAATGAAAATGTGAATCCTTAAAGAAAAAAAATCCAGACTAGTGTCAGGTGATACAACCTCCCACTGAACAAAAAGTGTACTTGCTTCCCTCGTTTTCACTGCCTTGCTCTGAAGCCAATTGCTCTGGCTAATAAGATGCTCATTTAGTTAAAATGTGTTTAGTTCTAGAAATTGCTTACAAAACAGCATTGAATGGTGGGAGTCTGAGGTAGTTACATGTTGGAAAGCAACACTCAAGCGAAAAAGGAACAAAAAAAGTATGCATGTACTTCTGAATAATAGTAGCTTCACAGTAGCTTCTTCATAGCTTCTTCATGTTTGACACGCCATCTGCTATAGTAAGTAATCTGGTTTATTTAATTCTGTCCTTCACAGGTATGGTTTTGTGGTGGGGCATGTTGTTATCCCACGAATCAATCCCTATCCTCTTTGTGCAGCAAATCATACTGACATCTACATACGTCCAACAAATACAACTGGTCGGTTTGACGCATATTGTTACAATGAGACAGGTATGTAGGTGGTTTTATGATATATTTTAGAAATAGATTAGCTACACATACGCAATCTCCTATTTAAGGTACTGGAATGAGGGCTTCTATAATAAACATAATCTGGTTTTCAGCTGAGGGGAAATACATTTTTTTCAGCCTGTAGAAGTGTAAATATCATGCTAGTAATGAATTTGACCCATTTTGTTATTAGTGTGTTTTGAACTAAACTGTCTTTCTGCCCTTGGGAATAACTCGGTAGCTTCAGAACAGTTCATTATAATGGCTCAGTGAAATGAACCACTGCAGCAGTGAATCTGAAGGACAAAACTGTTGTCGGAGCTGGCACTCAGCTCTTCTGTTCATGTACACATGAGCCTCTACAGCCAAGAGCAGTTAAGTGTGTTAAGGAATATTAGGAGTGGCTGCCACCTGCAGCAGCTCCAAGGTCCACGAGGGTCATCCCAGGCCCATGGACATGGCTGCTGCTCTCCTGTTTGTAGGTTCCTTCAGTGTTTGCTTAGGCAATTAGGTAGCACTGTGGGTCAGAAGCAGACCACTTTTGTCTCACTTTTTAATAGCTGAAAATATTTTAGTAAATTATTAGGAAAATGTAGATAGTCTTTGACAAATACTGAACACAATGTTTTAAGATAAAATCTGGACTAACTTCAAGTGTCTTGAGTTTCAGTAGATTGTGACATTCACAGTAGAAGCAGAAGGTTCTTACAGAAAGCTGTAAGAAAAAATCATTGATGATTTGAATGGCAGTGACTTTTTTGATTTTGTTCTTGGTGGTCATATAATTAAAAATCTTTTCATTGGCATAGTATCATGGGAGATGCCATCCTCTGACACTCACAGATGACTATTCTGCTGCTACAGTGATGTCCATCCCCCCCGCCCCGAGCTTTATAACTCCTCCCAAGTATTATTCCCTTCCAGCAGTATGAGCAGGTGGCTCACACGCTGACTCCAAGCACGGCACTTCAGTCCACTGGAGCAGGTAGTGCTCACCAGATCAGGGTACACTCTGCTTGTGCAGAGCCCTCCATAGAGAGGATGAAGTCTCCCCAGTTAGAAAGGATTAGGGTTGCCACTGCTACCATAACAGTGGGGCTGCCTGCATTAAAACTGGGTCATAAGGCTATTTTAACTGATATTGACTGCAACCACCTTCTGGAATGGTTATGGAAATGGAAAAACTCATTGTCAGCTGCCAGAAGAACCTTGAAGTGCCCCACCTGGGAAGGAGCAAAAAGGGAACATCGGTGAATAACATTTGTTTGGAAATTTATTTTCAATTGTCCTCATCTGAAGCTGAGGTTTTGTGATTATGTACAATTAATATGGATATACATGTGACTTTTTTATCCATTTTCTCAAATTAATGTCTTCTATTTTTCTTCTTTCACAGAAACAAGGGACATAGTGTGTGAGCCAGTCGAAAACCTTGATACTTCTTTACTCAGTAATCAAGATGAAATAGGTACTGTACTGATTAGAAAGACATGCACTTGCTTAATTTTTAGTATCTGGTTATCTTTTTACATAAACAACTGCTAATAATAAAAAATCAAGCCAAACATAAGAAAAAGAAGTTAAGAGATGTTCAACAAAAATGAAAAAAATTAGTCACTTCTTTTCCCCTAAATCTTATGGAGCTTAGGTTGTCTCACAGTGCTACCAAACATCTTTTTATATAGGTATTTGACATTTTTAGCATCTCAGAGCTGCTAATATCTCTTTGACATATAGGACTTTGCTCAAGGCAGCAACCGTTCTACATCTCATTTGTGCTGTTTGTTGGAAAAGCAGCTGGAATGGAGAAAAATGCTCATAATAAATTATTTGTTCCAATTCTTAAATACTGATTGACTTTACAAATGCCAAGATTTTATGTTAAAACCAAACTGATGAAAATAAGTGATGCAGGGTAGGCCCTACATATTTGAGAAATACATAAATTAGCATATATATATTAGACATATTTTAGCTATATATTATCTAGACAGATTAGATAGGATTGCAAAAATGGATGAACAGGGATTAATCCACAAGGGTTTCTCTTTATTTTTTTCTGTTGTAGAACTAAAACTGTTTAGCATTATTGAAATATACCTGTACCTCCTTGATCTTAGCCGCTTAATTCCCTCTTTCCACAGTCATTGACAATGCAGATGGGTCACGT
>JAOXXN010000065.1:18948199-18961539 GCA_026770055.1 Myrmophylax atrothorax
AAACCCATGATGGTGAGGTATTTTCTTTTTCTTGATTGTCTGTTGGTTGCTGATAGATGGTTTATACGACCTGGAGTGGTGGTGCCCTTATCATTGTATTTAGACATCACAGGACAGAGTAAGAATGATCACATGTATTACAGTTAGCAAAAGCTTTGCTAAAAGACATGAGTCATTAAAACCAAGCATCTTGTCTCAGAGGATGTGAAGGTTAGTAACACCTTATAAATATGTAGACAGAAAAGAAATGTTAGTTTGATTTTACCCCAAACCTCGAAAGAAAATAGAGAATTTTCTGGTGCTTGTTTCAAGCAAAAGTTTTTGTTACAAAATATTGCCTGTAAGGAGGTGAGGGGTGGAGGAAATTCCATCTGTTAAGAGTGGGGAATTTGGTTGCCTCTGATGGTGATTTTTCCTTCATATGTGAGCGTGTGTGACTTAGTGTTTCCTCATACAGATATTTCTGTACCTGCTGCAAAAACCTGTGCATTTTTTCCAGGCAGGAAATCTTTCTGTTTTTGTTTTACTACTTGATTATCAAATGTATTGATATGGATGTCCCTTCCCATTCCTAATAGCTCTCTCTCATGACTGTTGTACAGAGGTAAAACTAGAGGTATTTATGATTTTAAAAGACCAAAATAACTATAGAGGGATGTAATAAAATATGTCAATACTCATTTATGTTTATCACAGAAGTGATAGCATTGGCATGGTTGTTTACTGGTTTAGGATTAATGGATTCATTCTCTGGGGGGAAAAAAAAGATTATCAATGCACCTGGGCTTTTCTGATAGATGTAGCTATTACTCAACAGCAACACTTTAAAGTCAAAGAGACTCATTTAGTTTAATTTTACTGCATTACAAATGAATCAGTGACTTAACTCTCCTTTCAGAAAGAAGTTAACTATGAGCTGTGCATCTCTGAGAAGTTATCAAATATTCTGTAGCACAGGAGAAAATTACATACAGAACAATTTAAAAAAGGAGATGAAGCTACACCCCAATATCTGCTATTTAAATCACACAGCAGTGCAGGCTCACTGACATATCCAATTTGAATTCCCAGGGTAAAGCCCCACAGACAGGACAGTAGAAAATTAATAAGTGAAGAAAATTATTTGTCATACATCTTCAGATAGATGTCTAAAAACATGTCTATCTTATTCTATGGTCTGTTAAAGTCAGAAACAAAACTCATGTCTCTCCATCTATATTACATCTCATTTGTAAAGCTAAAGTTTTGTGAAAAGGTATCTGGCTTAATTCAAAGACATCCTTTCTATGAGTTTGAAAGGAGTAATTGCCACAGCTCTTGTTCTTTAGATGATACACTTTTCGTATTTCTCTGGATTTGGACATTAGTAGTGGTGTTCTCTATCAAGTTAATAGTCCAGAATAATACACTGTGAGCACTTTGCTTTTGGCTTTCTTTCTTGGCTGAAATAAGTTTTTCTGTAACTAAATAAATTATGATTCATCTGTAGGTGAATCTCTACAGATTCATCTGTAGATATCTGTAGGTAAATTATGATTCATCTGTAGGTGTGCCACAAATCAGACATAAAGTTCTGTTACTCACCAGTGAGATACCCTCCTAAGCTACAAACTGTGACTGATTTTGTTCATCCATATGTAATAGACACATTTATTTTTATTTGCATGACAATACCTATTTGTACTGCCTAGCACAGTCAACAAAAAGGCTGTAGATTCCTGTAATTTTTCTAAGCAGAAATCTCTTTCCATCTGAAAATGCCTGTGACAAACCTCTGGAACTTACTATTTGATATGCTATGATCTGAGAAAATATTGTGCACTGGTCGTGTGACAGGACTAAAGCTGTACCTCTCTGTCTTCATGTTATACTGACACCTGCTCCGAGAAGTGTTTCTGGTGTGGATTTAGCTGACAGCATCAGGCCATCAGGGAATGCATGTGTCTTTTGAGTGGAATGGCTGCAGTTCTCAGCTCTGACAGCATTGGCTTTGTGGGGTTGTTAGTAGGAGAGCAGTTTTTTCTCTGGGTGTCCTTTCTGCCTGACATGGATTCTTCTTCCACCTTTTTTGTTTGTGATTTTATGCCCTCTTGGTGGATGTTCCTCCTTCTGGAGTCTCTCTAATGCTATCTAGTCTCTCCTGCTGTCAAAACCTGTGAGGAGCCCATTAACCTTCTAGAATGTGAAGGGCTGGAATAGACCCACGGTGCGTTTTGATGGCTCTTCTCAAGGGACTGTGTTCTTTCCTGGGACTGCCAAAAGGGCTTGCATCTGGCTATGTGTTTGAGGAATGTCATGATACCGTGGATTCATACATTCGCCTTGCGCTCACATCCATCTCTGTGGCATGGGCATGCTCAGGGTGCTGGTGCTAGTGGACTTGACTTTCCTGGAGGAAAAGTGCTTCTCAAGAAATAACAACAAAATCTTGGTAAAATGAGCCATGTCCTGCCAGCTCCAGGGCCTCGTCATGACGACCTAGAGAAAGGCACCACCCGAGCTTGGTGGAATCCGTTCTCTGATCACTGGTGGTGGTCAAATCCTGGAGAGAAGACGCAAGAACCCACGCAGGCAACCAAGGGTAAAGAATGTCATGTTGAGTGGGTGCTTTCATTGGAGGCTGAATAATCAGAGACCAGGGCAACAAGCTTCAGAAGTATTAAGTGAAGCAGGGGTGAATGTGTGGTGTATTTCACTGCTATTTTTTGCCATGTGTTTAAAGTGCAAAACCCAAAGTATTTGGCTCTTTCTCACAGACTGCATGTGTGGTAGCAATAGAACAGTTGTCCATGCTGTTCACATTCCAGAAGCATTCTGCATGTTTGAATGGGATGGGTATGGGAGATATTATGTAAAGGATGTACTTGAGTTTTTCTTTTTCCTGTTTAGAAGCAGTTTAGGAGTAGACTTTTCCAATGAGAAGGACTTGTAGGAGAAAGGAAGAAAATATTTTCAAGCCAGTACACTGTGCTCACTTTGTTAGAAGAGGACAGAGTATGGTTAATGCTGTGAGTGTGCAAAGGGTATCACACTAGGGCAGTGTCAGCAGGGCCATGGCAGAGTGGTGAATTTCTTGTGGGTGAAAAGGCCAGGAGGAGATATGGACCATGGGATGCACGGTGCTGCATATTCTCCTGTGATTGTAAGGTTGCATGTTGGGGAGACAGGAAAGCCTAACTGCTACCAGCAGAAGGCCTTGTGGGTTAGGGCTTCATGGCAGATCTAACATCATCACAGCAGATGTGACCTCCAGTGGCAATGGTTCAGATGATGAAGACTCTTCCGAAGAGACAATGTATCCAACAGTGTTTCCAGGTTGGAGCAGGAGTGTGGCCAAGGATGACACTGCTCCGAGTATGAGTAAGGAGCTTCATTTCACTTTTTATAGTTTCTTTCTTTTTTTTTCCTGACACATCTGATGTTCCTCCTGTCTTGCCAGATATATATTGTGTGAAAATTGGTTGATCTTCTCATCAGCTATTCCTCTTTTGTGATTGGAAAAACTATATGAGGTCCATATTGATAAAACTAATATTTCCTCTATTACTATTTAAAATTAGCATCCGAGTTTCAAGCCTCTTCAAATGTTTTCATTCACTCATGTTTTTCAAAGAAAAGTTTATCTTTCTTTCTATTAAATCTTTTAAATGTTAAAATAATTCTTGCTCATGCCATATATAATTTACAGCTGTGTATATAATTTACAGCTGTCTATTTCTGTAATTTTACTTAGTCTAAGTGCATTTCACTGTGTCTGTTGTCTGTGCTCTTATTTATTCAGCAGTGTTTATAAATCAGTGTTTATAAGCAGTTTGTTTTCTGGAGATGGTGCAGTATTTCCTTTTTTAGGCAATGGTCTTTACTTTTAGAAGAAAATGCAAAACCAGCAAATCATCTTGCTTTGGAACTTCTTATTCTTTTGCCTCTGTTTTGGGTATTTCTGGTGTTAATTTATTTATCTTTGAGACCCCGCATTGGTAACTTATTTCACAGCTGTATTACACTCCAAATACTTGCTATGGCCTAGTGGTGTCTGCATGTTCCATGGGTGAAAGTGTATACAGTCTCTTATCACAGACTCTTGTGGAAGTTTTATTGTATCTTTTTAATTGTATTATAACTTCCTTGACTACATAGCCTGTATTGGCAGCCTGTATTGGTAGCCTGTATTGGCTGCCTGCAGGTTGTCAAGGTGCTTTCAGTTTTTTGCTGTTCCTCACTTTTGAGCTCAGTGGTGGATATTCTAACATGGTGCTTTTTGAATACTTCTTGGGGACTTAACAAGCATGTTTTACATGTATTGAGACATCTACCACATTCCTTAGGTCTAGCATTATTCTTCAAATGTGAGTTTAAATGTCTTTAACTGCTGTAATGGTTTTGCATTCCTTTTGCTATATGCTACTCTTCTGTTGCTTGTTTCCCCCATTCTTCTTGTGAAAGTTTGCATTTATCCAAAGGGGGGAAAAGAACAACTGGTTTGATGTTAAGGGATTTGATAAAAAGAGTAGAGAGGCTATAGTTAGGATATGCATGAATTTCCATTTTCCATCACCTTTATGGCACACACGAACAGTAGTTCGGTAGTAGTAGACTTAGAGCACAGTCAGCGATGAATCCTCCATTGTCCCAACAGCTGTGGACTCGCAACATGAAACACCTTTGGAAATCTCCATACAAGATCATTGGAATTCCACCTTTACAGGAGAAGAGGAGCAGTATCCTAGCTCTGCTAGCAGGGGTAAACCAATAAGGCATTTCAGATAATATTCAGATTTGTGACAATTCAGAGGAGTGTAACACTCATGTTTGTAATTCCCATATGATTAGCCTCAGCTCAGTGTAATACCTTTACATTATTTGGACTAGAGCCCTCAGAGGCGGCATCTATAGCATTCATCTGTCATTGCAAGTCAATCTGTTGCATCTAAAGTTCATTAGTTTACACTTTAAGTCAGGTTTCTGGTATTTTTAAATTTGCTCTGCTAGCAGTGTAATAAAACTGAGCAGACAGTAACTTGTAGTGACTCACACTTGAGAAAAAAATTCCCTTTTTCCATTTCAAAATTTCTATTGTAAAATCTGAAGACAAAACAAAAAAGGGAGCTAGTGTTTCAAATACATGAAATTATCCTACAAAGGATATATAGTGTCTCCAGATAAATGTGAACATTTTTCTACCAGTGTTCGTGCCTGTAGCCAACTGAGGTACCAAAGCATTCAAGCCTAAAAGCTTCTGTGGGCAAAGGCTTATACAATGCATTCTCAAGCTATTTTTGCTGTATCCTTCTGGTTCTGAGATTGTTTTGAAAGTGAAGGTTTATACAATTGTCATCAGAACAGGCTCTGTAATCACCTAGAAAAAAATTTTGCGGTAACTTTCTCTTATTTGTGACTTATTGTTACTTCAGTTGTATTCACACATTAGTTAATATTAACTTTTCCTAAATGAGATAATATAGATGTATTAAATTTTATTTTAAAATAATGGATGACATTTGCTTGAGTGCTCTCTTTATGAATATTTCATTGCCTGAATGTGGATAAATATTCCTCCTGTTTTTCTCTTTTTGGAAAATTTCGTAGTTTTCTCTTGTTGGTGACTTACACCATATATTACAAGTCCAGCTCATTCTTTGCATGCTCTGATTGAGGGCCTTTGCTTTACTTTCAATATACCACTACTGGAAAGGTTCAATACCTAAAGCAAATCTATTTCCATCTGAGTTCTAATGCTCATCTTCAGTTCTGGTGTATCTTTTCCAAACCTGTTAATGATTGATAGATAGAAAACCTCTTATGGTGGTGGCACTTCAGCTGCTTCCTGGCTGCATCTGCTGTGTAAGCAAGAGCAAATTAAAGAGTGAGCAGTAAATTTATCGAGTGAGCTTTAATAATTATTGAGTTCAAAATAAATGTGCTTATCAACTTCAAATATATGAACCTGCTTATTCCATTTTCCAGTCTCAGAAGAAATTGCAATTTTCTTGGAGCCAGGTTTATAATTGTATAGTTGAGATATCAACTCAAAAGAGGAAGTTCATCAACTTTTTCACTTTAAAAACTCAGAATACACAGTCTCAAGAGTTAAGTTAGTATTAATGAATATGACATAGAGATGCAAGCTTTTGTTTCTATGTGCTCCTCTGCTGCTTCTCCGATATCTTTTCTCTTCCATTGGTCATTGGGATCCTTTCAGGCACACTTAAATCTTCTGGTCCTGGTGATGGTTTCGTGTTATAGGGTTTCCAAAGGACTATTTGTTTTTTCATCTTTCATTTCACATCAAATGCAACAAAAAGAAAAAGCCAAAACACAAAAACTAAGCATCCTTGTTATGTAATCATGATATGAGAATAATAATATAACTGATACTGGGTATTTTGATCACTGATTCAATCATCATCTTATCAGTACTAGTTACAAGTGAAAATGAAAAACATCCAGGACCAACCCAACATCCACTATTACACAGCGTTCATTCTGGAGGGATCAGTAGAGAACAAAATCCTGCAAGTACCACTGTGAGTGTTGAACAACATGAGTTCACTGTTGCAGGTGAAAATTATTTTGAAAAAGAATCTTCTCCTACAGGTAATATTACAAGTCATATTTTAGAAAATTATGAGGCCTTTTAAATATTTATTTTTAGGATTTTTTAAGTAACATTTTTGCATTCTGAGTCCATAACACAGATTCTGTGAATAACCCTGAGCAATTCTGATGTTATACTATGTTTACATAATTTTTTAATTATTAAGAGATAATTTTGGTTTTCCATTATTCTTCAGACCTGACGCTGGGTGCTTGTTTCTATTCCGCTTGGCTTATGTATCAAGACCTTTAGTATTGTAACCTTGTGCAACGGTCTCCTACCTTTTGTGTTGTACGCCATGCAGTCACAAGCTTTTAGCAACCTCTTTGCCAGGGTTTTGTCTGTAGGAAACAGAGAAGGTTTAAATGGGAAAATAATAATGTCTCTTGTATATTTCATTCACTGGGAGCTGTGTTCACTCCCCTGTTGCCAGTTATTAATGGACCTGGGATTTTTTTTCATTTGTTTTTTAATATCTAAAAAAAATTGTCTAAAATATCTACTCACCCCACTCTTGAACTATGACAGGATGATACCAGTGATGAAGGGAAGAAAATGGAGCATGATACAGAATAAGAAAGAGGCTTCTCTCCTCCATTGGCTGAATCAATTGAAACATAAAAAATCAAATTATACTCTAAAGCTAGTAACTGAAAATTGGCATATATTAGTTTCTGATCCTGCAAGTGTACCAAGCTTACTAGTGAATGACAGATGTTTTGTACTAAGCACTACCAACAGTGAATGTCCCACAGTTATCATCTGCTCTTGCAGATCAATAAATATAGGTCTCTGAAGACAAGCATATCATAAACATAATTTAGATGTTGTAGAATGTGGTTGAGTTCACTCAACTAAATGTAATTGTATTAGCAAAATTTTTGTGTAGCTCACTATTGCAGTAGTTCCTAAGTCCACATTCCTCTAAGATATCAACCCCAGATGTGTCATCCATCACCATCCTTTAAAAATCTGGTGATGCAGTACAATGTGAGACAGAGAAAGATACTTATGTAAACACCGTACTGTACCATACTGTACCAGGCTACACAGTACTATACTACACTACACTACATTGTACTACACTACTATAGCAATATGTAGTGGTCTAGTTGCAATTAAAATTGTAACACACTGTGGCAAATTCCTTATTGGGTTGAAGAGGCTAAGGAGGGCTATGTTCCATATAAGATTTAGGTACCCTTTGGATGTGACTATCTAATAAAAACTAGAGATTGGTTGATGTGGATGATATTTTTCTACATAACTGCAATAGCAAATGATCTCCGGTTGAATACTGTCTTATATATTGTGTGCACTGTTCACAAATCTGTAGCATGTGTTAGCATTCCCTTTTGTCATACTTCCTTGTCTGTTTCCCTGGAGATGCTGCAACTGATCAAATGGTAAAATTTTGAGGGGGAAAAATTGAAGATAGTCAATACGCTCAAATTCCATTATTAAAATCTTACTGATGGATCATATCCTTGCAGTTATTTCTGCCTTTGAGGTTCTTAATTTTGTATCAGTGGATATTGATTTGATATTCAACCAGTACAAAGTCAACAGCAAGATTCAGAGCAATACTTTTGAAAAACAGTAAGATACCTTAATTCTGAAAAGCATATGCTCAGTTTGGAGAAGGAGTTGGTCCTACTGATAACAGTTGGCAGCTTTTCTAAACATAAACTTGGGTGAGAAGCAAATCTACTTTACTTCTCTTTGCTATTAAATGTGGTAGACATGTGAGCAAGGCCTGTCATAGAGACAAGACCCGAAGAGGAGAATAATATGAGAAATGGATCTTTGTATGCTGAGTTCATAATTGCTTCACCATCATCATCATAACAGCTGTGGTCTCCCACCATGGAGCTAAACAGAACGACTCAACCCAAGACCTGTTGGTGTATCCAGGTTGGGACGACAGAGAAGATTATGCAACACAGACTGCTACAATGGATAGAATTATTCCTTCCAGAGGGAATAATCATGATCAAGAGTCTTCCACTACAGGTACTAGTGTTAATGTCAGTTATGTATATTTCATCACTTCTGTCTCTCTAATGGCCTGTCCTGGAAAGGTATTGCACGTAATTATAGAGAGGAGTAATTACTGATCTCTTAAAATAATAACATAAGTTGCAAAGTGATTAATTTTCTCTGTGCTCCGTCTGGATGGGGGTGAGACAGAAGTTTTCAGTTTTAGCTCTGTATAAAACATTTGTTCTTTCCTTGCCAATACTACTTTTGGTACTTTCCATTCCTTGGTGAAGCATGGCTGTGAAATTTCATCCAGATGATTACATAAGTTATATTATTTGATGTTGCAGAACTGTTTTTATCTTAAATTTTAATTCATGCTTTTGTATATTTGTACATCAATACATGAATTCATTTAATTTGTGAATATTCACAAGGAGAAACATTGTTAATTTCATAGATTTTATCAAAATATTTGTTCCTCTTGTTCATAGAACAATGAGAGAAAGGAATTTATGAAACTGGCATGACACAACACCACGATGCAGTCTCATATAATACATACTATTCATAACATCAAAATAATGTTCTAAAAACATGGTATGGTCTCCTCTTCTGAAGGCTCTCCACCTGTCACTGGGATCTGCCTATGTAGCCAACATCTTGCTTTAATGTTATGAGCATAGATGTTGTCCCCTCTTTCTGTGTTTTGAATGAGGAAGGCTGACATGCCCTCTGGCTTGCTGTGGCATAGTATGGAAATACAATGTGGAACCCCATACTGGGTGGTGGTTTTGTGAGTGCTCCATTTTAAAGCTGGTCATGCCACCATCACAGAGTCCGTGGAGGATGTTAACCGAGAGAAAACAACCAAGGAGCCCCTGGTACCTGGCACTCCACCTGGAAGGGAAAGAGAACAAGCAAACACCACAGATGGTTCCCTTGTCAGTTGGATACCTGAAGTTCCTCCAGACACTGAAGACCATTTTAACCGATTGCAGACCCCTCTTACTACTAGTAAGAACAATGAATTATAGCAATTTTCTGTAACTCATCATAACTTACAGTGTTTTGAGTAACAATAGAGAATCGATACTTCTTTATTTTCAGTATTGATATCTGTACTGTAAAACATGCTGTAACATCACATGACAGTGCTCCAGCAGCTCCGGCTCTGGAGTCAGCCTGGGATGCAGGTCAGGGAAACCTCGTGACTGCTGTGTCCCTGTGTCCACTGTCCTCGGGAATATTTTTAATTAAGTAAAAAAGTGGAGGAGAGGAGCAAATGAAAATGTCTGATCAAAACCTTGAGAGAGCAGTGGTGATGTACAGGACAGGTCTCCCTTCCTCCCCTTTTTTGTGGTGAGAAAAGGGTACCATGGCTTAAGGTGAACAGGAGACTTGAATGAGGTGGGAAGGGGAAGGCCACAGCAGCATACAGATGGAATTCACAACTGATTAAATAGTCTTATTTAAATCATCTGTTATTAAACCATCGTAACAGCTGTTGCCTCTCCTGATGATGCCCTCCACAAAGACCCAACTCAAGCACCTCTGCCTTCAGATAATGAACCAAGACAGGGCTCTGAAGGCATCACAAATCCCACCGATACCCCAGGGGATGAAGTCCTCCACAGGACCACAGCCAGTATGATCAAAGCTGATAATGACTCTCCTCTGACAGGTACTGGTAAGAATAATGGCTCATGCTAATTTCTGATGCCTGTGTGGAAATGAGGCATTATTTCTTCTGAAACTGACTCCTTTCACTGTCTTCGTCATCTTGGAGATTCACATTCTTGTTGTGAACTTGCAGTGCAAATGTTTTTACGATTTTATTGCATGTGAATATCCCAAAAAGAATTGTTATTTATTTTAAGGATAATTTTTCCCTGGGTTCCCTGTTTCATATGCCCCCCAATTTTGTTCATGTTTATTTTCAGTAGATGATGATACTGAGAAAGCAATTGTTTTGTGGAAATGGCCAGTGGTATAAATTAATCATACAATTAGTTTTTCATGTCTGACTGTTCCTGGTCTTGATATTTCCACATATTCTCTTAATACTGTAAAATTTGAAATAATTTATTGGAGTTTGCTCACGTTGTTCTGCAAGGTTCTAATTTAAATTCCTAAGCTCTGCATATTATCCAATTGAAATTAACCTTGTTAAAAATACTGATCTTTTATTTTATAAAATATAATGTATTTTTATGACATCATAGTTCTTTGCAACTTTCTGTATCTTTTTTGCATTTTCTAAAAAAGAAATTCTATAGAAAAATTAGCATTTATGCTTTGCTTTTTATTTTTCAAAATCCATTTTCATCAGGATTTTTTAATCTGCAACATTTAGGATTTGCCAAAAAGCTGTGAAAACTAAAGATGCAGTTTGTGGATTAGAATAGAGTTGTATTCTCTATCCCCTACTCCAGTTTTTCTAAATATGATGGAGATTCAATAAAGCTTCACAGTTCATTGTTTTTTAAGCTTTATGTGGTTTGACAGTTCAATTGCAAATATGAAAATGCAAGCATGATTTAGCAATTTATTCAAATGTTTTAAATTAAATCATTCTAATATAATTCCTGTGTATCAACAGGAATTCTTATGTTTATTTTATTCTGAAAATAGTATTACTATTTCTCCCTTATAAGTAGGGTTTGCTAGGTATTTTCAAAACTAACACTTGAAGCTGCATTATTTGTAAATGCATCTTTTAGTTTCTGATTTTGCTTAGTGATGTTGACTTTTGGTGGTGTAATTTTAAATTGATACTAAAGTTTATTATTAGAGTATTACTGAAGGAACAGACAATTTAAAAAGTGTAATATATACAGAAGATATTATTTCCTTGTGGGTTTTGGTTTTTTGCTTCTCACTACATGTTCTACAAAGGCTAATAAATAAAGAGTAGAGATTACTAAATTAAATGAAGATGGGGGAAAATTGTAAGATGCAGTTTTTAAAATGTTTTTGACATTAACTTAGCCATAATTACAACAGTCCCAGCCTCCACCGATGTTCTGGTACCAGAAGATGCAACCCAGGAAATATTGGCAACTCGCGTCATGGTAACAACTGTTGCCTCTCCTGATGGTGCCCACCACAGAGACCCAACTCAAGCACCTCTGCCTTCAGATAATGAACCAAGACAGGGCTCTGAAGGCATCACAAATCCCACAGATGCCCCCAGGGATGAAGTCTTACACAGGACCACAGACAATATGGTCAAAGCTGATAATGACTCTCCTCTGATAAGTACCAGTAAGAATAATGGATCATACTCATTTCTCATGCTTGTGTGAAATGAGGCATTATTTCTTCTGAAGTTGACTCTTTTCCCTGTCTTTCTCATCCTGGGAATCTACACTCTTGGTGTCAACTTGCAATGCAAAGATCTGTGGTACGATCTCTGATCAAGGCATAAGGGATTCCTTGCTGCTACACTTGCTGGTTTCTGTCCTGTGCTGAAGGACGTCTTTGGGTGACCTCCTAACTCTTCTGCAGGACATGCACGTTGGTGATTCTGAATCCCCAGCCTCTTCTTCCTTTCTTGTGCATCAGTGGTATGAGGCTTGATATGCCTTGGCACCGTGATTGGTGTGGTGGAGGTGCTCTGGTAGGTTAATCAGATGACTTGCTCCTGTGACTCAGCAGCAGCACCATAGTGAGGGAGTGGTATCTCAGTGATGTGGGCAGGGCAATAAGAGCAGAATTACATCCCATATATTCTGCCTTCAGTTTCTTCTCCTGTGGATTGCCAGGCAAAACTGATGCAGGTCTGGCTGCAGTTTGGCCTCTCACTCCTGAATTACAGGGTCAGGCTGTTGCTGCTGTGGTCTCCTCTTCTGAAGGCCTCCCCTCTCCACCTGTCACTGGGATCGGCCTATGTAGCCAACATCTTGCTTTAATGTTATGAGCATAGATGTGTTGACTAAGCATCTCTCAGAAGCCAATGACAGGGTGGAAGAAGGAGAGGCCTTCATGTCTTGTCCCCGCCTTCTGTGTTTCTAATGAGGAAGGTGGGCATTCTCTCTGGCTTGCTGTGGCATAGTATGGAAATACAGTGTGGATACAATATCGGTGGTGGGTTTGTGAGTGCTCCATTTTAAAGCTGATCATGCCACCATAATGGCAGTCACAGAATCCATGGAGGATGTTAACCAAGAGAAAACAACCAAGAAGCCCCTGGTACCTGGCACTCCACCTGGAAGGGAAAGTGAACAAGCAATGACCACAGATAGTTCCCATGTTAGTTGGATACCTGAAGTTCTTCCAGACATTGAAGACCATCTTAATCGATTGCAGACCCCTCTCACTACTAGTAAGAACAATGACTTACAAACATTTTCATTTATCCATCAGTAAGTTATTATTGTGGATGATGGCTAATTGTCCAAACCCATGTGTGCTAACCATAATTGTAAATTGTTCTCATTGTAAGATTTCCTCTTTGGGTTTTTTTATTGTTTATAACCTGCTGATATGGCGTCACGAAGGGAAAAATCTTCCTACTAAAAGCATTTAGTAAAACCCTGTAAATATTACTTTGCAAATCACTTTGTATTATCAGTATAGAGTAATACAACTATTGAAGTGAAGAAGTGTAAACTGTCTTTTCATGCCCATACATTTGTGATAGCATTGTATCTTTCTCTTTTTTGCTGGACATAAATGATAGCTATGAAACCCTTAACTATCTGTCACTTTTTCTCCATCTGTAACCCTCCTACATTTGCTGAATATGTATCCAAAGAAAGAT
>JAOXXN010000065.1:18969683-18989023 GCA_026770055.1 Myrmophylax atrothorax
ATGCAAGTGTTCTTGTTCACTGACTACAGCATCTGACTCTGAAACTGTTCTGCTGAAGCATGTCATTTTATGTTCTCCATCTGAAGAAGTTCAGAGGATGAGTACTCAGCCAGCTAAACACTAACTTTGGCTAGCACTGATCTTTATTGGAACATAAAGCACAAGACTGTTGATTATATTTCTGAGTCACAGCCCTCCAGCAGTTTCCTATGTGTTTCACTGAGATGCTCAGTGCCCTGGTATCTGCAGGCAGATCTCCTCAGGGCAATTTACACCTGAGCAAAAGGTCCCAAGACAAGGTGAGGTTTTAAAATACATGTAGGACTTTGTCTGACTTTCTGCAGGTCAGCATATTTCATCTATGAACAGTGCCTTGATTTTTGTTTAATCCCTGTAATGTTTTTAAACAAGCTTTTCTATTTGTCACTATAAATCAAAATGATCTTCTGAAGGCTGTGTTTAAACTGATGTTAGGTACTCATTTCACTAAGTATGGAGATCCAGAGTAAGAATTATTCCTCTCTTTAAACCCTATTTGAATATAGGTCCTAATGAAAAGGAAATATTTCATTGTCTTGGAGGCTAAATTTCTCTTTTTTAAAAAAAAAAAAGAAAAAGTCTGTGACATTATTCATGTCCTATTCAGAGGTTGAATGAAGACATTCACAAACTTATTCCTAATTTACCTATGTTCAGTAGCTATAAATGCACAGACAACACTGGTTGGGTTCTTTATATATTTTTAAATAGGGAGATTCTCAAGTTGTCTTTACAGAGGCAATGCCATTGTTTTATATATGCTGGTTCCTTTTAGATTGTGTCCTGTGATTCATGTGTAATTGTTTCATTATAGTTTCAAAACTAGATGGCCATTTCATACATGTAATATAGTACATATTTTTATTAATCTTGATTTTATTATATGAGGGGTTGTTTGTTGTGTGTATGTATTTTTATATAGAGCACTTGATATATTTGCATATTTATTTAACAGATTAATCAGAATGAAAGAAAATATCATCTCTAAATTGTAACTAGAAATAGTATTGCTAAAAACACATTGAACTGTACCATAAGCTTCCAAAATAAACTTGATTCCAGACTGAGGATAAAAAGTAAGACTAGCTATTAGTCGAAGAGAAGTAATTACCAGCAGAGTAATGTTGGTCATTTTTAATGCTGGCAAATTCTAAGCCAGGCCATGCTGTGTGACCTTGTCTGCCCTGCAGCCTCCTGCAGGCTCCACAGATACTCTGGGAGTTGGAGATCAACTCAACTTCCCTCCAGAAGCAGACAACAACTTGGTTCAATGTAAGATCAGCCCAGTGAGATCTTGGTGACTATTCCTGGCTCACTGAACCAACAGCTTTGGAGAGCACAGCACCCAGCAAGATCCAGCCCTTCCTTCAGGATGCATGCAGACAAATTGGGTCTTGGTCTATCCTTGGTGTCTAGGAAGTATGAGGATTTCTTCTAAAAATGCTGAGGAGGTCAGACCCTGTGATCAGTTTGTGTTATTCTTTTGTCATGAAAAGCTTCAAATAAATGTAAACCAGACCAATGGAAATGCTGTAAAGCAGCAGGCATATTTGAGAGATTGTATGTTTTATGAGAATATAATTTTTTTCATGAAGCAATGTAGGGTGACTGTGTCATCTGTATTTTCTTGAAGATCTTAGAAACAATGTTTGATTAAAGCAGAGAAAAGGTGTGGCCATCATGTCTACCTGTGTGAATGTTAAGCCCTTTCCACAATATCTCCTTAAATAATTGTATTTTTGAAGTTTTTCACATGATATGGATATCTTTTGTGTGTCCCTTGTCAATAACAACAATAGCCTCTATACTAATTAGTTTGAAGCATGTTGCCTGTAATATTATTATGAAACAATTACCAAGTGTCTCTTTAGCACATGTAATTCTGATTAGGGCTGTTCCTAATTACTCTTTCTGTCGATGAAGGAAAGAAATTAAATCCTCTGACAACTGCGTACTGCCTCAGCATACACAGATTACAGGATGTTTTGTAAGTCAGCAGTTAATGGGTTTATTTTAAGTTATGTTAGGCCATTAGATAATAACTTCTTCTTAGTTTTTATTAAACAATTCAAGGGTTTTACTCCTCTGGAGTCTCTGTGAGAGATCTGGGGAGTCATATGCCAGCCCCTCCAGTAACCACAGGTACTGACTAGTTTCTCTCTGTGGAAGGGAAAAGGACATGGAGGTGGCACGAAAGGGGCTGTTCCTTGGGGTGCAGTTCCAGCTGTGTGGGAGTGAGTGACAAAACTCCCATTCCTTAAGAGTGGAAAGAATTGTGCAAAGGTATTTTGGGGGTTGGAGCTCTGGGGCACAAGGGATGGAGGGAGGATGCTATTGATGGGAAAGGAAGTAAAGGGAGAGTGAAATTTCTGTACTGCTACTGGGAAAGTACCTTCAACACCCCCAGACCTCTGGCACTTGAATGTTTCAGAGCTCTGGGAAGAAAAAAAGAATTAGGCTTTTCCTGTGAACCTCCCCCACCTACAAGTCACCGTCTACATTCACCAGCTCATTTTCAAGCTGATTTTGAATAATTTTCCCCTGGTAGCTTATTTGTCGTTAATGCTGTGCCATGCTGCATGTGGCACCCACCAACAGCATGCTGCGAGCAAGCAGCTGTGACTGAGGAGTGAGAGGCAAAGCACAAATTCAGCAAAGATGACTGACAGTGTCTTTGTACAGCACAGAGGCTGTTCTTTTTGTCTTCCCTTTCTCACCCATTTGGGGTAAGGTTAGCAACAGCAAGATTTCGAAAACGTTTTGCTTCTTGCTTATCTTCCTGTTTTGAAAGTGCAAGACTGGTATAGATCTTCACATGGGTCAAATGTGCTGCTGCATAGTTTTTTTAAAAGCTGAAGTTGAAGAAGCACATCCATCATCAAAGAAATGCTCCTGACCTCAAGGCAGTTGATTGTTGTTAAAGTGCAAGTAAAGCAGAGGCAGTGAAAGCTTTATATATGCTTTAAACGCAGCCTTCTTTCAGTTCTGTCTGGATGGTTCCAGCAAATATTAGAAAGATTTTGTCTGAGCGACACATTCAAGGAGTCTCTGATTTTTTATTAAAACTTCCTACTCTGCAGGCAAAAGAGTTTTGGACGATCAAGGTGGGAGGATGAAACCTCCTTTCATACAATCTCTACCACAAAAAGCTGTTCATTGAACACTGATGTAAATGCCTTTAGTTTTTTGCTTTCTTTCAGTTAAAAAAACCCCAACCAAATATGATGTTTTGCATCAAAATAAGTCCTCACAGACTGTCAAAACAGTCTCACTGAAACACCCACTTAACTTAGAATTCAGCTAACAGCAGCTTTCTTCTGGTGCTGAAGCTGAGGTCCAGCTGAGGTAAGGGGTATATAGGCTGGCAGTGGTAAATCAGCAGATGGCTCACAGGCAGCTGAGGTTCTGTACATCCAACAACTTTCAGGTCTGCTGAGTTTGTCCAGAAGTCCTTCTAACTCCCAGAGCAACCCAGGGCAGAGGAGGATGCAATAAGGCATTTTCAACTTCTCTGAAGGTTGTAAGTTTTGCACCTGGCATCCAAAAGACTTTCGTCAGGCAGTCATCCTAGGATGGGGTCAGTTTTAATGCCCATTTTGATAGTTGCATGTTGAAGTGTATAAATGGTTTGGTAACAAATGTCTCTGGTACAGAAGAGTTTTATCTTTAAATCTAAATCAATTTGTAGTCATTGGTGTACATCATCGAGGTTCTGAAACCACATACTCAATAGGATTTTTTTTCCTGGGTTAATATTTAAAAAAAAAAGACTCAGATCATTTTCAATGAACACATTTTCTTTTGCATGAATTGAAAGTCCACACTTCCATTTTCCTCAGAATAAACAGTAATAAACTGGATTTTTTTGCCTCATGATGGAAATTTAAGTCTGAGTTTCTGAGTTTATATTCACCACTTTTATCAGCCTACTTTTTCAAAAGCGAGCACCCGGTTCAGCGCTGCTGCTGCAGGTTGCTGGCAGCACCTCACCACAGCTATCTCAGGGAGACAGCTTTCTGCAGCTTTCAGCCTGAGCCTGTAGAATGAGTTTATCTAAGGTAAGCCCATCACAGCTGAGCCCCAAACTCAAGACACAGTGATCTCAGCTGACAACAACATACCAAAGGAGAGAAAAGTCTTCCTGCACATGCTGTGGACTACAATCACCAATGATACAAGCCT
The DNA here is from genome assembly GCA_026770055.1 of Myrmophylax atrothorax. Lineage (NCBI taxonomy): Eukaryota > Metazoa > Chordata > Aves > Passeriformes > Thamnophilidae > Myrmophylax > Myrmophylax atrothorax. The sequence goes on from JAOXXN010000065.1 coordinate 18,973,905, forward strand.
CAGAGCAAACCTCTGGACAAAGTATGTTGAGTCCCTTTTATTTTTTGGATCCACAAATTATTCTACGTTTTGTTCGAGCATTGCCAATATACATCTAAATACTGCCTGTCTGTCTGTATCCTAGTGTGCAAGCACATGGCGTTTGTCTTACTGTAAAACTGTTTCACAATCACCCACTCAATTCACCATGTTTTGGTTTGTGAGAGTAGGCCATCAGATTCACCAGTGGAGTCAGGTTCATAGTTATTGAGTGTTTTTCTGCAATTCTTCTGTGGTTCATTTTCTAATTAATCTTTCTTTCATTAGTCAAGTGAAAGTCTGAAATAAACTCTAGGTAAGGAGGCTTGTTCAGCTAGTGACTTAAAAAACAAACCTACCCTTTGTTCAAGAAGGATGACTTCCCTCTTCCCCTGAAGAGGATAGGTATGAAGCCTGCCTGTTACAGGCCAGTCAAAAATGGGAGAAAAGAGGTTCAGAAACAAAGCTTACATGGTCCTGCCAATTTAGATAGTACCAGTAACCTTGGTGAAACAATGGAATGAATTGTGAGTGTATTTTCTAGCTTAGTCCCTCTTGTCCCTTCACAGAGTTGGGAGTCAGCTGTCTTTTCTCTCTTGCCCGTCTCCACATCAGCATTTCTCAAGTGGTGTCCATAGATCATGGGAGAGCGATCCATGGAGAACCTTCTGGCACCCCAGTAAGAAAACAGCCAAATGGACATAGATCAGTCATACAATGAGTACAGGAAAAGCAAACATTTTTACTTCAGTCACGAGTGAGAATGAAGAGCACAACACTGTGTAAAATAGACCCTGTGTTGCTTTTCTAAGTACTCATCCTTGTACTACAGAAGCACTATCAACAGTGTGAGGCCTCATTCCTCCAGATCCTGCCCCTGTGAGTTTTGGTGGGTGGCAGTCAGATTTGTAATTTATCTGTCTAGGCAGACACATTTTGCTTATCACCACGGAACCTGCCTGCTCTGCTAACGCTACCACAACCACAAGACCTGATCTCTCATGCAATCTGTTTTCCTTCCTGCTTTCAGGGCATGCTGCACATGTGAGACAGCAGACAGACACCTGCCAAGCTTGTGAAACTGCCTCAGCTTTGTGTGCCTGCACAGGGCTCTACACAGCTTTGGAAGCAAAATGGCACTAAACCTTGTTGGGGCATTTGTACATTCTTGCAGTATAAGAGCTTGCTGCAAATAACTCTTTCTAGCCCAACCCAGTGTCATTTTTAATGTTGTTTTTCCCTACAGCACTGTATGTTGGGGCCACCTGTTTCTTTCATAACCTTGTCCTGTTTACATGTACTATCTAATACAAAGGAGGAGATTATTTGAGATTTAATAACCCTGAAGTTTTATCTCAGTTTTTCTTTCATGTCTAAGAGGAGATATAGAAATATCTCTAAATATGGGTCAATGATTCATGACTCACTGTCTTTTATCGCACCTTTTAGCAGATTCGTTCCTCTAGAGAGGGACACATTTCAAATACAAAGACACTCCTAAAATCTTTTTTCTCTAAGGCTGAGGACATGGAGAAAAAGGGGCACACGAGACTTGCAAGAGCTTAGAGTCAGCCTTTGGGGTGTGTATTTTCAGAAGGGACAACTTCATATGATTGTACTGGCTCCTGCATGGGTTGTTTTTTTTTTTTTTAGGCAATTTTGCAGAAACATTGCTTTGAAAAAAATCAACACAAATAGGTCAATGTCAAGTCTTTCATTTTAAAATTTTATCATAATGTGTAACAGAAGACTAGTCTCCCTGTATGGAAGTGCACATGAAACATGTTAGTGATGGGTGCACAGGAACCAGCTTCAGTGGGGAATTTTACATGAGCAGAATGCATTTATTAACAACACTTGTTGATGCCAGATCAGGGCATTTTTACCTCTGGCAGAAAGCAGCAACATGGTATCAAAATGGCAGCAGATAACCAGGGCCTCAGGTTTACTTTTTGTCAAAGATCCTCCTAGCACCACATCAGGGCTTATTCGTTACTGACTCAGAGGGCACATCGCCAGCTGAGGTGCTGCCAAAGCCACTTCCTGCCGTGTCTGGATTTCTTTGGAAATTTGTCATGTGGATGATTAAGAAGAAGTAAGTCCAGGGTTGTGCATACTGTTAATGCTCACAGACGAGCTTTCGGTTATGTGTCTTTATCACACAATGGTAGTCATGCTGTTTCCGTAACGTCTGCTGTTCTGAGTACGCATAAATGTTGGCCCTTTCTCTCCAGTCCACTGCCAGTCCACTGGACCATGTTTTTTAACATGAGCATCCCTTAATATATGTGTTAGATAGCACTGATTTCTTTACAAAGACTCCAGAAGTTCCGCTACAGGCTTTTTTTTTTTTTTTAGAAGGACTATGAATAAGAGATTTATTTTTTTGTAGCCAGGGGAGGGAAGTAGGTTTCTAAAGAAACTGCAACCATTGATTTGTATTCTCCTACTCTTCTAACATCTCTTTTCACTTCTCCAGTCTTCATTGCCAAGAGCTGTAGCTAGTGAATCCTGGCCTTTGTGGGAAATGAGCTCATTTGCAGCCGGCATCCTGGAATATTTGGAGGACACAGTGAAGGATGAGGTTTCTACCACTTTGGCAAAGTCAGGTTCATTTTCTACCCTGAATGCCTGAATGTAGTTTTCAGAACAGACAGCTTCTCACATCAGACTGCTTTATATAAACTCCTACACAAAGCATTCCCATATTGAGCCCAGGCCAAAATTAAAAGTCATAGATACAAACCATGAAAATTATGAATCAACATTTATTGATAATATGTACATAAGAGGTACAACACTTAGTGAAATATTATATTCATGACTATTTCCAGTATAGAAAGAATGTCTAGTTTGTTTTATACATGAAAGTTACAGAAATCAGTTCACACTGTAAGAAAGCATTAAAAGCAAATGACTAACAATCCTTGTAAAGAGGAAAGGATCTGAACTACAAAAATAGAATCAGTCTACAAGGCATTCCAACTACAATATACAAGAAGAGAGCCCAGAGTTTGGAGAAATTTTTATCATCTGCATTCATTAATTTTTAAACAAACTGTGCTATAGATACTGTACAGTATGTAATTTCAAAATCTCCAGAACTTTTAGAGTGTAAAGAAAGGACCAACCTTAACCCTCTTCCTTTTTATTCTTTTTACATGAAAGATCACAAAACATTCCAGCTCATGCCTGGTCACCTTAAAGAAGGGGCAAGGGATAATGAATAGGCAGCCCACAGTTCTCCAGCATGCAGTTCATTGTGAAGCATTGTAATGGGACTCACCAAGCAGGGTAACTTCTGTGCACTGGGCCCTGACTCTCATTTCTTTCTGCTTTAGAGGGGATGACTATATTTCTGAAATCTAGGTCCAGGGTATGAAATCAGGAATGAATCAGCTTCTACCTTCTACACCCTCTTATTTTCTCATAGATCTGAACTGTAGCCCTGATTTCAGAAGATTTTTGCCACAGACTATGTAGTTCATATGTCTGTTTTATGATCAGACATACTTTTGTAAATAACAGGACTATTCAACAACCACAGTAGCTTCAGAAGCTGTTAGTTTTGCATTTATTTTCTAATAACTGTTAATATCCCTTTTTAACAGCAAAAGAAACAGCGCCCCTTTGCCTATGAGTGTATTCATCTTTCTCAAAAACTGTTCCTGCTAAGGGGATGAAACAGAGGTTCCTACTTGGGCTTCTCAGGCACTCTAGAGAGAACTGGCAGCCTCTTGCTGCCTGCAGGCTTGCCCAGTCACAGCTGTGGGACTGCACTGCTTTCCTGGCATCTGTGGTCAAGCAGAAACTGGAAGTGACTCAGAGGGATCCTATGATGCCGTGATGTGACTAAAGGCTGAATGAGGCACAGTCAAAGCAGCCAGGGCATCCAACAAGAATGCAGTTAGGTGGATTTCCCCTTATTCTTTGTGCCAGTTTAAAATGGTGACTTACTAAACTCCTGGTGATAAAGAGTTCAAACATTTCAAACAAACAAGAAGAAAACAAAACTTACCATTCTAGGTGAACATTAATTCATTAACATGTCATAACAAGAGCATTCTCAACGCAGCAAATCTATGCTGGGGTCACTTTCACTCACTGCCAGAAAACTACCCACATGCAGCTTCTAACACACACCATGCTGGTTAGATAGCTGAAAACTAAAATTAACATATTTACAACAAGCTGGCTGCACACATGATTCTGAATGTTATCAGAACTCAATACCCCATAACAGACAGATAAAGGAGTTACTAAGGTGTGGCATCTAATCCATTAAGTGCCAAAAAGAAACAAACCCAGATACAAATGAAAAACCAAAAGTAGAACAAAATTTTAAAACACAGTCTAATTTTCTACTATGGCTCAACACATAGAAACCAATTAAATTAAATTATAGCACTGCTACTCATACTGTATGCACCATTTCACTGAAATTACATATTGATAGCTACATTATCTACACTAAGTGCAGAGAGGCACTGGACATCATGCTTCAACAAAATGTCAAAACTGGTATCAATAAGGTTTTCCAGCTATTAGTAATTCAGCACTACTCTACCTGTGGTTCCTATTAAGATAATACCTGTTACAGCTGGTTTAAAATACAATAAAGATTAAAATACAAGGGTATATCAACACACTTCCTACATATACATCTACTAGAAACTTAGTCTCCGAAACCTCAGCAGAAAACATGGTCCCATAGATTTCTGAAGAATTAGAGATACCCAGTATCAGTCACACTGGGACAGCAGTCCTTGCTGCTCAATGTTTTCTTTGTTTTGAGTCACAGTCAAAGAGCTAGGCCATAGAAGATTTTTATATATATATAATTGTTATGAACATTTATACTAATTTATTTTTATTCCTGTAAAAACAATTCCTTATTTATTAAGTAGAAATTATCAGAGCCATGGCCTTAATGCCAACAGGTATTTGCCTAATGGGAAGAGATGACCAAAATGAGAAGTATCTGTCATTTGGGTCAAAAAATACAGTGGTTATTCTCTTTAAAATACATAAGAAAGCAGGAGGTATTTGTATGGATGCTACCCAATTACATTGGTCCCATGGTGGTTCTGTTGGTCCCTTTTCAAGAAGGCAAAAGTAGGTGACGAGATCATAAACTCCACAGGTTGAACTCGCACACTGTATTGTAGCAAGATGGACAAGGTACCTATAATGTATTTTTTGCCTCCCCAGATCTCCAGTTTTCTATAAACTGCATTCTGAGTCAATCAATTATACATTATCAGGGCCTAAGAAAGAACTGCAGGATTTGGCAAAGGTAACATCAGGAAAAATGATAAGTGAGGGACGATTGCCCAAGATAGTCAATCTAGAAGATTGGTAAGATTAGATTATTATAACATTGTTCCATAATGAACTGCAGCATTTAAGGACATATTGAAATTCCTATTTGCTTCTTGCATTTTGTGCTTGTCTATAATTTGCCACTAAACATAATGCAAAAATATTTCACTGATCCTAAATGTCATAAGAAAATTGGTTTCGTTCTAAGGTATAGATCACCTCTAAAGGATTATCTCCCTACCTTATATGATTACATAGAAAACATTATAAGAAAATATTTGCATGTCTGTAACTTACAGAGAGTAGGTAATTTAATTCAGTCTACACTGTAGTTTCCAGAGAACAAGTACAAACCCCTAAAACCTGTATTCTCAACTAAATCAGTGTTCAGCATATAATATTTAACACTATAAATACATATTCAGCTTTTTCTGATGCATTCTACAAGCAAGAGTTCATGCCAGATCATAGGAAATATGATATATGTAAGAAAGGAGCAGGATGTGTTGGATGGAAGTGTATGCAATTGTCTTTAAGAAGGAACGACAATCTGTAGTACACAAGAACCCACAAATCCATACAAAATACCAAAAGAGGAATGCTATAATCTACAATACTGACTACAAAAGCAATATGCAAGCACAATTTGAATACAGTCTTCAAAAAACTGTAGAAAAAAGAATGGAAAAGAATGATACAAACATCACTGCAAACTATACTATTTATGTACAAAGCAATATACAGATATAAGACAATCCAGGTTGTGAGATGCTGCATATGACAGTTTCCCTTCATGCAATGGTGCATGCCACAGAGTAGCATTAAAAACAGTTGCAGGACTCCTGAATGTCGAAAAATGAGACTAGAAGGATTGGATGCCCTAGCATCGATCAGCATTGGCTCTGCAGCAGAATGTAGTTAGAAATGAAAGGGGATCAAAGGCTGGGTGAAGTGCTAGGTCTCACAAGTCTTCTTGTCTCCCCAAACCTTGCGTTAGCCTGCTGATTATTTCCGTCCTGGACTAGTAGAGACTTACTCAGTGGCTCAGTCATATGCTCTAGGTTTTTTCAATATTTGGAACCTGGCCTTTTCATAAGAGTCGTAGTTGCAACTGCACAACCACCTCATCTGTTAGGATTTGTATCAACCCAGTAGTGGGGAGTCATGGGGTTTCCCCTTGAGCAGGGCAAGATGTCTCCGGGATGGTGGGCACACGTGAGGGGCAGTTCCTCAGAGCCTTGTGCCAGGGAGCACACTCATAAGGGAAGTAAAAGAATTACCACTATATGGACATCAGCAGCGGTTTGACTCATTCATAGCAGCAGAGTTCAATTTAACATAAAACATGATCAGAAAAAACAAATGAGGGAGGCAGCCATTTTACAGTCTGTACCCAGACACTGTTCCTGGGGACTTTACCCAGAGTCCTGCCTTAAGTGTACAGACCTGCAGAGTCTGTGCTTTGTCTGAGGACCATGGAGAGACACAGCCTTTGTGCCCATGTGGGAAGAAAGATTGACAACTTTGGAAGGAATATGCACTAAATATACTGTTTCAGAAAAACTGTGAGCAAGAATCCAACATTTTCAAAAATAACATGGCAAAGCTGAACAATTCATTTACAGCTCAACTGCCTTCTTTGACACTTCAGTATTGTAATTCCGTTTTTTTTCTTTTATTACTAGAAACTACACTCTATATGGCATTATTTAGACAAAGGATATTGGGTAAATATCTTTCCTTCAAAGTCAGCAGTATTATTGGAGAGAAGAAACTGATTCATCTTTCCAAGAGTGCTTTCTGCTGGGAGTAGGAGCTTCTACATAGTGAATTATAGCCGAGGTGAACAGTCCCAATGGACTATACACCTATCACAATTGCTACTATGAAAAATACCATAATTGTGGTCTTAAAAGTCACAGTAATAAAATCAAGGATAGTCTTTAGGCTCATAACAGAATAATATTACAGTACAGTTTTATAAAGTGCCCTTATTTATCCTTCTGTAAATTAATTCAAATGCAGCAATAAAAATAGATTAATGGAACTTAATGAAATGAGAAACAGTTATACCTTTACATCTCCACAAGAGGATCCTTCTGAGCCTGGTACTAAAGCTCAGAGCCTTTTTGAAGATAATTACAGAAGTGAATGTCAGAGGTGAGGTTTAATACTACCTATAGTTAAGAGAATTTGTGCGAGTGCTGCTGTGTTGCTACAACAAGGCTGCAATAACACAATTGAAGGCAAGAAAATCCAGGCAGTCACCAGAATAAATTTGTTCAAACACTGATGCTGCAGCTTCTCAGATGAACAGTGTACTGTTCTGATATTTACTGCTGGAAAACTAATGACTTCGGGAGTGATGGAAAACAAATCAGAAATCTACATTACTCTTAAAAGTGGCATAAAGTCTGGAATACCATGTGCTTTGAGAAGGAAACAGAGATCAGCTGCACCTCAGAGAAGACATGGAAAAAAACTGTAATGATACTGATCCTTATTTTTATGCTGAGTTTTAAATTCAGTGCTGGACTTGTAGCATAGAAACAATTAGGTAAAAAGAAGCATCTTGGCAGAAATCTTTGTGGATGTGAGAAATCAACATCATTATAAATAGCAAAGACTGTTCCCTAGGGTGGGATTGTGAAATGTCTTATAATTTAACAGAGGCAGGAAGGGACTTGATTTTTCCTGGAAGCTTGTGACTCCCACAGATTTCAGGGAGGTTTTCATGTAGTCAAATAGTCTAAGCATTGCAGGAACAGGTTTTACTACTGCAAACAATTTTTCAAAGACATATCAACTTTCTCACCAATTCAAATGGAAAGAGCACATCTCATAATACGGTTCAAATGGGTTATCCCCTACCTATTTGAAGCGTCTTCATGTATAAGTCCCACACATGTTTCTCAAAAGGCTGGTGCAGCCCTCCTCTTCCAAGGGAAGCAATGAAGAAACAAGTGTCAAAGTGCTCCACCTCTCAGTGTGCTTCAGTTTCAAAGATCAGATACTAAGAGAATGCTGACCACGCTTCAGCAGCAAATGAATAAAGCAAGCACTGAAGTATATATTTAATTTGGTATGCAATTAACTGAGTCTTTTCCTATCTAGACTTTTCCATGTGCCAGTGTACTGCCAGCAATCCAAAGGCCAAAGGATATCGCAGTTGCACAGACAAAGGTTGGGGGAACGTAGCAAAAAGTGAGATGAATGTAGAAAGAAATGTTAATTTGAACCACGCAGAAAACAAATCAGTTTCCACTGTGCTTCTCCTTTAACTTTGCCACCCCAGCACTGCGAACAGATACAAAAAAATTGTCAAATTCAAATTAATGCATCCACACTTCTAGTGAAACTAGAAGGAGGCTGGCAAGTAGCCAGAACTGCCTGCTGAAACGTGAACCTTGTATTAACTGAAGTGGACTACCTCTAGGTTATTTTCTGTTTGTTTAGTTAAGTAGCAACCCAGCCTCATGTGGATTGAGCAAATCAAGAAGTGAAAGCCAAGAGTGAGTTACATTTTCCCACAGAAATGGAAAGCTTTTTGATTTAATACAGTGCTGCACTGGAGTAACACTATATTAAATATTCAGTCAGGCTACAAGCAGAGGAGCAAAAAACACCTAGCATTTCTTCTTCTCCTACATCCATATATAAAGAGAGCAATACCCTCATAATTTTCTTTTGAAAAATCCCTGAGTTACTGTATCTAAAGAATTACTATTTTAAAATCACAGTCTGCTATTCTAATCCTATCAAAAGATTCAAATATATCCTTCCATTTGTGGGTGGGGTTTCTCTAGCATTGCATTCCTTCCTTCCCTAGTCTCCATCCAAAGAAGCACTCTTCAAAGCATAATACATCCCAAGTGGATAACTGTAAGCATATTCTAAGTGTTTCTCAATATGTAATTTTGTGGAGCTGCCTAGTCACATGTTGCTGACATTCCTATTTGTTTCCAACTGCTAAACAGTTTCAAATGACAGAAGTGCATGGACTGGTTTTCTAAAGCTAATTTCAAGGCAAGCAATCACTGTTGCTCCTGCTAAAAAATTGCTGTGGTGAAGTGGGTGAAAAATTATCTATTAATGGGTGAGCTGTGCCATGAAATGGCTCAAGAATGCTGGATACAAACCAGGGTAAACACTGTGTGTTTTTCTTGGATATAACCACCACCCAAGTCACAGCAAATTTCACTTGATGTGAGCCAGCAACCTCAGAGTAGGGAACATTTTACACTACCTACACACCATCCCAGGCACATTTCTGGCACATAACCCATTGGGAGAAGCAGTAGCTGCATATAGGTTAGCTCTGGATATGCTGGTAACAATGACTAAAGAAAAAAGAACCTGCCTGCCACCTCTCTGAATAAATTACAATTCCATCCTTCATAAAAAAAAATCCTTAAGATACTTCAGGAGGCCTCTGGAAAAGGTCTCCACCTCTAATAAATGTTAGAGGCCTACAGAATTCACAGTGGTTCAATATTTGATAAATTATATAGGCCGTTTTGCTTAGGATTGTAGCCATGGCATTCAAGTGGTGACAAAAATACAATGGTAAGAAAAATACTCCACAACAAATGCTTAAATGAGGGATATTCCAACAATGGACTTGATTTTGCACATCATTATTAACAAGTAGCTTTTGCTGGCCATGTCTGTGTGCGTTTTCAGAGATATTTATATGAATGCAGATGAACAAAAGAAGACTATATTTGTATTTTAATAGCTTCTACAGAGCCAAATATCACTCTACAGTTAAACACATTATTCCTGTTTAAACCCGTGACAGGTCTGAGCACAGACACTAAATGGTCTATTCCCATAAATGTTTCAACTCTCTTTATTGCCATTTTTAAGTTCACCATATGCTCATATTCTGAATCATTCTGAGAACTTCCTAGAGCTCCCCCCAAAATTGCACAAAGCTTGTTCTGTGAGTAGAGCCTTCCAAGGCCACATGGCTCAGCTTTGCTATAGAACTTTGCTAATAGTATAATGGCATTCACCAGTATCTTAAAATGGCTGAATATTAACAAGCACCTTTAAAAACACTTCACAGGGTGATTATTGTAACTGTAATTTCTTCTGACAGGACGAGTCAGATATAATATGTTGACAAAACACCATCTCATAAGTTCAGATGCCACGTTCACTAATAAACATTTTCTGATATTAGGGAGTTATATGACTTGTTACTCTGCAAAAGAGACAGAGATGTAAATTCAATAAATCCTAAAATTCTGGTTTAGTCTTCATTCAGTCCTAATCCTGGACAAATTCTACTAACCTTATACAAAATTTGGCTTAGCAATGAATTCAGCATTTAGCCATTCACTGAAACAGGTTATACTTGAAGAATGGCTTTCACTTCATAGCAAATGCTACAGATGATCATTCAAAAATTCTCTAAGAATGATTGATTCAGAGTTTGTTTGTAGCTCAATCAAGAACCCAGTCATAACATCCATAATCAATCTCAGTAGTACCACCATACTTGAGTAGTCTCATCCACATGAGGAATCTCTCTGAAATCAGTGGAGCAGGGTAGACAGAAAGGTACTACCTACTTGGATTAAGAATGGCATAACTGAGTCCATGGTTTTCTGTATTTTGAATATCAGGCAGATTTAGTGAAGGAACTACCATCTCTGTAATTGTACTGCCTTGTATTATATGATGCACTGTGGTCACCAAGGAGCACAGTCCCATCATAAAATAAAGGCTGCACCTGCCCTGGACCATCTGGTAAAAACACACCACATGCACATACGAATTTAAGGTCTTCCCTTGATGCTAATTATTAGTTGTACTGATCTAACACAATGTCTAGGACAATTTATTGACTCCTATACATTAATCTTGCCCCTGGATCCAAGGTCAGTTTAAAGTACAACTAGGCACAAAAGTACAGTGCTTGTTATTATTAAAACAAATAGAAATATCTACGGATGTTTTCAAAAGATATTTTAGCCATACAGTGATAAATCAGGTATGCCACAAGAGTCACCAAAACACTTGAAGGCTTATGTGGTGTTATGTTTCTCTTGTATTTGTGACCCTGAGTCCCCGTAGTGAACTGTACTGGCACTTTGATCTTCCCATTTTGCAGCATTTACATTCTCCGTGTCTTGAATGAAAGGGGAAGTGGATGAGAGCACATTGCACTGCATGGAGTATTCTCCAGCTGCATCATCCAAACAGTAACACAAGGGAGACAGATGGTTATGTATCATTTCTTGGCAAAGACACTACAATGACTTGATGAGATCTTTGCTAAGTTTCATTTACCAAATTAAGTAAGCAGATATTGTAGATGTTAAATAGGAAAAAAAAAAAGAGAAATCTTCTTTAATCATATCTTCTGCCAGAAGATAGCTCCAGGGCTTATTAAAGACGCAGCTAGCAATCTCTTCACTTAGTTTTCACGTTTCCAAGGCTCTTCAACAACACTGAAGTCTGCAGATTTGCCATTGGTTGCCAGTGTTACCTGCAAGTAATTATCATCAACAACCAACTTAAAGGCCAAGGCACTTTGACAAGAAAAGTAATGAGTTTTATATGGAAGATCATTATATTAAGAGGAGTTACATACACCGCGACTTATTATGTAACTAAAATGCATTTATTTAGAATTCACAACACTCCCAAAGAGTGAGACTTGTGTTAATTTATTATACTAACTAGAAAACATTGGCAATAGAAAAAAATTTTAAAAAATTTCTTACTCCTTTCCATATCTTACAGATTTCTCTGGATTATTCAAAAAACAGAATTTTTTTTTTAAAGTAGAAAGCAATATTTTATAGTGGAATTCCTTAGCAAAGCTGCATAACTGATGCAAGGACTTGAAAAATTTGCAAGGTCTGAATAATCATAGATGTGTGTCTATACAAACTCACCTACAATTACACCACCTTTAGAGAAATGAAAGAAAAGATATGTTGTGAAAATATTGTTCATCATACCACTATAACAATGTAGTGAAAGATTTTGAGTATAGTCAGATCAAAAATTCATAGTAATGTGATATTTCTCACACAAAATACAGCAAAACTTTGCTGTTCCCTGTAAAGATATGTGCTAAAAATTTTAGGTTTTAAGTATGGTAGAAGACCTATGGTGATCTACCAACTCACAGTAAACACTGGACAGCATGTTGCATTCCAGAAATCACTATAAACTCATGTTTTAAGAAAGCTAACTCCAGCCAAATTAAAATGTCAATTTAACTTCACAAAAGTGCTCTGGATCTTTATAACGTGAGAAAATCTTTCATTTAATTCTAAATGGGTGGCTTACTTTTTCCTAACTTACCTTGTAAGGTAACATCCTCAGCTTCAAATGAAAACTTAAAGACAGAGCTGAAATTCCCCATGCTGGATAAACTGGATGCATGAAAGCATTGGGACATGGAAACATGACAAAATGCACTGATTTTTGAAACAAAGTAAAGCTTTTCTTAGATCATTGAAAAGGGGAAACATGCAAATACAGGAATGAACAGCTTATTCAGAAATGAAAATCACAGAGTGAAGTGAAATGTGGTAATAAAAAAAATACAAAAATTTCATGCAATAATAACCACTCTACATCCATATAAAGGTAAACTAATTATTAATTATGTACATTGACAAAGCAAAATTATAAAGTACTAGTGTTATACATGGAATATATTACAGAAAGTAAAAAGAAAGGACATGTGAGTAGATCAGCTTTTCCATATCCTGACCAGAGTTGCAGTAAGCTTTTTAACCCACCAGTGCATTTGACAGGATGAAGAGATGTCTTTTCAAATTTAACTGCTGCTTGTTTTGAAGTCCCAAATTCTACACTCTGTTGCCTTTGCTAGTCTTACACTTAGGAGCTGGACACCACTTCAACAGGATCCGAATGCTTTGCAGATGTCAGCATATACGCATAGCTTATCAATGAGGTCACAACACCCCATCCTTTTGGCAGACAGACACATGGGCAAGAGAAGTGAGCTGCTCAAAGTCAGTCTTGTGCTCAATCCAGTAAAGCCTGGCTCTTTTCATGAGTTTAAAGGGCAAAATGAGACCGTAAGCAGAGCAAACTAAAATAGTTAAAGGACAAATATTTCTAGCTCATACTTCAATGGTCCCAAACTTGAATTACAGGGTGTGCTTAAGATGACATACTGCACTCTTAATACATGCTTTTGAGGCAAGCTACTGCCTCAAATGAGGGAAGTGATAAGAGAAACTGAAGGAGAAAAGAAAGTCCAGCAAGTATTGATTGCATCAAGAGGCTCCTACTTTCTAACTTCATTTGGATCTCTGTGCAGATCTGAGAGATGGAAGCAGATTATCAGTATTCAGTTCCATGAACATGATTCAACACTAATATAGGGTAGCTTAATTTGTCTTAAACCCACTGAAATTAGCATAGTCTATTTAACTTCAAAACGGTTTTCCAAAAAATCTACAGTAAGTTATCCAAAAAGTGTGTGTGTGTGTGCACATGCTTATTTTTAATGAAAAAACAAAAAGTCTTCTATCAAATTTCATCTTTCTTTCCAGGGAGTTTCTTTCTTCCTTCAAATTTTAATCTCTTGTGTCCTTCCCTTTTTAGAAAAATGTAAATTAATGACAATTTTTGATTGTATTCTTTTCATTTCAGTATTTGTTTAATTTTTCCTTTGGAAAAAGAGTGGATCAGGAGAAAAAGGGGAGAGCCATCTCCGAATAAAATGTATGTTTTCATTTAAAAAAATCACTTTATTGAAACCTTGGAAGATTGGGGGGAAATTGAAGATAACATGAAAGCTGGGTTTTTTTCCTGAATTCAGTATTACTTTTTCCCCTAACAATTCCAGTTTGGCCTACGTTATCAAGAAGTTAACATTAGAAAAAAAATATTCTAAAGAATATTTCCAGCCAGGCTAGAGACAAGTGAAAATGATAGAATAGGACTTATATTTGATATATAAATATGGTGATCTGCTAATGGACTTAGTGTAGTCATTAACAGATACTGCTCAGTTGTGGCAACCGGAACATACAAAAGAATCTATCTGGATAAATGGCTAAGGTAGTCTGATTGGCCAGTTCAATGTCTCAAAGACAGAGTACAGCATCAGACTGGAGTGTTAATGAATTTAAAAAAAAAGAATATGAAAGTAAAAGTTCCATCTTGCTTCACTCCCTTTCACCTCCTTTTCAAAACCTCTCTCCTCATCTTAAACTTCCCCATCCTAGTGGAAGGGTTCTTTGAAAACTTTTAACCATTAACGTTCCCACTGTTTTCTCGTTCAACTGGTGGAGTTTCCCAAGCTTACTGTGCTCTGATCAAGATGCTATTACTGCTATTAGTATTCAACGTTAGTTACAGCAAGGATTAGAGAGAGAATACAATGTTTGTGTCTTAATGACTCAGGAAGGAACAATGACAGAAGCGAAGCATAAGCATGCTGTATGAGTGCAGGAGCATTCTGATGCTAAAGTGCATTCAACATGTCGATCTCTGAACAGCATATCATGAAGGCACTGCTCTGTGGGTAACCTTGGCACCCTTGGTAGGATTCTTCCATAGGCAGGAGAAGGTCTATAGTGCTGCAGGTGGCTGTTGTGACCCTCACTGCATGCCACTCTGTCTAGCTAAGGTGAGCCCTTTAGCATGTCTGTAATGTTCCATGCTGGAGGAGGACAACTCCCTTCCAGTGTCTTAAATCTACATTAAACTTTGTAGCGTGGCAGTAAAAGTGGGGAAGCACCATCAGTCGGTAATGGTGACATAAAGGATGTGCT
>JAOXXN010000065.1:19022065-19035189 GCA_026770055.1 Myrmophylax atrothorax
TATTTATGACCTTCCTGATTCTGCAATCTTTGAACATACACTACATTTGTTTGCATTTTTAAAATCCTATTAGAATTATCAGGACATTTCAGCTCATTTTTTAACAGTTTATCCACCTTTTAGATCTGACTCAGGAAGCTTAATTGTCCAGTGGAGAGAGGGTAGTCTAAAGACCATTTGAAAGCAGGAGACAAGGAAAATGAAGTAAAACATGAGACAATTTTTTCACAAGCATATGATCCTATTTTACATATCTATCTAGGTCTTTCCATGAATACATATCACCATGGAAGAGATACATTTTTCCCCCCAGGGTTTCCTCATGTCTGATTGACTATTGTATTGACTTATGTATTAACTGGGCTGAGCAATACATCTGAACAATAAGAAAGAGAAGTAAAGATGATGGATCTGCCAGGTAGGAAGGAGTTCTTTTCTATTCACAGTCACGCACCCTGTGTATGCCCACATACATGGCTTTCAATAATCTCTTTAGACAGACTGCAGTGCATGGATAATGCCTTTTCCTCTGCAAGTTTTTTTCTTATTGGCTTGCAGCTTAGATTTTATATAGCATTTTATGGTATGTTATGTGGAAAAGACAATTAGTTTCTATGGAGAGACTGTGAACTAAAGTTTAGTTTTCAAGGAACCCTGCACCATAATCCACATGAAGCCAACAGATCACATTGAATCACATTGGGTTTGTTAGAAAAAAAGATAATTGTATTTTTCAGACAGGTATGTACAAGCATACCTAGAAACACCTTGGAAGTGTCAGATAGATAAGGAAAAGGCAATCAGGATAACACCTAGGTGTTTGAAAGACTGAAAAATTTCTGCAGTAAGTTGCAAAAAGAAGATCTGTAACACCATCTCTCCACCCACCATGTGGTGGGTCTGATGGATGGGAGCCATGGGAAGCTTTACAGGCATCCCTCCACCTGGAAGCCATGCAGTGACTTCGGGACCCCACAAAACACTGCCTTCAGGCATCTCTTACCTAGTCTTATGAAAACTTAACACCTCAGAGAGAGTGTGTATTGGAGTGTTTGTGAGTTACCTGACTATCTGATTCAGCGTCATGACAAAGTCTGACAGAAAGAGATTAAGTTAGAGTTTCTAAGAACAAAGCTAAGATAGTTAACCAAACTTCACACAAGACAAGCATCACATAGTCTTCCATGATCCTTGGCAAGGAAGAACCCCAACACTCTACTAGGACAAAAGTTTTATTGATCAGAAATTCACTCCTTGTAGAAATATCTGAAAGATCCAAAAGTGCTTCTTGTCCCTGCAAGTACTGATCAATCAGTGAGCAACCAAAGACTTAACTTGTGCTCCTCTACTTGTGAGCATCTCCAGGGGGAAATAACACTGCCTTGGTAGAGATTAGCTGTTGTTTTGGGGAAGACAGAATTTGTGATACAGCTCACATTTTAGCAGACGAAGAAAAAACTTCCATAATTCTTCCTAGTTGCCAAGTTGTCTCATTCATACAAGCTGAGGATCTGGACATAAACATTTTTTAAACAAGTTTTTAAATATGGCGCTGACAGATCTATCTGAAGCTCTGTCTCTGCCTGTTTACTATCCCCACTCTTCTGATCCCAAATTCTGAGCCTGATGAACCTAAAAAACCAAATCCTACTAGGTCATGGCAAAGACTCAGATTTACTCCTTATTTCAGACTTTAAATGGATATCATATGTGCAAGAAGGGCTACCAGTTTGTTTCTTGTTGGGAATAAACAAGGTGCATTTTTGTCTACACAGACTGTATTCTATGCATCACTCAGAGTCTAAAGCAAGAAATTTCATACCCTATAATACCTACCATAAAGATAATAATTTATTTATATATTTGTCAATTCTTTAATAGGGCCTTATAGTAGTGTAATAACCTGGGGATCTGCACGCTTCATTACCCCAGAATATGTACTGAGGATGAGATGAAGAGTAAAAGAATTAAGGACAAATCATATTATTTTTATGGCAAATTATAGAATAACAGTGTACGTCATGAAAAAATTTATCTACTTACATCCTCAGAAACCCTGAGACAAGTAAAATCATGGTCTTGCATTTGCTTCTATTCAGGGTGTGCCAGATAGCACAAAGAAAAAGGCTACGAAATTATTGGAGATTAGCATAGTTTTCAAGGGCACTGAGCAAAGATTAAGCCAGCGAGCATGTGAGAAGACCAGAAACGTAGCAGCTCCTAGACGTGCCGGCTAGGGACAAAAAGGAGTAGGAGCGTGGGGGGGTTTGTATAATTCATGAAAATAGAGACTGATCAAGGAGCTCTGATTGAGATAGATAGTAAGAATTAATTTGTCATGACAATGAGAAACAAAATGTAATTGCTCCTATGTATTTATTTCTTAACAGCTCTTGAAAGTTCTTTTTTCCTGCAGCAAATTCTCAAAGGTTTCTCAGTGCAAGTGGCTACACCACTGATTTTGGACCACCACTCACATAGAACAAGTTTCTAGGGGCCATGTAACCCCCCCATAGCTAAACTGGTGCATCAGAGCTCAACAATTTAGCAAGTCTTAACTACATCTGAACACACTTACAAGCATACATCTAGACATCATTAGGGGTAAAAAGATTCAATTTCAATTGCTTATTTTCTCACCAAATCTGAACATTAGCCATTTATTTAAAAAAGTATGATATGTGTAAATGAGAGAAAAAACAAAAAATGAGGAAAACTCTCCTTGCCCATCCAACCATGACTGTTGGTTTTGGTATCTACTTTGAAAGTTCCCTATAGGTTTGATAGCAGCATGGAAGTACCCCCATAATGCATTAGAATCTTGTTAATGCTGTGCTGTAATGAAGTGCTGTAAAATTCCAGGTGATTTCAACACAGTTCCAAAGTATCTTGCAACTAAAAACTGTGACCACAGATGTTACTCCTTTAACCTGCAAGCAAAACTGCCCTCTCATACCAAATTTCATCTTTCTTTTCCAGTGTGCATTAGAAAATATATATCCCAACTAGTTCCTTCTCAAAGTACTAAAAGCCCTTTACTTTGTAATTGCTTTCTGAGAAGTGACTGAATAATGCTAGGTTTGCTATGCACATTCAATCAGAAAAACTAAAAAAATCAAAATAAAAAAACTCCAAAACAATAGAGCTATTCTCTGACTTCCACTGGCTAAGGTTTGAAATAGCTGACCTTTCACATTTTCAGTATTTTCCTCTAACCTGCAAAGGGCACAAACAGATCCAAATTTGATAAGGCTTCAGATAACCTTAAGAAAAAGCAACCAAAAATTCACTAAGAAAATGGATTCATTCCCACGAGATGTTTGTCAATGAGCCAGCACATAACATTGTATCCAGCACTAATTCTGTTTGAAAACATTCCTTATTGCTTCCTGTGGGGAAAATCTCTCTTCCAGAAACTGTTGGGGATAGAGTAAGAACCTGTTTGCACAAAGAGCAACTACTAAGGAGGCTGCAAGAAAAAGTTGAACATCTGTGTGGAAATGTCAGAATTTGTATTAGTGTATGGAAACTCACAGTCCCAATTTGCCTCTACCTACCCTAACAGATATTAATTCTGCTCTGACTATTGATAATGGTGTTTCTCAGTTGTTCTCCAAAATCTGACTTAGAAGGAAAATTTAAGCAACTATAAAGCTGATAATTTACCACTGCAATTTCTGAGTGCCAGAAACCTCTATGAAAGTGCAGAGGTCTCAGAGCATAACATTATAAACAGACTGTATTTGTTCACCAGTACAATGTTGTCTCACAAGCTGAAAAGGAAAAAAAAAAAGACATTTTAAGCTTTTTCTCTCACCATATGGCATATTTAGCTTAAAATGCATTCTGTTCAAGAAACTTCTAGCCATTCTTGTCTCTTGTTTTGTTGTGGTTTTCTTTTTTTCACCTAGAGTGCCTGCTTCTCTTTTTTATGCCAATATGCTTTTCTTATAGACAGATATTCAGATTGCTTTAATCACAAGTAGTGCTCCAACAAACTCTGCTCATGTTCCATTACTCCATCTTGGCCCCAAAACAGCAAAGAAACTTTGCTTTGAGGACATACTAGCTTCCTGTAGTATATCAAAGATATTACAGAAATCAACTGTGGCATAACAGAATCACTTGTGATACAGTTTAGCTGTAGAGCTCAATATGCTCCTTGGAGCAGTATTTATGATCACACACAGCAAGTTTTGAAGAGTGCATGCCATCTGCTGGAATCAAAGAGACTTCTTACAGAGGAAATCCTAAAATGCAGCAGTAATTTTCACCCAGTGTAAAGCATCTTCCTCTTCATTTCATGTGCCTTTATAATTAGTGTTTGGAACTTTTTTTTCATACTGTACCTTTAAAACAAATGAAAACCAGTAGTAAAAACAATGTGACCACAGTCTTGTGAAAGGAAAGAAAAGTTTCCTATTCACATGGACTAAAAATTTATTCTCATAGCTGTATGAAACGGAATGGACATTCAGATAAATGGATAGCTCAGGTGATCTGCTTATATTGTCCCCTCCTTATCAACAGATCAGAGATGTCTGATAAGAAACTAAACCCAGAAAACCAACAGTATTTAGGTGGGAGCTCATAAATACAAAGTAGCCTTCACAAAGAAGGGTATATTTAGGACTATGGACCTGAAGATGGATGATTGGATTGCTTTCTACCTTATATATTTCACATATGATGCCCTCAGGGCATGCACCATGCTCTCAAGGGATCTGCCTATCTCCCCCAGGTGTGCTTACACTCATTTTCTGTAAGCAAAAGAGTTGAGGGAATTTAATTGATAGCAGGAATGAGACTATTTTTGCATTCCATGTCTCTATCCTAACAAGCAATTTTCTTGAATATTTTCTTTTTCCTGCTTATTTAGTACTGTCCACTAGACTGTAGTACCACTTTGGGTAGTCTTGGCTGAACTACTACAGTTCAGCCTGGTGGTGTCTTCTTAGAGAAGTGCTTCACTTCAACAGAAAGCAGCACAGTTACTATATAAGTGTTGAAGACAAATCTTTATACCCAAAAGTTGGCAGGCCCAACAGCAGGATGCATTACTGTGAGCTGCAGCAGTTTGTTTTCCACCTGATACAACTACTGTCACTGGGTAAGGACACAACAGCTTCTGAAAACCAGGATGGATTTTCTAACCCTGGACAAATTCAACTATGGAAACTTGTCTTTTTCAAAGTTATTGGAAATCTAAAAAGGTTAATTTTCCAAATTACTCCATGCTTCTCTCTCTAATAGTTTTTTAATATGAAGAGTAAAGCAGGTCAAACCACAGGGCTCATTTAACCCAATCTGAAATCTCTGACAGTGATCAGTTCTAGATACTCAGGACATGACTGTAAGACAAGCATGTAGCACAGTATTTCCCCAAAGTACTGCTGTGGTATTCACTGGTCTGTGGGTTGTGAATTTTCAGCGTTATCCAGACATAAACTGTAAGACTCTTTCAATAGAAAGATAGAAAAAAGAAGTAGGAGGAGACATCACAATTAGTCCCGTTCTTTCTTGTGAGATTTATAATTCAGAGTGCTTAAAGAGAGACTAAGCCTGAGATGGCATTAGGAACTTTTGCAGAACATGCTATACAAGTAGCAGGCTTACAGAGCTCTAGCTTAAATTATACTCAGTTACATCTCCAATCATAAATTGTAGAATGATCTTGACCCACACCATATTCACTATGTCTATGTTTTCCATGGTGAATTCCAAAGCATGTTATGTGAACATCATGTCCAGCAAAATGGTAATGTATGGCAGGGTGCTTCGGTCCAAGGAATAAGAAGTCTAAGCACAATAATGAACTCCCATGAGATAATTCCTCAGGCTGTTACTGAATTTTTACTGGCATTTCTACTAAAGTCACTTGAATGTTTACCTAAAGTTGGAGCTATGGAAAGTCTCATTCACTTTTGGAGGAAATAATTTCCAAGAAATAAAAAAGCCCTTACCACTAAACGTCTAAGCAATGCATGTCATGTGAGTTTGAAATGTGATAGTAAAACTCTGTGGAGCATGACACTCCTCAGTTGTTGACTGGCCTGTCCCTGGGCTAATGTTACAGGAAATGCACACAACTGGAGGCTCACTTTACAGCACGTCACACCCAAACACAATCTTCTGGTCTTTTAATCTAATGAATAGAGATCTCCTGGGACACAGCTCTGTGTTAACTCAGCAGGTCTTACACATGTCCTTAAAGTTAAGTACATTTTTATCTGGTTGACTGAACTGGTCCCTAACCAATGAACCACAGGAACACACAGTCCTAGGCTACTTCTTGTAGAAAAACCCCAAATTCAGTAGAGTTTTACACTGAAAACAATAGATGCTTAAATAATGTTCAAATTATTACTGTATCATATGTACCAAAACCAAGAAAGTGAGGAAGCAGCCACAACAGACACACTAAAAATATGGTTGTGTCCACATTCTAGAGCGTGAAAATGCTCAGGTTAGGCTAAATTTATAAACATGCATAAATCAACCAGATAATGTGTTATGCTGCAAAGGTCTATAGCACCTTATAGCACATGTATGTTGCCTTCAGATTAGTGAAAAAATCGATACTAAAAATCCACAGAGTACATGACTTAGCTGTGCATCCCTGCAAACAACACAGAATGTGCTAGTTTAATTGCATGTCTTCAGCTAAGTGTTTAGTATACAGATTCAAGTGGGAAAATTTGAAACTTTGTTGTGCACAACATATCTAATTGAAGAAGCATTCTCTACAAATGCTCTTTAAAAAAACTGCTGCCCTTTCCACCTATTCTGCAGTAGCAAGTCTGTTTAAGCTGTGGTACTTTTCTGCCAGATTAATTAACAGGTGACACCAATCAAAGCATACAGTTTGTACCACTGAAATATTTGAAAGGGTCTAGGAATGAAAAACATGTGATCATGCATTTGTGTGTCTTTCCTCAGGCATCATGGAGTAACTGACTTGAACTTACCTCATATTTTTGTTCAGTTCTTTTCCCCCCTCTCTTTCTGCCCTGCTCAAGTCTCATAAACCAACCTTGCTACTTTCTAATTACTCAAACCCATAAGTTTTCATGGTTGTATTTACTCTAACATGATTAAACAGGTCAGTCTTGGAAATCTAGGAATACTTAACTCAGTTTTTTCTGCTGTTAATCCTGCTTTAAGCAGTTGGTGCAGCCCAAATATCACATCATTGCTGTCTGAGTGGCCAAAGGTCATTACTCAAGCAAATGCCTCCTGTGACCTTTCAAACACTGCACTCTTCGTAGGTCACTTTTCAGAGAATGTTTCAAAATACACGTGTCCTTGAGGACATTTACACAAGCACTGTGGCCATTCCCAAGAATGATGAGCAAGCTCCTTCAGCAATTTCCCCACAGAAAATACTAAAGTATTAACTTCTTGAAGAGGAGCCCTCAGCATTCTCTCTAACCAATTTCTCTTTGTGTCTTGTCTCCTTAAGGTGTCCCCACTCCTCTCCTCTGCAGTAGCAGCTGGCCATTCCCCACTCCTTGTTGTCCCCACCACCTGCCTGCAGAGAAACTCCAGCTGTGCTGTGCTGCACACACAGGCAGCCTGCCCAGAACTCAGGTAAAAGTCACTTTCTAGAAGTGCATGAGAATGACATTTGAGAAATGTTAAACTAGAACCAATGCATCACTCCTCTTACCACAATTACTACATTTATTATATTTCTCGACAGGCTCACTTGAACTTTCAAGGGGCAAAAGTATAGTTCGTTTCAATTGCCTGCAGTGAAATCTCCTACCAGCTGCAGTAAGGATGAAGTCCATTGGAAACAATAGTGTCTTCCCTTTTCTAGCACGGTATGAAGTCTTACTTCCAAAAGACTTCAGGAGGGTTTTGCCTGGCCATCCTGGCACCATTTACAAAGAGGAAGATCTCTCCTTCCTCTTGCTACACCACAGAAGCTTAGAGGAGATGAATGGGCACACCTGCTGGTAACAAATTATGCGTTTCTTCTAAAAAAACTCTTATGTATTGATATATAGTGTTGGAAAGCAAACCTGGCTAAAGCAAAAATCCACTTTCCTAAGAACTTAATGGAGCTCAAATTTTGGCCCAGACTAATACAAATAATTTGGGGACACTCACAACTTCCTCTATTGTTTTTCACTTCTGGGCTTTAATTGTCAGGTGACAATGAAATAATTTTATAATACAATTTGCTTTATTTTAATCTCGTATTTATTCCTATTCTTCCTCCTTTTTTATTATTCTGCTTTAAACTCTTCAGCAACCAAAGCTTAAAATACTTCATGAAAAAAAAATCTTCAACTGATGCAGGAGGCTGGTGGTTCTTTCTAGTAACCTGAATGGCACAAGGGCTCCATTTTAGGGGAAAGAGACTGATCTGAAATGACCCAGGTTATTTGACATGTCCACCTTCAGTGTGACAGGAGCTAGAAAACATGATTTATGGTGGAGGTACAGTCCATAAAGCTTTCTTGACACACCACCACCACTGATTGCCCACAGTGGTTTGAGAGCTGATGCAGACTTGCAAAAGGCAGCAGAGGCTTGGGCAGAGTGGCACCAAACAGCACCTCACACCACCACATTTACTGGTGCCATGGGTCCAAGTTACCTAATAGACCTTGCCTTGACAAACCAGGCAGCTAATGAGAATGGCAATTAAAGTCCTCGGTATTTTTGCCTCTAGCTTTCAGTTTTAGTAGTTTGATCACTTTCAAGGCAAAGACTGATGCAACAGATTTTTATACCCTTAACATTTTCCATGCATTTCAATACTGCTTTGCTTGCTAATTTATTAGCAGCACAAATAATGACTCATATGTGTTTTGCAAGGGGTTATTTACAACAGGATGCATAGGCGTTAGATGAAAAAATATATTCTTCATCTATACTTAAACATGAAACATGAACAGTAAGGGTCAACATACATGCTATAGGCAATATGTGTGAAAGCATACAACAGAGCAAAGCCACAAACAAGGTCTTAACCTGTATTTGTGTATGAAATTCCATCTTTGAATGAAAATATAGGACCGGTATATTTTGACAGTATATTTTTACAAAATAAAAATCTTCTCAGCTTCTCCTTCTTTTATCTATTTGTGTCTAGAAACATGGAACTTGACTATTCACTATACTAGAATTGCTGAGCACTAATAATGAAAAAGGCAAAGGCCACAGGATGCCAGAACCTATTACACAGTATCCTATATTGTCTGTATGATGAAAAAACATTATTCTGATTGTTCTCCCCTCTCTTACACATCCCCTTGGGTTAAAACAACTTCTCGGCTTGTTACTGTGCTTGCAGGAAGTGTGTTATGGATTGTCGGGTATGATGAAATGAACACCTGCAGTAGCAGCCAATTTACTTTTAAACTCATTAAATGGAAAGTCGGTTTGTTTTGTTAACACAGTACTTTTATAGCATGGACATACTTTGTTCAAACACATTAAATCCACTATTGGTTTTACATTCAAATAAGGTTTATTTGCATGTGGCATAAAAGAAGGAAAGGGTTGGGAAAATACAACAGAATGCTACTACAATTTTTAAGGGTAAACCAACACATTTGTTATCCATTACTGTATAAATCAGTCCTCTGCCACTCATTTCAGTATCTTTGGTAACATCTACTTGTTTGGTATCTCTTCTTGTTTCCAGCTTTATATGAAAGAAGTGTTATTGTCATTTTAACTGTATAAGACGGACACTGTCTAATTAAACAGAGAGGTCCTGTACTTCATTCATGTGTGTGCCAACAATCACATTCCAACTCCCTTTGCTCTAGCCTTGGAATATAAAAGGTTAGTCATCTACACTTTCCAATTTTTGCATAAAAGAGAGTTTAAGAAGAAAATCATTCACAGGTTTTCTACACAGTCACTAGACTAGGATGTTACAGTTCAGACTCACTTCTACTAGAAATAATAACTCTTCAGACTATTATTCTATAGAGTAATGCCATCACCTAAAAGAAAGCTCACCTTCATGCTGAATCCTGAACCATGTTTTTCCTCTTTATTAATTAGCTTTTCCAAGTTAAGCAAGGTCAGTACATCTCTTTTTTTGTCTCTCACTTGCATGCCCCTTTAATCTCCTTATGTTTAATTTATTTTCTGACCTGCTACCTCTCATACACTGACAGATAAATATTTATACCATTTCTTTAAGGCCTCAGCCCACCAAGGAATTGTCTTGGGCTTTTTTCTATCAACTGAGTGCTGATCTACTCCTAATTCAGGGTATAGTCAAAATACAGGGCTTGAAAAAAATTTAGTGAAAGTTGTGAACATATTCCCTTTTCAGATATGCTAACATAGGCCTCAGGTCCACAGATATTTTCATCTGCATAAGGGACATTAACGTGATTCATTCCTCCCATCACAAGACATAACATGACCCTTAGCCCAGCCTATTAAGAAGAATGGGAAACCATCTGGGTACCCAAATTACAGCTACTACAGCAAGACAACAGCATAACACATTGCGACAGTTTGATAATCCAGCCAGAGTAGTTTTGATCTGAGTTTAGTTTGAAGTGATTAATTTCCATAGGAGGAAAAGAAAGCCTGCCCCAAGATCTCTGTCTACAAATTAATTTCTCACACAGATTCTCTAAGCAGTTTAAATATCCACTATAAAATCAGATTCAAAAAATTATCCTGATTTTCTTAAAATTCGTTCATCCCTGGGCCATATCTCTATGACAGATAAATGAAACATCATAGAATACTGGGCACTCTATGTTTTATTTTGTGACCTTTTCATGTTTTTCTCTTGGAATAATAACCCCATTGTTGTTCAACACAAATAAAGCAATATATATGTGCCCTTCAGGTGCTCTTTGAATAAAATATAAGCAAGAAAAATCCCAGGAGATCTACCAAATGCAAATATGCAAAACCAAAACAAACATGTCATCACTACCTGCCAGGATACATCCTGCACTCCTCAGTGTATACCCTCAGAGAGAAGTTAAATTAGCAGTAATTTACAATTTCTACTCCTCAGATTCCTAACTAGAAGTCACGTGAATTATTACACAAGTGAAATGGGGATCTTCATACTAAAGAAAAAAAAAATAAAAAATACAGCTGCTGACTTTGCTTGGTTTTGCTAAATTTATATATATAAAAATATATTTATAACAGATATATATTATGATCAACCATATATATGATTGCACATAAAATACATGAAATTTTTCCCCTCGAAAGCAAAATCTATAAGGAAACAAAAATAAAGTAATAGTGGAAAAGTTTTAGCAGCCTTATGAATTACTGCCATTGTTGGTCAGGATTAACCTAAACACAAAAACTGTTATGGAAAAAATACCATCTTACAAGTTGTGAAACCAGCTTAACTCAGGAAGAGACATAAAAACGAATGTTAATATGTCAAAAGTATACCAATAAGAATGTTCATCATCTGTAATAAACAAATTGAAGAACTCAAATCGTAAGTAAAACAATAAACAATGTCACATATCCAAATCTTTGAATGTTTTTTTTTCCCCAGCCAAATATTTCATTGTGGAGAAATATTAAAGTCATATATGTTAGAAAAGATTCTTTAATGTAGAAATGCTTTTGAAACTGCATATGCAGAGTAAAGTGTCTAGGAAATTTTTTACAGAAGCATGAGCTAAAGAGCAGCATGTAATACTGCAGGTAAGTAGTATTTGACAGGGGACAAGCAAGTTGAAAACTCATTTGCAAGAAAATTAGACAACATGAAATTGCAATCTTATGTCTAAGATTCCTCACCTCTCTTATAATTTGTACTTGAGTCTGTCTTTTTGCAGGCAGTTCTTTCACACATATCTCTTACTGAGAGGTGCAGCAAAATAAATAATTCATATATAACTGAAGGAAAAGGACACTGAAAACACTCTACTGAGTTATGTAATGGTAACCTGGCTCCTTCAAGTCTTTCTCCTTGCAACAACTGTGGAGAAAAGAGCAAATGGGATGCAACAAACCCCAAAGCTTTGGTTTCTCCTGTCCCAGCATTACTTGCCAGATTAGTAACAGAAGAAGCTCAGTTACCTGTTCTATTTCATGGTCAATATGCTGGATTACATGTTTTCTTGTATTGAAATGCTGCATCCATTCTATGTTTAGTAGATTTAATCCACAGATTAGTTATGAACTTAAGGCAGTTAAATGCCACCCTGACACCTGGTCCCGTCAGATCTCGGAAGCTCAGCAGGGTCAGCCCTGGTTAGTACTTGGATGGGAGTCCTCCTGGGAATACCAGGGGCTGTAGGTTCTAGTCCTGAGGACTTGACTGTCACCGTTTAAGCTCACTTGGCCATGGCAGATGAACCTCAGGAGTTAAAGGGGGGGGCCAGTTCTGTGCACACTGTGCCTCACCTAAAAAATCCACTGCGCAGGCTGGAAGGGCACACCCAGATGGGGAGAGCCCTGCCCAAATCTTTGTTTGCAAAGCCCAGCCATGATAATACAAGTTACAAACTTAGAAACAAATCAAAAATGCCAACAGCAATTAGGATTTAAAAATGAAATACGTATTAATAAATTTCCTGTGTTTTATCTCATGTAAGTCCAGAAACTTGAAATTCATAAATGAGATTGTGTTGAATGCAAACAATCAGAGCTTAAAAAACCCAGAGTTCAATGTTTCTATTCACTGTTTGCTTTTGTTCACCTCTGTAAGTCCAGCAGCTCAACCTACAGACTGTGGATTTGGTTTTTTGAAACATGAAATGCTTCTCTTACTTTCCTTCAATGTAGAATGGGAAAAAACTTCTCAACAGGAATCTTGACAATAGAAACATCTGCACTTCTCAACACAGTGTGATTGGTGCTGTGAAAATTAACTAGCATAAAGCTTAAAGTGGAATTTGGCCAGAACATCGCCTGCCCCCATATCTCTCATTTGCCAGTTGCCCAAGACTTCAGCATGGCTCCCACCCAGTGGTTTAAAGAAAACATGTATGTGAAGGAAGGAGAATTAATAACCAGACATTTCTTGTTTGTTGCCATTTTTAACAAGCAAATATGCAGCCTTTTCACATCAGCCCATGTGAGGCGCTATTGAGGCAGGAGAGCTCATTCCTAAAATTCTTTGCTAGAAGAGAATGTAGGGCACTGCAGTGATG
>JAOXXN010000065.1:19036667-19060506 GCA_026770055.1 Myrmophylax atrothorax
GTCTCAGGGAAAGGACGGATCCCCAGTGCTGTTGTGCCTGGAGGTAGGGCCGCCCATAGCACTGCTAAGGTATTTGTGGCTGCAGGCTGTTAACATGCAGGGCCCAGTATTGTAAAAGAAGATGAAGTCATACAAAGTCTATTCCTCTACAGCCACTTTTTCCCCTTTTGTCTCTTCGGCTTGGACTGTGAGACACCTGTTCTGCTACACAAGAGAGCAGCAGCAGTAGCAGCAGCAGCAGCAGCCCACCTGTGCCTCCTCTTCCCTTTCCATTCACCTAGAAGTGGGCACAATGGGGCTTTTAAAATTAACCTTTTTCTTGAGGCATGATCCCAAAACTATACCTAATGACAAATGAGACACATTAACCTGAGTAGTTTTAGAGTATGTGGTGGTGTTTCAGGCAGCAAAAGTGACATGTCTGGCTAGTAAGGGCTTCAGCATCTGCGTCGGTCTGAAGTAAGATGGGAGTATGGTTTGGTCCTGTGCTGCCTGGAAGTCTCACAGTGCTCATGTGTTTAATTCCTCCTGCTCCTTGCTTGAGATTTTCCACAGTAATGTCTCTACAGTCTGAATTAACATTCTTATTTTACCTGCAACCAGTAATAAAAAGGTGGTGAATTACTTGGTTTTTAACAGCTGAATCTGCTGTACCTATGCCAAGCCACCTGTAACAAAAGTCAAGTATGAAACATGAAATACAAACTTAAAATGAGTGTTTACTAACAAAGAAGTAAGAAACTAAGAAAGGAAACAACACAAATAACTTGAATGAATATCACCTTTGTTCTTTGTAAATTCATGTGAATGTCCTAACTCCAGTTTCATAACTTCACAGTCTGACATAAAAGGAGCGCACATAAGGAAAAGAGGGATATTTTAATGGGAACTATTAACTTCTAAAGATAAGGACAGGACCTCATGAAGAAAGACACTTTCTCTTACTTAACTTCAATATACGAGGGAGAAAAACCTCCCCAAAAAGCAAACTTGCCACGGGTGCACTCAAACCTCAAATCTTTGAGGAGCAGAAAACATGCACTATTGTGCAATTGAAAGTGCTGGAGTGAACAAAATGTTCTTTATGATGGAGCAGCTTTGGTTTAGCTCCTGTTTAAATAGTGTTTCAGAAGGTACATCTTTGACTGGCACTCAGGATAAAGGTTAGCAGGCAGTAAACAAAGTGCCCTAGCTGTGGTCACTCCCTGCGCTTTGCTGCTGTTTTTTGCAGATTCTTCTCCTGATTAGTTACTGAGGGAGAAATAGGTACAAAGTGGACTCACACTTCAAAACTAGCAACAGAGAAAACAAACATGAGGCGAAAAACAACTGCTGTTTCAAAATAATTTACTAGAGCCTCTTAAACCTCTGAGTTGATGCAACCTATCTCAAGTCTGAGTTTGCCCTAGTCCAGAGCTGGTGAGCACTAGGACTGTCATACTTTGCTCTTACTGACTTGTGTGGGTTCATTCAAAGGATGAAGAGATGACAAAACAGATGTTTTTTACAAGGATGCTTTTGATCTGTACTCTACTGTATACACTTCTGCTCATGCTCATCTCACAGTTTCAGGAGTGTAATAGATTCAGATTATGCCATCCAGGGCTAGTACCATGGTCCTACCTTCCCAGGCACACCATGGTGCTGCATGACCCAGACAGTGGTTGATTTACCTTCTGAACCAGCTGCATGACAATGATCATGCTATTTTTTAACAAAAAATGTAAAGCTATAGTTACACAAGGTGTCTTCTTTCCAAGCAGTAGCTTCTTCAAAGGAAGCAAAAAGGGACTTGGATGAAAGCCTCCCATTATTCTATGCCAACCAACTGAGATAATCAAATGCAGAAGGCAGCACACCATGCATCCTCCTAATGGTGTGAGCAGAGCAGGTTTCCCTTGGATACACTTCTCCAGAACTGCACAATCACCTAGAGCAGCAGGGCTCTAACATGAGGGCCTTGCTAAATGTTAGAGAGCTGAGACAGAACCCAGATCTCCTCTGTTCTTTTAAGACCCCCTGCTTTTGAATCTGAACCAAACTATACTAAACTTAATGGGGGATTTCTATTTCTCTTCGTGATTTTCAGAGAAATTACTCAAAGCTCAGGGCTGCCTGATAGGAAGATGTGGCTTCTTGCTCTGAAAATACTGAGCTGCATGCCAGGAAAGAGCTTTGTCTGAGCAGGAAAAAGGAGTTATCCCATTGCTGATTTAGTAGATACAATTTTCGTTCACTTATTGCTGGTTTTATGCACAATCTCTCCTATTTCTGCTTTTGTAGATATAAATCTTATTCACTCATTTCTTGTTTTATGCACAATCTCTCCTCAGTCGTTCAAGCAGAACAATGCAGCTGGCAATAGATTTTGGTTCAATCTTGTAGGAAAAAACCAACAAAACAGATGCAAGCACATCTGGAGAGCATGCCATTGTCTCTGACAGTGATGGGGAGAAGACTGCTCAGGGCTTTGGCTGTGCCCCACAGTACATTTTGTCACACTCAGCAATGGAGTTCTTTCTCAGTAAGCGACATAAGACAGAAACCGTAATATCCAACATTTGTCATGAAAACCACAGCATTGAAAGCTGAGGGTACACAGAACAGAGAAGCGTCCACCTCATTTCTTGCACTCATCTTAAATATTGTGTAATGATTGCATTTATTGTGTATCTGTGCCCTAGCACTCTCTTACACACAACAAAGAATGAGAATGTGTAAAAAATTCCAATTTCTTCATCCCCTTCACGTGTTTTTGGTTTCATTACATACAGCTCTGTACAAAAAGGCAGACTTGCTAAATTGTTAAGAGCAGCAATTCTGTTTCTGTGTACTATGGAAATTATTCCCTACAATGTCACAGATACTAATCCACTTTTTCCCTCTGACACCTCTTTCAAAGACTTAGACTATGCTCCCTAGCTCAGTTTTCTCTGTTACAAACTTTTCAGGTAATAAAAAAAAAATCATTTTGTATTGATACACTGTACAGAGGAGCTTCAAACCTCTTTTTTTTCAGCAATTAGGGTCTGCAATGCCATCAAAGAATATTCCCATCTCCAAACTTTTGTCACTAGAGCATGGAAATAATTTGCTATGCAGATTCCTTTTGGGGATACTGGAAATAGATGTGCAGTGTCTTGGGGGGAGAAGGTTCCATACAATACTGTCAAACAAATAACGAAGTATTTCCTTAAGCAGAATACCCTCTGACATGTTTCAAATGTATAGCGTAACTCCAAATGAAGGAACAGATTTATTTTTAAAGCATGCAATATTAGGATGAACTGAAATGAACTCAAAAGAATAGTCCCCTTATTTCAGGGAGCGCTCTTGTGACCAGAGAACATACTCTGAAAAGATCATATTTAGTTTTACACATGCAGTGTGCAGGTTATTCAAAACATTTGCCTTTAGAAATGTTTTTCACCACAGTTTCTTTGCTGGTATGCTCTTTCTTTCTAGACTTACCAGTCTGGGTTTGAAAAACAAACAAGATTTTTGCATGTTTTTAAGTTATTTTTCATTAAAAAAGTTTATGAGAACCAGAAAAAGCTTACTATTAACATGATATATAGTTTTCAGTTTGAAAGAAACAAAAACAATCCGCCCAAGAAAAAGCTAAGTTCCATGTTCTAGACAGACATGCTTTAAAGGTACAATTACAATGGCAATATGAAAAAACACAGAGGAGTTGCATTGCTGTTTTGCCCCTCAGCTTAGCCTTTTTAAATCTAGCCAAAATAAAAAAAAAACAAACCAACAAAAACAAAAGCTCACAACTGATGAATGCTGTGAAAAACCGTCAACCATCCAGAAAGAGATAGTGCGGCAGACTTGATGGAAAGCCTCATCTTGGAGCAGAAACACACGCAGGAATTTTATGATACCTGGCAACTCTTTCAAAGGCCTAACTGAAGCCAGTTGATTGTAGGCATCACCAACTGCTTTACAGGAGGCAAGACAGCTGCTAATAGATAAAGATATACACTCAGTTCTTTTATCAGTGTTTTTCTTCTACTATGAATTTAAATCAGGATAAAAATGCTACTGGCAACTACTAGGACAATTTGGTAGTTCTAAGGGAAAACTTACAGTGGAATAAGCTATCTCAACTTTATTGGCAACAGTGGAGATAAGCTAGTTAATGA
Source organism: Myrmophylax atrothorax (assembly GCA_026770055.1). NCBI lineage: Eukaryota > Metazoa > Chordata > Aves > Passeriformes > Thamnophilidae > Myrmophylax > Myrmophylax atrothorax. Next base: position 19,040,819 of record JAOXXN010000065.1, read on the forward strand.
ATAATTAGTTCACTAGCATTGTTAAGAGTTATAATCCCTTTAGACTTGTCCTTGACTCTGTCATGGGTTCACTGTTACTTTGGTGATTTGCCAAACTTTCCTGTACCTCCGTTCACCTGCCAGCACAGTAAATGAATGGAATGCTGCTCACAGCAGTGTTATTAAGATGCTGAAACATGTCTGAAGGCCACTACAGAAATACAGTGGTTTCATTGGTGTTTTATTTTAGCTTCAGTAGAAATAGAAATCCAATTGAAGGGGCACAGGAGAAGCAGTTCCCTGGCAGAGAAGGCCAGCAGCCCACATGCTGGGGAACAGTGCCAGAGCCCCATCCATTCAATGACTCAAACTGACTAATACTCCACTGAACACTCTGAGACTCATGACAGAACCTCAAGGCTTCTGCCACTTTCTTCCCATAGACAATCTCCTGAGTCTGCAAATGACACAAATAACTGCCTTGGAACAGCACATATTTGATCTCTGCAAATTAGTATCCAAATTCTTTGTACGCCATCCAACTTTTGCCTTGAGAGGGAAAACAGATATTAAAGACCTGTACAGAAAATGTTAAGGCATCATTATCGTTATATGCTGTTCAGAATTTCTAATGTTTCTTAAGAACAATTTTCCCCGGTTTTGACCACCTTCTGTCTTAACCTACTCCCCTGGATTTGACATTCACAACAGCTCTAGGTAGCATTAATTTTACAAAGTAATATTAGGACTCACATTCCTTAAGAATCGTAAGTGCTCTCTTCCACAGCGGAGTCCTAGACACAATACTGAGAACCTAATGCAAACCTTGATGAACTTCTTAGTAACATAATTTCATAACAATCCATTTGGTGTTTCCTGTTTTAAGCTGTGTGATCCCAGCCACTCCAATAAAAATGAGAATCAATTCACAGGAACTATGTTACAATGATAACAACATACAAGCATTTTGCATAGAACAGACATCTAAATTTCACTAACGCAGTGACATTTAAAAATATTGTGCTTAGAAGAAGTATATAAATTACCTGACCCTCAGGTTTATAACACCAGTCTTAAAGAAGTCTGGTTTTGCTAAGTCTAATTCTCCTTAGGCTGGCATCAGAGATTCATATTGGAGTCAAATGAGAGGTGCAGTGAGAATATGGCCCATCAGTTCATTGGATACATTCTTGGGATGTATTCACTCATGATAGGACACTCCTTGCTGTGAGGATGCCGAGGCACTGGAACAGGTTTCCCGGAGAAATTGTGCATGCAGCATCCCTGGAAGAGTTCAAGGCCTAGTTGGATGGGGTCCTGAGCAACCTGGTCTAGTGAATGGCTTCCCTGCCCATGGCAGAAGGGCAGGAACTAGATGATATTTAAGGTCCCTTCCAACACAAACCATTCTATGATTTTGTGATCAAAGGGCCTTGGTTGCTTGATTGCATTTCATCTCTTACTAATTATCAGTCTATCTCAGATAGTGAATGTGTTCTACAGTTTGCTTCGGGAAGAGGAGTCACGGTGCTCTCTGTGAACCAGGTTTGATGTGCTAAGTCCCTAACAGTGGAGTCAAGGTTGTTTGGGAGGTAAAGTACCCTGTCACTTTTCTAATAACAAGGTATTTTTAAGCACCAAAAATTTCAGTGATATTCAGTAATGGGAAGATTCCAACTGATGGGTCTGTATGCATGCTTCTTTAATAACATTATGACATTTAATCTTTTAAAATAATGCAGAATTTCTTGTTTCTTCAAAAACCCAGGATATCACAGCCCATCCAGTGCAGGGGTATTGAAATTCATATTTAACACATCTCAAAACAAGATGGGCATTTCTTCATTCTATGATTGTGATTCTGTATTGTTTTAAGCACTGGTGTCTATTTGTAGTCCTTGTGCCTATTCATGGATAAAAGCACGACAGTTTATTTTTAGTGAACTTTTTTTTCCAAAGAGTTTTATTTTAAAGCCTGACTAATCTTTGCTGCATCACAGACTAGGCTGATCTCTTGACAAATCTTAGCTTACATTAGTGGTGAGCAAGACGACACCAAGTGCTTTTCCAATTAATCCTCTTTTATATCTACCTTTAGAAGAGGGTATGGAAGGCACAGAAAGAACCACATGCCATGCAACACTTCCCTGGGACTTCAGTGCAGCCTGGAAAAGGTGGGGGAGCCACATGCACTTAATTGTCTTTTGTTTCTTACCATGATCTTTTCAGCAGCTCTACAATGAATGATTTTGTTAGCTGAGGGCTGAGGGAGAAACAAGATTCAATTTACAGAATGGTGCATTTTTAGATACATATTATTGTTAGATTTTATTATATAATAAATATAGTGCCAAAGTCACCAACAGTCTTTGAAATCTTTCTCCTGTAGTTTGTAGTTGGCAATTCCACAGCCTGAATCTGTGAGACAGAAGGAGACAGACAGGCACACAGAGACCTCTTCTGTGTTCAGAGACTTGTAGTTGCTGAGTGTCCCCTTCCCTTGCACTGGAAAACATCATGGTATGATTACTGCAGGTGGCATAAAGGTAAGGGTCCCTCTGCCATCATGCAATAAAAATTAGGAGGGATTTCTCCAGTGTAAGGGAGGTCCCAGAGGCAGAAATACACAGCCATGTGCACAGCACATATATGTAAGTATTTATGGGAACAAGAAAAACTATTTCACACACAACTCCCAGTTGGGTAGAGGTAGAAAACCAAGTGTTTTCCTAATCGGTGCTGGAGGTCAGGTGGAAAACAGGAGAGCTCTGGCAGGCACCTCCCCATTTCACCACATCTCAAGGTACAGACCATAGTCTGATTTTTTTCCAGTAAGAAAAAACCCTTGGCTTCAGCTTCCTGATGTGCTCTGCAGACAGGAAGAATGCAGCCTTTATTCTTCCAAGTAATCTCACAGGGACTGCGTGTATGAGGAGGCATTGCAAAACTAGGCTTGAACTCTTCTGCCCCATGCTTAAGTAATTTCCTTTCCATTTCACAGAAGGAACTAAGAAGACACAAGTACAAGAAAACACTGGATAAGTCACAATTTTTTTTGAGAAATGACACCTAGATGTACTATCCAGTTTCAGAAGTTTATTGAACTCTAAGCAGTGAAATGCCTTGAAAAGGCAAGTAAACATGTCTACAAATATTTGACTAAATCTTATAAATGAGACTCTAGCTGTAGCATTTTGCCTTTCTGGAGGCATGAGTTTCAGCTCTTAAATCCTCTGGACATCCCCCTAACAATTCTACCGGGAAATCAGATGAGTGGGGTAGGGTTTAACACACACTACCCTTGAGAAAGCCTGGTGGCCATCCGCTGTCTGCAAAGGATGGCTAAACTGGCTGCAGGATGGAAGGAAATACACAAGTGTCAGGGCTTGGTGGAGAATAGCAAAAAGCAGCATTGCTCTTGTTACAATCCAAACTTCTGGGGTTTCTCATAATTCTCTATTTTTGACTCAGTCATGATGCAATGACTATGTCCAAACCAGTATGTGTCTATTATAGCCAGCCCCCATGGGCTGAATGCTAAAAACAGGCAAAAAACACATACTGACCCATGGTCCTGTGGATTTTCATGAAGGTTTACTTTTATTTTTATTTTTAATTTTTCTTCTACTTTATCTTTTTCTTTCCCTTTTTTTTTTCTTCTTTGCATTTTGCAACCTGATTTGTAATGTTTCCTATTTTAGTCACAAGCAAGAGGGAGTTGTCTTGAATATTCCTAAATCATGATTTTATCTGGGTTTACTGAACAGCTAAAGTATCTGCTAAGGACAATTCCACTCCTAATGTTATAGACCCACACATTCCCAACAGGCCAGCACTTTTCCTCCCCACTGTCCAGTTTTCAGCAGATTACATTTCAGGACCACTCCTTGGCCTTAGTAAATAGATCATTCCTTACCACACACTGCACCCTACATGGGAAGGAATATTTTCTTTTCTACTAAAAGATAGCTTTTGGTGCAGATGGTGAAGATAAGCAAGTGCTCTCCTTCCTATTGTGCATACTGAGTATGTCCAGAAAGAGTATGATGGAAGGTCTCATAACCTCAGGGAACAACAGGATTCCACTGTAGAAAAAAAGCAGGATATTTTAACATTTCCATAGGGCATTTTGACCTTTCTCCTTTCAAATAAAACTTCAAAGTAGATATCCAGTGGGTCATCTAGGCACTTCCTGGGCAATTCAGTGCCATATAATATGTTAGAATCATTTGTCCAGTCTGCTCATTAAAATTTTAAGGAATTTATCTCCCACAGCTTCCCCTGAGAGTCTCCAGAACTGTCTAATGAATCTTTTACTACACAAATACATGCATACATTTGGATTTTTAAAGTAAATTCAAGCTCTTTTTTCCCTTGTTTTCCCCCCCCATCTGAATATTCCTAATTATATCACACAAGGACCAAACTAATTTCCTTCCTTTCTTGATGATACCAATACATGTCTCAACCTGCAGCACTACATCTCAGCTCAGAGCCCAGCAAAATGTCCTCAGATAAGCACAGGGAACTTACTTTAAACATTAAAATCACTATTTCTCCTCCCCATGGCAGTAACAGTAAAGGTGCTTCTCCCTCTAATTTTGTCAGCCTAGTATAGACAACTTCCTTCTAACAAAAACCTGACAAGAGCAGGAATCCGTGCTTTGAAGTACAAGTTATTCCAAGAAGCCGGCTGTGCTGCCACTCATTTGAGGTCAGCTGGTTGGCCTGATCTGCTCCCAGCTATGCTGAACAGCTGAGCTCTCCCATTCCCTCTGAAATGGAATCACACATTTACCTCTATGAAGTTGCTATGAAGCATGATCTGGCTTGAACAGTTGGCAAGAAAGCTGCCTACTCTTCTGCTTTTCCTAGAAATGATCAATGCCACCTGCCAGGTGTCTCAGCAAAGTGAAGCATTCTACACCAGTTATTTCTTGGTTTTATCTTTTTTCCAAAGGACTCTTTAAGGGCTTGGGATGGACAGCCAAGCAGACACAGCTTCTGTCTGTTTTGCCTGATGAGGTTACAGTTATCTGTCCTAGACCATCAGCTTTGGATTTCAAATCCTGCATGTAAAACCTGTCTTTGGTCTCATTGCTGCATATCAAAGCCTAGCTGGAGTGTCAAGAGAGGACAAGAAAAGCTGTGGAAAAATCTGCACTAATAAAGATCACAACAATAATTATCAGCCTACGGTGATGTATAGTGTCTGTGTATACCAGACACTACAAGGGGAAAAGCTGGGGTTGGAAGGAGAAGACTTTGATTAAGCTGTATAGTTGTACAGCAAGCTCTGAACCAACCCAAAGACACAAGTCCCTGTTCACAAGGCACAGCACCCTACCTCAGCTCCCATGTGGGAAAGAAAGGTCTCTCTCTCCAGCCAGAAGCAGCAGCCTAGAGACAGACCAACACACAACTCCTTCAGATCTAACATGAAAATTCACCTCTATGGCACAGACCATTTGGGAAACCTATTAGTCCTAGGTGGAAAAAATGTATTATGTGATTGACATTTACTCAATTATCTACTTGTTTCAACAAACAAATTTAGGATCACATTTCCAGTATTTTTAAGCTTAACTACATCTAGTGAATTTCCTCCTTGGCATATCTGTTAAACATCTGTATTTTCCTAGAGCATATTCACAGAGGTTAATACCTATGTGTTCCTTAAATCACATTTTAAAGACTTTCTGCCATTTTTGTAATGAATATTTAACACTACCATTAATTTAGTTCTTATCTGTGAGTCACCGATCAAATCTCTGAGTGAGTAAATACTAAGAATAAAGATAAATCTAAATAACTAAAAAACCCTGATGGTACACACATGAGAAAAATTGATAAGCTAGATCACATCTACAAGTAGTCCTAAAGCAGTAAAGTTCTACAACAGAAGTTAAGAGCCTTTTGAAAAAGTAAGCATTGTGTCAGCAAGTTTTGTAAGCTTAAAGCAGTTGTGACCCTTCAGAGAGCAGTTGCTGTCTCTGCCAATACCAGAAGCATACCTTGATCTTAAAGATGGAAAATATTCTGCCCTCAAATCAAGCCACTGGCATGTTTCATTTTATCTTCAGGATGATGTTCATGCTAAACCCCAAAAGGAATTTCCAGGAAATTTTGTAAAAGAAAATGTTTGAAGTATGTAAGGGGGAAGGCAGATCTGAGCAAGTAAAATCCATTATGAAAATTCTTAATAAATAGTTCAAAACCAGAATTTCAGAGCTCATCAATTTGGCCTCAATTTTCATAGAAAATTAGACCACCACAGTCTTTTCCTACGTATGTATTAGTCAAAAAGCCACTTAGATACTAATTTAAAATACTCCTTTTTCAATGCCAGGAGGCACCTTCTATACTAAATTTAAAACACGTGAGTTTTGCATTGGAATTCTGAAGCTCAGAGGAAGAAATTCCCTTTTAAAAATAACCCATTCTGTCTGTTAATGATTAGATAAGCTGCTAGAGCTGCTTAAAAAGCTTGAGAGTAGAAGACAAAGCTCCAGGAAAAATACATGAAGAAAAATATCTTATAGCTTATATAATGCACTGTTAAATTCCAGTACTACAAAGATCTTGCACTATTTTCTCATTAAAACAGATGACACCACAGTGCACAGCGATCAGGAATAGGATTTTGCATTTTCTACTGCTGAAAACCATTAATAATTTACTCCTGACTGACAGTATTAGGTTGCCATAGTGATGTCTGGGAGCTCTATTCATAAAAACATATTTGGGCGGCTTTGAACACGAGCAGTGTATGTCTTGACAAAAGGTAGATATATGTGTATACACGGAGGTTATCCCATAAAACACACAGCCTGCAACTGCCTGAATGAGGGATTGTCTGTATAAATTTCAGGCAAGCAGAAGGTCACATCTCTGCTGACATAAACTAACAGAACTGCACTGAAGTCAGTAGAGTGATGACCAGTGAGCACAAGCAGAAAATACATCTCACTGTCTGCAAAGTCCCCCGGCTAAGAGAAAGTAACAATAAATACTGTCTGTTTCCGTTTTCTGTCTCACTGCACTTCCTGCAAAAGAGTTGTGGGGTTTCCAATTCACATTATAGTAGGATCTATTTCTCCTAATGGAGCATCAGTTGCATATGAGCATACATGCACTCACACAACCACCCCCAATGTGGAGTGAGAACAGCTTCAGCCTGTGTCCTTTGGCCAGAAAAGTCTGTGTCACATTTTGCACAGCTCCTTCAGTTCCCTGGGGTATGAAAGCAAGTCAGGAAGAAGGGTGACAGACACACAGTTTGCTTTGTGGTGCTGACCATGATTTCAGAAGGGGGGTCTTGTAGCTTAGGCCATTTTTACCAGCTTGAAATAATCACTAACAACACATAATTCACTACTGCACAAGTCACACACATGTAGTCAGCCGTGATTTTCTAATAGGACCACTCCTCTGTGATGGACAGAGAAACAGCAGTGTAATATCATAGCGTCTTTTATTTTGGGAGAGGGAGAGTTAATTTTGCATAATGGAGGGTGTTGGTGTTGCAACTGAGTGGAATTGGATGCCTAAGGGAGGGGAATTGGGATCATCCTTGGACCCAGTCCAGCCTGGATCAGCCATGACCAAAACACGCAACCAGTAATGGCAGTTTTGTGCTATATGCAAAAAGATTGATTTCAGTTCCTAGGGAACAGTCCCACAAACCACGAAAACATTGCTTGTGGTAGACACAGCAGGGAGAAGCCAAAGGATAAACTGTCTGTTGGGACTGGATTCACTTTCTGCAAAAGGCAGAATGAGATTTTTCAAACATACACAAATCAGATGTTTGTACATTTGGAGGCCTCTCTGAAAGACTGTACTGAAGCAGCATTGAGACCTTCCTACTCATGGACAGGTACCAACTCAAATCTGTTCTCAGTTGCTCATTTAGCATCATTATGAAGCACTGAATTCCCTCTGACCTAGAGGTCATAGAAAGCATGCTAACACAAAGTAAAGCCATCAGGTAACTATGATTCAGATTAAAATCTAAGGCTAGGAAAGAAACAAAACTCAGAGAAACTGCATATGACTAAGATCTAAAAGGCAAATGAAGATCAAAGAGAGGCTCAGCATGCACGTATTTGGGATGAGCTGTAAATAAGGTAGTAGGAAGAAGAGAGTAACAGGTAAGAGAAAGTTAATTCATAACCTCTTATGTTTCACTTCAATATGACTATGCACATTAAAAGCATTTTATTAAATGCACTAAGAATGGTAACTAATTGTCTAGACAGGATTTTAGTTTGGCAGGTTGGCCTTGGGTTCAGGTTCTTGCCTGAAGATTTGACAGAGAACAGATCTCAGCTCTACAACAACCATGTCCTTCCTGTTCCACCAGGCAAGGTGCTCTGGGGTCAGCCTGCGGAAGGGCTACTACACCACAACCCTGACTCTCAGGGCTCAAGCAGCGTAAGAGAGGCAGAAACAGACTCCCTCTGTTCAGGCTGACCAGAAGGGTTACCATGATACCAGACACAGGCTAATTTGACAGACAAGGTACAGTAGTTCAGGGGCAGCACTGGACTAATGCAGCAGCACAACTCTCCTTGACTGGCACTGCCTTACATCTCTCCAGCCCAGAGCACAGGCAGAGCAATCTTTGCACAGCAAGGGTTTTAAAGACCTGCATCTTGAGGTTCACTGTATGAAGAGGCAATAGCAAAGTTTCAGCTCTTTAAATCCATCTCTGACCAAGCCTAGCTCTTTCTGTATTTCAAGCATCCACCTGCACATTCCAGTCTGTGTTTTACCAGCATGTTGCCCTAAATGCTGATAAAGCAACAATAAACAAATAGGGAGAAGGAGAGATTGGTCTTTCTCTGCTTCTTCAACAACATGTGATTAGCTGGGTTTGATGATAGGAACCACACCCTTTCCATTCTGTTTTGGGGAGCAAATGAAAAAAATCACAGATAGAAATTTCAAAATACATAATTTTTTGTATTATAAAGCAGATCTGAGTATTATGAATCTATTATTTTTTGACATATGAGGAATTTTTGCTCTCCATCTGTTGGTAGAATGGAATTCCAGGTTTGTATTCTTCCAAGGCAGGAAAAAATGTCACTCCACAACTGCAACTTGGAAGTCACATTATCAGTGTATTTGTGAATGGAGTTTCATTAGCCTATTTATGGTATTTAATTTTAAAAAAAGTCCACTTACCAGACGTGAGCACTTTCCTCACAGACTCATTTACTTGGCTTGTTATGGTTTTCTTAAGTCATCTTTTTTTAGTGTCAATGACACACTCCTATACAGCCTTGCTGTGTCCTTGTGGTTATATATTACTGTAAGGCAGCATTTACTGTTAACAAAATGCTCTGTGAAAGGAGAACTATGAGAGTTAGCTTTTTAACCCCATTTCTGCTTATCACATAAATGTTACAAAGCTCTACCCATCTGGGGTTTTTTTCCTCCACAAGTGTCACAAAGCAATCGTCCACTAGTTGTTTTCACAAATGTTCTGCCCCTTTTACACCCACAGCACAAGGGAACTGCCCCACAGAGGGAACTAGGCAAAGTCTGCAACATGCGAAGGGCTGTGGCTCTGGCATGAATATTTTTAAGAAAAGTGTGAGTCAAAATTTTGCACGTAACATCCAGTGGTTTTATTATCTGCCGGGCTCAAACTTGCAGAGCGTCTCATGTACTGCTAGCTGGCAGCCAGAAATGAGCAGAGTAAGAATCAATTCTTTAACCCCATCTCCTGGCCTCCTCTGGGCAGTCTTGTTCACTACACAGCCAAAGAAAACAAAGCTGCTGAAACTCACAGTGAATTGAAAGATGTGATTTTCTGGGGGGGAAGAAAAGCCTTTACAATTCTGAAGGCTTGCCTGTACTAAGCAATCCACTGAGCTGCAGGCAAAGGTACCCTGGTGGCTCTCCTACACTTTCAAGGTACAGTCAGTTACTTTCCCTTTCCTTTGGTACTCATATCTGTGTGAGGAATTAGTGCAGGGTGGCTAGTGCACAGCCCAGCAGCCAAATCACGAGCTGCACAGTAGGCAAGCCCATACATTTCCAGACAGAGCGCCAGCATGTTTGTGAGCAGCTGTGAAGGACTTCTAAAGAAAGGCTGTCATGTAACAGGTAATTCAGAAAAGCATTTGAATTTACATGTGACATGTATCATATACTCTGTGAAAGTCTGGGCTTGAGCAAAAAGACCAGCATGTTCCACTGACACTGCTTTCTTTATGCCCGCCACACTGGCAATAGTCTCACTCAAGGAAGAGTAAGCCCCAAATGAAATTTTTCACTATTAAAACAGATGAGAAATGATTTTCAGAGCCCGGGCAAATAGAGTAATCAGTACTAGCAAACTCAAACAAATGATACAAAGCTGGCCAAGAGAGATGCAATTAAATTCATTTGTAATTAACTTTTTTTTGTTCTTGCAATGAGTAAAGATTTAAAATGTAACAAACAGGCAGAATATGTACCTTTCACTTATTAAAAGAAGTTTTTGTTTAGCACTGTGAAAATCCTAGAATGCACTTTTTTCCTTACTTCCATTTCAATTAAAACCTGACATTTGTATCATGAATTAGTTCTAGCAATTATCAAGTCTGATTCTAGTTCAGGTGACAAACTATTGCTAATAGTCTGAAGAAAAAATATTACATAGAGGCTTATGGAGTAAACAGAAGAGACCAGGTAGCCAGAACTGTTAAAACCTGTTATAGTTTTTGTCAGGGGTCACTACTTGATCTATTCAAACAATTGAGAGCAAAACATTTTCAGGTCTAAGACATGCTAGAAGGTCTGGGCAAACTTTTGGGACCCTGCATGTGAACACTGATGTCTGTGTGAGCATGGATATTTGCACTCACAGATACTGACAATACACACTGACACAAGAGAGTGTTTACTGAGTCTGCCAAGAACCATCAAGGAGTGCAGTGCATGTTGGGTCTTCGATACAAGTTCTATCCACACAGGCACTAAAGCTGCAGGAAACTTCCACTTTGTATGTGGATTGAGTGAATATTAAAAAAAAAAAAGAAACTAAACATAACAGGTGTTATGGACAAATAATAACAAGATGGTGAAATTTAATTTATCATTTTTCATTTTTGCACAGGAAGACTCATAATGAATAATCCCACTGCCCTGGAAGGATGCATTTTCAACAAAATATGAGATCTTTATGTAGAATGTACATTTGTGTGTCAATTTGAAACCTACTGAAATGTTATTTGAGTGGTGTCACTGACATGGAATTCATAGATAAAGTCAAAGACTATTAACTGTTGCTACCAATTTTGAACAGTAAGATAAAGGTGGTGTCTCTCCCTGCTGGGGGAGTCACTGATATACCTGACTGAGTTGTGAGTGGGCTTTTTTAGATGAAATCAGATTCAGTATAGTCCACAAAACAGATACGTAACAGATTTTCTTTTACAGTGGGTATTTACTGTAATTTTTCTAGCTGTACATCATAGGCCTTGAAAAAAACCAAACATGAATCACTACATCAAGTTAATGCTCATGGTTTGAAAACACTAACAGTGGAACAACTTGTCAGGGATGACTGTTAGCTACGCTAAAGGATTTTAGAAGAGGACTAGACTTAAGGCTAAAATCTGGAGTCTTTTCTGTTTCACATACATAATCTGAGTATTTCAAAAGGAACTGAGAGTGTAATTCTTGGACAGAAGCATACTCATCTGAGAAGATACTGAAAGATACAGATACAGCTTAGCAAACTCCTATACCCTCTCCAGAGGCTCTGGAAAAAAGAAATGTTGAGGAGGAAATACACAATAGAGGTGTCTAGTACGCTCACTAACCAGTCTAAATTATCTCAAAGGTTTGAACATTAAAGCACGTGCTAGAATTTATACTGGGAGAGGACAGTGAAGACCACTTCCACAGAGCCCAAATACTTCTTTTACACTGAACTTGGGACATGGTGAACAGAATTTCTCAATAAAACTTTAAGAAATTAAGAAGTGTTTTGAGGTCAGTGATACCTGGACACACACACCAAATGACAGCTATGCCTTGTCACTTTAATGCAAATTCTGCACTACATCAAATGGGACTATGCCATGTTTGTCAGTTACGTCCTACAGACCCCTGACAATTTAGTGGCACATTACCACTTGGGACATAATAGGGACTGCATATTTCAATGTGTTTCATCTTCTACGTCTCAGTAGATGTGTATCTTCTTTAAACAAGGAAGACCATTCACAATAATTGCTTATGGCCAATTTCAAGAAAACACACTATTTTGTTCTTTTACATGTAGTAAATATTTTTCTAGGGTGCAATCCTGCTTAATCAACTGAAATAGTAACTTTTCTGTTTCCTGCTACTCTGTCCTGCTAAGCCAAGTCTGAAGTTATGTTACAAGCACAAGCTATGAGGAAGAAACTACCTGACACATTATTCCAGGAAACTGTTAAAGACTCAACCAGATTCAGATAGGTTTTGAATTTCCTGTTTCCGAGTACTTTTTTGTAATAGTCAGAAAAACAAATAGTGATAGAAGATTTGAGAAATGCAATAAGCTGGTCATCTGCCAATAAAGATCTTTCCATTCCAGATTTTGATGTACATTGGACATTACTGTATTTCTGATCACTGAAAAATGTCCTCTCCAGCCTTCAGGTATGTACTTTTGACGTTTAAAAGCCTAGGTTTACAAATTAGCCACTGCTAATAAACACATCAGTTTACAACAGTGCTTCGAAACAGCAGTTCTGAGAAAGGCAGTCTGCCTCTAAAAATAAATTGCATTTGTCAGGTTTTTGTATATTTTAAGCTTCAGCCCAAAAAAGAGAGAGAGAGAGAAAGAAAAAGAACCTAAGCTTTCCCAAACAATTCAACAAATCTGAAGACAACATGGTATTTTCAGAAGAGGAGGAAAGTCATTGCAGGTCCACACAAAGGAGCAAGCTGAGCCACTCACTTGGCCACTCTCTGCTCTAGTCAAGCAGCAAAAGTGTAACCAACATCACTTGGGATGAAAAATACAGGAACGGATAGTTTTGCATTATCTGACTGCTGACAGAACAATTTTCCGATCCATGGCTGAGATTCCTGTGTGACAGGGAGCAAACCATACCTTAACTCTCCATCTATAAGGACAAGAGTACACTACTTCTCCTAAAATGTCTCTGATTTCTTTATTTACACAAGAAGATAAATTGGGAGACATTAGTCTTCCTGTATATATCATTTTAGTCCCAAAGAAGCACATGTTAGGCATACTGGTATCACAGCATCACTAATAAGTAGACAGGAAAAATGACACCTTGATGCAGCCACTCTTGATATATCATGGATGAGAAGAGAGGCTGACAAAACTATTGTCTTGATGGCAGAGGAAGTATAAATACAGGGTAATGGGCTGGAAGACAAAATCCTCCTTCTCTTTACTTTCTCTCCTCCTTGGTAATATAAAGAAACAGTATATGGCAGCCTCTGTGATGTCCTTATGGTGTCCAAAATTACGGAAATACTTCACTTGGAGGATGATGTATGGTCACTGCATAACCCAGGTTAATTACCAGGCATGAACACACAGGTACAAGATGGTAATTAATATGTGCCCCCCTCTTCAGTTTTCAGCCTTAAGGCCAAGTCTGACCTCCAGGCACCAACTGCTGTTTCTGCAGTTTGATGTCCCCATCCAACCCATGCCCCATTCTGGCAGGTTCCTTTCGTCAGCACTGACCAGCTTCCAAGCGACAACAACATTCAGTGCTCTCTCTGCAGAAACAAGCCAGTGTATTTACTGTGAGAGCTGTAGCCCTCTCTTCCCATCATCTCCAGAACTCAGCAGAAAATGGCTGTCAGGAGCAGCCTAGCAATCTCAGATGCCTGACTGCTTAAATCCTCCTGTACTTGCACAAGGAGGACGGATATGATGGCTGTTACACTCATTCAGGTATCACAATGATTTTGTACCTTCAATGCAGAGCCTGAATAGAAAATATTATGAACTGTTACCACCCAGTGGAATTAAACTGTCACTTAACATTTTTCAAGTTCATTGTATCAACTGCACTGTCATTCCATCAATTTGTCAAGGAGTCTAAGCACTGAGAAAGTTTCATATGCAGGTTGAACAGCATGACATACAGCAGAAAATCACTTATCAAAGCAAATGGCAAACCTACATTGAGTGATCCAGACATATGGGAAAATTTCACAAATGAAATACTATTAATCTTCATGTATTTATTGTTGTGGGCTACATATGCTGGCTCCACAGGATATTTTGGGAGCAAGTTTAAAATGGACAAGAATAAAGACACAGGCATTCAAGCCTTTTACTACTCCCTCAAGACAGAAAGATGCATTCTTTTCTCCTGTTTTGGATAATACATACAGATTAACTAACCATTTTGATATTTTGAATTATCTGTAGGTAAATTAATAACACCTACAAACTGAGTTGGTTTCAGACTCCACCTTACTCCTGCCATCACCAAGCCCCTACATCAAAGCACCATAACAACTGATGGTGACTTTTTTACCTAGAAAAATGCAGCACACAAAGAGGTTCTGGTAATAAACAATGACACACCTTCACTGCAGCAGCTTGCTGGAGCTCTGTAAGAGAGTGTAAGTTGACCAAAGCAGTAACTACCTGTCTTTCTACTGTAAACATATGTAAGATTTAATGCACAGCTGGGCTCCGATCCCCAGCCCGGACTTTTGGACATCACAGTGACAAAAAGCAAGATCTCAAGTGGATTGATCTCCTAAGAGGCAGAGGCCTACAAAACTGAAGGACCTAAACCAAGCACTGTAACTCATTTGTGGACAGGCAAAATAACATAGCTGTTTAGGAGCACTTGGTAACACAATACCACTGTTTAAGCCAGTAAGCTGTCAAGAATCCAGGTGGCCAAAACAGGATTACTTCAGTGTGAATCTAGCTACACATATTCTTGCTTTAATTTTCACAAAATCCTTACCTACTACTGATAATAACATCCCATTGTTAAATATTGTGGAAAAAAAGAAGTGTCTTGGCAAACATAATCATGATAAATACTAACCAACATATTGGGATTTTACCCTTTGCACTATGTTTTTGTGTCTACTGGCAGACTACCTAAGAAAAATGGGGCTTACACAATCACACTGTCCTTGTGGGTTTTATCTGTTCCCTGCTGCCCAGTCAGTCTTTCCACCTATTCACTGATTTCAAGCCAGACATAATCAGATGTCACCATTCAAAAGACACTGAAGCCTCAGTTACTGAGAGTGAAGACCCCATAGACCTCCCTGAGAGAGGCTGCAGCAGGAGTTCAAGCGTTATTTGGTTTGCAAGGGTGCCACCGTGTGACACAAAACTGCTTCCAGAAAAAGGGAGACAGGAATGTCCTCCTCAAGGCACTCCAGCAACTCACTTGAAGAGACAGTGACTGCTATGAGGCCCTTCTGCCTTTAACTTTGAACCCATTGCCATATCTTTTAGAAGGTCCTCCCCAGGTTCCCCTTGGAAAGGGTTGTTGGGAACCTCCTTCAGCAGACCACCAGGGAACATACACCTGCATATGGGACAGGAAAGAAAGCAAGAAGAACGGCAATAGCCAATCCTGGAAGCAGGCAGCGTTCTACTAAGAGTTTGGTGCTACAGTGAGACAGGTTTTGTATGCTTTTGCCCTATATAGCTGTGAAGGATCCTCTGGCACTTTTATGTCAATAGGAATAGCACTTCCTGGCACTTTCCACTATGGGACATTGTAATCTGCCTGTTTGGTCCTCCTAAAATGTCGGGTGAAGGATTCTGATCTGTTTTTCACTTCCTGACCTAAATTGCTGTGATATAAATAGCAGCCAGGTGTTAATTCCCATATGTCTGTGTGGATGTGGATGACGTGTTTATATAGATGTGCACTCTTAGGGACAAGTCTTTTCTCAGTTACTATAGCAAATGCAGGTCTTACACAGATAAGGACCAGATGCTTAATTAATGAGATATCTTTCTGCCTCAAAGGAAGCGTACTAAACCATACACACTTGGGATGCTACTTCTGCCATTGTATGAGGCCAAGAACCCCCTGCATGCTTGGCATGAAATTGCAACAGAAACCTCCACATTCAATGTAATTGAAGACTATGGTTTAACTCCAGCCATGCTTTGCCCCAGTCTGTGCTCATTGTCATGAGTAGGCCAAGAACTCTTCACTAGTGACTTACACAGGCAAGTGACTCAACAGGCCATGGCAGCACCTCAGCTTGTGGACACAGAAGGAGCCATGCTGCTGGCACAAACATGAGTAGCCAAAAAAAGACAAAAGCCTGCCAGGAACCTGCCCAGCGGGGAGCATTTACCTGAGGCATAGCAGTAACCAACTGAGGCTAAACTTACATTGGCAATTTAGTCTCAAGTGAGCTTCTGGAGTGAACTTCCTGAGGATGACCACCTGCTATGCTCTGCTTCACACTGCAGAGCTGTACTGGGGCAGATGCACGGCATTACTTTTGGATTAAGCTACACCAGGAAAACTACTCTAGGTGCACACCTGAGGCTCCTCACATAGTAGACAGCAGTGCTGACTTATCAGGACCAACTGTTTCTGTTGGGCTGGACTATTACACATGTATACATAGCCTGAAGCCAATATCATGAAAAGCAGTAACATGGATGAGTACACTATGGGATGGTGCACCAGCAGTACATGGCATCACAGCCATAGCCATGAACTAGGACATGAAAATCCTGCATGGAGATGGCCGTATACCATGTATTTGTGGTGCGCAGACTCTCAGAACAGTTAAAGTGCGAAAAGAACTCTGAAGAGCCTCTAGTCCTCTCTCATATCCCCAGTTACATGAACACACGTATGTGTTGGCATTTTTTAATGATGGAAGCCACAGTCCTAGACAGTTGAAGGTTTGTAAAACCCACAAACACTGGCCCTAGTTTTCATACTCAGAAATAACATTGATATTTTTTTCCTTTACTGAGAAACAGGCTTTCAGACTCTGTATGGGTTGAATTTGGTATATAAAGGGTATCTGTGTCTGCCTCTGTGCTAGTGTAGCACATCCATACTAGTGCTTTCCTGCAATCAAGATAATTAGCTGGACAGAGGCACTCATTAGCTTGGATACAATGTTGGGCTAATACAGTTACACCACCTTCAGGATCTGAACGGGTCCCTGATCATGTTGCTCTTCCAGATTGGAAACATGTACCAGAAGTGTCTGCCAATCCCTCTAAGAGGGTGTTGCATCAGACACACTTGTCCAAATGAATAGGAAAGAACAGGTTTGCTCATAGCACCTGCCAGAGTCTTTGTGAATGATGTGCAGTGTGTCAGAAGTTTACAAGTGCATGTGACTTGTTTACCAGTGATCTCTGCCATTGTCCTTTCAAGAGAGCAAATCTCCAAGATCCAAACTTAATTATCTTCTGGGCAAATGACAGTACGGAAAGTACAATGAACAGTTGGAGAGGCAAACACCAGGGGTTCCTGCCTCAAGGGAGGTAAGTCCACCATCTGGAAAGCACATGGTATGGCTTGAGGAGACCACATGTAAACCAGAATTGCAGTCACTCCCAGATGTGAAGCACAAATTTGGCAGTAGGGCTAAGTGCGACTAACATGATTCACACAGAAAAGTTAACTAGCAGGTGATGTAACTCCCCTTAGACCTATTTACCTGTCTTCCCTGGGATAAATGTAAAGGACTAAATACATTTACACTTTTTACAAGTATCAGTTTGAATGCAGGTTTTACTTTTCATCTTCCTAAGTGTTCTATTACTGAACTGATCATCTTCTCACACAGATTTTGCATTTGGATACACCACTGATTATTCTCGAGATGCCAAAGAGATGACTGATTAAATTTAAACTTGCCCCAAAATACCTGCTTCAGAGGTTCTATTATCTTCTTACTAGGGAAGCAGTCTATAATGAGCTATTACAGAATAAGAAAAAGCTCAATTCATGGATGGACCTCCAGGGCCTTGGCTGTGGTAGTGGCAGTTGCATGCTGCTCATCAGAGTCAGGCAGGCAGCCCCTATGTCTAGATACGGTCACCAATATTAAAAGCAAAGACTGCAAAACTGCAGCTGTGAAAATCAACACCACAAAATAAACTAACAGGCTGTAAGACTGACAGAAAAAAAGGCTCAAAACTTCTCAGAAATTTTGGAAGCAACACCATGAACTAGCTGAAGACAGAATCAGAAATGCCCTTGTATGCAGCCAGAGAAGAAGAAACATTTTACTCCAAACTAAACAGAACTCTACTGAAGCACAGACTTGGCATAACCTCATCTCAACTTGCTGTTTTCACACAAACCCTAGATGAATCACCAGTGCCAAGTCACCAGGAAAGAGAATTGTTATTAAAAAAGGCAAAACAGAAGTCATGAAGGACTAAAAATAAAAGATGAATGACAGAGATGACACCTTGAGTACTGTACTGACTTTTGGGCCCCTCACTGCAAAAAGGATAGTGAGGCAATGGAGTGTGTCCAAAGAAGGGCAATGGAGCTAGTGAAGAGGCTGGAATGTAAGTCTTGTGAGGAGCAGCAGAGGGAAATGGGACTTTTTAACCTTGAGAAAAGAAGGCTCATGGGGGACTTTATTGCTCTCTACAACTCCCTAAAGGAGGCTCTTGATGGGTGCGGGTCAGTCACTTCTCCTGAGCAGCAAGCAATGGGACAAGAGGAAATGGCCTCAAGTTGCACCAAGGGAGGTTTAGATTGGATATTGGGAAAAATTTCTTCATGGAAAGAGTTGTAAAGCATTGGAATGGGCTGCCCAGGGAAGTGGCTGAGTCACCATCCCTGGAGTACTTAAGAGATGTGTAGATGTGGCACTTACAGATGTGGTCTAGTGGTGGACTTGGCAGTGGTAGGTTTATGTCTTGAAGGTGATCATGAGATTCAAAAAGTCCAAGTGCAAAGCGCTGCACCTGGTTCAGGGCAATCCCAGGCATGAGTACAGACTGGAAGAACATTCCTGAGAGCAGCTGTGCCAGGAAGAACTTGAGAATTCTGGTGGATGAAAAGCTGGACATGGGGCAACACTGTGCACTCGCAGCCCAGAAAGTCATCCTGAGCTGCACGAAAAGATATGTGGCCAGCAGGTCGAGAGAGGTGATTCTCCCCATCAACTCTGCTCTCCTGAGAATCCCCATCTGTCCAGCTATGGAGACCTAAGCACAGGAAAAGCATGGACACGTTAGAGTAGGTCCAGAGGAGGGCCACAAAATTTATGGGAGAGCTGGAATACCTTTCCTGTGAGGAAAGGTGGAGAGTTAGGGTTGTTCAGAGCACAGAAAATAAGTTTCTAGGGAGAGTTTATTGCAGCCTTTTAGTACTTAAGGTGGGCTTCTAAGAAAAATGGGGACAGACTTTTTATCAGGGCCTGTTGTGATAGGACAAGAGATAATGGATTTAAAATGAAAGAGGATAGATTTAGATTAGATATAAGAAAGAGTTTTTTACAATGAGGGTGGTAAAATACAGGAACAGGTTGTGCAGGGATGTGGTGGATGCCGCTTTCCTGGAAACATTCCAGATCAAGTTGGACTCAGCTCTGAGGAACCTGGTCTAGTTGAAGATGTCCCTGCTCATGGCAGGGGATTTGGACTGGATAAACTTTAAAGATTCCTTCCAAACTAAAATCATATTTGATTTTATAATTCTCTATAAATTTGCATGCCTACAGGAACAGCACAGAGTTTA
>JAOXXN010000065.1:19069281-19085971 GCA_026770055.1 Myrmophylax atrothorax
GCTATTCTTGCCGCGTAGAGAGGGAAGTTCTCGTCCTGCTCAGTGCCCGCACTCGTGTGCTGGGGCACGGGTCTCTCATGGCACGCCAAGACACCGCCACACACCTTCGCTCGGACTGCCCCCAGTAAGGCTCTTCTGCCTGCCAACCTCAGTGGTGCCTTTCCATCCAAGTCTGATCAACTTGGTGTCCCGTTTCACAGGGAACAAACATTTCTCCCACAGCTTGTTCCCTCTGCACCAAGGAGGTGGCACAGAACGGGAGCGGCCATGCGGGAAGCTCCCTGACACGATACAGAGCTGTGAGGTTGCAGGGATTGCACAGCTGAGCAAAGCATGCCTGACCCTCACCACTCCCACTCCCCGAGGATGCCTTTGCTGCAAACAAGCCAATTCCAGTACTTGCCCTTAAAAATGGCAGGATGCAGCCTACACGCAAGCCCAAGTCCTAATCAAGTACACATTTTTTTCTTGTAATCGTACCATGGAGGTAGGTTTTCAATGGAAACAATTTACAAGCGCAATTCTACAGGAGTCACTGAAGGTGCCTGAAAAGAGCATGTACTTCAGTATATGCCCATTTCATTTCAGTGCTATTTTTCCAGCTAAGCACCCCAGGCTTTTGAAAGTAATTTAATGCAGCTCAAAAACATAAAAAGGAAGAAGTATAAATCCATTGGAGTGAAAAAGAATGCAGAGAGTGTTTTGCTTTCCTTTTTCCATAGCAATATCTTTATGGCTATGGCCTTTCCAGAATGCACAGCTCTTTTTCGTTGGAGGGAAAACGAGTTGCTATCCATGTTGTGCTATTTCACACCCTTTCTCCAACAGATGGCACAGATCCTCACCTGTTTAGAAAGAGATGTTTGAAATCGTTTTACATTTTAAAAATAGAGCCTAGCAATCAAAGGGATAAATTATTTCAGCTCACAGGTTGCTTTTTTCAAGCATTCACCCCTGTTTTTCCTCATTATTGGCACTAGATGCTAACCCCTGCATAGTTCTGCTCAGGCTGTAAACATGAAACTACTGTGGGTAGCCTGACAGAAAGGATGGACAAGCTGACTTTTAACTCCTGTGAATATTAGACATGGGTAGAGGTGCTTGGGTATGTTGATATTACTGCTCACTTGTACATGTGAATACATATGTCACAAAGAAATAAAACATTATGTCTGTATTTAGAGGTGGCTAGATTTGAATCCAGGACTCAAACATCACTGAGGTCCAGAAATAGAAGCAAATGCTGCAACCAAGTCCTCTTTCTATAAAGGACTATGTTAAAATCTGAATCCTGGGGTTGAGAGGTGTCTGGCATTTTCTTGCTTCTGTTTTCTTTGAAGAGCATCATGACTGTAAAAAGAAGGAAGGTTGAATTGTACTGTGCGTGCACAGCTGTAGCAACCTCCCAAGATTTTAATTCCATGGATTCCTACAAGTTTCACTTCAAGAATGTACTTCTGTGTGATATCCTGTCAGTGAACAGCTATATTGTTGCTGTCCAAGTCCAGAAACTTTCAGCTATTCATTGCCAGATCTGTGAGTGATTTGAAGCCAAATTGGGATGGTATTCAACACTGAGGAGGAGTTAGAGGATCGGTAAATACTAGTCTGATCTTTAGTAAAAGGAGAAGAGTGAGGGCTAAAGCAATAATTAAAACAGACTTTTGCAGAACTGTGTCAACTGGACAAATCCTAAAGGGAGAAAAAAAACTTTTCAGATCTCTTCTTTCTTAGTTGTAGCAGTGGAGAATGATAATGCTATGGAGAGCAATTCAGTCATAGTGTCATAACTGAGGAAAGAACTAGCTCACAGATCTTTATAATTTCTGTTTATCATTATATAATTAATTAATTGGAGTGTAGACACTATCATTTAATGTAATCATGGAAGAGCTTTCTCATTTAATTCTTTTTCAATAGTGCTAGGAAGAAACACATGTTGACTTTCTGCAAGTTTGTGCCTCTCCAAAATTGACACCTAATTTCCTCTAACCCATTCTGTCAGTGGGGGAGTACCACACATTCACTGGCACATGTTCCTCCCAGCAGAGGAATGACACACATCGTATTTTTCACATTTAATGCAGAATTTTTGTTGCTGTTGTTGCCATGCAGTTGGTTGGCCAAGCATAATCTCCTGGCAGGAGGAGAAAGACAAGCAAGACGAAGAGAACCAATATACTTTTGTTGTAGCTTGTAAACTATTTCTCATTTGAACAACATCACCTGGTCCACTTGTCAGTGAAAACAAGTGCAAAAACATAACACATTAAGTATTTTTGCCCAGGAAAGTAAAAAATATATTACATGGGAATGATGTCCAATAGTAAGTGTCCTTTTAGCAGCAATTTTCAGATGCAAAAGTGGGTAGAAACTACTGAATGCTAAGAAACTCGTAACAAGATTTTACAGCATCAGAGAATCAGAGCTGATATCAGGCTTTATAGCTTGCAATTGCCATAACCATGCAATAGGCTAGGCAGAACATGACTTCAGGATCTGAGGTCTGGATAAGAGTTCTAAATCCTTTTATGGGATTCCCAGCCTTCACATCCAACTATTGCTGTGAGCTGGTTTGGGCACTCTGATAATTTGAAGGTCCTACAAATTCCAGGGTGTCATATATGACTTATCAAGGAGTCATTATTGATGGGGGACAGCCATTACTGTCTCTCCTTCCCAACTTTTTTAGGGTTAATCCCTAGTCTTTAGTCATGACTGAATAGAGAATAAAGCATGATTTGGTGAAAGAGCAGTGACTAAGGACAATAAGGACACCCAAGTGTCTCTGCTGGAAAACATGCCCAATGGGAGAATTTTACCCTTTGTTATCGAGCAGTTCAGCCTCAGTTCAAGAAAAACATCTGTTAAGTGTGAGACCTGGACATTACTCTTCACCCTGAAAAGTGGAAGAGGAGTAGTTTTGCCACAAAGGTATGGGATCTGATGGAAACCGGCTTTCCTAGTTCTTTGAAATCCACTTGGGAAAAATGTATTCATAATATGTTTCATGTTCTCATCTATTTAGAATATAAGGTGGAAGAGAACTCCCTTGCACATTTCATTGTAGTGGTTCACATACAATAGCAGCACTGGATGTATTAAGAATAAAAAAGAAATCTTGTTATTTACATAGTCATTGAATTTTTTGCTAATTCTGCCTTTTATGTGCCTGAAGTGTCCCAAGTGAGAGCCACGTGCAAACAGACAAGGGCAGTAGAGAGTCCCTTGGGTGTGATACAGATAAAGCAACAATGAATCTAAATCATGTCAGACATGAGTATGTAGGTTAAAAAAACAAACCATGGTTTATTTAAATGTGTAAAGTACTTGGGAGGGAAAAAGATTACATTGTATTATGGCAATACAGACAACACATATGGTAACAAGCTCATCCACTGTAATGAATTCAGGCTACTCTTTCTAAACTGTTCATCCACTCAGTCACACAGATCTTTGGAAGATGCTCACCATCAGTGTCTCTAGGGAACTCCAAACTACAGATTAATTTCAGACAGAGTTTACTGTCCTGTTTCTGTATGTCAGACTTGGGAGCATTGTCCTCCCACCAGGGGAGACAGACAAAATATAACCAAACTTCTCATGCACTGAGACCCTCTGTCATGGGTTAAGTAAAAGTAGCCTGATGAAATATCTGATCCTAGGACAAATACCAGGCTGTGTACCATAACCTTATCCAAAATGTGTTTCTTCACTGGGATGAAAAGCCTAAAGCAGCAGAGACTGAGAGAGATATTATACTATAAAATGCTGTTTCCAGACACAAATTTTTATTTCATGTTCTTCTCAATCCAGTCTTTGAAGGGAAGAGCTTTGGTGTAGCCACTGTAGAGTCCTAGGTGGCAGGTTTTATCATAGCCCCAGCTCACTAATCCCATCAGGTGCCACCTTAACTCAGGAGATGCTTTTCCTGGCAAAGTTATGGCTGCAATCCCACCAGTCTCAGCAGGGCAGATATTGGAAAAGGCTGTATGATCTTGTTTGGCACAGAACATACTGTCAGTGATGCTGACCTGCATCCCATTATCCTCATACTGTTGCTCACACAACAGTGAATCCACCATCTGAACAGCTCCCATGCGGATTGTGTCATTCTTATATCCAGGATCTTTAATGTCAGCCAATACCTTCCAGCCCGTCACCATTATCTTTAAATCCTCTGTGGATGTAGTCAAGTCATGAGAAGATGACAAGCAAATGGGTTGAACACGACTGCTGATTCTAGCTTTGTCCAAGAGTTTTATGATAGCTATATCAGAATCAAGTAATATAGGGTCATAATTGGGATGCACTATGATGGCAGAAATCTGCAGAGGAAGCAGAGTAGGAAGAATTACATGGTTAACAGCAATGGCAAGTCAGCAGCACTCTTTCCATACTACTAAAATACCTGTAAGTTTATTTTGCATACTTTTCCTCTAACCCTGCTTCTCCTCTACCCCCACTTATGGTGGGTTTTTTTACCATGGTGTTCACTCAAATGAGAAACATGCAGAGATCAAGCATCTCCTGACTGTTTGTTTTTCTTTTTTGGCTTGGATTTCATGACAGTTTTTATTTCATGAGACACTTCCTAATCAAAAGCAGTCAAAGACATTTGCAGCAAAATGGGGAGCTAATATGCAGTTCAAGTTTTTCCACTGCTTACTGAAAAGTTTAACCTGCCATGTCACCTTCAGCTTGTAGATTTTGGATGGGGTCTTTGCTACCTTGTTACTGACATTCAACTATCTTCCCACCAATACATTACATAATAATGGAGCCAAACCTTTACTGCTTGTTTCCTTAATGAAATAGTACAAGGACAGACAAGTTTCCTATAAGGAAATACTGTTAAAAAAAAAAAAATTCTCACAGGAGAAGTATGAAAAAGCAAGGATGAAAGAAACTGAAACTAAAAAGGAGGGCAGGGAAGAATCAATTTAATTATGATTTCTTGGATAAAATCCATTAATTAACTCACTTACACACACACAAAAGAGATAAACCTACTCAAAATTCTGTATTTCACTTCACCTTGACTTCAGCATTCTAGTTCTACAAAAAGAAAAAAGAAAAAACCCAAACCACTCTGGTAAGCCCAAGGCACTTTTTTGGAACTAGAGATAGACAAAGTTCTTTTGAGTTTAGAGCTATACAGCCCTGGGGCTGAGAAGTGAAATGTGCTCATGGCATCAAATCAGGGTCTAGAGCACAAATGTTTCCCTCATAAATTATGCTAATCAATTTTGACAGTAGCTGGCATCTCTTCTTTTTTTTTTTTTTTTTTTAGAAATAACTCTCAAGACATTATGGTCCACAGAACCTGAGCTATTTCTTAATGTTCTGTATTAGGGGGTGAATGTATGAGTTGGACGGCACCGAGCAATTTAATAAACTACAATATGTGCCCTGCCATGAAATTTCTGTCTTGACTCTCTAGATATGCATTTCAAAGAATAGCAAAATAGTGAAAGAATTATATTGCTCAAAGGGTAACCTTTTTCTCCCCATACAAGACAGGTGGGATCAGTATCTATCTGTGCTCATCATTGCCCACTCCCATCAGACTTACTTACCCGCAGGTTCTGGATGGTCTTTTCATCCCTGTCATCGTCTCGGTAGAATTTCCCCAGAACCACCTTGAGCTCTGCTGTCTTGAGCACAATGGTCTTGCCCAGGTCAGTGACGCAGTGAGCTGCCACCACCACGGTGCGCTCATTCACCAGGGCCCCGCTGCAGATAAGGATCCAGGCCCCTTTCCGAAGACTGTTCTCCTTCACACCGCTGGCTGTGCGATAGATTGCCGCTTGCCAGGGCCACCTGGTAGAGGTCATTGTCTTCTGAAGGGTGAGGTTTTCTGCCTTTCCACATACTGAGGAAACATGAAGCAAAAATTAGGTAACACCTTCTCACCACCAAAGAATCTGAATATTACTCTTGATTCCTTCTTAGGATGTGCCAAAAGAAACTAAACTGCAACTATTAGCATGAGGCACAATTGTCCAATTAACCTCTATATCTGACCTGCAAAATTATAGGAGCATTTTATATAGCTTTAAAAAAAAATAAAATTTTCCATTATTTTCTGGATTCCTGGGTAAAGTAGGAAGATGGATTTAGTACTTGAGCAGGTGAATTTTAACAATAACCTTATCAAGCTGCATTATAATGAGATGACTGCATGAAGAAAGAGAAAGAACATCCCTGCTACTTGTTTATTATACTATAAAGCCAGCATTTTACTAAAGCTCACCCTAGGCAGTCACAGAGTAACTAATCTTTGCACAGGTGAACTCATGCCTATCAGAACAGACTTGTGACAAGAATGTTGAAGGAAATGCATCTAAATCAACAGTCATCCCAGGGAAAAGAAAAAAGCTCTGCCTTGTTCTAGGAATATGTTACCCAGGCTTGGACCAGGGGCAAAATCCCCCATATTACAAAAGGTTTACTTCAGTTGAAAGAGTTATATCATATGGTCGCATTTTTTAGTCTCTCTTAGGACATCTTTTTGCCTGGGATGTAGTGTATGCATGCCCATAGTGAAAAGAACTGAATGTAATACTTTTCAAAATACCTGATATGATCTCAAAGCAAAATCACAAACAGGAATAATAAAAACTTGTTTGTTGTTAAGATTTACTTTTCACAGTTTTCATGATATCAGTAGTGGGTTTTACCAAATCTTGTGATGTTTCTACCCTAACTTACTTTTTTAACTAGTTCCGGGTAAGATTTGATCTGGACTTACAGTCTGCAATATGAACCCTTCCTTAGCAGGGTTTATTAAAAGAAGAGCCTCTTTAAAATTGCAGACTCCCCATTCTATTGCTTAAACTTTGATGTGTTGTAAGCTCTGTGCCAAAGTATACAAAAGAAAAAAAAAATCACCTTTGTGGTAAATAACACAGGGAAACATGAAGTGGAAATAGGAAAGCATTTCAAATCAGGATTAAAACTCAGTACACCTTTCACTCAATAAAAGAGTAGAGAAATTATTGGCAAATTCCAGTGCTAAAAGTTTGATCACTTTACCATCAATTGCACAAGTTCTGCTGCTGAATAAAAAGACATATATCCTTCAAGCTTTATTGCTCCTTTCTCCCAGCTGGGAGCATAGGCAACCTACACTGCTGGGACTCTCTAAATGCCTAAGATGAATACACATGCTGTTCCCTCATCCACCCAAGAGATATATGCATTTTTTTTCCCCCTTGGAGACTCACTTGGAATACACACAGGGGCTCTCCCACTCCATTTTCCAGTCTTCAGACAAGTCCTTCTGCTGCTACCCAGGCGGCGGTAGAAAGGAGAAACGCACTCGTACTGGAGCTGAGTGTGCAGGTGCTGGTACCCTGGGGGCAGTTCTCCAAATGGCAGTGCTGGCTTCTTAGTTGGATAGATCTGAAGCTTTTGCTTGCTGAATGCAGAGGAGTAAAGTTGATGCAAAGGCGTTTCTCTGTTTCAAGGCACAAATACAATAATTATAATATTATAAAAGCAATCATTACCGTACCTTTATTACCAGTTGTCATAAGCATAATTTAAAAGTATATGAAGTTTACTTGTGAAAGAATAAGGCAAAAACATAATTCCATCATAGTTTACCAATAGTCCCATTTACATCTATATGTGTATATATACATATACACACATATATAAATATGCATATGTTTATACATTTTCTCTTTGTGTCTCTTTTTTTCATTTTACATTTTCTGAATTGCAATCAGTTGCGCCTGAATGGGAAACAGTTTTTGCCATTTACAAAAGGACTGAGATGCTATTTTTTAAATAAAGAAATTACACCTGAAGTGGGCATTATCATAATTAATTCTCACTAGAGAGGAGTTAGGCACATCTTTTCTCCAGTGAACATTTTAATAGGCAGTATTAGGAATTGATTCAGATTAAATCATGTTGCTAAAGTTGCTTAGTTTAGCAATTAACGGAGATAATTGCCTCACCATAGAGATTTCATAATTTTGTAATCACTAAGTTTCCATTTAGAAATTGTACTGATTAACTGAAACTTGGCAGATAATTAAAAATAAATATATGCACCAGCCTAGATATGGGCCATAAGCTTGGCTATAGTCATACTGAAACTTTTATCAGTGAGAATGTGTCCTTTGCTCTAATATTTAAAAGCTCATGTCTGCAAAAAAACTCTATTTACATCTGAAAAATTCAGCAGGAAATTAGTTTCCCTTGAGATTGCTGGCCCTGCCTGCATCCAGAAAAAACATAATTTTTCTTTTTCTCATGGTGATTCCATTTTTTAACACAGACAGACAGAGACACCTCCATCATATCCAATTTGTGAGGCAATACATAACAGCAAAGTAATATTGCTAAAAGCAAGAGCAACGGCAAATTTCTTGTGTTTTGGAAGAAGGATGAGACCTGCTGTGGTCTTGCTTAGACTGCCAAGGTCCCATTCCAAACTCACATATGACTTGCAATATTGCACAATCCAGACTGCCTCACTATTGACCTATGAAACTGAGATTCTACTTCAAGGGATTAAAACCAGTCTAAAAACACGAGATGCCATCATCTCATGGCATTTTGTGGATGTGGGGGCATATATGAGCCCTCATACAGCTGGTGTTAATATCTGAAGCATTTAGCACAAAAAGACCTGTATTCAAAGTCAAGTGAGAAATTTAAGCAACAAAAATCCCCTAATGGCTACCAAAGCCTCATGTTGGCTTCTCGGGGCCATCTCTACAGTTATAAATCAGACACCTGGAGAGTGGGAGAGTGCTTGGGAGTTATATGCTTGTCTTGTTCCTAACATCTTTTCAAGGCATCTGCTACTGGCCATTGCCAGAGACAGTATACAGCTTGAGCTGTACCTTTATTCTGACCTTCTATGACTGTTCTTAAGACCAAAGTTGAAGACAGCTCTTGCTCTGCACCTAAAATTAAATGAGTCATGTACTGCAAAAATAACCTGAAATGAGAAATTACTACTTGGACAAAAATGAACCTGAACATTGCAGCATAACTAATTCAGATTGGGTTTATTTCAGGAAATCATCAGAAGGGTAAGCCCAGGCAGGGTCTGATCTTTTATTCCTTCCTCCCTTCCTACTCTACTTCCTCCTCTCCCTCACGCCCACCCTCAAATCAACCTTATATAGATTGTGCTATATTGCTTTGGATGGTGAAACTTACTGGAGCAGATTACATTGCATTACATTACATTACATTGCTCCCTTCTCTCCATGTGCTCTCCCCGCACATTTTTTTACTAAGATGGCACATATTCCTATTTTAACACATATCATTAGCTACAAAGAACTGTTCTCAGACTGTTCTTATAGTCTGTCACAAGCTTGCAAGAAGAATTCAAGTATCATCCTGTAGTTTGCACATGTCTATCTATGCATTTCTTCCTGTCTGCCTCCAGCAGCTTCCACCTGTGCTTAATCAGACCTCCCCTGCCAGCAGCTCTCATTGCTTGGTTGTCTGGATTTGTAGGAATCACTGCTCAGGCAGACTAAACACAGAGTGAAAAGGAGAGGAAGGGAAAAGCAATCACATCTTTTCTTTAAACTGTAGTTGAGATATTGCATTCTCACCTTGACTGAACCTGCATTGGAAGCACTTTCTGTCTCACCAGGTCAGAGATCTTTGGCTCTCTGCAGGCTAGAAAAAATATAATGATGCACAGTACTTTTTCACATTCACAGCTCAAGTGCTACGCTTCTATGCATTTCCAGCCTTTCCTCTCACTAGCTACAGTGGACTAGATTAAGAAAAGAGGCAGTTAAGTTACGTGCATTAAAATAAAGATACACCCTAAAACCTAAAGCCTTGAAAAGTACTTCACAGTTCGCAAGATCTGTCCCATTTACAACAGTGGAAGCTACCAAACATCTTCTGCACTGGTACTTTCAGACATGGAGGAAGATTTTTCCATCAGTATGTCTGAATGCCAGATTTACACCACTACAGATGGATGGTTTTGTATCTCAGTGAACTTTTGTAAGAATGGAATTATATATAAAAATACTTAATTTCTATCTGTGTAGCCCCACACAGCTAATCCCAGTGACTTGGCACACAGAGACAGGCAGCAGGATGTTACAGACTTCTAAAAGTCTCTTTGTGAACTCATGGAAGGAACTGGGGACTCTGATACAAAGGAACCCCTCACAGTTACCTGAATATGCATCAAATAACAGAAGGGAGAACCAGGATTTCTATCTTTGCATTTATTTACTTTTGAAATAGGAAATTCAGGTTTCAGTTCAAATAACTCCACCAGGGTCTCCCTCCTGCTGCACAGAGTGGAAGAAAAGGAATCTTGCAGGATGGATTTTATCTGTATGCCTGAGGATACAGAATGCCTTGCGTTCTGTGTGATTTAACAGTATCTAGTTCTT
Source organism: Myrmophylax atrothorax (assembly GCA_026770055.1). Taxonomy (NCBI): domain Eukaryota; kingdom Metazoa; phylum Chordata; class Aves; order Passeriformes; family Thamnophilidae; genus Myrmophylax; species Myrmophylax atrothorax. The sequence continues at coordinate 19,079,682 of JAOXXN010000065.1, forward strand.
TGTGATTACTATATTTGTTAACCTTTTATGTCACTATCACAGTAAGCATCAATAAAGATGCTTTCTACACATAATTATACTCTTCATGGAGAGAATATTTCTTCTAAAATAACAGAAGAAAGCAAATTCCTCAGGGGATAGATGCATTTCCTTATATTATCACTACTTTAGTTTTTGCCAAAAATCCATTAAAATATATGTCAAACAATTGCTTTGATAAAATGAATTTGGCAGTTCTACAGCCCAAATTCATTAATTCATTCACTGATTCATTGATTCATTCATGGTTTTATACACAGTTAGAATAGCTCCAGGTCAGTAGCACAGTTCCCTTTCTAGCAAAGGATTTAAAGACGTGATTCAGTGTTTTGATGAATACGGGTAGTTTAAGCATGTCTCAAGTGGTTGTCTGAACTAAATCTTCAAGGCTACAACCTACAGGCTTGGCCTTTTACACTTATGACTGGTCCCATTGTCTTAAAAGGGTTGTGAGAGGAAAGCTGTTCCCTATGACAGCAACTGATTGTCAACTGTTTCATGAGGCTATTATTTCATTCCATTTCAATTTCCTCTTGATCTTCTTTGATTTTGATCTTATACAGGTTTGATCCTAGAATGAGGGTAATATAAGGGTCTTAGGGAACATTCCTTTCCCTGTTTAAAGATGGAATCTTCTAGAATCACTGGCAACCTCTTTGTCTGATTATAGCAACCAGTAGGGCTCGCAAGCTACCAATCTCAGTATCAGGTATCAGTCAGATGGTTTATTCTTAGCAAAAATGATTGTTTGGTGAGTGCAAATTACATTAAACAAAATCCAATAAACCCATAGCAGCTTATGTAAATTGTGGTTAAAAAGTGTGCAAACTACCTTTTATGCAGATTGGTTGCTTCCCTGACCATTCTCCATCATCTTGGCAGGTTCTCTGTTCATTCCCACTAAGAACATACGAGTTGTTACAAAAGAAAGCAATGACTGTGCCAATTTTTGCATAGCGTCCATTCAAAAGCCCAGTGTCTTCTACTACTCTTCTGTAGCCATTGAGTGGGCCACCAGGATCTGAGCAGATTTTTTCATCTAGAACTAATGATAGCGGAAAAAAATAATAACCATTTTATCAGGTTCACCCATCAAATTGCTTGGCATTTCATTCACATGCTACTAAACAATCTACATGTTACTAAAGATGCCTTTTCAAGACTCTTCTGCGATCCCTGTCTTTGAAAATATCAAATATTAAAAAAGAAATTATTGTTTATAATACACATTTTATTCTTCACTGAAAGGATAAGATTCTTAAATTGTTCAAAATTCTCAAATTGTTAAAACCTTAAGAAATAGCTGACAATCCTGAAAAAGGACCTTGACTTTACATGTTGTTAGTGTCTCGTTAACATTAACAAGGCTACTTCAACAGCATGAAAGGCTATATTTAAACTATTTGCAGGAGACAGACCCTTAGCATTTGTTTCCCTCTTCTGTACTTTCAGTACTTCATTGGACTTGGATAATAAAACTAGTCTATTTAAATTTACATTTATGATTGGTTGCATTTTGTTTTCTTAGCACTGGGAGAGAGATCTCAATAATCCAGGGAAATATGGGAATTGAAAGAGAACACATATATATATGTATTTATGGTTACTACGAATTTAATACAGAAAGCCTGCTCATGCTATATTCTGCCTATAAACTTCTTTTACTTCCTCCTTCCCAGTATTTTCCCCTTCTTTTAAATTCTTATTTTGGGGGTTTTTTTCTCTCAATAAACTTAATTTCTTTGCCTAAATCTGGATGACAGTATTGACTATGTGATGCTAGTACATGTTTTTCCCTGTATTTTTAACTCTGCTCTTTCTGTTTAGCAGTTGACAAAGTACTTTTTTTCCTTTTGAATTTCATCTCAGTTTTCTTGTCAGGATGACAGTAACATGCAATGCTATTTAATTCCTCTGTTTGATGTCTCATTGCATGATAACCAGTGAACATCTAGCTTATACAGCTGATGTTGATGCTGCTCTGCATACAGAGGGCCAAGAAGACTGAGACATATCAAATGAACCGAAAGGACCTCTTCATTTCACTGCTTCAGACTTAGTTGCCTTCTGAGGCTCACTTCACAAAAGCACCAATATATAACAAAGAACTTAGACATTTATCTAAATCACTGTGAAATCAGCACAGTTACAGTGCAAAGGTATGGCCCTGTCATGTCTCCATACCCCCCACCAAAGCCCAACTCAGCAAAGCATGTAAACACACAGGTAACTGTAACAATGCAAGTTCAATGAAGAGCATATGCTTTTGGCATTGAGTATAAAATTCAAGCTAAGCATATATTTCAGTGTTTTCTTTATGAACATTGGGGTATAGCACATGCTGAAGGCTACATAAGTACTTAAATACTTTTCCATGAGTCATATTGAGTAAACAGTGAGGATGTGTGAACTTCCTCTAAACCAGGAGAAAGGGAAAAGCAGAACCCTGTCTCCTTGTAATTGGCTCCATTTTCCTTCTTCGTACCTCACAGGCTCTCTCACTTGTGAACCACAAGTGACTGGTAACTTGATAGCAGCTAAAGACTATAGAGAATCCCTGACAGTATAATGCTTTATTGGCAAGTTGCTTTCTGCACTGGTGGCTAGCCTAGAGGCATCATCTGATGAGTGGAGTGCATGTTTCCAAATGTACAAAAAGCTTGACCAAAGAGGTCAATTAAGGCCTTCTCTTATTTCAGTGCTTTGGAGAGTAATTTTCTTTTTCCCTAAAATCAGGGTTATGACCTTTTTTGGTAGATTAAAAACAAAGAGAAAACATCTGGGAAGGAGAAACCCAAATTACATCACCTAGCACTTCAGTAACAGCCAATTCCAGAGACAGATCTTTCAATACGTCTTTAGGCAGGGACATTATGCAGCAGGGACTTTGCGTGATCATGATATTACATTCACTGAAACTGGAGACCTATCTCCAGACAGGAGAATGCCTATTGCTCTTTCACATGAACTTATACAGCTCTTTTACAACACTTCCCCCCTCAATTTACACTGTTAGATATAACACACTCATAAAAATACTTTTGCAATTGATACAAATTATTCTGGAATATGGAAATGAAACTGTGCCCTACAAATCAATGGAAGAAAAATTAAAAGTTTCTTTGGATCAGAAGAAGGGGCTTGGAATTTCATAGTTGAATCAATGTGAATGGTGGGCATGCCATCTTGCACAGTCAGAATGAATGGAAGTTTCTTTTTTATCCATTTTTCTCTAGGACGGGAATTCTGTTGAAATAATAGTCTAGTCTTCCCACAGTAAGCCCCTACTCACCTCTGCAGAGTGCACCAGACTTCTGCAGAGAAAGTGTCAAAGCTACATAATAATGGAAGTAATAATCAGTGTTGCATAATGTCCCTCTTTTGGCTTTGGTCCTAGACATTTTCTATCTGTGTATAAAAAGGATATATGCCTAAAGTCTTTGAGGATATTAGTTTTCAGTCAACTGATGTTTCAGTCAGACCTTTATATAAGAAAGTCTTGCAGGCTGGGGGTCCAGCAGAGTAAAATAACAATTCCTACTACTTCTTAAAGATGGGAAGACAAAAGGATATGTTAAGTCACAGATCTACCAAATTTCAAGTGAGATTTGGATAGTCTAGTTTCATGGGAATACATTGACCAAAGTATTTGATAAGAATTAAAACTTAAAGTGACCTTACCACATTCAGGATGATGTGTTGACCAAATCCCATCAAGCTGACAGTAGGCAACATGGCTGCCTTTTAAGCTGTAACCTGCGTTGCACTTGAAGTAAACTTGGGCCCCGTATTTAAAGTCATCTCCTTCCACAATACCATGAGCGGGAGCACCTGGAGTCCTACACATCACCACTGACAGTTCAGATATTTCAAAAAAATCCACTTTATTACAAAAAACAGGACTGTGTTAGGATGATTCTATACTTAGAACAAAACCAATTCAAATGGACACAGAGTCAAAATGTAAAGACTGGTACATGCTGATCTTTAGAAAGTTGTTTAGAAGTCAGTTCTACACACTTACATATACATCACTTATCAAAGACTATATAGACCCATTAGTTTCAATGGGATTGCTCAGAAGTGTGATGTGATCATGTGCATAAATGTTTGAATCATTAGGGACCATTTGCTCAAAATATTAGTACTTGACACACTTTCCATCTTAAAAGGGATTTTGAATGAAGTACTATGCTTGGTCAAGAAAAAATTTACATCCTTGAAAGACTTATAATGAAATTCTTTCAAATTCTTTACATTTTTATATAGATTTTCAGATAATGTCACTGAATTATTAAAGCATCTTTAATTGTATAGATCAAACATTAGCATAATTACATTAAAAAGGAACCTTGATATTTCATAAACTGGGATATTTACCCTTTCCACAGGGTTTGCTCTATTGGGAAAATAAGGATGATGATCTATGTAACTACTGTAAGTAGAAAATATTAGATCAAGCATCATAAGCAAGATTTCTCTGACAGCATCAAACCAACCATACGAAATCAGAACAAAGGCCACCTAGCACAGAAACCTGTCCAATTGTGGTACAAAGTAGATGTGAAAGAAGGAATATTAAAACAGAACAAGCATATAGAATACTTTCATGGCATATTCTGTCAGCATTCAGAAGTTTGAAGCTCAAGGTCTACATGAACTAAAATGTTACTTTTGCTATAATATACCATGGAGATTTTTTTTAACATTCATTTGTCTTAGTATTTTCTAAACTCAATTACATACCTAGTGCTCACAATATCCTGTAGCAATGAGTTGTGCAGACTAAGGGCTGTGTGAAAAACACACTGCCTTCTTTACTTTTGTTTCTAGCCTGCCACCTGATAATTTTATTTGATACTGTACTTTCTTTGTTATGAGACACAGACAATGTCTATGCATTATTAACTTTCTCCAAGTCACTTTTTAAGACCAATTTCCTGTATGTGGAAATTACATGTGTGTATTTATGTAGGTAGAATCTACAGCAATTTAGGAAACATATGGTTTATGATCTACACAGTTATCCATCTCTTTGTCTCTGGCTTTGCCTGGGGTATTCATTGTGATAAAACTGCATGGGAAAGGATTCAGTACAAGGCTTAGATATACATATGGGTTTTTTACCTGGGACCTGTGGCACACCACTGAAGATAGATAGATGAATGCTAAAGAGATCATCCATACTCTATGCTTTCAGAATTTGATTTTTTCTGTTTCGCCTCATAGCTAGTTGCTTGCTAACCTCCAGCCAAATTTCGATCCTTACACTTCAGAGAAAAAAATTTCCAAGGCCTCTGCTTTGTAATCCTTCCACAGAGCACACACAAATGCATCTGTTTATATGGACTGTGGACCATTCAACTATTCACATAAGGAAGACATCAAACGACGAGTTGCAAGAATCATTTGTGCACTAGTGAGCACAGATCATGGCAAGAAAAACTGTCTAACATTTAAGTATTACAGAAGGGCCTGGACTCAGTGCTCATAAATGAAGGTTTTCAGTTTTGCTTGTGGTCCAGTTCACCTCTGCAGAACAAATATTTTGGTGCTTTTTTGTTCTTGGTCCATCCTGGAAAAGATGTCACCAAGCTACCCTTACTAACTGTAAGTATCTGTTCTTCTTCAGCCTCCTAACTGATTAAGCTATTTAGTTTCTAGTCCTTTTGATTTTCTAGTCTGTTGCCAGACTTTCTTTATATTCTCTGTGCATGTGTGAGCCAGCTAGAACAACTCTGGTTTTATTTATGATGTAAATTCAATGTTTCCTACGCAGGTTCATTTAGTACTGAACTATGGCCTGGAGCAGAGGATATGGAGGCAGAAGGTCGTGGGATCTAATCATAGCTAAAAAACTGTGGTCATAGGTACGTTGCTTCATCTGCTGTATGTGACAAATGAGAGCACCCCTTTCATCATAAGGATGTTACAAGCATTAGGTCATATCCACTTGTGTCACAGAGCCACCACAGGGTTTCTCTGATGACAAAACAGCTTAGTATTATTAATAGATGTGTCCCTTTTGTTACCCATGCCTTTAGCCACTGCTTGTCTGTTCTCTTGTAACACAGGGTCTTCCCTCATCTTATGTCCTATTCTTTAAAATTTGCCACTAGAGGCACATCCACTCCATTTATTTTTTAATGCTGATAATCTTGCAAGTTCATTTGCTCTACCATTTAAATGTGGGTTTGAATCTGGGGTTGTTCCCTGCATCTCAGTATCACAGCTAAGCTCTCTGTTTTCAG
>JAOXXN010000065.1:19086049-19102822 GCA_026770055.1 Myrmophylax atrothorax
GTTTTCAGTAATATTATCTAGCCTGAAAGTTTCATACAGTTACTCCAGTACTTCTGCTGCTTTGGTTTTGAGCTCTATAGGTTTTTCTTCTCTTCAGTTTGACTTGCCTTTTATCCCTTTTACCTAATATGTTTCAGGCAGCTCTTCTGCACCTTTCCCCTTTACTTGTGAACACTTCAGGCAATGCAGTTTTGAACAGTTATTATGAAGGGAATCCTAGTCCTTGTGTGCTTCATCCAAGTTTACCTTATCTTTTTTGTGGATAGCTTCCCATCAAGAGTGTGAATTTGACTGGTTCTTATATCTTTCAGAATGTGCAGTGTATTCCACTATTCCACTGAATTTTAGGAAAGTCTCCTTTGTTTGAGATATTTCATTGAAGTCTTTCAACATCTCTCCTGGTGTATGACTACATCCAACTCTCCAACAGACATTTCTCAGAAGTCAAAAAGAAAGGAAAGAACATTTTGTAAATGTCATTCATACCTAGCTCAGCCCTTACTCCATGGATACATATTATCCATAAAATCTAACCCCCTGAGCTGGCCCACTTCTCTTCAGTTTCTAAGCTTTCTAAGGTATTTGATATGATTTAGATTCCCTTGCCTAAGCAGATGGGTCTGACCCTGCCATCTACTGAGTATTTCTGAGTATCAGTCCTCCTTCTCTGCATGGTCCAGCAGAGAGAGCTGGATTCCCCTCAAAGCCCTCACTCACTCACAACCATCCCCATCTCACCTCGTATCCACCCCCAGCTATATATGTGCCTGGTCTAGCCTGACTGCTACAGCACAGACAGGGCTGTGAGCTGCTTGGACAGCATGTCCTTGGGAAGCACTCCATCAGCTTGAACCATTCCTAGGCCACTAGTTAGACTGCTCTGCACCACATGGAAAAAAACCCAAAACATTCCTCCTGCCCTGTGACTCTGGCTTCTTACCTTTGAGGCAATTTAGACATGCATCGTTTGTGCTGTGTTTGGCTACAGCATTGCTTGTCTATAGCAAAATGAGAGAAGAAGGAGTAGGAAAATCTGCCTTGATAAACCATAGGAGGACTTCCTCTAAAACACAGCTGTGTTTAAAGAAAGAACTGGCATCTGTAAGTCTTATCCTACCTAAAGGCCTTACCAGCATTTCCCCAGTGTTAGTGCAAGGCCCCCTGAATAGCAGTCACTGCCTAACTTTTCCATGTGCTTTGCAAAGCAGACAGAGAAAGCAGCAAAAGACAAGGTAGAGAGCTTCAGACAGAATTATGCATAGAACGTACCATGAATTCAGCAATACTTATCCCAAACTGAAAGTTTGAGACAGCCCTACAAAAACTGAACTAAAAGCACCAGGATTTCAGGTTGCAGTGCTCAATCTCTGCACCCTTCTGTCAGACCAAAGCCACCAGGAACCCAGAAATGGACTAGGTGTCTACAAAATTCTGCTATGACATGGCAATGGACAGCCAAATATGAAATACATTCATTCAAGGTCTGCCAAAAAATAGCTGAGCAACCCAGAGACTCCATGAGGGTCAGGCTGATCCCATTCTTCTAGCCAGGATGTCATCAGACCTATAAAGATCCTGGTGAATTTCTATCTAGAAAGCAATAGGAAAATGAGAAAGGATTCTGGGAAAGGTGAAATAGGGAAATATAATCTTAAGAGTGACTAAGAGCTAAGAATGATCACCCTGATCATGGAAAAGTTGAAAACTGCAATAATTGAAAAGCTGAAAACAGAAAGGATGTTTAAAGGAAGGCAAAGAGGTATATTCAGGCAGGATAAAATGAAGAACAGGATTATGCTTACTCAAAAAAAACTTCATGAAAGTCTCCTTAACAAATGTTGTAAAGGCATAGTAGGGTGTAAGTGGAAATTATATGTCTGATAATTTCAAAATTGAAACTGGCTAAAAAAAATAGAACAGACTTTGGAGAGAACAGGGTGACACTAGAATATGCATTATGAGTGGAGATATTTTTGGATTTTTTTCTTTAATTTTTCCATATTTTGCTACACAGTGTTGTTCTTGGGAAGTTCCACAATTAAACTATACAGGCATATAGGTAACCCTTATCACTTCAGGGTTTAAGGTGAGTTTTGGCTTGATATATTTCTCTACAGTTTGTATGAGATCAAAGTAGGAAAGTATATAAGGTGGTTACAGACACCTCTGGCAGAAATGCTCAGTTGCGGCAGCCCAGTTGTTAAATAATAAAAACCAGGGCTGCCTCAAGTGTCTATATCACAAACTCAGACATTGCTGATAAAATTTATTATACTTCTTGCCTCTTACTTTGGTGCCCTGGGAAAAAGAAAACAATTTCTGTCCCATATGAAACATTAAAACGGCTCCACATTTCTCAGATAGCTTTCCTCAATCTGAGGAAAACTTGACTAGAGGAACAGTAAGTTCCTGAATTTTTAAGTAAAATATTCCATTATTAATAATAACAGTGCAAATAATTCTCCCTTTTAAATTACATGTAAGAGACATTCCTTGGATCTGAATTATCTGCCATTTAGAAATAGTTTTCAGGCTCATTTTATCATGGGTGAGATAAATTAGATGATCTCTTGAGCTGCACTTTTCTCTCTTCAATATCCTTCAATTCCTGCCTGATGGAATTAACATTTTGCTTCATTAAATGAATACTATTTTTTCTGCTGCCTTCCTCTCACCCACTTTGTTAAATAATATATATATCCCCTCATACATATAATTTATTATGTCTAAATTCTGCACAACCTTTCAATAATATATTGCGTGCCTGAAATAAACCTTATTTCTCATTGCTGGTACTAATAAAAGGTTTATATCTCCCTTTTTGTCTCTCCCTGAATATAAGTGCAAGAGGTTGTAATTGTATGGAGTTTTGTTCTTAATTTGATTACAAAACTTTTTAATACTGCTACTGCTAAAGAAATTTATCTTGTTGCCTGTTTCCAAGTCAGAGTTTGTTGTTCAGGCTGGCCTGTGCTTATATATATATATATATATATATATATATACACACACACACACACATATATATACATATATATATATATCACACTTTGCCTATGTAGTATAGCTTTGTTGAGCATTTTTTATAGAATCATACAAATCATATATGGTTTGGGTAGGATGAGATCTTAAAAATTATATAGTTCCCTGTTATGGACCGGGAACTTTTCACTAGACCAGGTTGCTCAAAGCCCCATCCAGTCTGGGCGTGAACACGTCCAGGGATAAGGCAAACAAAACTTCCCTGGGCAACTGTTCCAGTGTCTCACCACTCTGACAGTAATGAATTCCCTCCTGATATCTAAGTCCACCTTCCTTCCACCTAAAGCCATTCTCCCCAGTCCTATGACCACATGCCCTTGTGAAAAGTCCTCTCTGTCTCTCTTGTAGCTCCCCTTTAGGTAATGGAGGGTTGCTCTTAGGTCTCCCTGGAGCCTTCTCTTCTCTGGGCTGAAGTTCTCTCAGCCTGTCTTCCAAGGAGAAGTGCTCCATCCCTCTGATTATCTTCAGAGCTGTCCTCTGGACTTGTTCCAAGAGGTCCACATCCTTCTTGTGTTGGAGGTCCCAGGACTTTTCTAGGTGCTTGTAATACTGCTTTTGCATAAGGTGTTCTGGTGTGCTCAGTGAAGGCCAGACACTGAAAATGGTCACAGAAACTTGATGACAAGTAGCGGACTAAAGCAGCTTCTGCTGTATGAGCCCTAGTATAGCTCTTCTGCAGAAAAAGGGAGAGCTATGGACTTATTTTGGATCCCCTGGTGCCACCATCCTAGCTAAACCAGTCTAATGCCTGTCAGAGAAAGCCTGATAGAGACTGAAACTGTAGAAATTTAAATAACTATTCTCACAGAGAGGACATTTTGTCTGGAGGAAGCCAAAATTACATTCTGTTCTCCTGTGAGTGCTATCGTGATCCTACACTCTGCTAAAAGTCACAGTAGCCCCTGAACCAGAAAAACATCTGCACAGGGATCTTGAGCATCAGGATTTTGGATCAGAGCTTTGTGATTTCTTGACTTCACAGAAGTGGCCAACAAGTGCACTGGAGCCAAAGAATGTGGAAGCCCTAGAAACACAGCTCGAAGATGCTATTGTTGGAAGGAGCACCATATGCAGAGTATGAGGAAGTGAAGTGGTTTTGGTTTTTTCTCTCAGATTAAGAAAATAAAAGTTACAGAAAAATACAGCAGAAAATACAAATGTCTTTGAAAAACATTTTAACAGAAAACTCCTAGCCAACTCCACCTACATACACTTCATACAGCTCACTGATATTTGCAAAGGCTGCCTACAACCAAGCCTGCTAAAGTCAATAGTGATAAATCCCATCATGTTTGATTTTTGGACTGCAAGTCTGATTTGATAAAATTCTTTTTGTTAGTTTAAGTTTTGTTTAGAGGGCAAGTCTGATGACATGACTACCTGAGCATCATTACAGAACAGTAATCTCTGTTTTTCTGAGGTTTTTCCATAAAATTAGCATCTGTCTGCGTTTTACTGCTGGGGAAGCTTATAGCATGGAGATAACAAGTGATGTATCTGCAGGCAAACAGTGAGTAAGCGGCAGAGCTAGGAACAGTCTTGTCATCTCCTGATATTCTTACTATGTTTATATTTAAACTGACCTAACTTTGTGCAGAAATCAGCATTAAATAATGACAACATTTAGTAATCTATATAATATTCTCAGTCAACAGTGTTTTGCCCAAAGGTGATGGAGCCACCTTGGAGCAGATAGTTCAGTGTGTCTGAACACAAAGTCCCATGAGTAAAGAGCTCTTCCAAATTCAGACTTACAGAATTTGTTGTTTTCACTCATAACAGAGCTTATTTCCTAATCTTGACACATAAGTTCTCTCAGTCCGTGTAAATCTCTGATACCATTTATCCCTATGCTTATCCCTTCTCTCCCCACCATGCATACACTAGGTGAGGACAGCACAGGTTCTCACAGGGTTTGCTGGCAGAAAATTACTGACATGGGGGAGGACTCAGATGATTCTCCTGAGACATCCTGCTTCTGCAACTTGGCATAGCAGCCCAAAGACAGTTAATGCCTAACACATAAGCCCACAGAGACTAACTTTAGCCAAAAGCATAAGGACACTGGCTGTCAAAAATATTTTTAGACTAGCTGTATCCTCTAGAAGGGAATGAGGTGAGGGATTCCTGGAGGCCATGGCTTAAAGTGCTCAGAACTGCTTTTCTATTGCTTCTCATAAGCAATGCAGTCTTTCAAATCAGCGTACAAGTTTGGCAATGGATTTGATAAAATAGTTCACACTGGGAGGAATCAGGCCATCCAGGTATCCTGAGGCAGTGTGGCTTTGCACTCTTCTCTGCTCAGGCCTGACAAACCTTCATGTGTTAGGAGGCAGGAATCCTGACTCCAGACAGGAGATAGGTAGACTGTAGGAATCCTAGTGTTCTTGTCTGGCTCCTGTCTGCCTTCAAGATTCTCTGTATGCTGGTATCATGGGCACATCACAAGTCTGCTGATAGCAACATTGGATTCATGACATCCTGTAGTGCCTCACAGAGCAAGCTGTGTAAATTGTGATGGGTATGTCCTTCTCTCTGTGACACTGCTGACACTGCTGGAGACTACAATTGTTTCAGTACAGGTTTTGCTCCTACAAGGAGCTCAATTCACAGTGATGGTACTTACACTCAGGAAAGAGCCTGGCATCTTCTGATTCTGCTCTCAAGATCCATTCTCAGCTCAAGATCTCCTGAATAAATGGTAGCAAACACTGCAGGATCCAGCATAAGGAAACTAACACTCTTGACACCACCTCCCTGAATCTCCCACCTCTCCTACTCTGGAGAGTACTGATGACTAGGAAGCCACACACTGAGGAGCAGCCCAGCTGTTCTCCTCCAGACCCTGGCAAGAGCTGGATGTGAATGAGAGCCAGAGAGGCTCGATGGCATTAGCTTTGCAATGTGATCATCGTTCTTCCCCACAGCAGGAACAGGCTGCTGGGAGCTGAACAGCTTTGGAGGACAGGTGGTCTTGGTCAGGACTCTGAAGAAAATGCTTTCCGGGGGTGGTGAGTGTTCACATGGACCATGCCTGAGGGGGCTGGTGTTGTCTGGAATGCTCGCTTGTCATCTTTGTTGCCACTCAGAACTTTTACTTTTGGCAGATGACAGGCTCTGCACTTTAGGTGAAAAAAGAATGTGACTACAGCTTTTACAATCAGAAATTAGAGGAGGGTGAACAAGGAAAACCAAGAGTGTTGAGGTTTGGATTTTTTTTTTTTTTGAAAGCATGACTATGTAGCAGAGAACAAATCCTTGCAAACACTACAGTAGATCCTTTACAGGAAAGGGCATGGAAACCACTGTGATAAAAAGGTGTTCACAGTGATGGCAGCATTTTCTGGACAGCTACAGCCACAAATCAAAAGCAGCATGACCAGTCATGCCTGTCAGCACAGACTCAGCAATGACTGGGTGAGGCTTTCGGCACGGGTCTCAGATGTACCTCAAACCTGTGTTATCACAGGCACTGCACTTAGCCAAGGCTAAGATATTACCAGTCAACTCCACAAAAATGCTCATGTCACGGTGATTACAACAGCTAAAAGAGTAAATGTCACTCTGGAACTTGGCCTTCAGTATTGAGTACAAGGATTATTCCCCAAAAGTGCTTCCCTGCACTGTGGTACCTTCCATTTAGGTCGCTAGCAAAGCAGGATTTTTGATAAACTATCTCTGCCCTCACTCACTTGTGTTTCAAAAGAGAAGAAACTCTACCCTTCTTCATGCCTCTTGTCATGTCCCAGGACACATTCTCCCAGCTCCATGATCAACACCAGCCACAGCTCATGTAGAATGATCTTTGGCCTTAATTTATCCCCCATGGAAGAATCCTGGAAGTTCAAATCTCCTCTTGTTGCATTTTGCCAGTCCTCACATTAATCCTGGAAATGTTGAAGGAAATCATAACAAGGGCAGTCAATCAACCAGCCCCAAAAACCAGAGACAGTAGGTTTCCTGCCTTGCTCTCTGGGCCTCTTTGCTTTTGCAGTGGTTCCACCAGCTAGGAATAATTGCACAAAGCTATGACGTATTCTCTACTGAAATCCAGATCTTTTCATTCCCTTCCAGCCAATTGCAGTTTGCCCCTGATGTTTTCCAGCTCCCTGCCTTTGTGAATGAGACCGTATCCATGTGAAAATATGCTTGGATCACTCACTGTGATTTATTCATCCGGAGGCAATTTGGAGGTTGTTGCTTACAATTAGCCACTTGATCTTTATCAGCATTGTTCTTAGCCCTTAGAAAGCTGTGTCTCTGGATACAACCTTTCCGGTACTTGGATGACCTATTTAATTAATACAACTTGACCTGTTTGTGCATGGGATGCTGGATCCTAACGATCCCCAACATTCACTTTCTCTATCAGTAGCAAGAACTAATATTATTGTAAGTTCCCTAATGTGTCCCTTGGAGAACATCACAATATCATGCTGCAGAGGAGAGCACTGTCTGCTCGGGGGAAGATTGCAGGGCAAGAGAGAAGAGGATATCCTCATTATTACATCAAATTACGAATGAGAGAGTAAATAAGCCTGAGGTATTTCAACTTGGAGATGTCAGCTTTCCAGATAAACAAGGACAAGCCCAGCAATGCTGGATGAGAAAGTCACGCTAAAGAAATGCACAGTGCTTTGAAACAATGTTTGTAAATCTGCATTAATTGTAACAGAAAAACAATATTTAATGATATGGATTCACCCTAGCATAGTTAACGGAATGGTTCATTCAGACTTTGCAGGAATATGAGCTGAATTTCATATAGAAAGGAAGATCTGGCATTGCCCATTTTATAAAAATAGATTAAAATTACCAAGTTGATGGAAATTACCAAGTGTTGGGATGAGAGTATAGGGAAAAGAAAATTAAGGGAACTAAAGGGCAGGAGAATACTCAGGATGTAGCAGGGCAATTTGGTTGGCTGTGAATTGCAGTTCCTGAGCTGCTGAAGAAACCAAAGAGGAGAGTGGGAGCCATAAGAAAATAAGTGAAATTCTGCCTGGTCGTTTGTGTCATCATTCCTACCACCTGAGGCCATTTTGCCTTGGCAGTGTTTTGTATCACCTGCAAGCAGCACGCAAGACAATGAAATCCATACCCATGAGCACAACAAAGGGAAGTGTGTAAGGTAGCTTGCCTCAGAGATGTTTGAGTGTAAAATCCTCCAGGAGGAACAAAGCCTTTTAATGATCTTGGAGGTGGGGAAGGCAGGAGAAAAAGAGACTGTCAGCATTTATGCATGCTGATTATTTCAGCAAACTTTCAAAGCATTAAAAGATGATCTGCAAGACTACATACGGTATGTATGCTTGCAGCGCAAGAAGCTACCAACAGTGTATCAACAGCCTTCAGAGAGGACTGAACAGAAGGGTGGGAAGGGGAAATAAAAAAAGAAAAGTTATATTTGGGGAGGGTTCCTCTAGCTGAAGCTTACAATGACGTATTTGCAGGACATAGACCCTGAAGAGAGGCAAGCAGGAATTATTATGACCTATTTAGTACTTTTCCTAGGGTTGTGCTTTGTTTTGAGAGGGTTTAGCACTTGCATCCAGCTCTTCACAGTATTGTGGAATGGTAGGTTTGGTGTTGGTGTCTGTTGCAGCATGTGGGTGGTTATTGAGTTGGGGGGGTCTCCTTTGCATCATTGGTGTTGCATATGGTTTATTTGGGTAGAATTTGGGTTTGGTTTATTCCTTGTCTTTAGCAGCAGATCCTTTTCCAGAGATATGGGGGAATTGGTTGTTATGGTGTGGGTCTTGTTTTAGAACCTGGATGTAGTCATTTTGGGTGGGGGTACTGAATGCTGAAAGTTTGGGGTGGCTACTTTTGATAGTGAGATATGTTTTCTGTTTGATTGGATTTTAGTGGTGTGGCTATGGTTTGTTCTAGTGTGGTGGGGATGGTTTTGGTCGCAGGGTGGGGGCTGTTAGTATTTGTTGATTTGAAGCTTTTGTGACAGGGTGATTCAGGCAGTTCAAGGGTAGAGATCAGAGGACAGTTTAATGTTACATACCAGCTTTGGGAATTGGAGATAGAAGTTTGTCCTTTTTTTCTGAGGTGACTTGTGGAATTCTAAAAAGAAATGTAATCTTCACTGATAGGTTTACAAGACCGATGTATTTTATAAACTATTAGAATATTTTTGGAATTAAGTATTTTGTTTTCTAGGGCTCTGATAAGGGGGAAGAGGATTAGGAGGGTGATGAAGCAGGCAAGGAGGGCCAACTGGCCAATAATGATAAATGGGTGATACAGGCAGAAATCCCAAATCTATCATATACTCCAGACCATTGTCTCATTTCTTCTAGCTCCAAAGTAACCAAAAGTTACATCTCCTCCTCCTCCTCCCCAGCTAGGAGGCAGAAAGCATCTTTATCAGCAACTTAAAAGTTGGTTAGAGCATGGTGCTAATAAGGCCAAGGTCACAGGTTTGATCCCCGTAGAGGCCATTCATTTAGCGGTTGGACTCTATGATCCTTGTGGGCCCCTTCCATCTCAAAATTCTCTGTAACTGTACACAGTTACACAGTACACAGCCCCCCGTGATCTCTGACCTTCACAAAAGGTGGGACAGAGCTCAGAGTGTGCCAGTGATGCAAGCTGGTTTGGGGCCTGTACCCAGCTATTCTGTGCCGAAGAGCTGATTTATGCCATACATGAGAGCAGGCCTGCCAGAGTCACTAGTCTCCTAAGTGTCTCAGTGATGAAATGACAGGGAAAAGTATCTTTGTCCCATCCAGTATGGCAAAAATGCCTGGAATGCAGCTTGGTCCAACCTGTCCTCCTGACACTGATTCATCCTTTTATATGGAAAGTCATAGCAGGGGGAATCCTATAGGTGGTTTTATCTCTAAGGCATCTTAGCAGACTGTGGAGAAAGTTCAGTATTGGTTTTGGGGCAGGGTAAGAGGGGATTCCTTATGTATTTATTTAATGTAGTTTAGAAATACACTTCTTTTCCTATGGCAGGCCTGTCCTTGGATAGAGCACATCAACAAAGGGACAATTTCTGATTTATTTAGATGATAGCAACGGGTTATGCTCTGGGAATACCATAGGGTTTTACCAGATACGTTTCACATTCTGAAAAACTAAAAACAAGGCTAGTTATTTGACACTGAGAAAATAGCAAAGGGATAAAAGAAGTTGTCAGTAAAGCAGATGTCCTGTCTTTTTCAGCCTTGCCGTCAGTGACACTTACTGGAGTTTCAAAGCACTATAAAAATATTATGAGATCAAACACTGTTACATACTATGAGCACCTTCCTCCCAGAGACTGCATGACTTATCCAATCCAACCATCATATTGACAGAACTGAAGGAAAGACCAGTCCTAGGGACTAGTTTTCTGCAGGCTGATTTACATGGAGCTGTTGTTTAGTGGTTGCCTCAGATGTTTGTAGCAATTTCCATCCTCAGCTACCTACATAGTTTTCCTCTTAGGTGTTTCTCTCCTGTGAGGCATCTTGGCTGTTTTTGTAGCAGGAGCCGAATAGCTTTTGTTTATTTTTCAGTGAATTAAAACAAACTGAAAGTGATGTTAGGTTATCTTAAAGCAATAGTCATAATGCTTGGCAGTTTCTGTGAGAACAGTTCCAGCAGCCTTCTCACCAAGGGAGAAATCTCCAGGAAAAAAGTGAAAACTGGGAGCAGAAATCTCTACCTCTGCATCAACCCAAGCCCTTCAAATTCATGCAACAGGCACTCAACAATACGGATTGCCTTGTAAACAGATGATTCTCCTGGAAAGGAATATGCTTTTGGGCAGTGAGTATGCTGTGGGGCGGTATGGGGAAGTAATGATAACATTCTAGCAAACATTCCACACATCACAGTGTTCTTTTGATCAGCTCAGTAGAAAAAAAGAGGGCATTATGCCACCAGAACTGAACTCTGAAGGTGACTTATTAAACCTCTCTGAGGACTACAGTATCTGGCTTTCGAGAGACATGTGGGTCAATGAAGCTTCCTGTATGACTACACTGGCCATGTCATCACCATAGGATTATCTCACCATTTGCACTTACAGTCCTGCACAGTCTTGCCCATCAAGAGCAGTTTAACCAAGTAACAGTGCTCAAGGCACAGAGAACAATATTACATGTCCTCTCAGAGAGAGTCCCAGGAAGGTTCTGGAGTACAGCCACCTCTGAGAGCATGCTGCCTGAGTTCACACTACAGGGTTGCTGCATGGCAGGCTAAAGGGTGATACTATTTTAAACTTAGTCTGTAATCCCTAATGGGTCTGCAAAACCCAAGAACTGCCATATTGCAGTTAAAGGCTTTTGCTAGCGTGTGGATCTCAAGGCAGGTGAACCCTGGGGTTGTAATAGTGGAAAAAGGCCACTAGCCTTTACTCCTTAGCAGCTCCAGGTTCTTTGACAGCAGGATGAGTTGGGTTCTTACTCCCCACCCTATACACATATGCCAATAGGGAGGACAATGAAAACGTGGTGGGGAGGGACATTAATCTCATCTCTTTGACACAGCCACCAAAAGAGCCACCTTAACACAAGTGAAGTACTTCATCCCTTTAAAAAAAGCTGTTAAAAGCTATTTTCCAAGGGAAAAATTAAGCAAAGCTCAACAAATAACAGCAAAAAAAATCCAAAACCAAACCAAAACAAAAATGTAAAATAACCAACAACAGCTACAAAAACAACCAATGGCAGCCCCAGGACCAGGGAAATTAAGAGTCATATCTCTATTTAGAACATTTTCCTTAACTGGAATAAGACTGATTTCCAGGCCAGCAAGGCAAGAAAGGACTTGGGTATTTGGCTATACCTGAAACTCTCCACTGTAATCATGCAGCATAGCCATAGTCTGACACATGCGGACTGCAAATGGCCCAGTATATAACCAGTGATTATACACAGAGATTATAACACTTCTTGAAATCTATTACTGAGAATCTTTCTGGCAAAATTAGAAAAAAAAGGCTGCCATTACATGTCCATGCTTAGGCAAGAAAACAAGGTTTAATGCCCAGAACCTTTCCCTAGTGCCTCATCCTAGGCTCTGCCAGGCTTAAAACTCTGTCTAGCTTATTCCAAACACTGACAGCTGGGCTCATTTCTCTCATAGCAGAACAGGGGGTGTGGTGTGGTAGTGGGATGCTTTCTCCCTGTCTTAAATATCAGTCACTCTGTTAAGGGTGAGCACATCCCTAAGAACCAGCCCAAGTCATAGTTCTATGGGGCCAGGAAGGATGCAAGTGGATAAGTGTTGGGGAAGGGCCTGAAAGTTATATTCAGAGGGCTGTTGGAACATACTAAGGCCTGCTCTAGCAACATCAAAGGCTACAGCAAGGAGTTAGTTTATACAGTTTAGTCAATTGGATTAGACTCTTCATTAGGATGCAGAACAAACCTCTTCTACTTGGCAGACAGAAACTAGAAACAGAATAAAAATGGAAATCAGATCTCAGCCCTGAATTCCCCATTCAGCAAAGCTCTTCTTATGTGTGTAGGAACTCTAGTTTGCCTGGCTTTGTTTGAAAGAAAGGTAACAGGAAATTTCTGGGCAGGATGAGGTCAAGGTCTTTTGCTTTGGGGCCAGTAAGCCCTGGGAGGACTCGAGTCAGAACACCCCGTCCTAGGAGGAGGGCAAGCAGAGGGCAGGAGCATTTGCTACAGGGTATTAGCAATACCATCTCTCTACAGCTGCATCTTCAGCAGGAAAATTCAACATAGAGACTTCGGAAAAGACCTTCCTTATTTTGAGTTGAACAAGTAGCTGTCATGCTGTACAGAGTCATTGACAGTCTGATACTGGAGTGGATGGTTTTTAGCATGCAGGATGTGCACTAGTCAGCTTGTTACTTTTCCCCTGCATCTTTTGAGTAAGTTGCTGTTCTGTCCCAGGGTATTGCAGGCTAAGAGAACAAGATTATCTGACTTTGTGGTTTTTTAATGCCTCTGACTGCATTAAAATCCACAGTGATCAAAGACAAAAGCCTGAGTGCAACCTCAGTCATGTCATCATGGCTAAGGGGTCATTGGGAAGGGTATGTAGGTATACTGCAAATTCAGTTTAAGGCCAGAAAGAAGCCCAAGTATTTAAAATAGGAATGAAGTTTCTCTACTTACTGTATCATGATAGCAAAGAATGGTTATCTGTAAGAAGGTATTTTTTGCTGTCCTTAGGTCTTGTCTTTATTGTGTTTTAGGTCAGAAGAAAGGTTAGCATTTGTTTTCCAATTTCATATTGTTTGTAGTTTTTTTTTAACAGTATCTGGACTGAAATCAGTGATATTTATATCAGACATACTTCTTGCCCTGAAACAAGACTGATTGAAATATATTAGCAGCTGTTAGAAAGATACATGCCTATATTTGACTTCATGCTGTTGAAGCCTTTAAGTCACTGCATTAGCCCATCAAATTGTAAACAGAAAGTTCATTTCCTGGCTGCTACAGTAGAAGAGGAAAGAGATTGCTAGTTATAGGTAACCTGTAACTTGGATTATTTTATTAATATTGCAAATTGTAAGTCACAGAACAACTAGGATTAAATATTATCCCAGGAAAGCAGCTGGACCAGTGTTGACCATCCTGTTAAATAGATGGAATTCAGTTTAACAGAATTAAAAATAGGTTCCTTTTGGTTTATCTCATTAAGGTAATTTCAATAACAATCCCAGTAGTGATACCCACATCTTTAAAACTAAACTTAGTAACAGACAAAAAGACACAGCTGAATTGAGATGGTAAGGGACCTAAAATATTCTGATTCTGCCATGAAGTATCTATTGCTAAATTTGTTTAATTTGGCCTTAATCCTCAATGAGATAATCCCCCAGTCTCCATCTGAATTATGTTCCTTGGATTTCTTTAAAACACTTGTATCACTCTGGTACCTTCTGTTGCACCATCTCAAAGCTTCTACATGCACTTAACATTACAGGACTCTAATTTTCTTCTCTCTCATACCTATTTTTCATCCATTAACTTTTATGGGATTGCACCAGACTTGCTCCAAGAAAACCAGACTGAAAATATCAGTCTTACAGTGTCCAAAGACATATTCAATGTTCCAAAAGTGATTATTTTATGACTGTTTTCTGCAAAAATAAATTTATTTCCCTTGGCTCCACCTCACAAGACAGCACTATTGCTGAAAAACAGAAGATTCTGAGCATGACACAATCTCTCTTTAACATTTAAACTGAAATGCTGTTCAGGAAACCACATGATTAATTTTTAAAGAATTACAGTCATAGATATTTTTTCCCAGTTCTTCCTTTTGTTCTTAAAAAAAATAGATCTAACTTTAATTTTCTGAATTTTCTCCCCTATACAGTGGAAAATACTTGGGATATCTTTTGGCAAAACTGAAGGAAATATCTTACAAAAAAATTATTCCAAGTTGGAGAAAAGAGAGAATTGCCATGATGATTTCCTATTGTGAGGTTTACTATTCATATACAACAAAAAAAGTCAGCCTTTATTTGTGTTATGGTAAGCAGCAATATAGGTGCTGGAAAACAATACTTCCTGACATAAGCAAAAGGCAAGAATTTGATCCACATAAATTGTTCTTTCATTAATTAAACTATAGGTTTCCTATTGAGTTAAAAATCTTACCATATATATTTTTAAGTGTCTCTTCCCTTTCATCCTGTTACTACTTGTACCCTTCTTTGTTTACAATGACAAAAGTCTCATCTTACTGGTTTTTTACTGTGTCCCTTGTTTGCTATGTGTGTTATATGGGTGATATTTCTACACTGGAATTACAAAAGAAAATCAGTAAAAGAATATGAGCTTCGTTCCTTGCCTTGACTAGCATGGAGCCTGCCAAAACTAGGGTAGAGGTTTGCTGGAAATGTAATTAATCTGAAATATAGGTTCGTTCTGAACCAGACGGAATCTTTCCTTTTTTTTTTTTTTTTAAAGACAGGAACAGAACTAATCTCACCGAGCAGTTGCAAAGAGCTCAGAAGTTTTCAGTCCCTAACTGACTTGCTAAACAACTACTCTCAGGAAAGAGGCTGTCAGCAGAAGAGCCAGCCACTCTTAGTCCTGAGGTCAGGAATCTTCCATTTTCAGTAACCTCCTCCCTATGGAACACATACCAGGAATCTCTGCAATCTGGCAAAATAAGGCATGCTGTTCAGAAACAAAATTTTTTCAGACTTCCAGAAAATACAAAACTACCTCTCTTCTGAACTGCTGGGAGCGGAGCCAAGCCTTATGAGCTAATTCTGGATCCGTAGAAATCAAGAGGTCAAAGTGATCCATTACAGGACTATCATGTCACTATGATTTAACTCTTCTAATGAAATAAAAGACATTCCAGGAGATAAATCCACTCCTGACAATGGTATATGTGAGGAAAAGATTTTGAAGTAGTGAGGTTTGGTCTATATAGGCAACTCTGACATAGAATTGAGAACTCTGCTAGCAGGTGAGGCATTGTGTGCCATGTGGCCAGCATAATGCCACAACAAGACACAGCAAGGCATGTTTTCTGTCTTGGGCCAAATATGATCTCAAGTAGATTTCACCACTGTCACTGGAATCCTTCTGGGTCAGCTGGAGCTCTAGCTCAGGGGACTTTAAATATAGTAGAATGCTCCTTTCAGTTAGTACAGATGATATAGCCTTTTCTTGGCATATATTGCATAATTCTTACTCCTTCTTGCCCTTTCAAGCCCTGTTAGATAAAGACATTTGCTCATGCATTGAAGTACATCACTGGAACAGACAATTGATTTGAACCCAGTTATTTTACAATTCACTTGACAGGACAAAACCAGGTGTATGACTATAGGTACAGTGAGGATTGCCAACACAGATACAGACAGAACCTACCCTTTTTCATTTGTTTTGATCCCAAAACTCTGTCATTCATGGTGTCAGAATTCTACCTTTCTGGTGGTTATAAGGGCAGACAAATTTCTCATGACTGACTCTGGCTAGAGCATCAAGCACAGGGCTCAGCTGGGGTACGTGGTTTTAGTAGAGAACAGCTGATCCACACAGTGGAAAACAGCAGGCAGGTATACATCTGCCTGGTAAGGCTAATCCATTACAAGATTTCTTGCATGCTGTTTGCCAGCTTCAATTCTGTTTTACCTTTTTACATACAGACATAAAGCTACAAAATAATTCAGTGCAAATCTCCAAGCACAATGTCTTAAAAAATGCCACAGGAAGCTCAGTGCATTCTCTGGAACTATGACTGACCTAACCTATATATCAATGACACTCCTAACAATTAATGGCCTGCATCAGTGACAACCCTGGAGGCTGGTCACACATACAGTGCCTGTACTCACAGTTTTCACAGCGATTCCCTGTATAGCCAGCCAGACAGGCACATTTGTAGGTACTGCTTTTGTCTAGAATGCACGTTCCATCATGAAGACATGGAGATGAAGAACAAGCTATAAAAGAAAAACAAGAACATTCATGGTTTCTCATAGGATGGGGGACCTATCTAGTTTTCCTCATGGTAGTAGTGTTTTGGGGTAAATTATATATTCTGGTTAAAAGTTAGGAAGACACAATAAAGGGCCTGATCCATGTCAAAAAGTTTTGTGCTCTTACATTCTAGAGAAGGGGTCTAATAGGGATGAGTGGTAATTTTCCCAGCATTCACTACTTTTACCATTTTCCTTTAGCTGTAGTCAAGAGGTAAGAAAGGTGTGTGGAAGAAAAATAATTTACATGAAGCTCAAATAATATTTAGAGCTTAGCCTAAATTAAAGAAGTTTAATAT
>JAOXXN010000065.1:19102922-19131530 GCA_026770055.1 Myrmophylax atrothorax
CATGGTTCTGGTGGGTTTTTTGGGTCTTGGATCTTGTAACTCTAGACTCTGGTAGTTGCTTTGTCCCTGAGGAGTACTTCTTGGGTTTTGGTTTCAGGAAGCTGTGAATGGCCATGATGATCCTAAATCTTCTGGGGAAGCTCTTGCATGCAACAAATCTAGCAGTGATACACATCAAACTGTACATGCTGGCATTAATCAATATCAGAATGTATAATTGTGCATTTAATATCGGCAAATTCCACCGTGTGATAACACACTTTTTTTTTTTTGGTGCCTGCTATAAGGGGAGATGAGTGAGTAGAACTGCTATGGTTTTTAACCCCAACTGGTAGCTGAGTACCACGCAGCCACTCACCCCACCACCTCTGGTAGGGAGGTATCTGGCTGAAATAAGAACAGCTTAATAACTGAAACAAAATAAAATATATTAACAATAGTAGTAATAAGAATTATATTAAAAGGGAGATAGAGAAATATCACCTGAAAGAAAAAAACCTATGCACAGCACAGTTGCTCACCCCTCACTGACCAAAGCCCAGCCCCTTCTCAAGCAGCAAAACAATCCTTTCCACTTATTTTCCAAATTGAATGTGGTGTTTAGTGGAGATAAAGTAGACCCAAAATCTCAAGATTTAGGTCTAGTTTAAAATTCAAGTAACTCCAATACCTGAGGATTTCAGGATCTGGTGCCCTGCTTCAAGTTCATCTTAACAAAACAAGGACTCTGCAGCAAAGTTCACATCTGGATCCATACCAGAAGTTGTGTTCAGTTTCAGCTCACACTGACTACAAAATATATTCCTTGCTATCTTAAAAGAATTATTCAAGCATGCTTGATGATTCACACATTAAACTTGGAAATCATAATTACTAGAAAGTTCTACATTCCAATTCTTTTACAGATCATCTTTGTCCTTCCATGGTTACTTTGTCTATAACAGAAATACAAATACTTATACCAGCTGTTCAGTGATGCAACCACAAGCAACCCACTCTGGGGGTCCTATGGTGAGGTTGTGTATTCCCACTTTAAGGCATTCACTCTGCTGCAGTCCAGAATCAGCAGTCTTCCTTGCAGAGACTTCACTTGAAGCAGTCATAGAATCATAGACTCACAATAGTTTGGCTTGGAAGAGATCTGTAAAGGTCATCTAGTCCAACCCCCTTTAGGTACATCTTCAACTACACCAGGTTGTACAGTCCTCTGTCCAGTCTGACCTTGAATGTTTTCAGGGACGTGACATCTACCACCTTTCTGGGCAACCTGTTCCAGTGTTGTGCCACCCACATTGTAAAAAAATTCTTCCTTATATCTAATCTAAATCGACCCTCTTTTAGCTTACATCGATTACCCCTTATCCTATTGCAACTGTCTGTCCCCATCTGTTATAAGCCCCTTTTAAGGTCTGAGAGGCTGCAATAAGATCTCCCCAGAGTCTTCTCCAGGCTGAACACTGAAATTGTCTCAGCCTTTCTTCATTATAGAGGTACTCCAGCCCACTGAGAATCTTTGCAGCCCTCTTCTGGACTTGCTCCACAGGTCTGCCTGTGATGAGGACCCCAGAACTAGATGCAACACTCCAGGTGAGATCTCACCAGAGCTGAGCAGAGGGGGAGAATCACCTCTCTCAACCTGCTGGTCCTGTTCATTTTGGTGCAGCCCAGTACATGGTTAACTTTCTGGGCTGCAAATGCACATTGACAGCTCATGTCCAGCTTTTCATCCAACAGTACTCTTAAGTCCTTCTTGTCAGGGCTGCTCTCAACAAGCTTATATCCCAGCCTTGTTGAACCTCATGAGGTTCACATGGGCCCACTTCTTGAGCTTGTCCAGGTCCCTCTGGGTGGCATCCTGTCCCTCAGTCATGTCAACCACACTACTCAGCCTGGTGTCATCTTCAGACTTGTCAAGGGTGCACTCTATCCCTTTGTCTATGACATTGATGAAGACATTAAATAACACTGGTCCCAATATGGCCCCTGAGGAATACCATTTGTCACTGCTGTCCATCAAGACTGATATGTTGACCACTACCCTCTGGATCTGACCATCCAACCAATTGCTCATCCACTGAACTGTCCATTCATCAAATCCATATCTTTTCAATTTAGAGAAAAGGATGTTGTGGCCATGCCAAAGGTCTTGCAGAAGTCTGGAGAGATGACATCTATAGCCCTTCCCTTGTCCATTGATGTAGTCACTCCATTGTAGAATGTCACTAGGTTGGTCAGGCAGGATTTGTCCTTGGTGAAGACATGCTGGCTGTCTCAGATCACCTCCCTGTCCTCCAGGTGCCTTAGCATAGCTCCCAGAAGCATCTGCTCCATGATATTCCCAGACGGTGAGATGAGGCAAATAATTTGGTAGTTCCTGGGATCCTCCTTTCTACCCCTTTTAAGAAATGGGTGCATTGTTTCCCCTTTTTCAGTCACCTGGGTCTTCACCTGACTGCCACGACTTGTCAAATATCATGAAAATTGACTTGGCAACCACATCAGCTAATTCCTCCAGGATTCTGGGATGCATGTCATCAGGTACCATAGACTTATGGTATGTTCAGGTTACTTAGGAGGTCACAGCCCTGATCTTTTCTTAGAGTGGGTAAGGACTTTGCTTCCCCAATCCCCATCTTGTGGTCCATCTCTTTGAGAAGTGTAGGAAAAGAGGCTGCCAGTGATGACTGAGTGAAAAAAGACAAGTCTCTGGCCCTCCCTAAAGTCATGTTTTTATGGAAGATCTGCCTGGGTCACCACCTCCTTTCTTGTGTGTCCAGAGGTCATAGCTCCCTGCTGAGTGGATACCATGGCTGGGCTCGTCCTGAGAGGGTGCTGACCACCAACCGGGCTCAGCTCTGCAACTACAGCAGGACCTTGCCCGCCCTGCACACCCAAGTGCCACATGACCTGCGGCACACACCTTGGCCACTCACGCTCCCCAGGCTGCTCTGCATAGGCATGGTGGGGTATAGAGGAGTGGTTGTTCCGGAAACTTGCAGGTCTCCTCAGCATCTCCTATGAGAACTGCTCAGGCGTCTCCCACCTCAGGAAAAGCCCCTTTGTGCCAGGACCTGTCACTCTGTCACCATATGGACCAACCTCAGAGCAGCTTCTCTCAGAGAAGCTTCTTATATCCAGATGGCATGAGACAAGAAATATATAGATGCCACATATGGATTTCTCCAGAGATTTCAAGTGGTGATGTAAGAGCAATTCATACATGCTGGACAATGAATATCTTCCATATCTTTTTGAAGACCAAGCCCTGGATAAAGGCAGTAATTATTTGTTAAAGGAAATATATATATGGCAATTTTACTGTATTCAAGTAATGTAAAACATCACTGAGAAAGGGAAGGAGAAGCAAAAAAATCTGTACAGACTCTTGTCATCTCTAGTTTGAAGGTAGTGAATTTTCAACTTTGTCTTTGCCCCAGCTTTGTGTCACGATTCTGGAAAAGTAAGCCTGTCAAGTGGATAAGGTCAGGTACTGTCAGGCAGTGTCCTTGAAAATGCCCGATATTGAAGAGCACTAAATATGTTTTCTTTTTTTAAGGAGTCTTGATTTCCTGGATTAAGTCAAAAAACAAGGCAAGGGACAATACTACAAAAGGCTAAAGTCACTGTGTTGTGTCAAAGATCACTAGCTTGGGGGTACAGAAAGCAAAGTGTCATTGAAACAGGCTCTCATCTAACCGGATCCAGCATATGTCTAATCCTTAAGAGATGCTGATGGCTCCCCATCTGGCGCCCCATGCTTCTCATTTGAATTCTGTTGAGTGACTTCTAGTGACTCATGCCAGTTACTGGTTCCCATTTCACACTTGGCATGGGATGGGACCTAGCGCCTGCCTTCAGACTAGGCAGTACAGAAGGTTGTGTGGTTTCATCCTTTAATAACTACACATGCAGTGAACTTCCCTAAAGGAGATATAGACTCTGCTTATTTTGTAACAATCAAAACTTTTCTAGCAGTTGAACCAGTGACCTCTGTGCAGTCAGTGTCCCTGTTTCAGCAAGCTATGACTTCTAAGCCAGTATAGAGCTCACAGGAAGGGAAGCCAGAAAGAGAAGGAATTCAAGGAATTAATTTTTGACACCAAAAAATGCTTCTTCAGTCCTCTCCCCTACTCCATGAAGGCGCTGAGGACATCACGTCACCTCGATGGCCTGGTCCACAGCCTGTAAGCACTTATGCTGCTGCTGCTCTCACCTGCAGCATAAGGAATTGCTCTAGTGAGTCCTGTGAAATCTGTTCTGGGGACCTTGGCTCTTCCACAGTGCAGTGCACAGACGGAAATTTCAGGGGAAATGCTTCAGGTTTCGATGTCCTGCCAGAGATTTTGATCCTGTGCTGCCCCCGCTTTCAATTCTATGCTGCCCCATGAACACTGTATTCTTCCCTTAAATGGTCCTGCTGGCCAGGTTAAATGCTTCACATAAAAAGACACTGGGAGTGTTTGAAAAGCCTTTCACTGCAGCTACACATTAGACCAGAACAGCCTCATAATAAAATGCACAATAAAACCTCCTCACAAACTCCAAGAAGCCCTTTACAACGTGCTCTGTGCGGATTACTACGCTTGCAGCCTCACAGCCTCAGAATAATTACCACTAAAAATGGGGCGGAAATAAAGTGCTCAACCATATTCGAATACCAAGTGTTCCCTGCTGGGCAGAGAAAGCAGAATCAATTCAGCTTGCACCATATGGAAAATGTTAGTTCCTTGAGTGTAGGCAGCCCTTATGCAACATAGCCCACGCCACACTCGTTTGTTCTCTATCACCTCTCTTGCTGTAAGCCCATGCAAACTATCAATAGCTAACTGCTCCCACTATGTTAGTAATAGGAACAAAAGGTGACATTTTAGGAACTGGACAGGCTAAGAAATGGCATAGGTGCTGCATCCATTAGTATGTACATTTCAGATTGCTAGTTACACCTCTGTTTGTTGTTAAGATTTGATCCACTGTAAGTTTGTGTATTTATATAAGGGTTATATAAACTAACTAAATTTTCTGAGCCAGACATATGCAGGATGACCTCATGAAATGTGGGTCACCAGGGTGTGCAGAAGGCAAGTTATGGTGAGTCATAGATCCTGCAGGGTTTATCTGTGGCAAAGCAGCACAGTCTGATTAACCTTCTGTGCCAGGAGTACTGTGGATATATTTGACCAAAATTCCCTACATAGATAAACAAGGAAGATCCAGAAAAAGCACAGAGGCTGCTGCAAATTTAATGGCAAAATGAGGAGCCAGATACACTTCCAACGCTCTTTTGTAGTCAGAAAGAAACTACGGAAAGAAATGTAGGGGACTCAAGCCCTGAATAGTAACAAACCCAGTAATTCTGGAGTCCTGCTTCTGCCATTCATAACACTGACATCACCACAGAATGGGAAATGCCTCTTCTTTTATTTTTTTTCTTAAGGAAAATAATCTGTGCTTTGTACACACTTTTTTTTTAAGTCCTAATGGTCCATGAGCCAACAGAAAAGTTCCATCAGGGCATTTTTACTAAGCAAACTATGGATCAAGTTTTTGCCAGTTGAGGCAGTGACTCTACTCCTGCATACAGCATTGAGCAATTCTGCCATTGCAGACACACATGCCCCTTCCTCTATTTCCTTCTGTGCTCTTAATCCTTCGATTCAAACAAAACAGTCATGCAAAACAGCAGCTTTTCTCTGCTGGCTGATGTGCTCGTTCTTCACACAAGTAGAAGGAATGAAATCTTTTTTAGAAGAGCCTCACATTCACATGCTATCTGACAGCTTTTGAATCTTCCCTACACTGGCTTTATGTAAGTTGCTGTTAGCAACACAGCATGGAAGTTTTTAATGAAGCAAAACAGGGAAAAAGATTAGTGAAGTTGAATTAATGAGAATGAGTGGCATGTTCCACTTTTGGAATATTTTACCTGTAATTTCTTCAAAGACAGCATGAAATCCATCAAAGTTCTTGGATCCATCAGACTGGAAGAGGACATGGAGTGAAGACCCGGTGCTTTGGATTGGAGGTGGCCTCTCATTTCCACAGAATTTCTTTATTATTGGACTGTCCAAATTGTCCCCATCACGGACCTCCACATAGTCATACTGGCACATATAGTCAAATTCCAGGCTCAGCATGGAAAATCTTGGGGAACAAGAACACACAGTCAGACTGCATATCTGTGCACTCTGAGTATGATTTATTTGGATGTTGCATTATGTTAGTGCCTACCGCCGCTTCAATGAATCAACAAGTGCCTAATCACATAAGTCCCCCTCACTTCATCTCAAGTTTTGCATCATGATCTTTGGAAGCCAGATAAACTCTATACAGTTGCTCCATGAGAATATTTAAGTGTCAGAATAGTGAAGTCTAAATTGAAGTCATACAGTTTGTTCACATGCATCAGGTCTCTAACTAGAATACAATGTCAGAACTTTCATATAGGATAGACAATATAGGGGTATATTTTTATTGTGGCTGTTTGCTAAAAATTGCTCTATTTCCCCTAAATAAGGTTCTAAGTACTGAAAGTAATAGCACCAAATAACAAGGTTCAAAAGCTATTTACATTGTGATGTTCAGAAGTCAGCAAATAGGGATACAGGGAAAGCTTGGGGATGTAACAGAAGCAGAAATAGCCAGAGAAATGAAATCAAAATATTACAGCACATTTTGCATTAGAAAGCAAAATGGTAGTAGATCCCCAGTGTCTGGCTCTTGCCCTTCTCTTGAGAGCAGCAATAAGGCACTTGGGTTAGTGCAGAAGGGAAATATTTAAAGCCTTTTCCCATAATGTCTGTCTTTCCTAGCTTCAATCCAGGCACTGTGCGAGGCTTTTGTTCATTAACAGCCATGCTATATACTGCTATTTGAATTCACTTGGGTACAGAGCCAAAGCATCCCACCAGAATATGAATGAGAAACAGAGTGAGATACACCCAGTGCCTCTGGAGAATGCGCAATGGCTTGGGGGCTGGGCTCAGTCTTGGTGCAGCAGAAAAATGAGAAGATCCAGGCCTGGGAGAGACCATGTTACTACTGTTCAGTAGGGTGTTTTATAAATGAAACTTGTTGTGCACTCAATCTTCCTGAGAACCCCTACCACTGCAAACATGTATATTTAGGATTAGGCTGTATCTCCCACACTGCTTATTCCAGTGTGGGCCTAGTGATTTGCAGACTGCATTTTCACACCAAAGAAGTGAGATAAAATTTTGGATCTGCTGCTGGACCTCACAGTCTAAAGGGAAAGAGAGTTCTGGTTCTGTAACCTATTTTCTGCTCTTCTCTTCTTGGGACTCAGGCCCTTATGTTAAGGAGGGCCCCATGTTATATGAAATGACCTTTCCTTGACAACTCACAAGCTGACTTCACTCAGTCACCTTTGTTCAGGTCATATGGTTAGTTTTAGATCATCAGGAGTACACTGAATACAGAGAAATGACTGAGCAGTTCTAGGAAAATACAGCAATGGAGCAGAGCCCCACATTTTTTAAACCATCTGATGGAATGTAGACTAAGAAAAAAACCATGTCTGCTTTAAATATGCATTACAGAGCAATAATTGAACTTAGCTTTGCATAAAATGCATGAGTTGAATTCCAGTTCTGTCAGGTTTGTCATGGACATCCTAACAGGTATCAGGTTATATACTACATCTTCAAAACATTCTTTCAGTGGTGAAACATACCCAAGGGATCTACTCTTATGCAAGTGATAGAGCAATACAAATTAACCCATTCATCCTTGACACACTTATCAGGCTGCAGTTTATCCTGACCCAATCCTAAAAATATTTACTGGTTTTCTGAACTGGCACATTTTTGATAAAAATTAAGTATGTGTGTTGGTACAGAAGGAAAGTTTCTGGAATGCCCACCATGCACTGGGAGTGGTATTATTTATAGATGTAAAGGTAAACTGTGTCTAGCAAGTGTGTCCCCGAACAAAGAATATCACGACATACTCATACAGAATGAAAGCACATATTGAAAGAACCATACACAGAATACTTTTTCTAATTGTTTGATTTCTCTGCTCTAAAAAATCATGAAAACAGAGTGGAAAATGTGAAAGGCATAGGGGTTCTGATTTGCATTTTATTTAACTTGGCACAGAAGCAGATACACTGCACTGACGGCATGGAATCCCATTATTAAGACTCAGAATTGGCAGGTCAGGAAACCTGCCAAAGCTTTTAAAAACCTCTTGGCTATGGCCCAGTTGACAGGACCCTTTACAGACTATGAGGGCTATTGCTGCTTAAATCACAGGTGCAGGCAATGTAATGAACCTCGGTTCCCTCACCAGTGAAACTGTAACTGTATCATAAATCTCTTGGATATCATAAAAATAAACATGCTAATTTCATGCAACAGGTCATCAGATATAAAATGGAATGCAAAGTATTGTCTTGACTTAATCAGTGTCTGCTGTGTGAAAACATTCACCAACCCCTCTAAGGAAAACTTCTAGCCAAAGGAAATAGTAAAACTCTCTGCTGAGACACTAAAGAAAAAGATGGAAAGTTATGAACTACTTCTACTGTGTTATGACATCCCTGACATGGCTCAGGCTGAGGGAGCTTATACATCACAACTGAAATTAAAACAAGGCTGGGAAAAAGGCAGAGAAAAAAACCTGCCACCACAATATGGGCATTTTTTATTAAAACAGTTCTTCTAAGCGAACCCTTAAAGGACTGTGTGGCACAGCTTAAAGCAAGGGAAGATTTATCTGTGCTCCTGAGAGTTTTACTTTTCCTGCCCTATAGAAGCAAAGAGAACCACTTCATTCACCATCTGTATCTCTCCATCCCCATCCCTGCCCTTGCAATCAGGGTGGCAGCAAACAGGATTTGTGCAGAGTTAATGAAGAGAGTTCTTTTGTTAGCAGTTGTGCTGACTCAGCACAGTGCTGACTGTGCATTACAGCTCTAAGAAGTTACCACCCACAGAGGGGATCAGCATGTTTGTATGAAAATGCAGTGAAGGAAACATAGATGGCAGATTCAGGAGGAAGGCTCTCTTGGCTAGTTTTATTGTCGTACCTGCTCTTCTGTGTAGGAACAGCCTAAAAGAGAAGGTTTAGGCTAAATGTACTAGTTTTCTACAGTACCTAATGCTAAAGTACCTCAATGGGCAGCTTTGAGGTGGTTCACCTTGAAAACCTCAGCTGACTCAGAACACACTGCAGGGTTACCTTGTGTGAGGTCCTCCTGTTCTGTGTTTGCCCTGAAAGTTCCCTCTATGACTTCTGCAGGACTTGCAGGGTGGCAGGGTTAAGTGCGGACACTGAAGAGAGTTTCTGCTCTTTCCCTAGAAGTGCCATGTCATCTGCTGGGATTTTCAGGCACTCAGACATTGAGCTCATCCTCAGGCTAGGTAAAGGGTTTTAGGTTTGTCCAACACTACCCAGCTCAGATAAATGTAGGTGCTGACAACAGAAGTCTGGTAAGTCATGCTTCCTTCTAGAGACTTTCACAGTTGGAATATAACAATTATGCTACACCAAGGAGATACCTAGTATTGGGTTTGCTTGATTGCAGGAAAGTTGAACATGAGAAGAAAGAGAAAGGCACTCTCTGCAAGATGCCCCTCATGTTAAAGTTTTGCATTTTCTGGTAATAGCAAAGATACATGGAATGAACTGTACAGATCTCATGTGACATTTCCATCTTCCTAGCACGCATATGAGTGGCCCTCAGGATATACAGTGGAAGTCTGATTTCTCTAAAGAGTTAGTAAATCTGTTAACTTTACAGCAATCTCCATTCCTCTGCCTTGAAAACAGATTAGAGTCTCCTTAGAGCAGCCACAGCAAGCTCTCCTCTTCGATCTAGTGTCCTTTCTTAAAATAGCCTTTTCTCCCTTTCCTGTACCTTGTGCCTGAAGTCACCTGGCTGTCAACATTTTACCCAGAGATGGGTGAATTCACTAGTGGTACATGCACAGGATCCAATTCCAATCTCACACCCATCCCTGTAACAGTGAAGACAGGGTAACACTCATAGTTCCTGAAGCACTTTTTAAGCCTTACAATTGACAAAGCCCTGCTCAGATATGAAAAAAAATCATCCCCCTGAGCTTGTGCTGTAAGTGCAAATTATGTATCTCACCAGCAATATCTTTTAAAAACAAGGTAGATACATCTCATGCATGCTGAGATTAATGCAAAGTTATGTCATGAGAGCACAAAACTCCTCACTGCATTGCTCCTCTCTCTCCTGCACAATTCTACAAATTCAAGTGGTTACAATACTATCCCAGGCTTTAATTGCAGTTGCTAATAACTGCACAATAAGCTTGCATTTGCAAGTCTGAAAAAAGTGCATTCCTGTGGGAAATCCACAATCTCTTCTTTTCTATTCAACCGATTTGTCTTCCTCTTATTAAGTCTCTCTTCAAACATATAGGAACATATTCAAACCATTTAAACATATTTAAACTGTGTATCTAACATATTTCTTTTGTCTTGGCTCTAAAGCTGGTGAAAGGGTTGATGCGAAGGGTTTAGCTACTTTTTTACTTTTTTTATCATATTAGCTGCTGGATTTTTAATACCATCCCCACCGCACTTCCCGCTGCATGTTTGAGCACCCTGCTACAACCACATGAAAACAATCCAGCAGGAGACTCTCCTGCACTAGGCAGGATTCCCAATCAAAAACTGTGAGTTTGAGTCAGTGAGGATGAGTTAGTAAGTCTAAGCACACACAGTTTGGAAGAGTGATGATTTGCAGTAAAACGAATCACATCGTCCAGACACAGGAGTGGTAAAAGGAATAACTGAAGCTGATAGAAGACAGGGCTGGTAAAATGAGTGAAAGAAAAATAAGAGAGGGAAAATGTAGGCTAAATGCAAGGCAAGTCCCATGGGTAACTCTCTCCTTGAATGAGACATGATACTAAAATGTTTCTACAACTTTTCTTCAAAGAATATCTTAGTTTAGTCTGGTACCGTCTTCAGAAAATGTTGGGTGTTTTGGTATAAGGGTCTTGAAAAGATCTCTGAAGAGATACATTGAGTTCAATGTCTGACAAACTCTCCTTAGCATCCAGTTGTCCTAAATAGAAATTGAAAGCACAGCGCTGATGATTTGTCCAGTGGCTGCCCATAACGAGCTAAACCAGAGGAAAGAACTGAGGTACCAAATGCAAAGCAGTAGTTATACCTTCACTGCTCCAGAGCTCACAGCTGTTGATCCTCACTGACTCTTGGTTATCCACATGTCCCAATGTCCACCCGAAATCAGTGCTGGTTAAAAGTCAGTATGACCCACCTCAATTCAATGTGAAATCCAGCTTGAACATGGATAGTCCATTCGCATCGTGCATTCAGTGGGTAACCCTCCAGCAAAATCTGACCTCTAGAAGCCCGAAGAACCTTCCCACACCCTGGGGAGCAAAAGAAGAAAAAAAACTCTGTGTGAGGTACTTGCAAGAGATATTTGAAGAAAACACACATAGAAATACCAGAATGAGAAGACAAGGATGGCTTAAGAAGATAAACACTTTCTTACAAGGCAGTATATAAAATAATAGGACAGCCACGCTATGGTTGTAGAGTTTTGACTATACTTAAGTATTGCCTTGGCTAGGAGCATCCCCAGAAAAGTTTTAGTTGTTGCTTCTCCCTGGTTTGCAATATAGCCCCAAGAAACCATTTCTTACAGCTTTTGCCTCACAATTAATTATCCCACCCATCCACCTGACACTTCAGCTCAGAACAGTTTTCATGGAGCCCATGTTGACCTGTGCAGTCACTGATGATGAGAAAGCTGGTGGGAAGGTTTCAAAACTACAATGAACACTTCAATTAGCTCAAGTGAGCAAAATGAGAGGAGCTGTTGCGGCTAACATCATAGTTTCTAGTCCTTCACAAGGGGGGATACAGCTGATGTATTCCTAGAGGAGACATGTTTGTCCTGAGGATTCACTACATCACCCTTACATGTTAATGTCACCATGCCAATAAAGGTATATAAGCATCACAGCTCCTCCATCATCAGTGTTACATAGAATATACAGCCTGTATCCCTTCTCTCAGGTTCATTCCTATCCTTTATTCCTAGCCCACTTCACCTGCGTTGCTCTCAGCTTCACAGCACACTGTGAAATGTACTTCAGTGCCCAGCATCAATAGAATAAGATGAAGTGCTCCAGTCGGTTGTGCCTAGCCTATGAAAACCATCAGAGGACAATGAGCTGAACAAACAGCAGACAAAGTCACACACTGAGGAAGCAATATCTTTTCATGGCTATCCTGCAGCTGTCTGTAGGCAGCTGTCCAGGGATTGATGTCCTAATTCTTCATCTTGAATGCTGAACATTTTTAGTCCAGAATGTTCTCTCACCTTCAGTAACCTCTCCCTTTCCCCCTGCTATAAAGTATGGTTAATGGTACTTTTCTCTGTAAAAGAAGAAATGTTACCTAGTGATTTTTGCACAGCTTACTGTGATCTGTACATACAAGTGCTAGCAAAGTGCACAGTCAAGCCATTACACACCAAACAGAGCTAATTTCTGTTTCTACTTTCCTGACTCCACCTTTCCAAATGGTCCCCTGATAAGCCTTCTGTTGCTTTGCTGAGGTACGAGGCTATGTCCCTAAGCCAAAAATTGCAAATCAGTCTAACAGCATCACCAAATCAGGGGACTCTGACAGGCTCCACACCACAGATCAGAACAAGTAAAAAGAGCTCCACAACAATTTTCACCCTTCTTTTTACCTCCATAGTCCAACAGAAAGCCCTGCTGCTTCTATCTGTTTCACAAGAGAAACTCTAAACTTTCAACCAGTAACACAGGATGAATGTTTCCTACTGAAATGGTGGGGTTTACTGCTTGCCTGTGGGCCCGACCTTCCTTAGGGAAATAAGGGTGACAGTGACCTGATCTGGTGAAGTACCAAGCATCTGTGATTCCCATCGATCATAGTGTCTGGAAATCAATACTGTTGCATCTGGTCTATGAGGAAACATGAAAACTGCAGGTTAATTACTCTTCTTTCTTCTTAAGAAAGTATTGTTCAAATGAAATACCCTTTGTTCATTTACCCTCAGTTACCCTTAATTAAGCAGGACCCAAGGAAACAGAAATCCTGCTCAGAAGAGTTCCTCAAAGTGTTTCATCCTCCATTGTGGCTCGCTTAGTTCCCTCTGTAAAAGGCAAGGATAATGACTGTGCCCAGCAACCACATTAGGATTCAACAAGTACAGCAGGATCTGCTGTGGTGAAAATGATAATGCTCCTTCCCACAGCAAGAAACAGGCCCTTGCACTGCCATTGGCTCCTGCCTCAAAAACAACCTGAGACAAAGCTGCTAGAAATCTTCAGAGGGTTTGACAGGAGGCTTGGACCACCTCAAAGAAAGTTTCCCTTTCGTCCTGAAGGGCTTTTTAGTTTTTGATGCTTTTAACAAAGGAAAGCCAAAGAACTGGTGCAGAGATACTTGTATGGATGGCATACTAAACACATTTCTCTGTTCGCTGCAGTACAGCCTGAACTCTCTGAACACTGGCGCCAAGGAAGTAGGTTTGGCCAGCAAAGCAGGTGGTCCAAAGACTAAAGAGGAGCCATTCAATGACCATTTCCAAAAGAAGGTTCTCAGGTTTGCTACCACCCACCTCTGCATGAAGCACCTTTGCGATCACATCAACTCTGTGCTCTTGTATCTCCAGCCCTAGCAGAAGTTAGACTCACTCTTCAGACCAACAGTTCAATCATATGTTGATCAAAAGGAGTGTTTTCCCTTCCCATTCTAATTCTGCGGGAGACCTGGAAAGCTCTCAAAAATAATTTACATCATAAACACAAATGCTGGCAAATTCTGCCTCATTTACAAAAAAATAAACTACTTTGGCAGAGTATCAACATCCTTGTTCCGTTCCTGTTCCTGGATAAAAGCAGCTTTCAGGGCCACAGTAAGATTTCCTTTAAAGCTTGTTACTAACAGAGAATAAAAAAATTCAGGAGACTGCTGAGTTGTAGCCCACAGAGACCTGTGGGTCGATGGAGGGAGAGATCCTGAGATGACCTCTGGTAAGAACTCATTATCTGGTGTTTGAGTGCTACATCTTTGATGTGAGGCTCCTTCAAAGATCAAGAAGACTAAGCAGAGGAGAATGAGAGTAGAAACGTTACTGGTATTCCGAAACGGGCTGATATGGGGGAAGGTGGCTGTCACTTGTCACAACTTTTGACAAACACCTGTTGTTTGTTGGTCACCAGTAATACGTGAAACACTAATGTTCACAAAGTCTCAAAAATTACAAGTACTGTTGCTCATCACAGGGACCACTTTCAGACAGCAAAGTTGAGGACAGCTGTTAGGAAACACTGCTTTGTCCCCTGCTTTGATGGAGCGCATGCTCTCAAGAGACATTACCAATAGGGTTGGCAAAGGCTGCTGGAGTGCAGGGTATGGAGAAAAGGGTTCTGCAGGGTTGTTTTTCTTCTGGTGTTAAAGTCTGATGTGCCTTTTAGGGCATGATAATTCAATGCAGTAGAAGTCCCATTAGAAAATGTCCCAGTACCCAATTAACTATATCTAGCCAGTGTGGTATTTTCCTAATAAGACTCCTTTGGCCTCCCCTATACTGTTTATCACTTTACCAGATGGTCTGGTGCCCTTTGGCAGGTTTTTAGCCGTGTCCATGTATGCCAGCAGGTAAGTACAAACTGGACAGATCCATGGGCCATCCCATGGTAACTCTTCCCTGCCATGGCCCTCCAGCCACATCATTGCTTTGCTGGCATTTCCCAGAAATCGCTCCCCTGCCCCTGTAGCCAGCCCCTTGGCCGCTGACCCAGGGCTAGCCCTCATCGCTGCCCTTGAGGTAACCACACAGTTTCCTCCGCCACCCCGCGCCCCGTGCGGTGTTAAAGCGGCATTAATCACTCCCGTAGGAGCCTCCTCGCCCCTCGCTCTCCCACCGTGCCCGCGGCCCCCCCGGCGCGGCCTCCCCGGGCCCCGGCGCCCCCTCCCGCCCGAGCTCGGGGCAGTGCCGGGGGCGGACACCCGCCGGGCCGGGCCGCGAGCGGAGGGCTGGGGCTGCGGGGGCTCGCCCCCCTGCTCGGCCCCGGAGCGGGAGCACCGTGGCAGCGCCGCCTCTGCCCGCGAGGGGGAGACAGAGCCCGGCGCTGCCTCCGCTCGCAGCCCCGCCGGGAGCTCCGCCTGCCCCGCTCGCTCCCTCTGAGAGCGTGTCCGTGTCCCTCCGAGCCCTGCCGGGGGCTTGGCAGCACTGGCACTGGGAATACAGGCCAGATTACACCCCCCAGTTACTGTGGTTGCGCTTCCTTGTGTTTCTGGGGTTTATTTGCACTTTGTCGCTGGCCGGGCACCGGGTCTGGCTGCAAAATTCCGACTGTGATCCTGTGTGCATGTACCACAGGGAGATGCCTCCTCCTTCGCTCTCTGAAGTGTGATGTGTCAGCACATCCACTGCTCCAGCAGCAGTGCACGCTGGTGTTCGAAGGCTACCTGCTGGCCACCCTCCAGACCCAAAGCCACAGCGCTGTGAGCCTGCAGACCAGCACCCACCGTCTCTGCATGCCATGAGACCCAGAACCGGGCGACTCAGGAGCGTGGTGGAATAACAACTGTCCCCCGTGTCTCCTCTTTAAGAGTGGAAGACAAAACAGCACTATCTGACCTTCTTACCCTGCCTCTCAAGTACCACAGAACCACTCAAAAGAGACCATGTCCTTGGTGTCACACTGCCTCGCTCAAAGGAGCGAGTAGTAGGAAAAACACGACAAGACAAAGCTCTTCAAAATTTCAGTATTGCAAAAATGTCCAAATAGACCTCTTGCGAGGGTGTATTGTAAACAAGTAGGGAAAAGCAGGCTAAAATGTAATGTAGACAACCAACATACTCAGTCAGATGGAGGAAATATTAGATGAGTTAATGACTCTTTCTTGGTTCTGCTTTTACAAAAAGTGCCAGGGGAGGTCTAGCATTGACCTAGAGCAAACTGGACGTTAAGCACTATCAGAAATGGGAAGAGACTCAGTTTATCAACTTCCAAAGCACCAAGGAACTCTGCTGCCGAAACATTGATTCCCCACATTCTGCTGTTTGAAGCAATGATTTTATTTTATATGCTTTCACCTCCTGAATGGTCATGGGCTGTGTTGGGAAAGCAAGTAAAATTGTTGCTTTAAAATCAATGACTAAGAGGAGACAAGCCTGAGGTATGTAGAAAAATGGACAGAACAGCATAGGGAAAACAGATTCTGCTTTCAACCCTACCAGTGAAATGTGAACAAAGAAAGAGTCAATAAAAATTTAAAAAGAGAGCTCTACCTTCACTGGTAGGAAATTGGTAAAGGAAAAACCAGTCTTAAATTGTATCTAGTTAGCTGATGGAATTTGTTATTGAAAGACAGCTCTGGGACCAACACTTTAGCAAAATCTAAGGACCAGAAGCTGTTGTACATTGTCAGGAACAAAACCTTTAGATAATGCTACCAGGGCCTGAAACACTCGTGGTGTATCATGACACTGTCAGCAGCTGCAAGATAACTGTTTTCTGGAGCTGCCTTGGAGTGCATTGAAGCTGTGCAACAGAGGGAGGAAGCACTGGGACTTCCTTGAGGTGGTTCTGCAGTCCGGGACTGAAGAAGGACAGAGGAGGAGTTCTTTGATGTAGCTGTTGCCTTTGTAAATATTTATGTTTGTGCTCTGGGGAATCAGTTATGCTGAAGAGTATCCAAGAAATGCAGAGAACAGAAGATTTCTGGAGTCACAGTAGTTAACATTTTAAAACAAACCAAACCAAAACAGAAGTTTAGTTGGGTTGTAACTTGCCATGACATGAGGTCCAGGCCTATCCCTAGCAGACAAGCACTGGGAGAGTTTTCCTCACTGTAGATCTGCTTACTGCCTGGTTTGTTTGCCTGCTCCTGCTTGTGCCCTTTGCAAGAGTCACTGTACAGGAGTAGCTGGAAACAACATGGCTCTGGCTCTGCCCCACCACTCCCTGCCCCTGGCATGTTTCCCTGCCCATGCAGGACACTTACTCATGCAGTCCCCTCCATACCAGCCAGCTCTGCACTCTGCACAGTAGATTCCCTTGATGTAGAAGTCATCAAGTGTTCCTCCCCAGGAGCCATTGCGACAGGACTTGCAGTTCTCAAAAATGGTGCAGCCTGGAAGGAGAGCCACTGTGTTAGACAAAGCCAAGGTGTATTGTCCTTCAGGAAGACAAGCAGCCTTCCTCTTTTCCACAGAAAATGCCAATGACGTTAGTGACTGCTGTGGTGCTGACAGCTTTTCCGCTGTGAACCATACCCAACCTCCACCGCCAAAACTTGAGCAGTTCAAACACTGAGGTTTGGAACCAAACTCCCAGTTTGACTTGCCCAAACCTCTAAATCTCATTGCTCCAACGCCTCTCTCAGAAGTCTGAATGTGGATGCTGGTGCCACTTGGGCCCAGTCCAAACGATTCTGATGTCTTCTAATTTGGCCCTATCTCCTCCTGCTTTCATCTTTCACTTTTCCCTTTCCTCCTTACTATCAAGACTTCCAAATTGCCTCTCTCTTCTTGATCTGGGGATGAAAATAATCCCAGAGCACCAACAAAACACTCTTGGTGTGAAGCCTGTTACCATGTCACCCTTTGGCAGCTTCCATGGCTGCCCAAGGCATCCTCAGGACAACACTGCTTGTAGAAAGTGTTTTCTTTTTCTGGCAGCAATGTTGCCTGCTGCAGGGAAACCTTGCCAAGTATCTTGCTGCTGTCAGCAGAGTGGCAGAGGGAGTTCTGAGGAGATCTGAGGCAATTCCATGCCCCAGTGAGATGTGCCCGCACTTGCCGCTCCCCTGCCCAGCACCTTTCTTTTTGCCTTGGCCAAAGATTTGGTGTGAATGCAGTATAGCCATAAACATACCTGGGTGGATTAAACAGGAATCACACTCATTCTCCTCGTTGCGACAGCAGGGAATGGTGTAGCCCACTTTTTCTTTCTGTCCTGGGCAGATGCACTCTATTTGGTCATATTCGCAGCACTCCCGACACATGATATTCCACTCGGCACCTGGGCAGTTTTCATTGATCACTGTGTACTCTGGAAGTGAAGAACAGAGAGGGAGACACCTGGAAATAATCCATTATCTGACAAGGATTGGTAGGATCTATTATTCAGTGATTTGTCAAATCAAGTATGGCATGAGACTGACCAAAGTCTTCAACACAGAAAAATCCAAACTACATGGTAACACATGGCCGAAATGTCAGCAAAATGTTGGGTGTCTAAACAACACTCAGGCAGTTTGGCAGTTCCAGCCAGAGGAGGCAGAAAGACGAGAGGGGAGGAATATGTGTACTCTCTCTGCAAGTCCTTCCCACTTCTCTGATGAGAAAAACAGTTTTAAAACACCACAGAGGATGGCGTCACATGAGAAAGTTTCTTCAGATTGCAGGACTAGTTTACGGCATCATATATAGTATAGATTATTTAAACTATGTCAGCATGTTTTGGTTGTATTTCTGCTTGTGAATTTGCTACTCTTGAAGATTTGTCCAGCAGGAAAGGCCACTTTTGAGGCTGGGTTTTAGCTGATTTTGCTCCCTATTTTCACCCAGAAGCACATTTTGTTACATTTGGCTTCTCTGCCAGAGGAGACAAGATTTTTCATTGTTTTTTAAAGGTTCATTTTGTCAGATACCATTTCTAATATGGCGACACCTTTCTATTATTTAATATAACCTCATATGATATTTAAGCCATGCTGGGAATACCCTTTTAAGAAACAACCTCAGACAGTGACTCTGGACTGCCAAAATAAATGCAGATCCTGTCTTTCCCCACCAGTGTGCTGTCTACATTCTACAAAGAGAGATCTAATGAGTGCACAGTGCTGTCAGCATGACTCCTAACCGGCTGACAGGCCTGATGACTGCTTTCATGGAGTTTGATGATAAAACGAGAGAGAGCAGGCAAGAAAGATGAGACATGAAGGAAACTTAATGAGACCAGTTCTTTTTTTCCCCTTCTATCCTCCTCTTTTTTATTTTTAGTACTTTTTTTTTTATTCTGGTTAGGTAACAACCTCTTTCCTTGTGTATTAAACTCTGAGTAACAGGGTTGCCTTGTCATTGCAACAAGCAATACATCTCTAAGGTGGAGCACTCCCATGCATGCCTGTACCCAGCTCCCTTCTCTCACATATATTTTTTCTTTCATTGTCCTTGATAACCTAATTACTGTGCCTGCTGGAGCGCCCTACCAGTGAGCCTGGCTGCTCTGTCTCACTTGATTTGCCATGACATCATGAAGCCTAGTTCATGGAAGCTTATCTTTTCCCCTCATGATTTTTACTGGTTCTATTAAAAAAGGGACCACCAAACTCTTTCTTCATTTTTTTTCCCTTTGGCTGGGAAGTGAAATTGACCCCTTTGTGCTCCTCAGAACGGAGTATTTCCTTCGTGCCTGTTGTAGCAACCAGGGAGAGTCTGCCACTGTTCTAAGCTTAGGAACAAGGGTTTTGTTTGTGCTGAGATCTTTCCATTCACCTTCTCTGCCCCTATAATCATTCATAATCATTTCAAACAGAAACAGCTTCTTCTGTCATTCAATAAGGTGCTATAATTTTTTATTCAAATAATGAAATCTTGCATTGAAATAACCTCAGATTTCAGCAGTTATATAGCCTTTAGCCTGTAGATCTTGACATGCTCTACAAAGTCCTCTTTCCAGATGGGAAAGTGAAGCACAAGGGAGGTGCAGTGACTTTGCTCAAGGTCTCAGAGAAAAACAATAGCAGAGCCAGGAATTAAACTCATGCCTTCTAATTCCCAGAACAGCAGTCAATCAACCTGGCCAAGCTGGGACTGCTTAACCTATGGCTATTATTCTCTTTTAATTAAGCCTTTTATCTATGAATTGTGTCTGATTCAGATTCCAGAGCAAATTGATTACATGAATCT
Organism: Myrmophylax atrothorax; assembly: GCA_026770055.1. Classification (NCBI taxonomy): domain Eukaryota; kingdom Metazoa; phylum Chordata; class Aves; order Passeriformes; family Thamnophilidae; genus Myrmophylax; species Myrmophylax atrothorax. The sequence continues at coordinate 19,122,859 of JAOXXN010000065.1, forward strand.
AATTATCTTATTAGAACTGACACTCAGTTTGATACATCTCACTATAGAAGACAGAAAATAGCTGTTTCTCTGGTCTGTGGGAGTGGGGATCTCACTCCCTGCTGAAGCAGTATTCTCCAAAGTCTGACTAATAAATAAATACACAACACTCAGAGCTTTTGTAAACCTTCTTTCAAATTCCTGTTTCTCCTAATTCAAGCTAGAAAGCTAATTTCTCTAAGATTGCTAAAGCCTATTAATATAATGGCTATATCCATTTGGGTTGTAGTTGTAAATTATCCAAGAGAAATTGCTATCTATAAAATAATCCAGATGTTCACAGACAAAGTTACACTGAAATGACAAATGTATGTTTCCATTCTTGCAGGAACTCAAAAACTGGCAAGATAAGGCCGCGAGGAACACAACTTAAGTTTCAAGTTAGCACCAAGAAAGGGGCTGGACCAAATGACCTCCAGAGGTCCCTTTCCACCTAAATTACTCTGTTCTTCCCTAAAATATCACACATGTATTTTTATGTGGGTATAAAGTGTGATTGTGTGCATAAGCATATTTATATGTAGAGTTTGTCTACACAACAGGGCCAAAAAGCAGATACCATGCTTATTCTTGCTGGATTGAATGTATTTGTAGCATAAGTTGACCTTGAGGTAATAGTCAGTGCAGATGGGACCAGATCTTGGCCCTTAAAGAATTGTAAAAATAAACCCACTGCCACCTAGAAATGCTATTTGCTCACTTCTTGCCTTTGTCTCAATTGGGACAATGAAAATAGACTGTCTTTTGATTTACTGACAATTTAATTCCCTTTCATGTTCTCAGGTACTGAATTTTATGCAACATATATAGCCTTGACAAGGTAATATGTGGATTTGAGGGGGTTTTTTAAGTGGCCCTTTCCAGGATTTTCTTCAGAGAAACCATGAAATCCATTATTTTGAAGTCTTGTAGAAGCTACTTGTTAAAGAAATTTGTATAAAGACTTTATGCACCCCTTTAATAATGGCAAAATCCCTTTTGTTTTGCCTAAATATATCCAGGCTACTGAACAAAAGGCAAGTAAAGATTTTGCCTTAGAAATTTAAGAGGGAGATGCACAGAGCTGCTTGCGTGTGTAATCAGTGTTTGTGTGGCTGAGCTCAGACTGTGCTCCAGGGAGGCAAAGGCATAACCCCACTCCCCCTTGTGTATTTGGGGATGGGTAACCACTGGCATCTCCCACACCCACACTTGGCCATTATTACCTCAAAAATAGAAGAGAATGAGGCAAAGAAAAGTGGAAAAATATTTATTGACTGAATAAAACGCTGAAAGCAAGGCCTTGGACAGCTGATAATTGTGAGATAATCGTGGGGTGCTTTATGAGCTTTACTTTGATAATCTTCCAAAGCAGGCAGTGTGGCTTGCAGGCAGTGACTGTGTCTCTGATTTTGGGACAAGCAGGAAGAAGCTGCTTGACAACCCATGCAAAATATTTAGCTGCAAAGAATAAACAAAACTCTAGACAGGCAAATAAACAGTGGATTAATTTATGAGATTTTAATGACGGAAGAAAACCCATTAAATCCAGGCATAAACAGCACACATGGAAGCAGCTCAAGACCATGGAACTAAGCAAGAAATGGCTGTGTTGGGAAGGAATAAAAGCCTGCTGGGCAGGTGCCAGAGGGAAGACCTGCTTGGCTCAGGAGCCTGGCAGAGCAGGACAGAATGTTTCACCTGATGCTTTGAGTCCAGCCTGAGGAGGACTGTGGAGTGAGAGATGAACATTTTTAGGTTCAGATGGCAACACATTCTTGTTTTTCACTGAAATCTGCACCTAGCCAGATCTCCTAATCCCTACAGCACCTGTCGGATCCTAAAGGCTGTCCCTGATGGATTTTTTAAGACAGAAGTAGGAGGTCATGCTCCAGTCAATGTCCTCCTTGTTAGTGTCAGTGCAAGGGCTGAGTTATCACAATGGCAATTCACCACAGTGATGCTGCTGCCTCCCCTGATCCCCAGGCCTGAGATCAACCTTAAAGCTTTGGTGATTCAGGAACAGATTCACAAGCACATTGCTGCCTGAGTAATGGGTTAGGCAGCTCCTCACGGTAAAATGTCAGCTTCAGCATACTAATCTTTTCCATAGTGAATTTTTCAACCATAGATATCTTGCTAGATAGAAAGGGATTTCTGTTCCAAAGGTCTGACAGCTGGAAAACCTATATGGGTAAGAACTAAGGTGAATTGAAGCAAGCCTAATTACACCAATTATCTCTTGTGTCTTCCACTTCTTTGGAAGAATGGGTTTTTTAATGGGGTACAGCCATTTCAACTCAATAAAAGCCCATGCTTCTGCTGAGATGGAACACTTTTCCCATTTCTCTCTTTGACTTCCTATTCCCACTTCCTGTATTTGTGCTGGCATTAGCTGCTATGTGGAGGGATCAGATGACTGATTGAGCAGAAAACCAGTTTGCTATCTGTGTCCATCCTTGGGGGAAACAAAAAAGGAAAGTTTGCCACCTAAATGTGCTTTGGAGCCCTCCAAAAGAGAGACTTGCATATGAGAAAGAGTGAGAAAGAGAGGGAGAGAGAGATGTGTGTGTATTTTTCAGAACTCCTGAAAGATGGAAGAAAATGCTTTTTATAAGGACATCCACATCTTGGTCTGAAATGATGCAACTTCCCATACTACAAATCCATTCTGTTTTCCTGCAAAGGTGAGTTATCCTGCCATGCCTCCATTTATCCATCAGCACATTAATAAAATACCAGCTAAGCTCAGAGAAATATTATTTCAAATTGCTTTGAAAAGTGCCATTTGCGTTAACGATGCAGTGTAATAAGAGCAGATACAAAGAGATACTTCTCTAGAATCAGACGATGATTCTTTTTAAAGTGATTATTTAACCAATTCATGTTCCACAGATACGAACATGTATTTGATTTCATCCTACTTTTCAGCATGCTGCTCAACAACAACTACTGCCTTCTGAAAAAGGAAGGAGCTTTTGAATTTGAAGGAGCATTTCCTTAAGGTTGTTATTAGGAAATGGTTGGCCATGTAATAATTCTGAAAGGAAACGTTCTCATTAAAGAAAAAAACAGCTTCAACAGGGATGAAATCTCGTAGCAGCTTACGTTTTCTTTAGGTCTGTCTCATTTTTCTGCTCTTTTCTTACTCAGCTCTACTGTCATTGCACAGACATGCAAACTGGGCCTCACCCCATAGGTATCGTGTGGGGATGTTAACATTAACAACAGGAAATGCTTTGGGCACAACGTTGGGTGAAACTGTGGCTCCACTGTGATGAATAGTAAAATTCTCCATTTGATTTCAGTAAGGCAGAGAGGAATAAACCTTGGAATAGAAGAGAGATGTTCCCATTAAGAGAATTTTACTACGGCTCTTGGAAAATGATGTACCCCAAACCATTAATAATAAAGGAAACTAGGTCTTTATTGTTAACCTTTTTGTCTCAGATAAACTATTGTGTAAATTATGTCTATTTGCCTGTTAGATGTATTAAGAGGATGAAAGGGATAATGCTGTCTCTAAAACCTCTTGCTTCTTTTTACAAATTATGTACCTATTACTCTTTTCAGCATCTGAGCTAATTAAAAGAGGAACCAAATACATCCTTGTTTTACTTTTACTCAGTGTTCTTACTTTATGGGTCACAGACCTTTGCCAATTAATTAGACTGCTGCTTCTACAGAGTCAGTTAGCATCCTTTTCTGCCCATGGTGCATGCTTTACACAGCGGTAAGGGGGGAGAGGGGGAAAGAAAGGATCTCTATTAAAAAAATTCTAAGTCAGTGGGAGAACACAGGAGGACATCTATGATACTAAGCTGAATTTATCTATTTAATAAATGTGCATCAATTTTTCTGTCTTTTTTAAACATCCCCCTCTCTCAGTTTCTCTTCTGCGTTTATGAGCTGGCATTTGTGATCTTATTATCAGCATTGTGGCCTTGTGTCTTCATCCAAGAAAAGCTGTGACAGGAAAAAAATAGCCAGAGTAAGGCTGATACTCAGACATTGCCACATTACCCTTCAAGCTTTGATTCGTTCTGGTATAGAGGAGCTTATTCTGGCCAGAAAAATTAGTGCGATCAGGAAGAGAATTTGTTTTCTCTGTGCTGCAAGACAAGGAAAAGGTAATGAAAGTAGAACTTTTGAGTTAGGGACAGCATTGGTTAGGTTAGACTTCTGCAATAGGGGAGAATATTTGAAAGTCTGCAGAGAAGCAGCTGTTGTTTGAAATTCATTACCACATAACATGAAAATGTGCTCGCGTCCTAAACGTAGAGGAGTGATGCTGGACCTGTGCTGAGGGCTTGCCTGTTTTAATGGTGTGAGACCTGGAACATGTTGACAGTTTACTTACAGTTAATGTTGCCCAGATAGAAATAGTCCTCACAGACAGCAGTAACCCCTCTGAGCCTCTATTTCAAATTTTACTCCTTACAGCTCCCCTGGAGTGTAGTCCAGCCCTACCCAAGGACCAAAGATACCCTCAGTCTGGCAACTCTCTGTCCCCACTGATAGCTTGCTTGCCTGCCCTATTGCCTTTCTCCCCATTTGCCCCTGTACCACATCCCTGGTCTTGCAGGAGGGAAAGGGGCATCCACATCCCCAAGGGACCTCGTGCTGCTGACAGTAACTGCACAGTCCTGTGGTGGTGAGGGGTCGCTCTGAGCTGGTGGAGAGACAAATCCCGGGCACTGGCAGGCTTGCAGGGACTCCTGGGAGCCACTTGAGGTGGCCTCAGGGTCAAGAGTGAATAACACCACCTTTTTTTCCAAAACAAAAAGCAAGTCTCTTTCTCTTTGTCCATGCTAGGAACCTAAACATGTGAACTGAAGTAACCCATTTGCTAAGATTGAATGCATCTGGATGTGTCTGAGTGCATCTGGCCTTGCCTTCTCTAGGCAGAGGCTGGAGGGGGAGGGGAAGAGAGATTGGGAAGGGTTTAGAGAGAAACACACACAAACACACATATATTTTTAAGAAAATATGAGTCACATGCACTCCAAGTTTATTCCAAAAAATAAATTCCCAAACCGCCCTGACTCCTGCCCCCAAATCTTGAGGCAGGCCCTGTGCAACTGGGTGTGATAAATGTGGATAAAAATTGGAGACATCTGTGGGGAGGAGGAAAAATGCTATTTTCCAACCTGCCCTGACATGTTAAGGCCACTGCACTTCTGAATCACTCCCCTGTCTCTAGGAGCCCCTCCTGCTGTGGCTGGCGGGAGCTCCTGGTCCCCTCATGCTGCCAGCTGTGTGTTGGGCAAATGCCCACCAGTTGCTCCACCAGCCACAGGGCAGGGGAGCCATGGCAAGGAAGGGGAGAAGGCAAGGTAGACAGCTCATCTCCATGTGTCCCCCGAGCTGTTCTTTCACTGCTCCTGGTGTGTGAGGAGTAGCTGTCAGGCGAACCAGCACACTCGCTCCAAAGCTCACAGTCCCACAGCCCTTCCATCCCATTGCCCACTGTTGTCCCTCCTGCCTCTGCTCATCACTGCTGCAGAGGGGACCTGGTGCCCAAGTACTCTATGGACCAGATTCTCACCATGAGAGAGTCATGCTGCCCCTGAAGCAGGAGGGATTGTTTGCCCACCCAGCTGGATGACAGCCTCAGCCTATGCCTAGGGCTGCTCTGTCCCTGACAGCCCTGGTTTTGTGCCCCTCCAGCACACGCCATGGAACCATCTCCCTTGGCCAGTGTACAAGGTGGCACATGGCTGAGGGACAGGCCACCACAGGGATAAGTCAGTGCATGTGCGACAGAGGTGGGGAGAAGCTCTCTGTGCTTGTGACCCAGAGGGAAATGTCGGCAGGAGGTCAGTCTCCCAGGACAGCTGAGGTGCTGATGGCCAGCCTGGTGTGCAGATGACCCTGGTCACCACCTGCCCCCTGTACCCTGTGTCCTGAAGGGTCAGTAGGGAAGGACACTGCAGATGCAGACCCTCTGCCATGGCACCTGGTGAGGCAGACTCTGAAGTACCATTCTTGACAGCAATTATTTATAGTCATCAAGATCTGAGTGCTTGCTTATCTGACAGCTCCCCTGGTAAGAGGGCCATACCTAGCCAGGAGTGCCGAAATCTGCTGCAGCAGCTTGAGGGGTGGGTGATTTCAGAGCACCTCACCTCCAAGTCCTTAGGACTGCAGCTCCCAAGAAAGCAGCCTGTGATGCTGACAGCTAGCTGCTGCAAGCAGGTCCAGACACCTCCAGGTGTAAACGGCCCATGCTCGTGGCCGTAACTGCAGCAAATTTGCACTCAACAGCAAATGCTCTTTGCTTAACCTTATCAAGAAGAAACCATACATGCTGGTTCAGCATAAACTGGAGCAAGGCTTGAGTATAAAAAAGATCATTCTGCTTTAACGAGGCTTCCCCTTTGAAAGAATAATATTGGCAGAACTAAATCCCAGATTGGAAACAATGTGTGGGCTTTGTTTTCTTTTTTTCCTTCACTTTTTTTCTCCCTTGCCTTCATTCTTGGTGTTGGGGCTGGAGAGAAAAATCTCTGTCTTGCCAAACTAAACAAATTATGCTTTACAATTCAGAGACTTAAATGCCTCTTTTTATCATCATTTCCTTAGCACTGAGTGTTGAGAAAATAAAAGGAGTAATAAGCTAAGTGATTGCATACCCTTTTCTTGATGGCCATTGGCAAACAAATTCAGCCAGTTGTTTCTCTTTAAGGCTATTAAGTTTGTCCAAAAATCATTCCTGGGTAAACCTCCCCCTACACACACTCCATGCAGACAAGGAAAAAATGTACATAAAGCAGAGCTCCTTCTTTCTGTTATTACCATCCCTACAGATCTCTCTACTTCCCAGGACAGCATATGAGATGAAACCCCTCTGACTGCACTGAAGGAAAGGGACTCATTCAGCCATGCCAGGAACACACACGCTCATTTACAGTACCTCTTGGAAAGCAGGAGATGAGCAGGAGCTGGAGAAGAGTGAGTCCTACATGTGTCCAGGGTGCTCTCTCCATACTGCCCCGGCCAGTATGGCTGTGTGACTGCTCAGGAAGAGAAAGCAGGCAAACAGCTTTTACTGGGACCTCACCAGCTCCAGGCTGCGAAGGATCTCGGATTTCAGACCTCAGCACGCTCCCATCCTCACCAGAGGGGAACTACCTTCAAGAGACTTCTCAGGCGTCCAGAAGCACACGTCACCCCAAACCTCTCCAACTGCTGCCTTAACCCTTTCTGGACTCTGGCAACCAATCCCTTTTGTGATGGGTTTATTGGCTCAGTGCTCAGCTCTGAGATAGCAATTTTCCTTATGCAAAGAAGGATAGTGTTAAGGGAGGAGAAACTGAAATGCAAATATCTATTTATATGAACCGTTGCAGTTGCTGCGGGTGAGCTGAAGTTACAGATGTCCCCAGAAGGAGGCACTTTTCCTTGCTCCCTGTGGGCTTGCAGGGGTTGGTGCACCCTGGGGTGCTGCCAGGCTGGGTGTGGGGTGGGTGCAGAGAGGGATTCCTGGCCCACACTCCTGCGGCTGGGCAGCCTGGCCAAGTGACATGATCCACGTTACAATGTGCTTAAAATAGCTGTGCACTTTTATGATGGTACAGATGAATGAATGAGGCTCACTAAAAGTTCACTCCACAGTAGATGAAAACCACAAAACACAAAAGGAATCACTTGGCATACATGTGTTTGTGCTAGTCAAAACCTTTTTACTGAGTCCATTTCTGCCAGGAAATGCAATTTTGGCAAAATTTAAATGTTTTGTTGAAACATGTTGATATTGAGGAAATGTTTAATCCAAACAAAAGAGGCCATTTAATTGAGATTTTATCTCTGTGTCATATTTTGTTTTGCCTTTCTTCTTAGCATATGCTACTGATTTTTTTCAATCCTCAACATGTATTTCATAGCATTAAACTTAATTTTTTTCTAATATTTTTCTTGCACAATTTTTTAATACTTTCCAATGGATGTATTTTATACCTCTAAGTCAGACTTTCTCAATTTAATTTCTGTAGCAAGATTTCAAAATTTACATATATTGTGAGGGGGGGAAGTTGAAATATAGGCATTTGCTTTGAAGTAGAAACTCAAGTATCTCAAAAAGCTTTAACAAACACCTACAGCAGTTTATAAAACTCAGGCATGTTGAGCAACCTCAGAAACTTGAGAGTGGTTGCCAATGGAAACCTGGAGGAGTTTAGTGCAGTGCAAAATCCATTACACCTTCAGGTGGTCTTTCATGGGTTGAATTCCTTTATCCAGACATCTCTGTAGGTTAGGCTTGTCTGTCTGCCAATCTATTGACTTTACACTGTGAACAGTCTTTGTAGGGTTTGTGCACCTTCCATATAAAACAATACCAAAATATTCATGATAATCTTGTTTTTCTATAAGTCTCTTGACAATGTTACAAGCCCACCACTGAGAATACTAATATAAGAAGACCTGAGATAGATGTCAAGATTTTAACCATAATGGCACATAGTCCCTGGCTGCTGCCCTGGGTGCTTGGCAGTTCAGGAGGAGGCCATCAAAGCTCTCCAAGTCCCACTGGACCTTATTATGGTTCAGTGACTACATTGCCCTTGAGCCCTTGATGGGCATCTCTTGCCCTAGGGTCCTGAAACCTTGCTTTACTGGTCTCCTGCTACTTTCTCATCCTTCATATATATATG
>JAOXXN010000065.1:19144618-19164140 GCA_026770055.1 Myrmophylax atrothorax
GTCAATATGGCCAAGGCTGAGGTGTTGTTTCAGGGAGTCCTTGTATCTCTTCTTCGGGGCTCCTCTCTTGCGGCAGCTGGTGGAGAGTTCTCCATAGAGAGTTGGATCAGTACTGTACCAAAATTTAACACAGACAGAAGCTGTTCGTGTCTGTACAAATAGGCAGGTGAGTGAAGATGAAAGCACTGCACTCTGTTGTCTTCTAAAAGCTGGTGTAATACAAGAGTCCTAGTCCTGAACCTCGCTCTGTGAAATGTGCTCAGCTGAAACACGAGATTGTATAGAATAAATGTTACACACTTGAAACTGAGAAGCTTGGCCAAAAAGGATCCTTTTGTGTGGAATGCACCTGGCCCCAGTTCTGAGGAAATTTGGATGAAATAATGAAAACCATGAACTGCTTTTTTTTTTTCAACTTGGAAATTACTGAAACTCAGGGAACAGAAATCCACTGAGACAGAAGCCAAAGAAAAAGGTTGTCATTATTCTCATTTACTCTTTTACCCTCTTTTCATGATGCCTTGCCAGGACACACATCGAGAAGTTTAACAGGTCCTTGAATGAAGGAACACAACTCTCTTTCTTCCTGTACAATGAAAGCAGATATATTTCACTGTGACACCAGGGAGATATATTCAACAATTATGTTCTTTGTACAAATGAGAGACTTTAGTCGAGAGGAATATGGCTGTGATGCTGATAAAACTAATAATCTGTACGCTCTATATGATATTTTTCCTCTTTGGATATCAAAGGACTTCACAAAGGAGGGTATTCTTGTCCTATCATTATAGAAAAAGGGTACTTTTACAACAAGAAATGAAGGAACTAGTCCAAGATGAAATGGTAGATACTAGGAGAGAAATAACCACTGTCCCGTCCCTGTCCCACACGTTTAGCCTGGCCTGTGAAACATGCTGTAGGTGAGAGTTGCTTCCTCGGTCTGATCTTCAGAGGGAGAAATTCACACTAGTGCTACTGCTGCTACCCTTCCTCCCCTCTTGCCCCACTTTCTCCAAGTCCTGGGCAGCATGGACACACAACATCACCAAAGAGGGCAGGATTGCTGTGACTCTCATTGCTTTGCTGCACTGCAGCCAGTCCTCCAAGTAGTGTGCTACACAAGCATTGGGTACCACACACACACCGACAGCTCACATCATGTACAATGTGGCCCACAGCATTCTTGGTGTGTGGGAGCAGCCTGTCCTGTCCTCAGTGGCAGATGTTCAGGCCATATGTCCCCTCCTTATGAATCCTCACAGCTTGGGACAGGCTTACAGCAAGGACCTTGGGGTAAGGGAAAGGACAGCGGGGAAATACAGTATCACCTTACAGGAGGAGTAAATTTGCCAGTCTGGGAAACAGATGCTCAAAGCAGCTGAATAAGAGATGGGATCACTTGCTTGGGATTTAGGTGTCATTGCCGTTGGGTGCTGAGAAGTGGAGACTTGTGATGTCATTTTTAAACTAAAAACCAGTTAAACTCACTCCATTTTTTACCAAGAAGTATTTCTATTTCACAAAGATGACAAAGACAGCTTTCAACTTATTATACATGCATCATTAGCAGGTAGCAGCTACAGAAGCCTGAAAATCCAGGCACTGAGGTTTGCAATGCAATGGACTCCAAGGGAACAGCCTGTCAATACTTTACACAAGTTCACCCGGTGGTTATATGGAAGTAGCTTCACCAGGTCTCAGCTGAGGTTGAAGCCTCACTATGGCAGATGCTGTGCATGCATAGGAGAGATTCCTTACCTAGGTGGGTTATAGTCTCTCTACCACAGACACTTCAGAGCTTGAAGGCGTAATGAAAGGAGATGCCTTGTCAAGGATCTCAAGGGAATTTGCAGAAGTGCACACACAATAAATTCAGATCTGCTGAGCTAAAGCCTGTGTCTTGACTTCAAAAGCCCCGCCTTTCACTGAGCAATTTGAGACTATTTTTCCCCTTTCTCTCCTCTCCAGATGTTTACTGGAAACTACTGTGGCATGATGGTTAGAGATTCAGATCCACAAAGGAAATAAAAGAAAGAAGGGAAACCTCCTTTGGGCTACTCTGGATAGAACTCAGGAGTTTTATGTATGGAAATTATCTGTTTGCCAGGGATTTAGGTATTGAAGGGAGACCTGTGGAGTGTTGTCACTAGGGCCAGGATAAACTGGAACAAACCCCAGCACATCCTGAACACATACATCATTTTCAACAGAGAGCTGTCAATTAGCACAGAGCAAGTCAGATGTCACTGGAGAAAAATCTCTGCTCTTCAGGGAAGGGAGGAATCTCTCCATGACTCAAGAGCAGATGGTTTGGCAGTAGCAGCACAGCCAGCTCCTATCACTGGATTAACAAATTACAGAGATATGCTCCCTCCTTTGTATTTACAGCACATGACTGGAAAGTATGCTAAGGGAAAAGGGATAATGTGAGAAGAACTCACATGTAATGTCAGCTGAGTGGCCAGAAGGGATTGTGATGAAAGCCAGCAGGCTCTAGCAAGATGCTGCCTGTCTGTCTTACTCTAGCACATATACCTTTCTGTTGGGTGTAGGATCCCATCTTCTCATCCCAGATAAAAACCAGCATTATAATCTTCTGATATTTCCCTCTCTCTAGTCCCCATTGCTTAAATTAATGTGGAGCCTGTGTCTTTAAGCCCTGTTTGTTGCTCCTCCTGTTGCCATAGCGTTTAGTGTTTCCATGTTGGAGATTTCCTACTTTTTTTTCCTTCCAGACATTACCCCATCAGCACAATTCCAGACCTGGGATTCCAGCCACTTTTGGCTAAAAGGGAACTAATTTTTGTTGCTATAAAAATATCAACTTGTGTAAATGCCTGTAGCTCAGATTTAGGTCCCTGTGTCTAGGAATAGCAACACAGCTGAGGGTGAATAAGAGAGAAGGGGAAGAAAAGAACAGATCTCTGTGCATCTCATCTCATTTCTCTGAGTCCTTTCAAGGACAAGGAGAGGAACAGACCTTTGCCATCCTCTGGCACAGTAGTAATCCTTATGTTTTGTTGTGGTGTGGTTTTGATGTGGAAGATGCTTTCCTCCAGGTTGTACCTGCAAGAGAGTTGGCCAAGTCCTGCACGCCCCACCTGAAGTGCTGACCTTCATAAAGGGCCTGGTCTGAGCCATAGCTGAGAGATGGTGTCACCCACTCAAGAATACAATGACTCACAGATAAAATAAATTGCTTGATTGCAGCCTGATGCAAAGTCCAAGATAGAAGAAACTCAGCTAGCCCTTTAAGAGGTGCTGCTCCCTGGTCATCAGTGAGGTCTTTGCTGGCACACAGTGAACACAGAACAAAGTGTGCTGAGGCCCCTCATTTGCTACATCCCACCTTTGCATCCTGCACAGAATTGGCATTGAGACTGCTCTGGGTACTCAGGGATGAGCAAGATTAAGCATCACTCCAAACACTGGAAGTGGCCACTGTAAGAGGAGAGATGAGATGAGCCATCTGAAGTGAACTGTCTTCTCCTGAACACCAGAGAGTCCCGAGGGAAATTTTGGCTGGGTATAGATGAGTGCTGTGTTGCATCTTGTGCTGGACTCCTGCAGCATCTGCAAAACCCTAGAAAACAGCAATGTGAAAAAAGAGATTGCAGGAATTCCAAAACATAGATCCCAGATATTAATGCTGCCCTGAAATCACTGCCTTGCTCTGAGCTTCTGGTTGCCTATCTGGAAAACAGAGGTAATGAATGGATATTTAATTATCTTCGTAAAGTGTATGCTGGTATAGGGATGGAAAATATGAGCTATGCACAATGTACCACTAATATCAAACTATTTCTTGCCGCATTGTTAACACAGTTTTCTGCAAATCATTGCTGTTGACTCACCCTGGAACTCATTATTTATGCTACACAAAGTGTTAATCTGTTACAGTGCACTTCAGATTGAAAGAATAAGATACTCTTGGGTATATTACATGAAGTTTTAACTAGCTCTAAGTAACAGCTACTGATAATTAGTAACATTATTTACTAATTACATTAAAATAATAAAATATTGAAGCTACTGTATTATGTCATATTGTAATATATCAGAAGCAGCAGTGCATGCTAGCCATGTATCAAGAAATTACATTACAATGCAGATAATTTTAAAAATGGGAAAAATTAAATTAAATTTGAAGTAAAATATTTATGCAAACACGACATTTATACAGTGCCTTTTTTAATTTTGAACACTTTTTTCATCCAGATTCTATTCCTGACCCTCATGGATTTCAAGGATAAGAAAACCCAAGACCAATCCTGGAACATTTCATGAGACTAAAATGAGAAGTGTGATGCCAAACTACAACCATTTTCCTAGTTTCTACCCACTTATGTTTTCTTGTGGTTTGGGATGAATACTTCCTGTCTAATACTCATGGGTTATGTTGCTGTACAGGGAAAATCCCTGAAAGAAAGAAATTTCAATTAAGAACTTGTAGGCCGTACCATGGTGATTTATTTTTATTACCACTTCTCAAAGTAATATCTTCTTCTATTTTTTTTTTTACTTTGCACATAAAAGGAAAGAATGTTTCTGGCAAAGGGGAAACTAGTAAAATCCTCAGAGTGAAAGTCTCTCATTTAGATTTTCTGGAGAGCCCAGAAGAAAATAGGGCTAACAACAGCAGCAAGGCTGGGTAAATGATGGTTAGGGAAGCAAAAAATGTTGATCAGCTGCAGGAATCCCCAAGTGTCCTATCACAGCACTGTGCAACAATGCAGAAACTTGTTGCAGTAGCAGTGAAGAGCCACTGCTCTTCAAAAACACAGGCAAGTGTTCTGGCTTCCCTCTTCATAGAGGCTAATAAGCTCTGGCGTAGTACAAATGCAGCCAAGCAAGAATTACAGGTTCATTCATGGGGCAGCCCAGATAAATGACTTGTGGACAACTGGTCTCTAGCTGGAATTTCTGTTACCTGAACAGTTCACATCATTGCATCTCTCTAGTTTTGCCAGGATCCACAATGAAGCCTATTCAGCTACAACAAGGAGCACAAGTAATTAGTAAGGACTGGGAGCTAGACAAGGTGATCTGGATCTTCTCCTTTCCCAAGTTCCCTGGCTGTTAGTGAATGTGCACATTTCCAGGCAAGTCAAATTAGAGCCTGCAGTAAATACCAAGGGGGATGTAAAAACATTTGTAAAATGTAGATGTGCGTTCAAGCAATGCTGTCTGATGTTGCACAGCAGAACTGCAAGATTTTTAAAAATCAAATCATGGCTTGAGAGGGGAAAAAATCAAGGTGTATCTAAAATCCTAAAGAGGATTTTAAAGAATTCTACAGAGGATCCTAAAGAGGGCCCTAAATAAATATCCATGACAGGCAGAGTTTCACAAAGATTAGAGACACACAACTATATATGAAAACTGCACATCAGAAGTCCTCAGCTCAAGTTTCTTACTAGTGCAGGACTCCTGACTTAGCCCTTGTGTAAGTCATTTGCAGGGGCAACCCTGGATACATCTGTACCCTGAGCTCCCTTCTGTACATGACAAACTACAGATGATTTTTTTGTTCCTACCTCCTCACCAGCCAGACTAATTGCCCAGCTAATTGTCCCCCTCACCAGCCAAGTTAATACACAAGCTAAATTCTGTGTTTGAATTTCCACCAGCAGAAACATTTTTGAAATTAATTAGCACAGCTGTTCTACTAAGGCTGTCTGAAGGAAACTCATACCAGCTTTCCATGAAGCTAAGATTGAATCCTTCTTCTATTGTTTCTTAAAGATCCAGATCCCAGATGATATCATCTTTTTGCCAATTACGCTCCTGACAGCAGAGTCAACTACATCCAAGAATACAGCGTGTCAAACACTCTGAGCTCCAAGAAATGTCTCAGCTGGCACCTGACTCCTCTTGGCTGCTGGACGCTGTGCACATGTGCACAGAAGGCATGAGCTATTTCATGTCAAATCTGACATCTCAATTTCTAGAGCTCTCATCATAAGGATTGATTTTGATTGTGTGGTTTTGACTTTCCCACCCACAGTGACAGTCACAAACACAAATGTCCAGCACACAGCTATATAGTTACATCATGCAATGGGTGAGGAAATAGTCCATGGATTGGACAGAAAGGGTTATAGTAAATGGGGTTACATTGGGCTTGCAACCAGCCACCAGTGGGGCTCTGCAGGGCTCCATTCCAGTGCCAGTGCTCTTCAACGTCTTCATAAACAACTTGGACACAAGACTTGAAGTGTACTAAGTAAATTTGCTGACAACTTAAAGTTGGGAGGAGATGTTGACTCCCTTGAAGGTAGAGAGGCTCTGGAGAGAGACCTTAGCAAATCAGAGGGATGGGCAATCACCAAATACATGAAGTTTCACAAGGGCAAGTGCTGAATTTTATACCTGGGACAGGGCAACCCTGGATGTACTGACAGACTGCAGAGCAAGATGCTGAGAGCTGCACAGTAGAAAGGGACCTGGGGGTTCTGCTCGATGGCAAGTTGAGTATCAGTCAGCACTGCCCTGGCAGCCAGGAGGGACAACTGTGTCCTGGGGGGCATCAGGCACAGCATCCCCAGCCAGTCGAGGGAGGGTATTGTCCCTCTCTGCTCTGCACTGGGGTGGTCTCACCTTGAATATTGTGTGCAGGTTTGGGTGCCACAATATAAGAAAGATATTAAGCCATTAGAAAGTGTCCAAAGAAGGGCAATAAAGATGGTGAAGGGCCTTAAGGGGAAGCCATATGAGAAGCAGCTGAGATCAATTGGTCTGTTCAGCCTGGAGAAGAGGAGACTGACGAGAGACTTCATTGCAGTTACAACTTCTTTGTGAGGGGAAGAGGAGGGGCAGGCACTAATCTCTTCTCTGTGGTGACCAGGGATAAGGACCCAAGGGAATGGCCTGAAGTCATGTTAGGGGAGTTTTAGCTTACATATCAGAAAAAGGTTCTTCACCCAAAAGGTAGTTGGCACTGGAACAGGATGTTTAGACAATGTCCTCAGGTGGCTGGTGAGATTCTTGGAGTGGTCCTGTGCAGGGCCAGGGGTTGGATTTCGATGATCCTTGTAGCTGCCTTTCAACTCAGCATATTCTATGATTCTATGAATCCAAATTCTGTGCAAGCTGCACATGGTAGAGGTACGATCCAAAATCTTGTTCTCTGTATTTGCAAAAGAATCTGACCTGTATTATTTCTGTGACTTTCTTCAGCTCAAAACACTTTGTTTTCATGTGCCTTTTGCATTCTTAACCTCATTTCATCCAGGGTGGGGAAAAATTCTCATATCGGCAAGTTTTGAGAGAGCTGAGCTGTTTATTTCTGTGTTGGTATTTTAACCATTGAGCCCTACTAAAACCACTAAACCATGGAAAAACCTGCATCTAAGTAGAGTCACTTAGTGCTACACTGTCAGCATCTTAACAACTTTGGACATTGCAGAGCATTTGACCATGAGCCGATTCAACCTTGATGTTTGAAGATAATAAAGGAATTAAGGTGGGTGTTGCACATTAAACACTATTTTATTTCCTGAGCAGAATTCATAACATCAGGCCATCTGAGCATGTTGCAGCTGTAGTCTAAATCAGAGCCTGAGCATCATTCTCACATGGTATATTTAGCCTAGTAAATTTTGTGCTTTCTTTGGTTTTGGCAGCAAAAGACAGGAAGTTCTCAAAGTCCTTGTGTGGGCTCCCGAATGCTACAGCTCCTGGTGAGAGGATATACAGAAGGAAGGTCCAAGGTCTTCATACAAGCTTTATCCTTGTCCTTTGTCCCAGCAGGCAGAGGAGAGAGCTGCAGAAGCCATCTTAGATAATTGCTTCATGTTGCCTTCCATACAGTGGCATAACACTGCAGTACAGAGTGCTGAGGAGATTCATGGTGATGCAGCCCCTACAAAGCTGAATTCCTCCTTGTTGAGGCTTAATTTGAGAAACTGTGTAAAAGGGCAATTAGAGAAATGCAACGGATTTCTTACAATTAGTTCTGTTCCAGAATAATAGAGTATCTGGTTTAGCGTTTGTGAAGGGACCTGTAATGCCTGTTTCTGCCTCAGTGATTTCAAAATCCCAATGCAGTACTTAAAGACAACCTTTAAGGTAAGGACAGGAAACTAGAGAGGAGTACTGGTAGGTCCAGGTGATGTGGGCAGGGGGACTGACACAGCACACATGCCCATGCAGTTACTTTTTCAGCCCAGCAACACCCAGCACCAGATCATTTCTTGTGGGGCAGATTAGATTAAGCCGCATCTCTACAGTCACTCCATATTTGAGGAAGTTCAGCTGTCTCTTGAAACTCATACGAAAGCTTAAAAAAAGTCATATATATACACACACATATACACTTTCCCCATGAAGCTTTTTTCATTTGTGCTGTGTCCTGTTATGTCCTTGGACTGTTTTTTTGTGACTCTGTAGAAAATCTGCTCCTGTGCTGCCTACCAAAGAGCAGGAGGAAGAGAGAGCTCACTTCAGTAACCCATGACTGTGTTTATTTTCCTCATCTTTGAGGGATTTGTTTTATGACTCTCACTAAACTGTTTACAGAAAGTTCAACAGCTAGGCAGAAAGTCATTTGGAAGGAAACTGGACTAAATTAAAACAAAAATGTTGGTCAGTTTCCCAGAGAGAAAACTTTTTCTCTGTAATGTCTGTGCTGCTCTTCCTCTCCACCCACATACTGGAGAAGTTCAAATGTGATAAAATGGAGAACTGAGCAGGGATGAAAATTGAATTAATTGTAGCTTGTCTGGAAGATACTGAAGCTCATTTACCCCTCAAAACTTTTTTCTTTCCAGTCTTCAGTTTGACATCAGTGAGAAGAACACAGACCTACACAAATCAGAAGTTACATGAAATTCTACTCTATTGACTTTCTTGAGTGTCCATTAGCTCTTCCTAACAATCAGGGAGAACTCAAAGATCTATTTAGATATTATCAAATAAATAACTCATCTTCACGGCATCCTGTTCTACGAGTGAAGAAACCAAGGTGCTGGCTAGCTAAATGTCTCATCCAATATCCCAGAGTGAAAATGCAGTAGGGCCAGTTGTAGAAACTAACACCTACATTCCCTGTCTTGCCAAATTATTGGATACATAGGAGGAAGGTCCAAGGTCTTCATTCAAGCTTTATCTTTGTCCTTTATCCTAGTAGGCAGAGGAGAGAGCAACAGAAGTAATTTTATATAATTGCTGACGCTGGATGGAAGTAAGGCTAAAGGGGAGACTCACTCTTACACTTTTGTATTTCATCATTCCTGATGAAGAACACACTTTGTGCAGCACATGCTATGCACAATACGGAGCTTCTTACACTGCTGTTAAATTGGCTGCCAGAACTTCTAAACCTGTCTCAGGGGTTTGGAGGAATATGAACATTCCCTAGAGAGGCGGAGGCATCTCACAGAATATGCTGAGTTGGAAGGGATCCACAGGGATCATCAAGTCAACACCTGACCCTGCACAGGACCAGCCCCAAGAGTCACACCATGTGCCTGAGAGCATTGTCCAAATGCTTCTTGGACTAACTCAGGTGGTATTATGACCACTTCCCTGGTGAGCCTGTTCCAGTGCCCAACCACCCTCTGGGGGAAGAACATTTTTCTAATATCCAGCCTTGTAAAGGATCACAACCTAAACCTTCCCTGACACAACTTCAGGCCATTTCCTTGGGTCCTTATCACTGGTCACCACAGAGAAGAGATTAGTGCCTGCCCCTCCTCTTCCCCTCACAAAGAAGTTGTAACTGCAATGAGGTCTCTCCTCGGTCTCCTCTTCTCCAGGCTGAACAGACCAAGTGACCTCAGCTGCTTCTCATATGGCTTCCCCTCAAGGCCCTTCACCACCTTTATTGCCCTTCTTTGGACACTTTCTAATGGCTTAATATCTTTCTTATATTGTGGCACCCAAACCTGCACACAATATTCAAGGTGAGACCACTCCAGTGCAGAGCAGAGCGGGACAATACCCTCCCTTGACCCGTTGGTAATTTTTTGTCTGATGCTCCCCAGGACATTGTTGTCCCTCCTGGCTGCTGGAGCACCTTCCACAGCACATGTAAGATGTACAGACCAGCTACAGTAGAATCATAAGTCATCTTCATTTTGCAGTTTTACAGCCCAAAGCTCCAGCCACTCACCGGTGTTACTCTTACTACTGCACTGTTTAGTTGCAGCCATAGGCTATGCAGGGTGAGGAACCAAGTATTTCTTTGAGCTAGTTAAGCTACGCAGTAACTGGGATCCTTTCCTGTTTGTAGATAAAGTGGATTCATTTAGATTTAAAATACATTTTTATTCAACAAAAGCACAGTGGCATTTTTAATAAAGTTTATTGCATATAAAAATGTTTGTGGCACTTGGATATGACAGATTCAGTTCCTGACTGTAGACCTTGAAATTAGAGGGGTACTTTCCCAGTTCCTTTGAAATCACATGCCATAACTATCACTTGCCTCTGATTCTTTATTCATTCTCTAAGAGAATGCTACTTAAATACCAGTTAAATAAATATATAATCAGTAAGACATTTATTGAATATTAATGTTGCATTTAATAAAGCTTAGCATTTTAAATGGGTCACATTAAGGTGTAGAGGGCACAACAGGAAAAATTCTCCATTTTCCTTGATTGAGTCACCAACCCCTATCACAGAAAAATCATGAGCTGGGACCTTCAAAACTGGGACACCTGCATGACTCAGGTGTGTGTGTGTGTGTGTGTGTGTGTGTGTGTGTGTGTGTGCACGCGCGTGTGTGTGCCTTCATTCCTCCTTTGCACCCAGTCAGAGGTAAGAGTCCTGACAGGGAACATCTCCACTGCATAATGGACCATTGGGTATGGATCACTGAAGCTGCAGAGACACAAACTCATAAGTCCACTTGGATATCAGTTTAGGTTAATCAAGCAAGTGTGCTAAAAGCCTGAGCCTGGGCTTCTGAGCTCAGACAGGGAGGATGGCTAATGCAGACAGACCACATAACGGCTCAGCTGGCTCACTTTCAGACAGTTTGGCTGTCCTTAAGTACATCGAGGTATCATGGAATCACAAAATCACAGAATGGTTGGCATTGGAAGGGACATTAAAGGCCATCTGGACCAGGTTACTCAAAGACCCATCCAGCCTGTCCTTGAACACTTCCAGGGATCAAGTATCCACCACTTCTCTGGGCAGCCTGCTCCAGTGCCTCACTCCCCTCACAATAAAGAATTTCTTTTTTATATCCAATCTAAGCCTACCCTCTTTCAGTTTAAAGCCACTCCTCCTTATCCTATGACTACATGCCCTTGTAAAAAGTCCTTCTCCAGCTTTTTTGTAGTTCCCTTTCAGCTACTGAAATGCCACAATAAGGTCACTCCAGAGCCTTCTTTTCTCCAGGTCAAAGAATCCCAATTCTCTCAGCCTGTCTTCACAAGAGGAAAACTAATCATCTTCATGTTCCTCCTCTGGACTCACTCCAACAGGTCCATGTCTTTCCTATGCTGAGGACCCCAGATCTGGACACAGCACTCCAGGTGGGGTCTTACAAGAGCAGAGTAGAGGGGCAGAATACCCTGCTTTGAACTGCTGACCACACTGCTTTTGATGCATCCCATTACACGATTGGCTGTCTGGGCTGAAAATGCTGGCTTATGTCCAGCCTCTCACTCACCAGCACTCCAAAGTCCTTCTCAGCAGGGCTGCTCTCAATCCCTTCATCCCTCATCCTGTATTGATACAGGGGTTGCCCTGATCCAGGTGCAGCACCTTGCACTTGGCCTTAATGAACCTCATGAGGTTCTCATGGGTCCACTTCTTGAGTGTATTCAGGTCCCTCTGGATGCCATCCCATCCCTCAGGTGTGTCAACTGCAACGCTCAGATTTCAAGTGTTCTCCAATGTACCCAGCATATCTCAGAGCCACTAGCTGATGGCCCTCACTTGAACCCCATCTCTCTCACCTTTGTTTTTCGCCCCTCATCTTGTCATGAGCAAGCCTGATATTATCCCCCTTGCCCTTCAAGTCTAGTTTAAAGCTCTGCCAATGAGCCCCACTATCTCCTGAGTGACGACTCTCCTGCTTTGAGAACGGTGAAACCCATCTGATGCCAGCAGGCCTGATGATGAGTAGGCCATCCCATTGCCAAAAACCCCAAAATTTTATTGGTGACACCAGCCCTGAAGCCATGTATTTCATAGCCTGGGCCAATCAGTTTTTTCCAAAGTTGCTACCTGCAACTGGAAAGACAGGGGAGAGGATAACCTGTGTTCCATATTCCTTTATCAACTGTCTCAGATCCCTGAAGTACCTTTTGATCATCCTTGAACTACATGTTGTGACTTCATCACCCCACTACATGAAAGACCAGTAATAGGTAGACTCTATTCTTGTTTGAAGTCTGAGAGTGTCAGTAAATAACTTGATCCCAACAGCTGGAATGTGTAGAAAAACTATTACAAGAGATATTGCAGCCAGCGTCAATGCTCCCAGCAGAGACATCTGCGGGATAGAGCAAGGAGGATTGGAAATCTCATCATCTGAGTGACTTAAAAATAGATAAAACAAAACCCAAGAGAATGTGGAGAAGGAAGAGCACTCACAAGTGAGGAGAGAGCCTCAGCATGGCCTGATGTAAAAGACTATACTGTCACCCAAGATGCAATCATACCTGTCCTCAGTGGTCAAGTTGCTCCCCATATGGAGGTCACATCCTGTAGCCCACAGGATGCTGCATATGTTAATGTGTACAATGCATGGTATTGTACAGCCCTAAGTCCCTGAGTGGCAGGCCAGGGATGTCCCCGTGGAGAAACTATGGCTCCCTGGAATGCCTGGTGTGGGTAAGAGAGACAGACCTGAGAAACCATGAATCTTGCAGGCACAGTGTAGAGAGGATGTCCTCTGGCAGGATCGATGAGCCAAAGGAGAGGGAATGGGACATTGCTCTCCATTTCTTACTGCCTCATCTGACAGCTTCATGCAGGGGTAGAGGACACCTTCAAGAAGGGGAGAGGTGGGGGAGAAGAAAAGCAAATGTGCAGGGGATTTATACATTCTTTCTTCTGTGTCTTCCCCCTTCAGCACACTTGGCAGCCAACGGGGCTCCTCTGTCCTTGGAAAGAATCCAGCAGCCTCTTCAGGCAACACATCAGAGAAGATATTTGGGGCCTGGAAACTAAGTTGGCTATTTAAGCTGGTCCTTTTCTCTGCTTTACTTAGAGAGAACTGAACAGCTGGCTTTCCACTGGCACAGTTGGAATTTTTACCTTAAGACTAATTAGAAAGTTTCAGTGGCAGTGCAAAAGGTCCATTTTTTTAGGACTTGCTGAAAACTTCAAGTGTTCTAGGTGTATTTCTGCAATAGAAGCTAAATTTTACGACCATTTTTTTCCTTCCTGTCACAATGATAACTCTACCTTTAGCCTGGCCTTACTTTTCTAGTAAAGTCTGGTCCATCTCAGTTTTAACTGGGCCCATCACAAGGCTGTCTGAGTGTCTGGAGAACACATTAAAGTCATATTTTTAATAATGAGGGTATTTAACCCCTGGCACTGTTTACTGGAAGGTGATGGAGACTCTCTGTCTAAAGACAGTATCTTTCCAAGTCATAACTACTTTTTCAAGTAAAATTTCATGGGTTTGCAGGAGAGGTCACGAGGAAAGGAGGTCTATGGGCTGTTATCAAGGTTGTTTGACCTTCTTTCTTCTGGAAAGACATCACATTTGGAGTTCTCCTCTCCAGTCTGTTCTGCTACACCAGAGCAGGTGCCTAGAATGACCATGAACTATATTGAACAATATTCTTCACTAACATGTTTTGGCAGACAGAAGGAGAGAAGAAAAGTTATTGATATATATGACACGAATACTGTAGACCATAGGGTCTGACCTTTCAGGAGACCCTACTTGAAAGCAGATGCTAGTACCTAATGTATTATTTATCCTCTCATGTGGTAATTACCTTTTCTCTCCCTAAATCACCTCAGCAGTTTCATTCAAAAAAGTATTGAACTTCTGCTTCCTGATCTAAAAAAAAATCCAAAACAAACCCAAAATGTATATTTTGTAATGGACACAAATGGCTACTGTGCTTCCCTCTAGAATAGACTGTATTTCAGAGAGCAGGGAGCAGTGACCTTCCAGAACTATTCTAATGTTCATGCTACAAGTTTCAGTGAACGGCTCACCACCATGCAGCTTTGCCAGTTCACAACAGCCAAGGATATCCCCCCAAGCCATGAAAAGCATCATGCCTGATGTTGCTCATATGAAAAATCCTCCCAGCTTAATCATTAGCTCTCTGGAGAGGCTGGGATATATTTGTACAATGGATGCTGCTGACCTATTATTTCAATATATTTCTTTGATGACAGTTCTGCAGAGTCTGCTTGTTGGAGACCCTGAGAACATCAGTCTGAGCATAACACAAATGTCTTTCCATCTTTTCTGTTCACATTTAATGGGGATGAGAACAAATCCCCTAAAAGACTGAGCATCATCAGGCACCTGACAAGTCTTATGAATACTTTCAAGAGCCAGGCACAAGAGCTCAAGCACTTATTCATTTATTGCTTTGATATTAAAAATAGAGATTCACAGAGTACAGGGCAGATAGGATGCATTCTGTGTACAGAAGCTGAACTGCCTAGCTTCATATTCTGCATGGTGCTTCAGACTGAAAAAAACCCCAAACCCAAATAACAACAACACAATGCAAAAACCAAAACAAAATAAAACAAAACCAAAAAAGCTCATTCTTTATAGAGTCTCATATGTCTGAGACCTTTTCTGTGAAATCAACTATGGAGTCAAAGCAGTAGAAAAGCATCCAGATTTCTCTATTCCACGCTGAGACAAGTTTGTAAATACTTCCAGGAATTGCCAACATGCCTATAGGCCAAGAGCTCTAATGTTCACCTCCCTGCTATGAAATGCAGAGCACTTTAACTTCTTCAGTTCTCCCCCAGTCACAACCAGCTATAAATCATTCCATTCAGTTGTTGGAATATCTCATCATAAGAGATGCATGCGATTTTTAGGTTGAGAAATACAAATCCACCTTGACAGAGCCAGTCAGGCATACACATGGGCTATGCCGCTGATAAATTTGTACCAAGCACTCCTAGTGTGGAAATAACTTCTAGTGACACTAAGCACACAACATTTTTGCATACTAAATTGTTGCTAGTATAATTTATTCCAAAATCCCCACCCTTCTAGAAGAGAAACAAGCTGTATTGGGAGTAGAACTGTTTTGATGGTAACCCTGCATTCGCACTAGATAGCTTTGCAGGCACAACTCTTTTCCCCCTAGCCAGCTAGCCTAAGTAACTTCCTTGCAAAGGGAAGAATTGAAGCACACAGGCTGTATGGACAAGAGGCTCTGAGCACATGCTGCCCTTCCTCCAGCATAGAAGGGCAGCATCAGGTGCTCTCACCAGCAAGTAAGATGGCACCAGGAGGGCTGCATCAGGAGGAACCTATCAGCTGCAGAAAAGGAGCCCTATAAATCATCCAGTGTAGATCACTGGGATGTGGAGAAATGATACTGCTCTGCTGGAAGGCTACTGATAACCAACATTTTCCCTGATCCAGTGACTCAAAACACAAGGAGAAGAAATGTGGAGGGACAGGACTGTGCAGCACTGAGGAAGCAGGGGCATAATTTTGCTACAGCCTGTCTGCAGCAGCTTCACATCACCAGAGCAGGCCCCAGTTCTACAGACACAGGCACATTGTACCATGTATTCAACACTCCTCTTCTGACAACAATCTCAGGTGGTCCCTTTAAAAATGGCTATCACCAGTTTGGGAGATCACTGGCATAAGCTCACTGCCAGGAACCAAAGGTAGTAAATAGGGGTGGGAACAAGCTGCTCATGGACAGTTAAAGAAATGCTGGATAGAAATAGAGGTATTTGGTAATCTGACAGATAAAGAAGAAAGAGTGCAGACAGAACTGGAGAAGAACTCAAAGTAGTAACAAGCTGTATAAAAAGTCTTAGAAGGATGAAAATGTAGAAAAAAATATGCTGGACTGGAGTAAAAGGATCCTATTCCCATCCCACACTGGGTCCTTGAATCCCAGATCAGAGTAAATTAAGGACTTCCTGTGTTGTACTAGTGAGAAAGATTACCATGAAGCAATAGCTCAGGCTTACCCCCTGCAGTCTTCAGGAAAGGAAGTCACAGCCCTGCTGAGGTTAATGTGGCAGTCACCAGATGCAGTAACTTGGCATTGAGGCATGTTAGATGTGGCTTGGGTATACACTAAACCCAATGCTGAATGGAAAGTGTCTGTCAGTACTAAGTGATGGGAAAGGAAAGTTTTGTTAAGTTTCATGAGCCTAAGAAGGATTGGAGGGGCCTAATTTTGGTAGTCCAAAAAGGCCTGTGCTGGCAAATAACTCCCATAGCAATGCCTCTGAAAGGTGGGGGTGGAGCCGTAACTGAAGCCTTGAGCTGTGGGAGAGTATCAGATGAAGATATGCAATGCTACCACAGGCCAGAACTTGTCTGAGGCAGAGGGTTCCTACTCATGGCAGGGACAGTCCTCCCAGGCTTTGCCAGCTGCAGCTTCAGGCATGGGAGGAGGTTCCCTCCTGCTCTGGAGAGCACTGGTAGACCTCTAGGTGCTTTGGAGCTGTTAATAGTTTTAGGCTCTGGTGCAATGGAGACTTGCTCTGTGCCTGGCTTCCCAGTCTTTCTTGCCCAGCAGAGACTTAGTAGAGGTAGGGCCACTAAATTTCAGCGTAGGTATAGTGTCCAGAAAAGTAAATTCCCCATCTGCTTCCCCATGATCTTAATCCTATCACCCTGAGATTAGCTCAGTTGGTTAAAACTTGGTTGTAGTAATGCCAAGGTCATGGGTTTAATCCCCTCTGTGGGCCATTGACTTAAGAGTTGGACTTGATGATCCCTTGTGGGTCCCTTCCAACTCAGAATAGTCTGTGATTCTGTGAAAGCCCATTAGAGTTTGGCATTTGTCTTGAATGCAAAGTAACTTTCACTGCAGGGGAGAAATCTTCAAGTCTCTGTTCAGTTCCTATTTCTTCTGCCTTTGATGGAAGGAATTGCTGCCTGCAATGACAGCTACCCCACATCAATGACAAGCTGGGTACTGGGGGGTCAGGAGGGAATGAGAACAAAACCTTTATTAGGCTAAAATCAGTGTGAAATACTGGGTATTCTATGAGCCTAGATTTGCCAGGCAGCTAAAATCAAGTTAATATAAGAAACAACACAGGGAAGCCAGAAATCATTTTGTTATCTTCTTACTTGATAGAATTCTGGGTCTGGACAGCTGCCAGCTCTCCCTTCCCCAGTACAGGGCTCTGAAGTCTGGAGACTGTACTCCTTTATCTCTGAGCTGCTCATTGCAATGTCTGCAAAGCAGTAACAAGACATCTGATTGACCCAAATATATCAGTGATCACAGTTTCAGGAATGCTTAACATGCTGTAAATTGAACAGCTTGGCTGATGTTTAACCCTTCACTAATTGTCTGGTTTTAAAAATATTGCAGCTTGTAAGGAGGACTATTAGCCAGTGGGATGGCTCAGCTAAACTCTGGCTTGTACTCCTTTCCAACAGTGTAGTTAGGAGGCAGAGTATTTGGGGGTGGTGATGTTTTCCCAGCTATTGATTTAGGGGTGTAATCACAGTATAGCCTGTTGATTAACTGCTTAGCTTACAAGAGACAAACTGTAATTGAAATTAAAGTCATGTATAACTTGGAGCTTATATTCACCTTAGTAACAGGAAACAGTGTCCTTACCCATAGCAATGGTCCTTCTCCAGAGAGAATTCCCAGTACAGACACTGACAGTTGAATGCTCCCTAGAAGCATATCTCACCCTCAAAGACACATAAATAATTCACTTAAATCAAAATACATGTCTAACCTATGTATAGAATAAAATTAGTGTTCTGCTTTCAATCCTTTTTCAACAAGCTAGGAGTTTTCTTAAAGCTATTTCAGGCTGGAAAGTGAAAGAGAACAGAGGCAATTCTGTGTCATTTCTTTAGTAAAAATATCAGTGTACTGTTGGATAAAAACATCCCACTTAGAGTGACGGTACTGTTCTTATCAACCTCTGTGACGTGTAGCCATCACCAGCTCCAAATCACATACCTGGTGCTCCCTGCACAGTTCGTGTGGCTCCAAAGGGTGAAAGTGTAAAGCATCGCCTGGCAATAAGGCTTCAGGGTCGGGATAGCATGAGACCTGAATTCCTGGGCAACAAGAAGAATTTTTTACAGATGATATCACATTTGAGGGAAGACAGGATGGTGACTATCTCATGAACACAATCACCCGTGCCGTCGGTGGCTGCAGCGCGGCGCCGTGAGCGGCAGGAGGCGCTGATACGCCACGGCCGCCTGGAGGCGCGGGGAGCCGCCCGCCGGTCTTGTCCGGGAATCTGAGGCAGAAGACAGGGAATTCACCTTCAGCCTTTTGTTCTTTTTTGTTTTGCATGTGTGTATGTAAGTTGTTACGGTGGATTAGGAGAGTTTGAATGTTTTTTTAAAAATCCTGGAAAGAATTCCCTATTTCCTGTATTAAAAGAAAACAAACTATATTGCATCTAACCTGGATGAGTGTGGCGTGGCTGAAAAACTAGGTGGTGGTGTGATATCTCAACAGAACAGCAAGAGTTGGGGAAATGAGAAAGGGATCTTTTTCTTTTGCAGTATTTAAGATTCCGCGTGTGGTGGTTTTACTACGCTGATCCTACTCTAGTAACTACTTTGGAAACAGCCACGGCACTGACAGCAAAAGGGAGAGGCAGTTAATCTAACTTGGCTCACAAATGTTCTGCCCAAGAGAGGTCCCCAGAAAAATACAAAAAGCAGAGTTAAGCTTCTTTGCCTTGGGGAGGCAGAAAAATGGAAATGGGGAACATAGAAATAGCTACTCTTCCGACGACCTCGAAGGGACAAAACTTAAAGAGAAGAGCTCGCTGCCGTTTCCTGCGGCGTTGGGGCCATGTCCTGCCGCCGGGTCCGTAACCTTGAAATTTCCTCTCCAGAAAGTTAAAATAACAGGAAACTGATCCGCACGCTCTGTGGCACACCTGGTGCGGGATCACGCCGCACACGCCGGTGTGCACGGACGTGAATGGCAGATGGGCCCCACACTGCCTGCCACCTGCAAGCGCCGAAGTGGCAGGAGGCGCAGGAAGAGGTGATGCTCCGTGGGGTCTCACCGCCGCACCCCGCCGGCGGCGAGTAGCGGCCCTGCCCGGCAGTCAGGTAGCCCCGGCATCACTCCACGGTGTTCCGCGTTGGCCTCCGCATTAGGCTGCTGGGCGGACAGGTGTCTGTCCGTCTGCGCACCCGTACGTACACAGGTGTGAGCGATCCCTTTGTGCAACCACCTGCCGGCTCCCGGCGCCGCGGGGCAGGTGTGGGGGCTGAGAGGGTGCCGAGGTACCGTTGACCGCGGCGCGACCTCTCCCCGATCGGCCGTGGGCGGGAGGCAGCACGGCCGCGCCCAGAGGCTCCGCAGGAGCCCGTGCACGGGCGCGGGGGGCGGCCCCGCTGGTGAGCGCACCGCCTTCC
>JAOXXN010000065.1:19172162-19201977 GCA_026770055.1 Myrmophylax atrothorax
CTTTCCATCGCCTGCTCCAGTGCAGGATGAGTTTATGGGAAAGGACACATGTAAGTCTGCATGAGTTGGGAGTGCTGCTGTGTGCAGGTGTGAAAGGAGCTCTGCGTGTAAAGGAGACTGATCTCATCTGAAAGCAGACCAATGCTGCACTCAAGGAGAAGAGCTCTGGCTGATTACTGGAGGATGAACAATAATAGCACAACAAAGGGCCTGACACTGCACATGGATTGTCTGGTTTTGCGTGATTCCACTATTCAACCTCTGCTTGTGGGCTTTGGGTTGTGGGGGTTTGTGTGTGTGGCATATGCATCATTTCTGCAAGAAAACAAACACAAGGGAAAACTGACTGCAAGATGCAGCAAGTGCTGATGCAGGGAAAGTTGAGCAGACATCCTGAAGACCCAGACCCCTCCAGTTCCTGTCCCAAGGAGGGATATGCAGGTAAGGGTATTTCAGGTACAATACAAACAGAATGCAAGCTGGGCAAGAGTAAGTTACAGCATATTCTAATACAATTTATACAGGCAGATTTAAATTGTACTGTCAAGATGTCTCCACACTTGTCTACCTTCTGCCTCCTGGGCTTTTTTAAACACCACATTGTGTCAAGCCAGTCTTCAGAGTCAATCCAGCAGATGGTGTTTTTTAATAAGTAGTCAAAGGAATGAAAATTCAGAAAAGAAGGATAAACAAACCAAACAACAACAACAAACCCCCAAAACTAAACCAGACAAAACTTCCGCAAAAAGATCTTAAGGCACTTTAAAGCAGGCAAATTTCATCCCAAATGTTGGGGCCAATGGCAAGCAGCAAGCATCTTCTCATGAAATTTCAGGGTGCAGAGATAGTGAGTCCCCCACAGCCCCTTTTTCTACCTTCTGTAACAGTTTCCTGCAACAGGCTCCAAAAAAGGTCTTTTCTAGGCAGTCTGTGTCACAGAACAAGGAGAAAAATGCATGTACCAGGAGATTTTTGGCACTTGAGCACAGGGTACCTGCCCTTCCCTTGTGTAGGCTATTGACAGTTAGTGACCTTGACAGAATAAGCTCATTTTCAAAACCTATCACTCAATGGTTTTATTACCTGGTGGATTTCAGCCTGTGTAACACTATGAATCCTAAATAATTTTTGCTGCCCTCCATATTTAATTCAACCTATTCAATATTATTTAAACTCAATAAATACTTTCCCTATTGTGAGTTGTGGGCAGTTCACTAAAAAGCTCCTTTTTGGTGGCATAAAATCTGTTATTTAACTTAATATCCAGGTGTGTAACAGTTCAGGTTTTCCCAAACTATTTGGACTAGGGCATGCTGTCAATCTTGAGGCATCCCCAGAGCTTAGACCCAAAGCTGCATGATGGTGAGGATTCACAGAGGTTTGGGATCAGTCTGGCTTTGGGTGAGGCACAAAGCTGAGAGGGCCCTCTTGCTGCTGCCATTTGCTGCTCCTTATGTTCCCAAAAAGCATGTGCAGGAGTTAAAATTACTCTTGGTCAGTATGGACTGAGTTGAAGTGGATTTTCATCTTTTAACTGAAATGTAGTCGAAGGGCTTTGTTCCCAACAGTATGTCCCTGAAAGCAAAAGGCAGCTGCTTTAAGTGTCTATGTCCATCATGTCTTGCTCCCCACCAACTACCCCACCCTTAAACTACCTCTTCTGCCAAAAGCCTCCTCCTCTCATGGCTGGGATTTTAAAAAATGCAGTGAAGACAGGCAAGCATTTACCTCAAGCAATACCAACACAGTATTGCAACCCAATAATGAGGCAAGGAACAAACAGATTTTTTTAGCAGTATCTCCAAACCCAGCAAAAAAGAAGTGAGGTGTATTTCTGCATATCATGTTTCAGTCAGGGAAGTCATAATTTTTTAATGTGTCTGTCTTGCCAGTTTCCTTTTTGTGTCCTGCTGTGGGGGTAAGGGCATTAATAAACTATGGTTTAAAGCTGCCATTGTGAATATTTTTTAGTCATACATGATTTCTTGTAGATGAGCTAGGAGTCTGCTTGCAGAATTTATTTGTTTAAGTGATTGCACTTAGTCAATTTGCTTTAGTTTAGCTGAGTCACCTTCATCATCTCCAAAATTTTTAATGCCCTTTAGTATGTTCAGTCTAAGAAGGGGTAATTGCTTTTTTTGTTTTGTTAAAAACATACAGGATTTGCTTATCCAAAAAAGAGCTATTTTTTATTTTTTAACTGTGCACTGCAAAGGAAGGTGGCACAGATTATTGATGAACCTGGATGTCAGGATCTGGAGGATATTAATGGTATTATTTCCTTTCATACCAGCTACCTTGCAAGGCAACTTCCCAGTGGAGTTATTCGTGGTTTATTAGACACCAGAGATCAAAAACAAGCCCTCTGTTTGTGATTTTTTAAATGCAAGTAACAAGCTAAAATATTTTCTGATTTACTGCCCTGGATGGGTAAGAGCGTGAATTTCCCTGCAGTTTGCATGCAGTAACTGGTCATGAGTATATCCACAATGAGTATTATTTAAGATATGCTTCATCCCTCTTTTAGAAATGACAAAGGGGGCTGACGGTGGTGCTTCTTACTCCTTCCTTTGCTGACTAACCCAGCAGACTGCGGTGAGCTCAGATATCCAGAGCTTGCTGTTAGGACGACAGGAGGTTTTATGAGCTCCTCTAGCAAGAAATATTTCAGGTTGTGCGAGAAAAGAGGCTGTCATCTTCTGGCTCATAAAAACAATTACCTGTAGAGAAATTTATGAAAACAGCAGCAAAGAAGAAAAAAAAATGGTACACTGAGTCCAGCTATACTACTTTCAGGGCTCATTAAAGTGGTTAATAGATAGCATTGAGTTATTCCCTTCTCAGCAACATGGCACAGGGCAGAGTGGGACAGAAATAGCTGGGGGACCAGCACAACACGTTACATGGGATGTTGTCCAAAGACAGAATCTGAGGCTCCTGAAATCACAGATGGCAGAGCCCAGCGCAGTCATTTATCCATCTGTTCCAGCCAACACAAAGGAGCTCCTAACCAGGCTTTTCAGGTGCCTGTCAGCTGTAGAACAACAGACTGCAATTGACGACTGTCAGTTCTCTTACCAGTTTGTCATTTATTATGGAGCTGATGAATATTTGACCTTCTGAAGATGAGTTGTTGGAGCTGATACAGTTAAATGGGTGCTCCTGAGTTGTCTTCTGTTTTCCTTTAATGGCAAAATTACAGAATGGATAAGATAGGAAGGACCACTGGAGGTCATCTAGTCCAACCTCCCTGCTCAAGTAGGTTCCCCTGGGGCACGTTACTCAGGATTGTGTCCAGACACCTTTTGAATATCTCCAGAGAAGGAGACATTCTTCTTCTTTAAGAAAAAAACCTACATCATTTCCCCTCTTTAGGTCTCTACTAGTGCACCAGATAATTAAAACTGAATTAGAAAAGTAATTCACTTATCAGTGAATAGTCCAGATAGTTATTTTACTTGTATGTTGCTCCTCTAGTCAAGTCACATAAACAAGGCATTTTGACAATAATGAGTCTCCAGGCAGTTTCATTTTCTTGGCCTCTCCCACGCAAACAGGACAATGCAGTAACTGTACTCTAGACTCTACAATTAATATTCCTTGACATGAAGCTATTTCCATAAAAATAATAAAACTATTCATATGTTTTATAAAAGAGGATATTTAGGATTTTTTCCTTGTGAATCTTAACAACTAGGCTACAATTTTTTCCTCTTTCAAACTGTCAGGTTTATCTCCTTTATACTAAAGGGAAAGTAGACAACTGCCTCATGTGATGACATCTATTTCCTGTCAAACAGCACAGCAGTCCCATCTGTCTTAACAGTGCTTTTGGTGACATCAGGAAAGCTGTCTCTGATCAAAGAGGCATAGGACAGGTAGATAACTTACTGAAGTATGGATCTAAGCCTTGGTTGCTTCATGGGTGATGTACCGATGCTTTGTAAATGTATTGACAGTTTGGCTTAGTATGTAGATCACAGATGCATATGCAGTGTCAGAAATTTATATGAATCATGACACTAGTGAATGCAAGTATTTAGAGAGACTTTGTTTTGTGCCAGGAGAAGAAAACCCTCAGGATCAGCCCCATGCAACCATCTCCTCCTCTTTCGCCTCCCATCTCCTTCAGTTCAAAATAGATGTTTAAGCCACAGAGCAACCCAAGCATACTCAGATAGGATCAAAATAGGTGGTCTATGAAGCTGCAAGACCTGTGCTAACCCCGATGTAATCTGACTTGAGAAGAGAGGCAGCTGGCTCAGAGGATGGAGCTGGCCTCCTCCAGGGGCAGTCAACCTGTCTGCCATGAGCACCATGTCACAGCTCTGTGCTCCAGCTGGCCATATAGCCAGCTGTGCTTGGGGCCAGGAACAGGGACTGGCACAGCTCTTGTCCAACACAAGTGGAAAACCTGGCATATGATTTCTAGCAGGTATCGAGTGGCAAAAACATGAATATTTCTGTATGTTTGCTAATGCAGGGTATCGTCTTGCTTCTCCTTGTCAGGATCATCCTCAGCACTTTGGCAGCTAAGGCTGCTCTTGAGACATAGAGTTTGACCTCAGAGCTGGCAAGCAAAAGCAGAAGGATCCATCAGGAAGCATGGAGACATGTCCTGCAAGTTGAGGCTGCAACTTTAAGCTGCTCAGGTGAGATTCATGGTGCTTTCCTGTGGAAAAACTGGAATAGAGGCACTGTCAAAACATAGAGGTAGGATGGCTGCTTCTGCCAGAGACTCTACAGAGTCCAACCAACTGTCCTAATGACATTTAAAATGCTTGAATCCTTATTATCTGGAAAGAGAACTGGAGTGTATTGACCCCTTGCCTCGTTCAAAATGCTCAACTCATTTTCTTTACAATCTAGGTATTTTTTGCACCTGTCCACATTTTGCTTCAAGCTCTCAGACATCACTGATAATCACACATGCTGGTATATTTTTACCATACACAGACAAATCTGCCTGCCCATGGGGCATGCTCCCTCCACTTTGCTACTCTGTGTTAGGAGGACCTACCCATAGAGCCCCAGAAACACCAGAAGGGTGATAAGGAACACGTGGAATGGTCTTTTATGTTGAAATGCACGTAAGTGGTTTTGTCATTGTAATTTTTCAATCTGCTGTCATTTTAATGATACCCATCTACTTCTGTCAATTCCAGCAACTATCAGTATGTTCACAGTCATCAAGAGAATTTCTTCTCAGAAAGAAAGCATACTCAGTGAACAACTTTTAAAATTATCCTGCCTGATATGAATTACTCACAAAACTCGTTAATATTTCAGTTCTCAGTTTGCATAATACCTGAAAAATATAGGTGTGCCAGATGGAGTCTTTCATGCATTAGAAATTACAGATTTTTGACTTCTAACATTTCAGATGTGAGTACGTCTTCCTGAAATCATTGGAAAAGGGCAAATACAAGAAAAGCATTTACAGCATCTCTGAACAACTGCCAAGGAGCTAAGATACAGCATAGGTGCATAATAAAGAATAATATTCATGCTTAATGATAATGACATGGACCATTCAGAGACAATAACTACTGTGGTAATATTGATGATGTGCTTTGAACTTTGGCAGAACATTTCATGACGGATTCAAAGCATTTTACAAAGGTGAGTTGGGCATCACAATGCTCTTGTGGTGAGCATCTTGCTGTCCTTATGTTACAGAGAGGAAAACAGGAATGGAGAAAGCGAGAGCATTGCACAGTACTGGCAGAGCCAGAGCACCAAACTTGTCAGGAAAGCAAGGCCTGCAATGGATGAGCTCTAGCAAATAGTGCACTGAAGGTGGAAGTAAGCTAAGGCAAACTTTGTCCTGAAGCCACCAAGACTTGTGCACAGGGTTTTTTTTCTATTAGCCATGCTGTGCTGGCAGCAGCACTCTCTCTCTTCAGAGGTGCTCTTGATGCTGCTGGCTGGCAGGAGCCTTCACCATCTGCCATGGGCAGGAGGGGCCTTTGTTTGTGGTCCCTCAGGGGACCCACTTCCCCCAAGCTGGCAGCTCAGGTTGCCCATGCTGCTGCTGGGAGCTTGCAGAAAGGTCATTCCTGCTGCTTGGCTTCCCCCACACCTCTGCCCAGTGCCATGTTGCTGCCCTTGCAGGAGCAGCACAGCCACATTGCAGAGCTCACCTTGTTTTCCAACAGGCAGGCTTTAGAGTAAAGAAAAGGTAACACAGTCCTGGGATTATAGATAAAAGCCTTAGGGTCACAACTGCAAGTAAAAGAAAACTGTGACATCTTTGTCTGTCTCATATTTCTCCCAGAGTCATTGTGTGCCTTGAAGGGCAGTGATGTGGGTTCAATGGAATAACCCAACTGCAGGCACTCCTCAGTATCCAGATGAACTATTTCTCTTTTTCCATATTTAGACCAGATTTTTCTGTTCTTAATGAGCACAAATGTGACATCAATGGCTCACATGCCTACATCTGTTGTCTTC
This sequence comes from Myrmophylax atrothorax, assembly GCA_026770055.1. Classification (NCBI taxonomy): domain Eukaryota; kingdom Metazoa; phylum Chordata; class Aves; order Passeriformes; family Thamnophilidae; genus Myrmophylax; species Myrmophylax atrothorax. The sequence goes on from JAOXXN010000065.1 coordinate 19,178,616, forward strand.
TGGGATACTGACCCCAGAGAGATCACTTAATACACAGCCTTAAAGTATGCTGTAAAATCTATAGGTTTTAACCAACAGTGCTGTATTAACTGCACACATTTTCTGTGGAAACTGTAGTCTTTGTGCCTGCCTTTGCTAGCAATCAGATAGGTCATCTTTAGGTACAGTGTTAACAAGAGACCAGGAACAAGTTCTATGCTTGTGATGCCTTTCAGGTCAAGGTCTTGTTCCTTAGGTACTGTTGACTCAGGAATCCCGGGCTTGCAATGTGCAGGCAGGAGCTGGCACAGTTTGATGTGATGCACTGATCCCTCTGGGGTTGTCTCTGAACTTGCTGGTAGCAAGTGGTGCCCACTCCCACCTGCCAGCTGGCCTCACCCCACACTTGGGTTACCCTGCCCCATCAGGAGCAGACACAGCCTCACAGCACACATAGTTCCAACTTGTCCCTGGAAAAGCAGAGCTTTAAAATTGAAATTTGAAAATTTGTGATTAGAGGAGTCAGTGCAACACTATATATTAGCACAGGCATATTCACTTAGTGAGCATAGTAATGACTTGGAAAAATTTGGGATTTCAGTGCCACTTTTTCATGTGGATGTGAATAGACTCACAACTAGGAAATGGTTTTTCCACTGCCTTGCTGTTGGTGTAGGAAGTTGCACTTTCGAAAGTGTAGATCGAAAATTTTTTGTGAAAGTAAACCATACAAAAACTGTATAGTTCTATGCATTTTACTCATACTGTGATTGTGTAAATAAAACCCTAGGAACATAACAGAAGAGAATCAAGCCATTTTATTATGCTTTTGACTACCTAAATTAATCACTGTTCAACCCAACTTCAGAACAACAGGGTTTGGAAAAAACCCAAACCAAAACAACTTTATTATAAAAAAAATGAACTTAAATCAATAGACATAGGTGTGGTTTCTGTAGATCTTCAGATATCAAATCCAGTGTTATCACAAATGTCATGTAGTCTTAGCAACACTCTCCATGCTTCAGGAACACAGGAAGGACTTTCTTTTTATTTAAATCACTGCAGCTTGAAAACTGATTTTCTAGCTTTCTGTCAGTAGAAGTCAGATCAGAATCAGGTATAGAATATGATTAGTACAAAATGTAAATGTTTGATCGTGCTTAGTGGTTTTTCATCATGTTGTTTTGTTGTGATTTTTTTGTTTGTGGATTTTCATTTGGGTTTGGGCTTTTTTTGTGGGTTTTTTTTTTTTTGAGTGAGGTATTGGGTGTTTTTTTTCTATAATTAATTTTTAATAATAACTTGTTTGCATGTTTGTCTGTTGAGAACTGGTGATAGCTCTGTTAGATTGCATTAGACTGTGAGTACTGTCAGAGGAAATAAATCTGGCATTCGTATTCTCCTCACAGAGCCTCAAGTTTTGCTCTATCAACACTTTTCTTAAGTTCATTGCATTAGGGATTCAATATGACAGGTTTGCACCTGGAGGCAAAGCCCATTCCCTTCCCTCCCTTCCTTCCCTAAAACTCCAAGTCTTTAATTTTCCTTTGTTCAGGATAAAATGATATGTAAAGTATGTGTTGCCATGGATGCAAAACTGAGAGCCTATTGATCCTCCCCTTTTCCAGGTAGATTTCAAGCAGAATATTTCACATCAGAGGGTACTATGGCATGGATGCCAAGACAGAGACAGAGCAGAGCAGGGAGAAACTACTTTAAAATTGAAGTTCTCATAACTCAGAAGTGTCTTGTTGAAATAAAGCAACTCTTGTGCCCCCTGGGGAAATGGCTGGACTTGTTTTCCATGTGCTCGGCAGCATTCCTCGGCCAGAACTGACTCTCCTCCTCCACATGCTTCCCACCATAGAAATGACATGGTTCATTCCCATTCCTCACCCAAACTCACTCAGATTTCAGCTGTGTCTCAGATAAGAAATTTCTTGTGTATGCCACAGTTATGGAACAATGGCATTTCAAATGCCATGGTAGAGTGCTGTGAAGATGAATGTCTGAGAGTGCTGCTGGAGGATCCCCAACTGCTGAATAACCCAGCAGGATCAAGCTGCCCATCCATCTAGGGCAGGCAGGTAGGGAGAGTTGAACACACCTCCACTCACAGCTCAGGGACTTCTGGAGACAGCACTTCTGCCACTGTGTTTTTCTCTTCCAGCAAATGAGACTATGCACCTGGTTTGCATGAACAGCACACAGGGTAGTGTTGAGCCTCTAGAAAAGGCAATCGTGCCATAAGAGTGCCATAGTGCCAGAGAGGGACAGAGTCGGGGGGTGGTATAAATAAATACATTTCAAAAGTGGTTTACAGTGTTTCTCTAAAGTAATTTCAACCTTATTTTTTTATACCTGTTGTATTTGCCACACCTTTATACATTTTCCTTTCAGCAGCAGCATACTTAACAGAACATCAATTTTCCACTGTAATTATGTTGGACTGTGACCTCCACAGAACTCCATTAAAACTGTTTTATTTCATTTTCTCTGAAGAGTGTAGCATTGCCTCCATGGACTTGCACCAAAATTGACTCATTTTGCTTTAGATTGTTTTATCCCCCCCACAGGATTGCATTATTATAGCCTGTGCTTGTTCCCTACTGCTGTAAGAACATGCTTTAATCCACCCTGGGGTGTGTGTTAAATGCCTTTTTAGGGGGGTTATATTTTTTTATTGTGGGGTGAGCTCTGCGTACGTTTGGGCAGGGCACCACCAGAGCCCTGCTCAGCGGTGCATGGTTCACTGTGGAGGGGGCCAGAGGAGCCTGCAGTTGAGTGAGCACAAAGCTGAAATTAGCTTCTCCTTCGGGCAGCTCGATGTTACTGGGGCAGGGAAAAGGTGAAGGGATCTGCAGAAGCAGCAGGGACCATTGTTTCCCTTGTTTCCTACAATCACCCTGTTGTAGGGCCCTTGCCCTTTGTCATTCGTAACAGCAACTGCAGCAGAAGGGCACTTTCTTTTTTCTAACTGAAATGGGCTTTAATAAAGCTATTGTATTTGATCACTGGTTAAGGAAACAATAATTTAGCATAATAGAAAAAGATCATTAATGTTCAATGAACCTAACACTCTGTTCCAGTTTTTGTTGCCCTAGAGAGATGGAGTAAACTCTTCTCCCTTAATTGAAGACTAAATAGAGTACATTTCATTTTTCATTTCCAGCACTTTTTCCAATAGGCTTGTGATGTTCGCTAATGTGTGCTGAAAGGGCTGGACTGCCTGGAAGCAGCAGAGAAATTGGGTGGGAGGGTTTAGAGCACATAAAAACTTGCTTGTTCCTCATCAGACAGCTCTCTAGGGCCTTGGACTTCTTTCTTGACAAGCCTCATTTCTAACGCCCCTAAGGGCTGTGCCAAGGAGTCCATTACATTACAAAACAGTGAGAAACAGAAGACAACACTCACATCCCCAAATATCCCACAACCATCCCTCCATAGGACATCTACATCAGGATGCAAGGCTGCTAAAATTGGGGTCTGGATGGCATTTTGACTGCAAATGCAATTTTGTACAAAAGCAAGCTGATAAATGCTTAGAGGTGTAAGATTCACACCACTGCAGCTCTGGGTTCAAATGCCAAGGCCCACTCCCATGAAAGTGCAGCTGTTGTACCTTGCCCTGGAGAAAGCTCAGGGCCACCTCCATCTCCACGGATAGTTTCAAACACTTTATCACCACCATTGGCAGTCACCAACTATCCTTCCAGAGTCACAGCACAGTTCCCGATCTGAGCACTCCCTTTACGTGGGTTGGAATGTGCCTCTGCATCCTTTGTATTGCTGGGTGCAAGGTTGGCTCTGGCAGTCATGGGTTGCATGGGAGAGGTCTGGCCACATTCACCTGTGTAAGACAAGGAGGTGAAACACGTGCTACATGCTGCTGTTTCAGCTCTGCCCAAGGAGCTTGTGCACTATCTACAGGCAAAAGGTGAGCTGCTTCCAGCCCAAGCACTGGGCCAGCTGGACCTGACTGAATTAAATGCCTGAGCTCAGATGTCAGAAACAAGCAACTCCATAGAAAAGCATCACTGTCCCTTCACTTAGTGCAATAAAAGTGGGCACTGTCAAGGACCATTTTTCCCCTAGAGTCTTGCTTTATGGATTTTGCCATCAGAGGATGCACCACCCTCATTCCCAGCTGTGCAAGAGCAAAACTAGAGGACACAAGAATCAGCAATAAGTAAATTGAGTTAAGAAACATTCAAATCCAGTAGAATATAACAATGTTCTTCCTTTTATTCAGCACTGGGAATATGTGGGATAACACCACTAAAGACCTGTTCCATAAAACTTTTGTGTTTCCAGATTTATACACTTAGTTACAACTGATAACCCCTCCCCAAAGTTAAGCAGTATATTTTGGGTGACTTTTAACAGATCTAATGGACTGCTCTTATCTCTGCAACCCTATATTTCCTTTTAACTAGACAAAGTTACAGCTTCAAGCCTCAACCTAGACAGGTTTTCTGATTTATTTCTTACAGTTTAGCATCTAATCTAAACAAGGTTTTGGGTTATTTATTAAAGTTCAGCTTACAGCTACAGGGTTGAATTCCTCTTTATCTAAAGCTATGCATGGTTAAGATAACTAACAAACGAAGGTACAAGCTAAAATCAAAATTAATATAAAATACAAAGTTAGTACAGATCTGATTAAAAATTAGTAAAGACCATTATGATTTTATGGAGAAGGGATAAAATCCATTTTCTTGAGGGGTCACTGTATCAAAACTCAAGCAAACTGGGTAGCAGCGCTGCAGCAAGAACTTGCCCTAAATAAATAATAAAGGACTTACAGTGCATGTCACTACTCTGGCTGGTGTTCGGGCCAGACCACTGATGAAAACCATGCCAATTGCACTGATAATTAACAACAAGATTAACGACAATCGCTTGTTCGAAGCAACAGCGAGTCCCTGGTGATGCGGAGCAGGTTCGGTGCCACTGAGGGATCTCTGGGTGGGTGTTGGTGCCTGCGGTGCATCTGGGCCACCGGAGCGCAGTTTTGGGGTGTCTGACTCTGCCCAGCCATGGACCAGCAACACCTCCCACCCTCAGAGCCCAGTGGGTGGTACCGCCGGTTTAAGGTGCTCCATGGGCAGGCACGGGCGGGGCTGCTGGGACACTCCTGGAGCAGCTCCGGGAGCCATCGGGTGGCACTTCCTTGCCCCATAACGCTGAGAAGTGCTTGCTGTAGGGTGTGTGGCGTGCAGGTGCCATGGGGGAAAGAACGGATGGGGACGGCATGAAGACAAGGTCAGGGGGTGTAAGGCAAGGCATCGGCGTGTGAGTGAGGGGTCGATGTCACCAGTCCAGGGCAGTGGGTGCTTTCCGTGAGGGAAACAGCTGGGAGCTCCTGGGGCGAGTTATAATTGTGCACGTGGCTCTCGATAATCATCAGAGTGTGGGTTTTCTCAATGACTTTGCCATCCAGACGGGCTCTCCTGAACAGCTCCAGCCTCCGGCCATGTCACCCAAGAAGTGGCTGTGCCTGCAGTCCTGCCCTGTCAGGGGACAGCTTAAGGGCTGTTCCAGGAACCTGTTGGTGAAAGATGCTCTCCCAACCCTGGTAGGTTTCATCATAGATGTCCCAAGCAGTTGCTTGATGGGTGCTTTCCTGGAAGTCCAATAAAAGGGCAAAGCAGTGAGAGGCTTTTAAACTATTAAACTACACATGGAGGATACTCAGAAGAAGCAGCAGGGATTAGAGGCTTATTACTTACTTGACAGCCACATTGTTAGTTAACAGGCAAAAAATCAGTGGAAGAAGCAAGCACTCCCTATGTTCTTCCATGTCCCTTTACTCCTGGATGCCTTGGGAAGTTCCTCCCCTGCTCCAGTGCTAGTGAGGGAGGCGAATGGAGTGGTTCAGAGGGCTCTGTTACAAAAGATCCATCCTCTAGACTTCAAGTTGCTCCCAACCATAACAAAAGGCTGTTGCCATGTGATGACTACTATGGGTGGTGCATGTAGCTAAGTGTTGTCTAAGCTGGCAGTGTTAGCACAAAGACCAATAGTGAGGCGTTTTTTCCAACTACTAGATTAAAGGACAATGGGAAAAACATATCACTTAGCATATTTTGTATGTAAAGTGGGATTTCAGTCTTCAGGGTTTATAAAAACAGCTCCTGTTTTGTGCCTAAGGTCTGTTGTGACTCTGGCGAAAATTAGGCATATGAAAGATTTTCTCTTAAATAAGGGCTATTATCTAGAGGAGTAGAAGCAGAGTCATATATTAAGGGAAACCAAAAGTACAGGTGGTTGCCCTGAAGCTGCTCAGTGGTCAGAGCTGTGGAGCTGCCAAAGTGGAGCCAGGTCATGGCCGAAGCTGGAGTCAGGTGGAACTTGTACATACGTATCTCTCGATTTCATGTTGTGTCTGCAGTGTCTCATGAGAAAGGGAAAAATGTTCTTGTTTTCTGCCTGTATCAGTCACATCAGGAAGATGTTAATGGACTATTGTGATCCTTCTTGACTCATTTAAAGGGTTCTGCCTTCCATCTTGGGTATTACCATTTCCTCAGGACACTAGACACCGATGCTGCTTGGAAAAAAAGGTATCTTTTCGGAAGCGATCCTGCCAGCATAGTTTATGATTTCCTTTGCTTAGCAACTTGGGGCACCTGTGTGAAAACATTATGGCTTTTGATTTTTATCTCTTGCTGCTGTTTATGCTTGTTATGTCACAAGCTGATTGCTCAAGAGATACTTGTGCTGTCCAAAGTGGAGGATGCAGTACCTGGGAAGTCTAGTGATTGGCACTCCAGAAGCAGAGGTATCATGAGACTTAGAGTGAGAGAGGCAGGTGAGAAAGTCTGAGAAATAAGCAGGGGAAGTTAATTCATTTCCCTGCACCAGTATCCAAATACATGTGAAAAAGGATTTGATTTTGTTTTGTGACCATCAGGTAAATGAAATTTAGAAGGGCTCTTCAGCAGTGGGATGAGTACCCAACATCAAAAAGTCTTAAGACAGTGATAATTAGTGAGATGGCAAGGGAGCATTCACCTGCATCAGAAGGAATTCTGTTAGGGTCAGTCAAGGTGTATGCAAAAAATGTCACATTATTGGTTCTATTGTTGGAAGCCATTAGTGCCCTTGGGAGGTAATCTGCTTTCCCACCTCTCATTTTCTCCAGTGGTATAGTTAGTTTAGCCTGGTCTTTTTTCCACTTTGAAAGGCTTCTGTACTAGCATTGACCATCCTCATTAGTACTGTGACAGGTCCCTGGAAGATTGAAACCATGGCTACATAGGATATCTACACCACTTCTTTCCACTGGGATCAGAGATAAGAGCCAAAGTGCCTGATAGCAGATGATGCCTCTCTGACGTAACAGCCTCTTGTTCCTGGTGAGCCATATTGGAAGGTGGTATGAGGATAAAGCAAAAATAACAGCAACTTGATGTAAAAATCCAGTAGTCTTGTTAATATGTGGTCTGGATTACTGGGCAGAAACACAAAGAGGACCTCCACCATTCTCACTACTCTTTAGTGTGTGAGCAAGAGGGAGTTTGTCAAGACTGGTGACTGTGATGGGCTGGAATTTGGCAAAGAGCCTTAGTATAAGTGTCATATCTCACAGCTTTGAAGCCATCAGGCAACTACTTTAATACCACATACTCTTCTGATTTAGGGCCTAGGCTTTCCCTGTTATATATGAGAACAGTTACTGCCTGAGAAAGTGATTTAGGAAACCCAGAATGCAGATCCAAGAGGTCGAGGAGGACTAACAGATGCTTAGGAGAAATATGTAGTTTAAGTTTTATCCCTTGTCTTCCATGCCAAGAAAAACACCTGATTCATCTTGGAGTATACAGCAATTAATCTTCTTTTTCTGAATTCTGAGTAGTTATTTTGCAGAAGGGAGTTGAGACTGAGATACTGAGTCCTGCCCCAGAAGGGCTAGCAGATCTTGATTGCTTCTCTTGAGAGGACCTGGCTTCAGGTCTGGCAAGCAGAGAGCATCTGAGCCTGAACTTCGTTGAAAGGGTGCTGGCTGTGCAAGACAAAGGGATGATGAAAACATTGCTTCATTTTGTTTTACATGTACCTTGCCTGTGGCAGAGACAAAAGAATGGTTCAGTGGATGAATTAGGTGGGAAACAATGTGCAAGTCTGCTGCCAGGCTGTTTGGTCTTGGAGACTGTCCTAGTTCAGCAGGTGGGACCAGTTTATCAATGTGGGGGGGTGACCAAAGCTATGTATCCTACACCTTCTATTCATTTCCCATGAACTGTTAACAATGGACCATTTGCAGCTGCTGCCCAGGGCACACCCGGCTCCTCAGGATGTGAGCTGGGTGTGAAAGACACCTGTGAGTTAAGAGCTTTGATGACTCCTCTCCAGGGAGTCGTTAGCACCTTCACACCCAGCCTGAGGGGGCATGTCTGCTAAGGGGCCATCAACGATTCCAAAATACCTCATGACTCACAGAGTCAGATGATCTATTGTGTAACTCCCCGCCCTGGGGGAGGTACTGGGTGCTCCCCACCTGAACCTGAGGGTACATAATCTGGGGATTTGAAGACCTTGGGAACCACTTGTCAGATCTGGAGAAGGATTAGAACCTCAACAGAAGGAGGCAACCACCACTCTCGACCAGACTGCGACTGTCATCTGCACCAGCAGGTTTTTTCACTTCCTTTTGCTTTGGACTTGGGGGAACCATGTGGGTCTCAGCACGGGGGCTAACAAGCACCATGTGTTCGTGCCCCAGGGTGCTGGGTTGTACTTCTGGGTTTTGTGGGTTAAGACCAATTTCTCTTTGTGCTACTGCATTTGTTGTGATATTGTTATTAAATTGTGGCTCTGACTTGGGATCTCTTTTGTGTTGGGTTTGTTTTCTCCTCCCAGTTTTACATTTTAACCAGCACAGAGACATAGGCAGTCTCCTTGCTAGAGGAGGAGAAAAGAATATGTGGAGTATTTTGTTGGTAGATACTAAAATGTCTTTAGGATTAGATGGAAGGTTAGGGACTGATGTTTTGGAAGTCAGCATTTGAATCAAGGTTTAATTATCTAAGCCTCCCTCTAACAGGGTGTCAGGACATTTTTTGAATTCTGTTCTGTTAAATGCTGTGGATGAAATCAGAAAATGCTCCTGGATAAGCCTCCATTACACTTTGCCTCAACTCTTTCATTTGTCAACAAGCTGCTGCCTGTCAAATAAGATCAAGAATTTTTTGCAGGGAGTTGTTGAAGCAATTTAAAGAAATATTTCAGGTATTCCTTAAGTGCTTCACACTTCACATTTTCACTTCTGAAGCATGAATCCTTGATTGCTTCCTTAATTCGTACTTTTAAAATTTCTCTCTATTTCCATTTATAGATAAATCAAAATAGATATTCAGAGTATTAATTTATCAGGCACTCAATGTGTATCCTAGAAAAGCAAATTAACACCTGTGTATGCAAAGAATGAGTGCCCCCCACAAGCTCCTGAGCCACTGACTTGGCAGTTGTAGTGGAGCATCCAGGAATGTCTCTCATAGCCGAACTTCATTAACAAGGATGCAAAAAAGCCATGAGAAAAATGAATTGCCTGTGCAATTACATTTAATTTTCTTTCTAGAAGGTTTCCCAGTTCACTTGGCAGCTATTCTTTCTTCTTTTTTTTCTTTTGCCAATTCATGCTTGCTTTCATTTTTTTCTCATTCTTTCTTGGTCCTTTTGACTGAACAAAAGCAGTCCCACAAGGGCAGGATAATGTATTCATAGTTCTGCTGCAACTTGGCTGAAAGAATAAGCTGAAAAATTGCTGCCTCCCATTGTTTACTGAGAGTCTTTGTTGTGCTTTGTAGAGTTGAAATGAGTGCTGTCTCATGCCCTCTGCTCCCCATTCTTACTGAACAGAGCCTGTTGTGTGGAACCTGTTCAGGCTGGAGATGGTGGAAAGGCTAAAGTTCAAGTTCACAGACCCAAAAGTAAGTTACAGAAGTGATGGCTTGTTTGAGCATTCGCTTGCTTGCTGTTGCCTTTCATTCTCCTTGATCTAAGTGCAGTGCATTGTTAATGCCTATCTGAACATTACATTAAACTCTAATTAAGCCTGCCAATCAAAAAACCACAGAAAGCCAGCTTCTAATGTGCTTAGTATTAAGTCACGTTTTCACCCTCAATTTTCTCACTATAAATATTTAACTGTCATGTGAAGGTTTGCTGTTGTTTTTTGTTTTATTTATTTGTTTGTCTCTGAAATGCAGACAAATATTTAATGAACTTGTAGTACAGGTTTTACCTTAATGGCTAGACTTTGTTATAGAGTGGCTTTGGACAAGTATCACATGTAAGGTCCAGACTTTATCAGGCTGTAGTTATAGTCATACTGGAGCATCCTAGAGAACTCAAAGCTGTTGTTAGCTTTTTGTGCAGTGTCAGAAAACATGCTAGAGGTAACGTGACCAGGAGGAGTGAATATAACAAATCATTCTTTAAGGTCTTTTTGTAAATAGAAGAGAAGGCACAACATCTGGAGTACTGGATCCTCTATCTGACATGTCAGCAAGAGCCACCAATGGTTACAGCCAGTGTAAATCCTAATTTGCTAACCAAAATGCAAAAGTGGAAGTATCAACTGATGTGGCTTTCGACCCTCCACTGAGGCGTCAGGAGAGAGGAAGCTGCAGGGCAAAGCCACGGTCTAGTAGTACTATTTTATAAAAAAACCCCTAAAATAAGAGATATGGCTTTTAATCCACAGCATATTTGTAAAATAAAGTATATTGGTAGATGTGAGATTACAGAATTTGGTATAAGAATATTTTCATGACTGTAAGGAAAACCAAATAGGAATCACACATTACAAAAATGTCCCAAACCTCAAAGTCAGTAATAATCCCTTCAGAAAGACATCAAGAGCTTAGCTGCCTTATTTTGATATAAATTGAACAGGATAAAATAATAGCATAAGTGAGAGACTAGAGTGACTAGTGAAGTTACCCCAATAAAGCTTTCCCGTCTCTATTCCTCAGCACAATAGTGGTTTCTGCCCTTTGGAGCTGCTGAGTCTCGCACTTTAGTGTTTGTGAAGTTTGCATGTGGAAGTTGTATAGCAGTGGCAAGCCAAAGCCAAAAGAAAGTTGTGTCTGAAGACATGCTGCTCCTAGATAGGTTATCCTGGCTCATAAGAAATCTCAGACTAATTAAATGTTAATGCTATGGTTAGGGAAGGCTGACAGATTTGGTCTAGTCTGACCCATTTCTTAATGTGCTTTTGTGCCTGCCTGATTTTTTTCCTCTTCCTTCCCCTGCCGTAATCCTTATGGAACATCTGCCCCAGCCAGGAACAAATGGCATCTTGTTCTCTGGATGCCATGTCCTTGTCTGTACACTCAGGTCCTGAAATTCTTCCACCCTTAGTTCTTCTGCTGCTTTCCCCCCTGTCCCCAACTCTGTAAGACTTGATTAATCCAAACACTGAAATCCCGCAGGTGCTGTAGTTATTTTTAGCATTAATGTTAGAGCTCTGCAAAGGGGAGATGAAAATGTATGATTTTGTCTCCTGCAACTCTCGTGTCTTTTCCTTTCTCTTTTCCAACTTGGATGTATTCCAACATCCCCCCAAATACTCAAAATTGCCATTTATTTAATTAAAAAGCTGTGAGAGCCAGCAGTTTTTGCCTCATGACTGTGGGGCAGAGTGGGTCCCAAGTCCCTTCTGGAATTCAATATGTTCAGCTCCTGTTTGTGGACATTAAAACTTGAAAATCTTCATCCTGGAAAAAGCATTTTTAGCACTTTCTGTTGTGAGCTGGGAGCATGTGAGCACCCAAACAGAACTTTCATAGTGGAAATTTGGTATATTTTCTACTTTAATGTTTTCATCCACTCTTCCGCTTCCTCCTGCAGCTGACACACCTGTTCTTGATTTCAGCAGGCTCTGAGTTGGTTCATGTGTGGGTGTGGAGGAAGATTTTTTTTTTTTAGTAATAAATATCAATAATGAATTTGTGTCTCTCTCCGCTTGTCTTGTGTGTCACTCTTCTTCCTGGGCTCTGCACACTCAAACATGACCATGGTGTTACAGTCTGACCAGGATATAGTTGCTTCCATGGATTTTTTTTCATGCCACAAGTCAGGCATGCCATATACCATAACTGTTACTTGGTGCACCTAAGTCTTATACCTCAAACCCATGTTTACACCCCAAGGCCTCAATTAAAATTAATTTGATGCATCAGGGAGGCAGATATAATTGCCATTTATTTTCCAGCATGTGTTTAGGAGTGCAGGTGTGCCCACTTGTGCCAGCTGGGACCTCTTGTTTTCTACCCTGTGCTGCTCCAGTGTGCAATCCTTGTCCTGCTCCCCATAGACTGGAAGGGCTGCACTACTGGTCTGTAGAGGCACAGAATGTTCCTTGATGAAGCATTAGAAAAAGTTACTGCTATCTAAATTATTCTGCTTCTCTGAAAACAAAATTTCTCTCTTTGGTGCAACATTTTCTAAAATCTTGATGATTATCAGCAATACCTACTAATGTGGCTTTGCAGCAATGCTGTGGAGTTGGGAAATTTGTGGGGGTTTGTTGCTCTGGACATAGCAGTAGTTGCTGTGTTAGAGGATCCCACCTTTTCCTCCACCAGGCAGGGTTTGCAGCGTGACTGTGCGGCGCCAGCCGCTGCAGGGCTAACGAGCTAGGGGTGTCTCCAATTATAGGTTTCCCCACACAAACATGAAATCAATATGCTGAAGCAATTAACTAGACTTCATAAGCTTCAGCTGGCAAGCTTTCTGGAGCCTGTTCAAAAAGGCAACAACAGTTCCTGGGTGGCCTGAGATGGAAATAAGCTCAGGGTGTTTATTTTCTTTAACTGGTGAGGAGGGCACAGGGAAGCTGACAGGGGAGAAGATTCAATGATCTTGTTTCAACCTCAACTTAAAAAAATAAATATAAGTTGAGAAATCTCTGTATCTTCTTTTGTTTCAGTGTTACTAGTGGAGAAATTAATTTTTGCAACACCTAAATAGGATTAAAAACTTCCCCTTATTCCCCTACAAACACCAACACCTGTTTTTGGTAGGAATCAGTGAGTTGATTCTGATAACTTGCGTTTTGGCAAATAGTGGTTCTTTTGCCCGAAGACCTGAATGAGACAACTGCTGTTTTGACAAGCAGACCAAAGCTGTCAGGCTCCTTTTCCCTGTAGGTGGCTGTACTTAATGTTCCCGGCCAGATAATATTTGACATTTAATTTAAGACCCTCAGTGCCTGCATATAAAGCTTTAGTGTGATAATAGTGATAAAGTGTCTGAGTGTTGGATTTGACAGTCTTGTCTTCTCTCCTGGTTCATCTTCATGCTCAGTTTGGGCTGAAGGATCTGACTTGAATTATAGAGCAGAGTAGACAACCCTGAATTTTTTTTTTTATGAAATGAGGAGGCCTGACTTAAAGATGTAACTATGCATCTTATTCTGGCTATGAGATCTTTCACTGGCTCACTCCTAAGCTGCAAGGCAGAATTTATGCAGAAGAGAAGGAATGGGTGAGGGAGTGTCAGCAGAAGAGAAGGACTTTGTTTGTAATTCATCCAATTATTCATCTTCTCACAAAGTAGCACATACTTTATTGACCACTAATGCATTTCCTACAGAAAAAACATAGCACTAATGGCATCCACAAGGCTGTGTTTGTATTGAGGAGGAGATAACTGGATTTTTTTCTGAAATCGGGTTCAGCTGCATCACTGTTGATGGTGCTTTAGTTTATCCTGCAGGCAAAAGTAGGTCAGGCCAATAGCTCCCAGGAGGAGAGGTCAGTGACGCCATGGCAGCTTGTCCCCTGTGGGGAGCGTGTGCTGCTCTGTTCTGGAGGGGTGTGATGGAGGAGCAGATGACAGGAACAATGTCTGTCTTCCATAAGCAGTCAAACTTGGAAAGGGCTGAGGTGGAAATGCTGGGGCCCAGACAGTAGCAGGTTAGTGCTGCATTGTCCGTGTAGTTCCTTTCCCTGGTGTACTTCCACAGGCTTTCTGCAGCAGCAGGAGTTGAACCTCCTGGTGTTGGTGACTCAGGATCTTAAACATATGTGCTATTTTTCATGCCTAACATACACGTTATATCTCCTACCCTGTGACTGTACCCTGAGTCCTGGAGAAGGCAGGTTGATTTACTCTTTTGATTGTACAAAAGGTAGCACAGAAACCTTGCCTCAGAAGATACAGGGACATGGTTGAAACCAAGCTAATTTTTTTTTCTCCTTTTAATTTTTTTTCACCATTTAAAAGTGCCCTGCTACTGGGATCAACACCAATGCTTTGTCACTTGTGTTAGCTGAGCAGTGAGAAAAAGCTGTGGTGAGTCATGGTTTTAATGTGGAGATGAAAATACTATTTGTCAGTGTGTGTTGGAGACAGTCCTTGTGTTACTGCTGGTAGAAAGCAACTGGGAGGTAAATTCTTATAGGACGAGAAAGTGTTTCACAGAGTCTCTTGACTCTAATGTGCTTCCCGCAAAGAAGTTATGTACCCTGTCCTACAGCAGGAGCTAGAAAGAATAGATGGATAGTGCTGGAATTCTTTTAATTTAAAGTGAGTGGGCATGGCACTGTATGTGGGAATGGATTTTTTCTGACCAGAACAAACATTCCACATCAGGCTTTCAAGACAGTGCCTGCATGCATGAAGGCCCCCAGCTCCTTGTGTCACTTCCAACAACCTGCTTCCTCTGTAATTGTGTGCAGCACGCTTGTTTCTCTCCAGCTTCTAGAAGTAAATAAGGTAGCTATTTAAAAAACCCCAAACACCCAAAAATCAAAACAAAAAAAAAACACACAAAAATTGCCCTGTTGTTCTTAGAGAGTCCTGGGGTTACTTTAGGGTATGTGTGATGGAAAAGGTTGTTTATGATGTGATTAAAACACAGTGAAGAGAGAGCTCACACAGAGAGACTGAAAGTTCACTAATGGAACTTGGCTCCAACGTGTACCTGTATTCTTGGGATCGAGAACAGCCAGCAGAAAATAGTCAGAAGCCCCCATACCCAGTCCACATCATAAACAGTTTGCAGCCATGCTGCTTTTTTGTACCTTGTTTGTGTCTGGGTTGCTTAGCCTGCAAACCAGGACTTTTAATATCTCAGCAGGTCGACTTGCCCAGGGAATGGCTGGTAGGTCTCGCCTTGCTTTGCTCAAACTTCCCTCAGGAGCTGGTTTTGCCCCACCAGCTGCTTTCTGCTGAAGCTGTTGCGTTGCGTACTTTGCAGTGCTGTGGGAAATAGCTCTTGACCATGGCTTAGGGTTTTACATGAGAGAAATTGGTTCTAGGGGAGCTGAGGCAGTGGGGCTCGCAGGGGCTGTCTGCAGCATGTTGTGGCCACTGCCACAGCCATCCTGTTGGTGCTGCCAGAGCAGAACACCGAAACCCACAAAAAAATGCAGATGGAAAAGTGTTCCAGAGAGCATCGAAGTCTGCGCTTCCCTCAGGACAGGATCCTTTGTATCTGCCGTTTCCAACACGTGTTTGTCTAACCTTGTAATGCAAACCATCAGTGGTGGTACTACACAGCCTCTTTGGGAAGTCTCTGCAAGTCTGTTATTACCTTGAACATTAGAAAACATTTTCTAATATCTGTTTTAAAATACTCCTTGCTGTAAATTAAACTTACTATTATTAGTTCTTGAGTATTCCTACCCCTACCACCTTCTATTTTTCATTAAGAATAACTATTGCAAGTGCTTATACTTTATTAATATGTGGCCTGTTCAGTGTTTCCACTTACAGAAATGCCTCATACCAGATGCTCTAACATGAATTTGAGATTAATTCATTAAGTAAAATGGGGGAGGGTTGACGAGGTCTGGCTGAAGAGATCTAGGATAATTAGCTGTGCTATTAATATGTCAGGCACATAGAAGCACTATCTGATAGTGCCATTTATGAAATGACAAAGCAGAAAGGAGACATTTGTCAGTTTTTGGTGTAATTGTGCAGAGTGCTGTAAGATTTTACATTGCCTGAGTGGTACAGCAAAAAAAGAGGTGAAGAGGCTGATGAATTGCAGAAAGAGGAAGCTTTGGAAGGGTTCTGTTACCTCAGGTGCCTCAGCTCAACCGTCAGAGGTTAGGGAAGGTATCAGAGTTCTGGCTTTTTGAGAAACTTGAGGCGAGAAAGGATGTCACTTTTTTGTGGGCCTAAGGGTAAATGGTACAGGAAAATAGATTGGAACTTGGGGAATAAAGGTTAAGTCTCACAGAGGGATAAATACAGTGAAAGCAGGTCCAAGGAAGCAGGAGATAGGAAAGTAGTTGTGGGGAGGTGCCAAGAGCACGGAAGTGTAAGAACTGTGGAAAAGATACTGGGGATTTTCTCACTGCCAGACCAGGAGCCCATGCTTTTGCTGCATCTGCTGTACAGCAGAACAGGGAGCGCCAGAGGTTAGGTACTGCTAATTCCACACCGAACTCCAGACTGTTAAACTTCATGGGTTTGGCACGTGCATGTCAATGTTTTGAGTGTTACCTGTGGCTGCGCAACATCAAGCTTCAAGGCTACTGGGCAAAGTTGCTCTTAGACCACGTGTTTCTTTATTATTTCCTTATAGGAGTTTATTATCTTACAGCATTAGAAATTAGCACCTGTTTTGAGATATTAAATAAATAGATATGCTCTAGCAATACACAAATGTTTCCTCAATGTGTAGAAAAGAACTCTTCAGCTGTGCTGGAAAAGGACTGTTGTTCATTAACTCTCTCTTATACTGGACAATCTATCTGGCCACTCCAAGCAAGTGGCCATTAAAAGGTAAAGTGCACACTGGGCTAAGGACATGCTAAGCTATTGTTAGAGACACATTTCTGAGAGAACTAAACTGCATGTTCAACAGAAAAACTTGGACATATGTAAAAAACTGTTCCTAAAATTGCTGAGAGGGGAAAATGTGGCTTTAATTACCTGCTTTTAGCACTCTTGAGTGTCCAGACTGGGAACAGAGAAGTGTGTTTGTCCTATCCTGTGAGCTGCCTGAAAGAGCAGGCAAGTTGCCCTTGCCCTCTCTCAAGGACTGCACAAGGTACAAATCAACAGATTGAAGTGTGAGAGTCTGGAGACGTGAACTCAGTGTCATGTCAACTGTAACTTGATCTGGCCCAGGCAGGTCACTCATACCAGGTGCTTACATCCCCCTCGGCTGCTCGGCAGTGGTCATGTCACAGTACCACTGCTGGAGGGAAGGCCTGTGGACGAGTCCTCTCTAGTCTTGCAATTGCTTAGTGCAGATGCTCTGTGCATCACTCCTTGTATTACATGTTCTATTGTTCTCAAGTGAAAGCTTTCCTTTTTGCAAAGTACAGGGTTGCATCTTAGAGATGCATGAAATTGCGTATAAACCTCCCCTTGCACAGCCAAATTTTTTTTCAGAACCCACCAGAGCTGTTCAAGCTAAACAAAACACTAATACAAGTTGACTCAACTGTCCATTTGCACTTTTCCTCTCTGAGCACACAACAAGTGTACTGCAAAAGACAGGGCTGGTTTGAGGGCAAAGTAAAATTTGATGTCCTGATCACTTAGCTGGTACTGCTATGTTTTCATTAGGGTTTTGCAGTATTTTCTGGGCTTTTGGGCAAACAGTGAGATCTTTCTCCCCTCATTAGTTCCCTGGGCCACTGAGGAGCTAGGATCTTTTTTCACACTTTTATTTGGTAGATGAAGACTGTAGGTCAGGGTGGATGTGTCATTTTCTATGGCTATGGATTAAAATATCTCCTGGCCATCAGCGAGTGTGTTGTTACCCAGAGAGCAGGAATGGGACCGTTGGCTCCAAGGGGAGGTGCTCCTTCACAGCAGACACCTTTCCCCAGTGGGGGATTCCCAGCATGATAGGTATGGATCTGGTGGAGAGGGGACATCTCCTCACCTGCTGCTGACATCTGCTCCTGTGGTGGGGCACAGAACTGCTTCATCAGGACAGACATAGCCCTTTCCATTTTTTTTAAATTTTACATTCAATTATTACTGAACAGTTACCATTGTTTTCTGAGGAACACAAGCAAAGGAAAGCAAGTGGCATTTTTTTTCCTGCTTCTCATAAATCAATAAAACTTGGATAGAACTTCAAGAAGTAGAAAAAAGGTGCCTCACTAGCTTGAGGGCTTTCCTCCATGACATGAGAAAGATGGATCCTTTCCAGAAAGGTGTCAGTGCCAGACTTTTCCTAACAACGATTGGGTTTGTCTCCCATTCTGGAAAGTCCCATTTAGACAGCATAAGTGGGAAGACTGCCTGTCTTCTTTCTGTGAATTTTGTTGTAGGTGTGAATACTCTCTAATTTCCCAAGGCAGTGCTGACTCTAACTATGCAACAGTTGGTGAGTAATGTGTGAGTCAAAAGTTGTTGAAAGTTTCAGTAGTTTTGCTGTACTGTTGGAATTGGGTAGCTCTAAAGTGTAAGACATGGTGCTGTCACATTGCTGCCATTTCCCTGAATTCTCAGGAAGCTGCTTTGCAGCAGTCTGAATGCATACAGTGACTCCTGCAAGAGAGATGTTAAATTTAAATTCAGATTGGAAATGTGTAGTTATTCAGTTATCCCTCTGTGCAAAGAAAATTTCCAGATACATGTTACATGAGTGTGTGAAAGTTCAAAAACAATTAGCTGATGAGTGGATACCCAGTATGTGCCACTGAGAAATACCTTCACCTGACTGGTCCCTACTTTTTTTCTTTTCATTCTCCCAAATGAAAGAGAGAAAAGCTGGACTGAAAATAGTGTGAGTATTGCAAATTCTCTCAATGCATGATCCTTATTTATAGTGATCAGGTTTTATTTTGGGAAGAGCTCTATGCAGAGGCTATTTTTGGCACTTGGTTGCAGTCGCCTAATTAAACTTCTCAAAACAAGAACAGACCAGGGCTTTGGAAAGCAGCCAGATAAATCTGCTGAGAACAAATGGAGCAATTCCTGTTAAAAGCTTATAAACTTTAAAATTTGCCTGGAGTAAGGGTTCAGTGACTTGTTGCTGCTGTGCAGACAGGGCAGAGCAGACCCTGACTGAAAGAGGATGTCCCCTTGCTTTTTTCTTTTGCTTGTCTTTTTCTTTTCAAAACAGCAACCATTCAGATAAGTATTGAAAAGATGCTCCTGTTTTGATTTTTATTATTAGATCTACACTTTCAATTCCACTCCATGCCTCATAAGGTGAGGCACAGAGCCTTTGTATCTGGCAGAATGGCAGGTTAATGGGATAAGTGCATCTGCAGCAGGCATGCCAGTATAGCTGCCTCTGTGTGCTGCTTTCTACCCTTGTCACTGGCAAGTTTTTACTGGAAGATGCCCTGTGAGCAGTTTTGAAGAGAACTTTTCACACAGGCATCCACCAATATCTAACCAAGTTAATTAAAAGCAAACCTATGGTGTAGAAAATTACCTGCTGCTACCAGCCTTGCCCATCCATCAGGGCTAACCTGTGCCACTTCAAAGATGCTGCCTGGGGATACCACCTAGCATGATCTATAAAGGAATTTTTTTTCTGTCTCTGTTGCAATTGCAGTAAGAAATTTTAGTAGTACACCTATTAAGATCACCTCAACACTCCCTTTTAAGCAGTTTGCAATGGATTATAATGCCACCAAATAATAAGCATTTTGGCTAAAGGTTTCTGTCTGAGCTATCTATCTCATCATGTTATTATTTCTAAGTTGTCATCCAAAAAAACAGTCCAGCCTTTTCCAGAAACAGGAATAGGAGGAGATCAATGATTTACATTAAAACAAATGAGAAAACACATCCTGGCAGCTGCCTTCTCTGTGAGCTGGAGTGCCCTGAAAGCTTGTAAGCCAGTTGAGGGTTTTGGGGTCATGAGCAATCATTTCCTCTTCTGTGAGAAGTTGCCTGGTTTTAAGCCATATTGCGTAGATTTAGCAGCGATTTCAAAGTTTTCTTGGTAAACATTAAGGTGTTCTGTTCACTGAAAGGCTAAACCTGTCCCATCACTTAATACTGATCACCCTGCTGAGGAACAGAGCAAGTGAAGATGGACATCCCATGAATTAGTTAGAGACAGGAGAAGAGCCAGGTCAGGAGAAGTCAAGTAGGAGGGAAAGGTAGGACAATCTGTACCTGAGAGTGTTCTATATCTTACACTCTCTAGAGAGGAACCCATGATTGCTATCAGCCAGGATCTTAGCTTGCTCTGCTGCCAGAGCAGACAGCCAGACTCTCCTTCTCTCTTTCGGCATGTGGGATCCAGGGAAAATTGCCTAAGTTTTCCCCTGAATCAGCTGCCTGACCCAACTCCCCATGACATGACAAGTCTTCATGGCACATCAAAAGAAGCAGGATTACAGGATGAGATGGGCTGCACCTCACTGCAGGCACATGTCCTGCAGAACTTGCTGGCAGCTGGTGCATTTAAATCCCACTAGCAGTTCGCTTTATTCCTTCTCCAGATCATTGATACAAAGGGCTGATGTGCTTGCCCAAGTAAAGGATGTCTGTGAAGCAGGTTGGTAGGCTAAAGGTAGCCATTGATCTCCAAGAGTGACAATGTGAGATGATTTTATGGTAGTTTTGTTCTCTTGGGTTTTTCCAGAATTTCTTCTAGCAGTTAATTTTTATTTTGACTTACATACGAAACATATGTAGAAAAGATCATTATTGAGACTACAGGTAGCTTTGACCATGTTAGATCTACTCTGAGATTGAACAGGGTTATAGAGGAATGAAAGTTACTGCATCTCTTCTTGTTTGTCATAGAGGCCACACTGTATGGAGTGGATGGAGCAGGCAAGGAGAAAGGATCTAACAATACGGTTAAAGCAATTACACTGGTCAGTATAGTGATTTTTTTTTTCTCCCTCCCACACCAAAAAAAAGCAACTATTGAATTCTTGAAGAATATCTCCTTCTTCAGATTAATCTTAATTGAAGCAATTCTATTTTTTAAACATCGTGGTCCCCTTTTTGCATTTACAAGCTGCTTAGCCTTCTCGGTACCTTCCTAGAAGTTCACAGAAGGATACTCCTTTCATCTGTGACTCGGTTGTTAAAGTGAAAAGGGGACCCTGTTGAGAGGTGATGTCCTTTTCTCTGGTACACTGAGTCCCAATATTATTACTCCTTTAGCCTTTTGAGTAGGCCCTGAACAGATGATATTGTACCTCATGTACTCTGCACAGCGCAAGTGCACATAGGTAAGAGAGGAAATTAGACCAAAGTTTCTATTTTGCTAAGTCAATGTTCTCTATGTAAAAGACACAAAGACAGTCTCTGCCCTGAGGAGCACTGAAAACCACTCTGAACCGAGGTCATTCTCCTTTTGTCTGTCAACTTTTTCCTGAGTTCAAGTATCTTTGCAAAATTCTCTAAGATTGCTGCACTGTGCTCTTTGTGGGGTGACCCACGGAAGTAACTCAGACTTCACTAAGGGAGAATGGTGGTCCAGGCTTACTTAGTGAAGTTCCACATGGAATATGTGGTACCAGGGCTGGGTAGCAGGAGTTAGCTGAGTGGATTCTAGATAAGAGGGTGATATTAACAGGCTTGACAGAAAAAGATGTCCATTGACGAATAAGATGTCCATTTTGGCAGCATTGTACTGGACTAGCTGTAGTCATGCTGCTTTCCCTGAAAGTTGCCTGGTTCCAACTAGTGAAATAGAGCAGATACTGACAAACCTGGGCCAGCCACTTACATCTGGATAACAGCCTCTCTAAGTTTCAGCTTATTGTCACATCTTACATGAGAATCTTTTGACAGAGAATGAGATCACCAAGTCCAGAAGACATGCTGTTGCCTCTTTAAACTCTTGTTCTTCCGGAGAAGAATCTGAGACTGTACGTTTGTAGGACATGTTGAAATGCTGCATGAGGAAAAGTGAACACAGTATCTAGGTGCTGGGTGCAAACTCCCCTTTAGATATTGGGATAAAGGAGAAAGGTTTGAGTGCTTATCATGTTTTGTCCTGAGCAATTTGGGAATCTGTCCATTGGAGTTGGTACAGGAACTTCTTTGTAGAAAGAGTGTTACAAATAAGTGCTAAGTCACTCAAAGTCATTGCAGTGTTTTGCTTTAAAACCTGAACTATTATTCAAGTCTTCCTTTTGTCACTATTTCCTCCATGAATAAAACAAAAATGTTTGCTTTGTGTATTGTAAGGCACTTGTGAACTGTTGGCATTTAAAAAAATGGTGCTAATTGTTAATGCAATCTAGTCCCAGGAAGTCACAATAAAATTAGAAACAGTGAGATTAGATGTGAGGAGAAAATAATAGCATTATTTCCAGCAGTTGCCAGTGAAACTCTCCTTAGAGCTCAGAAGTGGCCAACTCCACAGAGGTCAGCTGCTTTGCAGGACAAATATGTCTCTTGGGTAACTGCTTCCTGGAAAGTTCCCATTTTTGTGTGTTGTAGTGGAGTCCTGTAGGTAATCTGTGGTGATTACTATTCTGTAACTGTTTCTGATGACCATAATTTCAGTTCCCACTTTCCGTGGTTGTTATTTGGTGATCTTCTTCCTCTAGTAGATTCTCCTTTTCACAGAGAGGAAGAATGTTTTGTAGTTTAGTCCCAGGATCTTCTGGATAATGAGAATGTTCCTCCAGGCTTGCCCAGTAACAGGGAAGACCCATGGAATTTTTGCTTTATTTTTGGGGCCACATCAGGATGTGGAGCCTGCATTGCCCCTATACCTTTGGGGCTAGTACTGGCTACTCCTTAAAAAATGCAAATTATGTGCTTGTATTTCCTCTAGAATATTTGTGTTACCATCAATGCAATTAATTATAATATCTCAAGGAAGTGTTTTATTGTTTGAAGTACTTCTTACTCCTGTGCTGGTGGTATGTTTGTGGTCTTAGTACTGAGACTTGAACTTTGAGAACACAGTGATTTTCTTTGCTATGTACATATAGTCACATGCAGGTAACATTTAATTAATTGAAATACAAAGGACAAGCCAAAGTGGAAAAATGTGTGGAGAATGTTGTATTTTGGTGGCTTTCAAAAGGTGTCTTATTTGAGAGCTGTGAATTTATGCATTGTGTTTCAGGCTTCTGTGCAGAATGAATATTCATTAGGATTAGCAGCATCTTCTGCATGAGAAGTGTCAAAACCGGCTTCCAGCCTAATGAATGTGTTCCTTTTGTTCTTTACTTTAAGACTCATTCTATCAACTCAATGCATCTTTTAAAAACTTCATATTTATTTATGTGATGCCAATTATCTGCCGAGGTCTGTAGACACAGGCTAGATCAGAAAAGATTGGCAGTCATTTCACTGTATTCAGGAATGGTTTGATCCCGTAAGCAGCATTACTGCTAATTTGCCTTTGGCAGGACAAATTCCCTCTCTCAGTCTAAGCAAGTTTTAGTTTGGCACTAACCCCTTGCTTTTATTTCCACAAATATCAGGACAGAGACCTGTGTCTCAAGGA
>JAOXXN010000065.1:19205132-19226256 GCA_026770055.1 Myrmophylax atrothorax
CTCCTCATACAGCTTCCCCTCAAGGCCCTTCACCATCTTCATTGCCCTCCTTTGGACACTCTCTAAGAGCTTAATATCTTTCTTATACTGTGGCGCCCAGACCTGCACACAATATTCCAGGTGAGGTCACCCCAGTGCAGAGCAGAGTGGGACAATCCCCTCCCAGCTGGTGATGCTGTGCCTGATGCCCCCCAGGACACTGTTGTCCCTCCTGGTTACCAGGGCACTGCTGACTCAGATTCAACTTGCCATGGACCAGGACCCCCAGACACCTTTCAGCAGTGCTACTGTGCAGTGTCTCCTTCCCTAACCTGTCCATAGACCCAGGATTGCCCTGTCCCAGGTGCAGAATTCAGCACTTGCCATTTTTAAACTTGGTACAGTTGGTGATTGCTGAGAGTGAAAGAATGTTGCAGAGGGCAGCAACACTAACAGCTTGAACTAACTGGGATTCTTGTTTTGCAAATATGCGTCTGCTAATCACCTTCTATTAGTAAACTTGTCCTTAAAGCCAGCAGTATATATAAACAAAAACCTCCTATTTCCCAGTGTTATCTTCAGTTACATTAAGGTTTCTACATGTGTCCTAGAAGGTATTTTTTTCTTTCTGTTTCCTGAAAGGAAAATGTTGTGCTTTCAAACCTTTGTTGCCTGCTCACTTTAGGTGTAAGTATTGGGTAGGTAAGATTTAGGTTGGATAAACTGCAATCCAAAATTCACTTACAGTCGAATTCCATAGCTCATGCACCTGAAATAAGTCTCATATGATGCCTCTGTTGTTGTGGTCTGAATCAAAACCATAAAGATGTATAGGAGAAACTGTGGTTGTGAGAAGAAGGAGAGAAGCCTAGCCAAACATTTTGGAAATGTAGAGTTTGTATTTTCCTCGTAAACTTTAAAAACTGTGTTGTGGTTTGTCTTTTTTCCAGGCAGCTTTGACTTTTCACATTAATCATTTTATTCATTGAATTGTTTTCCTTCGTCTTTCATTCAGCAAAAGCTTCATGAAACCCTTGCTGTGAATAGTTTCGTTCAGTATTTGTCTCAAGGTGAGGAAAGTCTCTCTGTTTAGATCATAAACCAACACAAGTGCTGGAAACACATATATCAGTCAGGGCTTCGGGTATCCAAACTAGAGATGTGGAGCCTGATCATAACAAATTGATGTTTAAATTAGTGCTAAGCCCATAAAATGCCTGTGCACATGCTTGGATATCTGTGGTCTCAGTGTGGAATTTAAACAATTTTTCATGCAGTCATTCAGCTCCATAGGCAGGGTTATTTTATGTTTAGCACTGTATAGGTGCTTGGGGGAGACCAAGAGAGTTTGTAGTTCAGTATCAGGAATTCCTGAAAGCTTATATATTTCAACTGAAAGCTTATAATCTCAATATATACACTTTTAATTCATGTAATTCTTTCAACTCAGTGGTCCAAAACTCAGCTCCAAATGTCAGTTCGTTGGACATTCAGTTCACTGGTGTTACAGCAGTAAAAGTTGTAAGAAACTCAGATTTGAAAGAGCCCAGCAAGTCTGCTCTGAAACTTTAACTTTTCTTAATGCTCTAGGCAGAGGTTAATTCTGCTCAATCACTTTTTATTCACCTGCAGCATGAAAGGAACTGCAGACACTTTAATAGCTGAATTGAAAGGTTGTTGAGTCACCATTATATCTTTGTAGTCTTTGTTCACTTGCTACTTTGCAGCTGTTTTTACCATTATTCACAGTGTTGCCACAGAAATCTCTGATAGCAGTACTAAGAGATTTTTATTTCTCTAGCAGTGGGAGAATCACAGTGCTAATCCAAGTCATAACTGCTAGCACCAGGGAGCTTTGCATTTAAAGTGCACTTTCTACAGTAGAATTTGTAGCAGCAAGTGACTGTCTTCAGGTGTTAGAGAAGCATATACTGGGTTTGGTATGTGAAGTTCCCTACAATTTTGAATCAGGTTTTATAGGACTTACATGAAATATGCCTTGTCTGGGACATGGGACCTTGGATACCACCATCTCATAAGTCATTCATAAGTTGATAAGTAATTTATTGCAGCTTTACATTTCAGCTATATGCACTGAAATGGATTTTCTCTTATGTGCATGCTGTAATTTGTGAGTAGTACCAGATGAGGTTGCACTGTCTTGCTTGCCTCTCAGAAGATATCAAGGAAGGGTACTATATCTCCGTGTCGTGTTGTGTCGGAAGGGTGTATAAGGAATGTAAGTACTTCATGGATCCTGAAGTACCTTCTACACGTTGGAGGAGTACACAGTGTGGAGTGCTGAGAAAACACAGAACTAGTGTTTGCTATCTTTACCATACTACATTTGAGTAGAAACTGTAGGATCGTAGGTTTTGAGTCATGAATGGCTTTACCTCGTGGGCCTTCAGGTTTGCAGTAGAGAGGCATGGGCTCAGCTCTCCCAGTATAACCACATACAGTACACCAAGGCCCTTATAAGTTGCCACACCATAAAGAAATTAAATATTCTGAGGGGACTTCCCTGGTTTGTCTGAAACAATGAGGAAAAGTTGATCCTTTATTCTGCTCTTCCCAGCGTGTATGGTGAGAAGAGCAAATCAGAGCAGCTGTGTGCTATGCAAGGTATGCCAATTATCTGTATGGCTGCAGGGAATCATAGCAGCAGTGTTACACAGTAAGTTCAAAAGATACTTTAAGCAATTTTTTGCTATGAAAAGCCACCATTCTGACCTAGGAGTTTTATAATTAGTGTGTTTCATCATCACATTCCATAATCAGTTTGTGCAATTGCAAGAGCGTAAAGCATGTTGGGTCAAGTCAGACATACCTTCTGTGACCTGCTTTCTGACAAAGAAGGTTGGTAGGATTATACCAGAGCTGGCCTGCTCATTCCAAAACCAAGACACTTCAGAGTACTTACACCAGTTTCCCACTAACTGGCCCTGGATGTGTTAGGAATTTGGATTCCCTTATGCTACACACAGCCTTTGGTCAGGTATTAGTGAATTTGCACCTGATGCATTCCCTTATGCATGTGCAATTGATGATGCACAGGATCACTCCTTTTGTTGAGGAAAGGAAAATGATTTTTAGAATGTTTTGTGTTCTTGGAGGAGAGGTAGAAGAAACAAATATTTTATGTATTTTCCTCTTCATTCAAATAAGTCCATTTATGTGAGTCTTGCAATGAAGCTTGCAACTGAAGCTTGAGTGTCTTTGTGTCAGTGCAGACGAAGCAATGAAATGGATTGCAAGCCTGGATCTCAGTTATGCTGTCCTCTGAGTTCAGAATTAAAATGAACTACAAACAAAAGTAACAGTGTTTCCCTTAGCCATTTCTCCTGTGAGAAAGCGAAATAAGAGAGACTCAGCATAATAATGAAAAGAAAGCCACGTTTTTAGAATTCTATCTCTTATAGCCAGCAGTCTGGTGAATAGTCTCAGAGAAGGAGTTTGGTTTCTAAGAACCCAACTGGTTCTTTGCTTGTCCACAGGCTTTGTGTTTTGTTCTGTATCTCAAGTCTTTTGCAAGCCTGTCCCTAGTACAAGCGTGAAAAATAGTTGGGTAAGTGAACATACACAGACAGATTTCTGTACTTGCCCTGATGGAAGGGAATGAATTAGTAGCAAGAGGAGAAGGTAATATACGTTGTCATAGTTCATCTAAATAACAATAAGAAAATTATCTGTAAGCAAAGGTGTCTTAATGTAATGGCTTTCAAACTGCAGTCCACAAGGCTTCAGCTGACCTAAAAGGCCAGTGCTTGCAGTGTTCTGAGCTGTGCTGAGATACGCTGTAGCTGTTTAGTTGCTTAGTTATGCAAAGCACGTTAAATCGCATGACTGCTTTAGTTTTTGTAACATGAACAATCTGGAAAGGGAATTGAATTAAGTACTTAGAAATCAGTGCTTGCTCAGCACAGTTCTGTCCCTCTGCTTCTCCTTGGGCAAAAGCAGTGGAGAGTAGGGGAAAAGGTGTTTTTTATGTGTGCCCATTGCGGAGACCCCAGTCTGCACAAATCTTGTGTGTTTGATGCAGTTACGATCACCTGATATAAGTAATCTCCATTCCTTCTGTACCATGTTTGGCTTTGAAGAACATTGATTCTCTAGTGATACTTGCTTTAGACATCTATTTTTGTTGACTTGACTGGAGTATGTTCTTATTGCAATGGATTTTTTCAAGAAAGAATCTATCCCTATGTGTTTTGCAGCATTTGCAGTTTAATTTAAACTCTGCTATGAAAAAGAAATAGCCTCTCTGAAATGCTCAGTATCATAAGGCTTCTGGTATTTACACACCATCTGCTTCAGTACACAATGGATAGCTGATCAGCTCCTTTCTGTAGCAGCAGGTAACATGGTGTTCCTGTGAATAGATAATACTGGTCCCAGTTCTCTACTAGTGTAAGAGGAAAGGAAACATGTCTTAAAGAGGGTGTAAATTAATTCTTCACAAATTGCTGGGATCATATATTGTTGTGCTACCTAAATGAAGTAAGGAAAGTATTTGGTCTGTTAGCTCCTTCTTGATCCAGTGATGTGTAAGGATGATGCCCTGAGCCATCAGACTGTAAGGTCTTGCCTCCCCTAAGGACAGCAAGGGATAGACTATCCTGTTGCTAAGTGTTTGGTTCTGAAAGAATGGATTTCTGAAGTGCTGAATCTAACACCCTTGACTTTCGCTCTCTTTCTGTCTCTCTATTTTTTTCCTGCCTGCAGAGCCTAAATGAGGAATGCTAGCAAGAATAGTTTTTCCCCCTGCTGTTCTAGTCCTGCTTTCTTTGATATCTGAAATTCAGTTTTGAGAGCAGATGCTTTTAGAAATTCGTATGGGCCAGTAGGGCCTGGTCACAGCATTAATTTTGTAAAACCTTCTTATCCAATTTGCACCAAAAAGTGCTTGTTGTTAAACTGCTCGAGCACATCTAAAAGCACGCTGAAATGGTTTGTTCTTAGCATGTGTTACACATCCACAGGTCCCATTAGCTTTGTCTGGCCCTGTGCTTTAACTTTTGCTTATTTGGGAACCAGTTATTTACACTGCATTCTTTTGTGCCTGTCACGCACACTTAGACTGGAGTGGAGAAGAAAGTTTTTCATAATCAGGTGAGGTCTTGACCAAATGAAGTGAGACAACAAGGTACCAAAGAGTTCTAGCATTGTTGTGTTTATTAAAGGAATTGCGTGCTTGAATCAAGAAAGAGCTGGCAGAGGGAAATATGAACTGGTGGACATGTAATGTTTTAAATAGCTGTTACAAAGAAAAGATTTAGCAAATAAAGCTGTTGAAGTCTTAGGTATTTGTGGATATGGGTTCTTCTGCGTGCAATATTACTTTCAATTCTATAGCTGCAAACCTAGGCAAACCCAGTTGGATGCTGACCCATTGTTTACTAGTATTATGTATAACCTGTATTCTGTCTGAAATATTTTCTCTTAAAAATGAGGAAATTAATGAGCATAGAAATGTGAGAAACAAGAACTGAATGTGATGCTTCATACTACTTTCTATTTTTTATCTTTTCTTTTTTTTTTTTTTAGCATCTCCAGTGCATAAGTCCATCTACTAGTTTGCATCTGGGAAAAAATGGGAACTCATCTGAAGGACATCTGGTGTGTTTTTTAGGAAGCAATATTTAAGCTACAAGCTTGTAAGTTGCCCTGCTGAATGGCTCTTTCTAGTTTTTTTTCCACAGATTCCTGCTGGTCTTTTAGAACCTCTTGCTGTTGTGCACTGAAACAGTCAAGTTTGATTCTACACTGATGCCCAATGTTCCTAGTTTCCCCAAGGAAACTGGTAGCATTTATAGACTGCCAGTCTGCTTGAGACTAATGAGGGATGCATAACTTTCTGAGGACACACCCTCTTCTCCCTAGATGAAATCTTGGGGATCTTTCACTTGTGGATAGACTGAGTTGAATGCTGTGATGAGAATGAGTTGATGAAGGTAACTGGAGGACAGAGTAAAAGCAGATCTTCCTGCTGTATTGTTGTGGCACTCTTGCTCTGGTGCCATATGTTTTAATGCCATTTTGAGACTAAAACCAGGGAATAGGAAAGAGTGC
Organism: Myrmophylax atrothorax; assembly: GCA_026770055.1. Lineage (NCBI taxonomy): Eukaryota > Metazoa > Chordata > Aves > Passeriformes > Thamnophilidae > Myrmophylax > Myrmophylax atrothorax. The sequence goes on from JAOXXN010000065.1 coordinate 19,211,184, forward strand.
TAACTTCTTAGAAGCCGGTGATGGAGTGCTGCCTCTGCAGAGCAGCCCTACTACACTTGTTGGTGCTAATTAGACTATGTCTGTTTAGCTTCCTTATGACAGTCTGTTCTAATTAACACTTCCCTGTAGATTGCTGCTGAACTCCAGAAATCTCATTCATTTATGACACACATTTCACCATCCCAGGGAGGCAAATATATTTTGTTGACAAAGGTGCTGATAACACTATCAGAGTGCAGTTTTCACTCTGAGTGTGTATCTTGGAGATGGAGAGAAGTGACAAGAGAGCCTGAGTGGGAGAATGAGTTAAAAAGAACAGTAAGAATTGCAGCTGTAGTTTGTCTACCAGCTTGAATTGTTTGAGCCCCAGACCATGTGATACTTTATCAGCTGCAGACAATTGTAGTCAGCGGTTATTCCATCTCTGCCTCTTTATTCTATGTATATGAAAAGATACAATAGATACAATTTGTAGAAGGAGAAGCTTAGAAGTCTTATATATATATATACTGTGCATATATTTATATATAGGCACACTGTATACAAATATAGTCTCCGTCTCTCTAGTCTGTATATATAGTTTGGTTTAAAAAATAAAAAAATCAGGAGCTACTCTGGAGGTTAAATATAAGCCTTGCAAATAGAATATAGCTGAAACTACTCCAAAATTTGGATCAGAGACAACAGCACCTAGGAACCTTACAGCTGAATATGTGAGACCTTTTTTACTTGGACTGTGGCAGCTGTCAGTGAGGCTGTCTGCTGCAGCAGAGAAAGGAGTAAGTGGGAAAAGCTGTCTGACTATATAGGTGCAATGAAACAGCATTGGACAGGGAGACCTGTGCTATTTCCAACCCAGCAAAGAACTCAGGAATTTCTGGAGTCATCCCCTGCAACCAAAGCTCCTCCTGCACCCTCCGCATAGTCACAGTCTATGCAGGCTGAAGCCCATCTGAAGTGCTGTCCAAGATTTAGGGCATTTGGTTCCTTCTGGTAGAAGGAAGCACCAACTAGAAGGTACCACCCTTCTGGTTTACATGATTTACTCTGTATGAAAGTCTGTATCATATAGTTAAAACTTCTGAAGTCAGAAGTTTGCGTGGCTGTTAGCATGTGTTCTTCATGAGATCAGCTTGTCCTGGATGTTCATGATCTCTGCATCTTACATTTTTGCCTTCTGCATGGCTTTGTGTTTTACTGCTGTTCTGTAGCATGCCAAAAGCTTCTCTAGAAATGCAAAAAGCAGTTTTTCTGCCCTGAGTCTGGCTAACTCAGAATGACTTTGCTTTTGCCATTTATCTTCAGTCCTCTCTGCAACATAACAAATAGCTCAGCTCACAGTGTAGTTTTCCTTCAGCCATTTCTGTGTTGGCAGTGTTCATATACTGTGGTATGCCAGAAGCTGTACTGTCTTACCACATTCTCATTTTCCTGGGGCAAGTTAGTAATTACTCTGAGCATCACTTACATCCCTGAGAAAGCTGAAGAGACCAGACTAAAACTGACAAGGACAAAATGAGCCTTGAACACCCTGGTGCAGCACATGGTATACAGAGCTAACACGGAGTTCTCTGAATTTTGCTGATATTGATTTCTAATTCTGTTTTTATGGCCATGGATTGCTTTTGCAGCCCCACGCACAAAGACTTCAATTTTATATATCAAGCATGATCTCTTTTTTAAAAATAACTTCCAAAATTGACTTTTGGCACCCATTCAAACCCTAGACTGCCTTTGGGGAGTCCAAGCCAAGCTAAAGCTGTCTTCATCACAATAATGAGATGTTAACAGGATCCCAGCAGAAGAATAAATTATGAACTAGAACAATCTGCTCACCTTACACAGACCAGTACTGAGCTAATAGCTTAGCTTTGCCACTGGGGAGTAGTTGTCCACTGTCTTTCCATCTGCCCGTCTTCTGTCTCAGCTTGATTAGAAATGGCTTCAGATGTGGCTGGAAATGGAGATTTAACTAATTCTTAGTCCATTTAAAATGGTTTTGGTGAAGAACAGGTTTGAAGAGTGTCTTTTTAAGCAGGAAGATTCCTGTTTTGAAGAAACACTTTTCTATTTCTTCTCTCTGTGAGTTTTCTTTCTGTTCAGCTTGGCTTTATCCTTCTGCTTAATCTGAAAGGAAAATGGTAAATTATGGCAAATGTTGTGGAAAATTCTACCAGCCCAAGCACACAATCTTCTTGGGATGATGAAAAAGCAAGTGGTTTGCTTGATTTGATGGGAAAGTATTTACCCTATGTTATATATCAAAAAGCAATATTGCAGCTTAGTGGCTCCATATAATGCTCATGCCACTTTTCCTGTCCCCAGTATAAACCATACTTTGCTTTAGTAGTAGATTGTGTACAGAAAAAAAGGCACAAAATAATTGGAAACTTGAGTGATAACATCTTTCCAGTCTACAGTTGCTAGAATATAGACCTTCAATGTTTCTTATGCCAGGACTCCTCATGGAGGGATAGCCTAGTTTTAGAAATACAACTCCACTCTTGCAGAGCTGATCACTTTTCCCATACTGGGAACAGAGGCCTGATTCCTCTCATGCTGAGGTAAAAACAGTGTAATTCAAAAATTAATCAAATAAGTTCCCAGTTTCCCTAGGAATACATAACAGGCGATTCAGGCTTCTGTTTTCACTTAACATTAGTATTTTTATTAGAGATAGTTGGCACTGAGTAAAGCCATCAACACTGGTGACCTAAGCAACATTTTCTGCTTTGAAACATCTGTTTCATTAATTCTTTGCCCACTGCTGTGCATTGGACACACAAAGTGCTTTTTCAGCCACTCTGTGCCCAAAGAGCAAATGTTACCTCAGCAACTTCTTTCTATTTTTCAGATACTGGTCTATTGCTCATTTGTTGCATTATCTTAATTTCAGTGCACTTGTGAAGAAACACAGGCATGCGGCATGAGTCTAGGGAAGCATGGGATGTGGGAGCATAAAGCCATTCATCATTCGGAAGTGCTGAGGTACTCCTGTGGGACACATGAAGTCCTCTCACAGGGCATATAAGCTGAGTCCTTTTCCTCCTCCCCTCTCACATAAGAGGAGAGCATTTTGTATAAATTTAGGCAATTTTTCTTTTGGTTTAACTTCTAATAAAGCAAAGTAGTAATTCACTTTCAGAATAAACAGCTCAGTAATCACAGCTCTCACTCTCAAAGCTTCAGCATGCTTCTGACAGACTCTCCTCCAAAATGGTACATGTGAAGTGGCCTGTTAATTGCTCATTGTATTGATTTAATGAAGCCATTTTTCTTTAGGATAATTTGGATTTAGTGGCACTTCTCCTACTTTTATTTTCTGCTACCATCTTCAGTGAACTCACCTACATGCTACATACTTCTCAAGCATACATTTTGCATGTTAATTAAAAGGAAAGGAATATCAGCATTCAGAACAGGCAATAATAAAAACCCAAGTAACAATATTTTGTGCTATTTGTGTGCATGACTTGAGGCACTTTTCAGAAGACTAATCTCATCCATTTGACATATAGAGTAATGGAGACTGGGAAGTTTTGCTAAAATTCTACAGGTAACTGTGGCAGAAGTCAAAGGAAGGTTTGAGGTTTTCTTGGCCAATTTCTCAGGCAAATAGCACTTTTCATATGCCTATATGTTCTTGGTTATGTTGTTCTGTACAGCCTTCGAGGAGGAGAGATTTTACAGTAGCTCCAGTTCAAACTTTGGTCCTCTAAGGACAAAGATAATTGAGGGGTGTTTACAGAAGCCACAGCTGGTCAGTTGTTCCTTTCCATAGTGAATGACTATACTCTCTTTCTTGGTGTTCTTGTGGTGAGGAGCTGGAAGATTCAGAGCACCAGACAGCCAGGCAGTGCATTACACTGCTTTTTGAAGAACAGTAGAGCTCAAAAGTGCAGCTGATCAGAGGGTTTCAAATTCCTTGATGCAAGTCCCTCTGTCATGTGTGGGCTATCTTCCTTTTTGATGTTCATTGTTTATTAAAAGCAGCTCATGTGTTGGGAAACCAGTAGCAACTTGTAGTCTGCTGTGTTCAGGCCATGCCACATCATCTGGGCTTTGGAGCAGCTTCTTTAATGTCCTGACAGCAGCCTACTTAGTATGCCATGGGCAGAGCTCAGGAGTGCTCAGTCCCTCCCAGTGTAGTATCCTCTGGCATGGTCTGGACACCCCTCACCAAGAATATGCATGGTGTGTAGACTTAGTCTACACATTGCTGGGGCAACTGCACCAGGCCTTCTGGTCCACAGAAATATAGAACATCTCGCGCTGGAAAGGACCCATGTGGATCATTGAGTCCAACTCCCTTCTCCACTATGGGGAGCCATGGTGGGTTTGAGGTAATGTGATATCAAATAATTAATCTGCCAGGCTTCCCTGTGTTGAAATTTCTGCTACTGTCCTCTGTACCAGAGAGGCTTTAGCCATTTGGCTATTTGGTTATGGTGCATGTTTCACATTTATGGATAACCTGTGCAATGGTGTCAGTACTCAAGTTCCACAGTGTCCTGAGGACTTAAAACAGGTCCTTAGCTAAAAACAGAGTGGAGCCTTGTGCTGTCCATATTCTGATCTTCACCAAGATCTCTTTGCTATTGCCAAGAAAATACTCTCTTTTGCTTGATGTCCTGCCCAGCCTCATGCTGAATTCCCACACAGCCCCTAATGGCAAAAAACAGGCTCATGAACATACTCAAAGCAGCACTGAGAAGAGGGTGGTTTATCCCACAGTGGCACACTGCCAGGACTGGACACAATGTTGTGCTTTCAGGCATATGAAGGGACAGGGTGGGGGTATCCATGAGGAAGACTGAGCACTTTGCAGAGCCAAAAGCCATTGGCAGAGGTATGCTGCTGCTTGAGGGATTTCCATGCAGCACCAGGTGCTCTTATGGATCTTAGCAGTGGCAACATTGCCTGCTTCAGTGTCACCTTTCAGAGTAAGCCAGGATGAACAACAAGATAAATTTCTCTCCCTCCAGGCCCTCTATGTCAGTCTATTGAGGCAAGTGCTTTTCTTTGAGCAGCATAACAATGGCCTTTTCTTTGCCCACAGTTTATGCAATTGGGGATAGACAAAATGCATTTTTTTTCCAGACAACCATAGCAATAGTTCTGTGATCTTTGTAGAATTAAAATGTGAGATTTCGGGGTATCTCAGCCCTTAGGCACTTAGCAGTGAGGTAATGGAGGAGTCCTGCAAGACATGGAAATCTAGTCCTAAAATCTTTGGAAAGAGCCAACTGTGCTCCATAATGGTGTTCAGGTGGAGGAATAGGCTTATATAGGGAGCTACTGCCTTCCCTGGTCCAGGAGAACTCCTAGAGATAGGTGGACAGAGACCTGGGGAGGGCAGAAGAGAGCTAATGTAGGGGTTCAGCTCTTGGCCTTGTTCCCTGTTCATGGAAAGCATTGGTCAGGCAGTGAGCCTTTCTCAAGGCTCTGGGGTGAGTCACTGGGATATGATGGAATAGGTAAGTACAGGGTGGCACAGTTATGTGAAGGCCACTCTTTGGCAGTGCTGCAAAGGTTTGTAGGTGCAAAGTGGTACTTTCAGGTGCCTGTGCACCACTCTGGGCTTTCTGGAAGACCCTGCAGTGTGGAAGCTTTGATGGCACTGTTGGAGCATCTCTCCCTCGTAGGGGGTTTTCAATGCTCACTGGGGACCTGGCTGTGGAGTTATCATTAGGAACTGGAGAGACACTGTACAAAATATATACGGTGATTTCTCCGGGGACTTGGATTAAAACAGTAAGCATTTGATAATTATTTATGAAATCTGGGAATTAGGTTTTAGTAAGAATGGCTCAGTGCCCTGGCACAACATCCCTCTGGAGTGACTGAACTCAGTACCAACCTCAACTGTGCTACCATCCCTTTCAGAGCTGCTGGCAGGGCCTTTTGGTAATGTTGGCATTCACATCTGTTGTTTCACTATGGGAAAGCAGCAGGAATCAGCAAGCTACTTTCTCAGCCTGATTTAAAGGTAGGATTTCTCACCTAATAGATGGTTAGCTGACTGAAGCACTTTGCTGTGGCCTTGCTTTTTCTTTGATATATTTTCATTTTAATAGTTGAGTCAGAGTTTTAAAAATAAATATTCAGCCATTTCATCCAAAAATAGTGAATACATCAGCTGGAAACTGAAAATCCACAAGTTCATGCAAATAAAATGAAAGTCCTTGAAGGGGTTTATGCTTTTGTTGTTAATTTTATTTTTGCAGAGGTGTGATTGACTCTTCAAATGTCCAGACCATTTTTTCATGACCACACTGTTTTCAGTTTTAAAATGTTGCTCAACCCACTTCACATATAGTTACCAAAGTGCAGTATACAAGGGCTCTTTCAGTGGGTGACCCGGCAGTATGGATGTGGCAGAAATCTGTAATGATGGTCTGACTTGTTTTAATTATTGGCCAGTGGACTTTCTTGATTTATATTGGTTTGGTTGGGTGGCCGTTTCTGTTTGTTCATCATTGAAGTGATTGTCAGGCTGTGCAGGCTGAGGGACATCTTGGCTTTAGAAAAGAGTAAGAAAATAAATAAAAACCAAGGCCAGGGAAACATGTTTTTGTTTGAGGCCAATATTAAACATTAATGTAGTTTTCAACTTTCTCTGCTTCTGGTGGTATCATATGGTTCATAACAAAATTTATTTTATGATCACCTAAGTTTATCTGGGAATTTATATCGCGGGATCTTTGTCAAAGTCATGTCATTTTGCATTGAAGGAGGTGCAGGCTGGAGCGAGGTCTTCAATGAGTTAATTTTCCCTCACTAATTTCATCTGATCATTCTGAAATACCAAGTCTTCCAATCTGAGAAAAACTGAAGCTCCACAGATTTATCTCTAAGTAAGCAGTTAATGAGTCAGATGCACAGAAAACAAGACACATTCAAAATACTTTTATGCAGCCATGGCGATACAAAGCTGTGACTGCCCTCATGCTCCACTGAGAATTCCCCCTGAGCTGGGACAATTTCGTGCCCCAAACAAAGGGTCTGTACTCAGATGTGTAAAGAGCTGAAGGCTGTTGTTTCTCTTCTCTAATCCATATGCTGCTGCAAAAAGAAATTAGAATGGGGACCTGCATCCAGCATTGCTCCTGTTTTCAAATCCAACTCCAGATCTTGCATTGGCTCAATGTGGCCATGTCAGAATTACCTCTGCAGTGTCTTAAAAAAAGAAAGCCTATGTTAAAAAGAAAAACAGTATTTGCATGACAAAGGGCGGTCCTGTGGCGTGATGGAGAGCACCCCAGACTCTGTAATCCTCAAGGACCTGAGTTCAAGTCTCAGTAGGGACCGTCCCCTGGCAGTTCAATGCCTCCCTGCCATCCCATCCCATCAGATCTCAGATGCTCAGCAGGGTCACCCCCGGTTAGTAGTGGGTGCTGGAGACAGTCCTGAGGACTTCACTGTCACTGTCCAAGCTCGCTCGGCTGTGGCAGATGAACCTCAGCAGTTAAAGGGTGGGGCCAGTTCCGCGCACACTGTGCCTCACCTAAAACATCCACTGCGCAGGCTGGAAGGGCACACCCACGTGGGGAGAGCCCTGCCCAAATCTTCGTTCTTGAAGTTTGGCCATACATACATTTGCATGACATGACAAATAGCAGTTAATGCTGCTGACCCTTTTTGAGGTTGTTGGGGGTGTTTTTTTGAGACCTGTGTGTTCTTTTCTCTGCTACTGAGTGTGTCTCAGGGCTAGAGAAAGTATCTTCTAAAATTCCAGCCATGACTTGTGCAGCGCCACTTGGAGCCCATACAGAGCTCATCAGAATGACTGTCTCAAAGATGCTGCTGACAGCTGACATCAAATAGCAGAAGGAAGGAAGATTACTCTCTCTCTTAAAGCTGCAAGGACTGACCTGTTAGGGGAGCAGGAAAAGCCAAGTGTGTGCAGCATCTGGGAAGGAGGTGGCATAAGTGGCTGCTGAAAGCTCTCCTGATCCCTTGGCTATAACCTGTCATGAGCAGTTTCCTGTGGCTGTAGGAAGCCACCTGCTGCCATGCTTACTCAGCAAACAGAGGATATGTCCCTGTCTTCCTAGATGAGTTTCTGTTTTCAGCTGTCTCCCAGAGTCTGAGCACCCAGGGACAGAGGAAACTGTTGGTGCAGGGTTTCCCTCTCTTCCCTCCCTAAGGGTTGTGTTTCACATGTAATGTAATAAAATGGCATATTGTGGGAGAAGTTAATGGGTGGGTCAGGCCCTCTCAGCATGAAGGCTTTTTTGATTAAAGGCTGCTGAGAAACCTCTCAACTCTCACTCACACAATAGCAACACAATCAGTACGTGAGCAAAGGGAATATAAAATTAGAGAGGTGGGAGAAACTAGGTTTGGTGATGTATCCACTAAGAGGGATCTGTGTGTAATTACTAAGAATGGTTGAACTGGAGCTGTTTAGCATCCTGCAGTCAAAGTGGTGTTACATATGATATGAAGTAACTACTTACGTGTAAGATGCATAAGGATCTTGCATGGTAATAAGGCAGAGACATACAAATGGCTGCCTGCCACTGAGCTGTAAGCGTTAGCGATCAGGTCAGTTTGTCTGTCTTGAGGGTCTCCCACAGGGCTTGCAATGTGGCCATAATGCCTCAGAGCTTTTTTGATTTTTTTGATCTTCTAATTTTTTATAGATTTTAAAAGTAGTAGTATTTGTAGTGAAATGTAATTTTTAGTATACCAGGATTTTTAGTAGATTAAGTTCAATGTTTATGTATATCAACCCCTACCCCATATCAACCCCTAAAATTCTTGTAGCTGTTTAGCCTTCTTTTCAAGGTAAAAGGCTGAAGAATATCAGAAGGCCTTCAGCTCAAGACATAAACATAGGCCTGCGACCTTGGAGCCTAAGAGCACTGGAAGGCCTCCAAGTGCCCTACATGTGATGAGGAAGATGAAGATGATGAATAGAGGCTCCGAAAATGCCCCTAGACTCAGTTCCGGATGGGGTGTGCCAGGGGTGTTATGGGGCAGGACTGAGACATGAGTGAACAGGGGTTGGACAGACATTAATATAGAACCCAAGAAACCAGTGTTTGGGGCACACCTGTTGATATGTATTCCTGGTTGAGCAGAGGTGTTCATTAAAAGCTTCTGCGGTCTTGTCTTATCTCGTACTAAATTGGCTTGGAGTCCCTTTTCTCTGCAGACTTTTCAGGCAACAGCCATTTGCTGTTTTTCCTTCTTCACTTGTTGCTCTCACATAGCAAACTCATTGGAAGGTGTTAGCGAAGACCATGGGCTACAGACAAAGAGGAGGTCTGGGTACATCGCTCTTCTGTGTAGCTGCTTTAAAAAAGCCTTAGAACCCTTCTTGCCTTCTCTCCCTTTCCCTTCTGCTCTTTTCCCTTTTGCCAGAGGTTAAGGGTCCCTTTACTCCTTTCCTCTCAGGCAGCTGTCCCAGGGTCCCTATTTCACACACTTGCCTGCAGGCAACCTTTTGTTGCTGGTTAAATATTTTGCAACTGTTTCCTGTTTTCACCCTCAGAGAAAAGTGATTAAAAAGGCATGATTTTGTTTCTTATTTCCTTCCATCAAATATCTTCTTTCTCAGATACGTTTTTTTTTTCTCAAGCTCACACCTTTGCTTGCCCATTAGCAAATAAGTGCTCATTAGAAATGTGTTCTTTCTTGTGTGCCATTTTCCAGACTTAGTGGAGTGGGAACTCACTCACCTTAAGGCACTCTGGGTATATGTAGTGTTACAAATATTTCTTCAGTTACCCAGTCTGGGGCGTTGGTATGTGTCACCTAATTAATACTTCTGAACTAAAAGCAGTGCTGTGACAGTTATCCTTAAAGACCCCTGGGGTGAGAGGAAAGAAGAACCCCTCTGCTGTCTGGCAGTGATATATAGTGATAACTACCTGAGTTTCTTGCACAAAGGGCCTGACCAATGATTACTGACCCAAAGCTGTTAATATTTTACTGAGGTCCAAACTGACTTGTGTGTTTGCATCACAGCTTCTAGTGTAAACCCAATTTTCTGATAGAGGTTCTGAAATACCAGTATTTTATTGTTTTACAATTCTTGGACGAAACTTTATGCTTTCCTTGCAGTTGAAAGTGGAAGAAGTTATGGCCATATTTTTCACAAGCAAGGTGTCAGGTTTAGATTTCTTGTTTGCACTTGCCTGTGTTTGCTTTCTGAAAGAGATTGTCATCTCCCTTTTTCAGATGGAAAGGTGGGGGCCCACCACCTTTGAAATGTATTTATTTAAGACAGAATAGAAATACCTCAAATTTAAGAAGGGACCTGAATGCCCTTTCTGAGTAGAAGTTGGTGGCAGGACTGCAGGTGCACAAATCCTTTTGGTATGGTAGGTATTGGTCTCTCTGTAACACCTTATCTCCCACCTCTTCCCAGCAGCATCCCTCTTCACCCTTCCTATGCCTTCCCTGCACCCCTGTCCTCAGCACACTCTAGGAAGCAGCTTCTCTTGGTTAGATCTGTGTCTTATCTAAAAGGTAACAGCTTGTTAACTCCCTCCCTGTTGTTGCCTTGGTCCTTGGCTTAGGGCTGTGTGGAAGGACATGGAAATCACCTACCATGCTCCCCTTCGTTTGTGCCAGCTTCTCCTCAGCCAGGCCTCTGGAGATGCAACTGGGCTGGACCCTGTCACCCCTGTGAGACTTGATGGCTCACAAGGAGTATGGTATGGCTTCATGGCCATGAGCTCTGGGCGTGAGCTCTGCTTTGTGCCTCTGTGGTGCCCCAAGGACTGTCTCTATAATGGTTTGGGCAGTGAGGTTATGGGGAGATGTGGCAGATGGATGCCCTAACAAGGTGACCTACTTCTGACCAACCTGCCAGGATGTCTGCAGCTCCCACTGTTACAACAGACTCCCAGAGCTGCTGTTGGTTTTACCTAATAAGATGAACTGCCTGGGTTTCTTGCCCCTTCCTCCACCTGGAATTTTACTGCTTCAGAAGAAGCTATTGAGAAAAGCAATTAATGATGGAGTTGGGGTTATTGACTGACATAGTAATTATGCTGGAAAATGTCATTTTCCCTGCATATTAGAGATGGGATTATTTCACGGATATCTTACTAATGTGCTGTTCACCAAGAAAGAGCCCAGTAACCTCTCTAATAAGATTAGCATGGGGGTCATAATGCAGGAAGCTGCTAGAGTGATATATTCAAGTTTTTGTCCTAAAGAAATAAGTTTGCTTCTCCTGTCTGCTGAGGGCATACAGGAGTTGATTTCATTTAAAAGACAAATACTCATTTTCTAATAGCTAGTGGGTAACCTGTGCCCAGCTTCTTTTGGCCAGATGCTGCACATCAGCAGCAAAGTCCCAGAATTCAGAGGGGAGCCTGGAGTAATGGTCAGAGCAGCTGAGGATGGGCAGGCTGGTAGCTTCCCTGGCATTCCCTGGCATTCCTCCTTAGATCAGTGACACTTCTCTCCTGTATGAGTGTGAGCATGACCTCTACTGCCTGCTTCTCTTTTCCCATCTATAACATGTCGATAATAATTGTCCAGAATTCACCTAAGATGAACGGCTATTTGTGCAGTGCTCCAGCTCCTCTGGAGCAAGGTCTGTGCTCCTCATCACAGAGTACAAGTACTGCTATCATACATGACCTGCTGTGTTCTGAAGGGGCACAAAATGGTAATACAGAGGAATGGAAAGAGGTCCTGTCAGTTTGGTTGTAGTTTGATCAACACATGAAAATGCAGGCCTTTCTGGGACACCATGTAGGTGATGCAGGTGTTTTTCTGGTCATGCAAGATTTCTTCCACTCATTGCTGATGCCTGTGGCGTGTTTTTGGGTAAGCCAGAGTGTGACACTGCTAAAAACATTTCCAGGCACCTTTCTTCTTCCTGACTCTGCTCACATATGTCTGCCATCTGTTTTGATTTTTCCTCTTTTGTGCTACTTGTAAACATCCTGTTGAAATGTTCAGGGTACAGAAAGTTTGGGAGCTCCCTCCTTTCAGCATGGGATGTGAGTACAGCCTCCTAATGCTGCATAAAATGTGGGATATGCTGACCAGAGCTGTAGAGGAAAACCAGTTGGTATTTATTATCCACACTGCTCGTCTGTGGGAGCATCTGTTATGGATTGGAGATCCCTGTCATTGGGCTAAATGTGCAAACAACAACAGAGTCCAGTCCATACTGTTCTGTGGTAGCCTTTTGATAGCAAGCTCTACCACCATCTAAAAGATTTTAAAGTTAAAACCATAAATTAATTCTACTCCAAAAAGGGAGATATGTCAGATGGTAGTCCTCAATGTCACTATTGATTTTTACCTGAAAGGCATTGATATATTGTAATAGAGCGCAGTGGTGTTAAACCCCTTGATAGTTTCCAGAACATCTCTTGCATACAAGTTGTATGTTTAACTGCTTTAGCATTAAATTAAATAAATGAAACATTGCTTATCCTCTTGGTTTTGCAATCCTTCATTTACCTTTCAGATAATATGAAGAAATAGGAGTAGGGAAAGGCTACTTCAGATATGTGTGGGTTGAAAGTTTTCTCAGCACAGTGGTAATGAGCTACAGTTAGGAAGTATATTTTGATGCAGTTTGCTCATGAGCTAGATAATGCCAAGTTGTAATGTTATGTTTATTATTCTTATACAACCATAGATAGAAGTGGTGCAATAAATTGCAGAGTTGTGATGCTTTCACTTCTGCTTCATGCACTGGTCATATCCTAAGGTACTTATGAAAGATATTGTCTGTTAAATGTTACTAATTTGTGGTTTGAGCCAAGGGAAGGGTGGTATGTCTGAGAACATCATTTGGTGGACTTGATGAAAATTTAGAGCACAATATTGTCGCTATGCCAAATAAATGCTTTTTGAAAGATATCTTTTTTAAGTATCTTACAGTCTAAACAGATATGCATGTTATTCATAGGGCAGAAGAGCTCTGAGGTGAGTGGAGGAGGACTTGCAGTCATCCTGTTAGTGCCACAGTTACATTTCTTGGGCAAGGGAGAGTAATAGTTTCTATTTTCCCCCAAAACACAGAAACACAGAATCAATTAGGTTGGAAAAGACCTCTGAGATCATCGAGCCTAACCTATGACCAAACACCACCTTGTGAACTAGACCATGGCACTGAGTACCACACCCAGTCTTTTCTTAAACACCTCCAGGGATGTTGACTCTACCACCTTCCTGGGCAGCTCATTCCAGTGCCCACTTACCCTTCCTGAGAAGAACTCTTCCTAACGTCCAACCTAAACCTACTCTGGTTCAGTTTAAGACTGTGTCCTCTTGTCCTATGGCTGCTTGCCAGGGAGAAGAGGCTGACCCCCACCTGGCTACAACCTCTTTCAGGTAGTTGTAGAGAGCAGTAAGGTCTTCCCTGAGCCTCCTCCTCTCCAGGCTGAACAACCCCAGCTCCCTTAGCTGCTCCTCATAGGACTTGTGCTCCTGACCCTTTCTTAAAGACATCTTTCTTTAGGTCATGAGGAGTTATCAGTTCAGAGTGAAAGAGTTGAGTAGCTGAAAAACATCACCTTTTTATTAAGTTTGTTAATCTACTGCTGTGTCTCAGTGGAGTTACACATATGATTTTTATACTTCTGGACAGGGAAATCATGGTAAGAGCTCTTTAGGCCTCCTCTTAATGCTTAATTGCTTTCTTTTAGCCAGTTGCAGGCATAGCAGAGTCTCATAACTGCACATCCTCTCTATGTCAAAACAAATATTAAAGACTGCATATCAAGGGTGTTCATTGGTGGGAGCGGAAGGAATTTATAGGCAGTATAGTTTCTCAATACTTCTAGACTTCAGTTCCAGATCTCAGAGGTTCTCACTTTCTTCCTCCTAAAATGTTGCTGTTATGTCTGTTTATACAGAAGTCTCTCTTGCCAAATGCAATTGCATTTTCAGTGCAGATAAACCAAGTCAGGGTCAGTGTCAGCAGAAATAACACTTCACTTTAGTAAGTAAACAAAAACATTGAACATGGTTCTTTATTCTGAAAATTGTATATATTTCTTCATTGTCTGCTTGAAGACTGGAGTGTTATTTATGGCTCAACCTACGATTTCAATGCTAAGGCAAATTAAATCCACTGCTGTTTGTTAGGCAATCCTTCCTTAGAATAAAGAGAGTGTAAAGGTTCCACTGGAGAGCATGATTTCAGTGAGTTATCACATGTTAATGTGAGAAGGTGCTATCAAATCATCCCTTCTGGCATCCTCAGAAGTCAAGGTTGGGAGTTCCATCTGCTGCTGCTGCACTGGACCCATAACTTTTGTTCAGCCAAAGCATACCGATCCAGCAAGACCTCTGGGGCTCACGGGTTTGGGATATCTGTTCAAATGCATTGTAGCCTCATCAAAACCAGAAGCAGCTACATGAAAGTGGTTGATGAGTAATGCAGGATGGGAGCTGGTGGACTGTCTTGTGAGACAAGTGATGAACCAAACTGCCTGACATCCTTCTGCTCTCATGATCCTCAGTGTGTTGCACTGGCAGCCACACCACCCTTTTTGTGGCTTTCGTGTTATCATTTTTTTTGCCTGTCAAGCTCTTTGATCTGTCTTGTGTATCGTTGAATCTTCTCCTGTTCGTGTTTTACTGTCTGCTTGCACACAATAAAGCAAAGGGATGACCATTACCAGAGGGACACATACTTATTGTTTAGATTGTTTTTACACTGGTTTATTTTACTGTCCCAGTGAGACAGATATGGGAGGAAATGTGAGAAATGTGTACTCAGCCACTGTTGGGTTGTAACACTGTAGAATGTTCTTGTGCTTGAAAGACAGAACTTTTCAGATTATTGTCATTTGACTTTCATCTTGAATACTTGGCAGGATTTCCAAACTGACTTTTTTTTTTTTAGAAGTTTCAAGTAACTTTTTTTTAGCAGTTTGACTCTGCCACATCTGCAGTTTTAGTGTGATATGCTATCCTTGGTGCCTGTCTGTGGGGAAGTCTGGCACTGTGCCTTTTATTATTGCACTTAGGAAGAAGCCTCTCTTACCTGCACTTCATTTGCCTCAGTAGTGGAGCTGGTCTCTGAAAGAGGGAAAATTGTGTCCTGCAAAGATGTTCTCTCCAAAACCCAAGAAATTTA
>JAOXXN010000065.1:19227968-19239630 GCA_026770055.1 Myrmophylax atrothorax
AAGGCAATGCAGACACCCAGGCTCTCTTTTGTTGTTCTTTGGTAGAAATCCTGAAACGTCTGTGTCTGAGTTTTCTGAGTGCCCACAAGAGCCATGCACTCCTTCTACATCTGAAGAGAAGAAAAAGAAGAGACAGAAAGATGCAGAAATTGTTCATCTCCACTGCCTTTTGTTCTGAAGGCAGTTGTGTGCTGCTGAAATGGGGCGGTGCAAGAGCTGCGTACTCCGTGCCCTGCTGGTGTACCTTTTGATGGAGACATCGCTTTAGTGGTGGTCTTTCAATTGCAGAGTTCAAGGGTTTCCAGGTGTGAAGCTGAGACTCTCATAGGTATGGCATTTGCAGGGGAGATCTGTATATTTGTCCCAGGAAACGTTTCTAGCCTCACTAGTCTGTATTTATGCTTGTACACTTCCTTCATGGTTTTTGTACTTATATGAGCTTGATAATAACCAGTGCTTTGCCTTCAGTGAGATGAATTTGCTCTTTGCTGGATGGTTAAACGTAACAGTGGAAATGAAACCTGTGTGCCTTGGGTGCATTCCAGATCTGATCCTGGCTGTAGATGAAAAAATTAAGAAAAGAGATTTGGGTTCAGTTACAGGTGCCTGTTCCTACTCTTAACCTCTCTGAGACTCTGTAAAATTTTCCAAAGGAATGGTTTAAAGTCTCTCTTTTCAGATGCCTGAAAATTAGATTGGATAAGGCAGTAGGAAGTATCCTATAGGGAACATTTCAGCACTGGAAAGTCTTCCACATGGCTCAGATTCAGAGAGAGAAAAAAATCCATTAAGTACAGAGCAACAATAATTTTGCAACTGAGGTGCTAAAAATGACAAGTATTTGTATTTCTCTTTTGAGCCTTTGAAGCAGCAGCTTCCCAGTAGCTGAGTTCCTTTAAATATGTGATGTAAGAGTTTTATTATCACTTTTGTAGACAAAGGATCCAGCAGCACATTACTTCTTAAATGTCCTGCCATTATGAAGGGATTTGCTGTTCATTGTAATAGTGCCAATCACAATGAATTCATTTTGTATTCATGTAGATGTCATGAGCACTTTAGATTATTCTTTTCCCTAATTTAAATCAGTAAAGTGACACTTGAAAGCAGCATCCATACATCCGTGGCACTGCCAAGGGTGCAAGGGAGAAGCATGCCTGTAGATTCAGGTTTGCATAGTCCCTTAAGCAATGGGAAAGCTTCCTCCTGGCTGGAAATTAGCAACCAGGTCTTTTGGAATGGTTCACTCTTCCTTGTGACAGCACGGACCTCAGTCAATTTGTTGCATACACAATGGGCACATCTGTTCATAACAAAGGTGTTTCACTGTCATTTAGTGGCTGGCTCAATTTAATGGACCACTTACTGTATCAGATACCTGCTTTGAGGGTCTTTTAGAGTTGTGGAAGGGAAGGAACTCTTTGTATTTATCAGAAGAACCATCCTCTCTCTCTTTTTTTTTTTTGCAGAGTGCTCTGAGTGCTTCCACATAACCGCACTTCAGCTGCGAAAGGTTGGCGCTGCCATGATCAGCCTGTTGTCAGTGCATAAACTCTGTAGTTCACTGATGCAGAATGTCTGCTCAGTGAACCAGGAGAGAGAAATAATTTGGTGGCAGATGTTTGGATTTCAAACAGCATAGAACTTCCAAGTGCTGATGTGAATTGCAGAGTGTATGGGGAGGGTACAGAAGGGAGGAAGCACAGGGGGACCAGAGAGCTTGTGCAGAGTGAAGAGTGCCAAAGGGAGGCATCAAAATGACTCCACAGCTCTTCTACTTTATCAAAAATTCTACTGGGCAAGACCCTGAGTGCTCCAGGTGGCTCTGGAAATCCACCAAAGCTATTTTGTGAATCACTGGGCACGTAAGTTACTCAAGTTTCCTAACACTCTTGTGAGTCAGCTGAGAAGACAGTGGAATTGAAGCTGAGGGTCATTAATGGGGTAAGCTGCAGGAAAGATTGCAACATGGAAGCCCTGATTCCCAGATTTCTGTCCTAGATTTTAAGTCTTTTCTGTTCTTTTCCCATGTTTTGGTAAGTCTGTTGCCATTTTACTATATCAGATCCAGCCGGCCCCAAAATGTCTGAATTCACACCATGGCAGTATAGTTCAGGCCAATGTACTGAGTACTGAGTCATTACATTGGACCTTCAGGTTCCCAGCTGGCCAGCTTCACTTTTAGAGGCTGAAAGAGGGAAAGGCTGGAAAACAAAAGAACAGGAGACCCAGTTTAAACCAGAGCAGCAAAGTTAGGGAAAATGCTGAGCTGAAACCTGTAGGCATTTTTAAAAATACAGTCACGATCTCATCATGAATAAAACAATGTGTTTCACTTGACCACTCCATCTAATAAGGATTCACCTCCACTGGATTCTATCATTTTCAAAGTAATGAAATCTCTGCATCACCTTGAAAGAGATAATTTGACCCCTGTGCTTATATGCATGTACATGACAGCAGTTTCTAGGGGACACCCGGTAAGTCCATTGCTGCTTACACTTTTGATGCAAGAGAAAGGCTTCTTCTCAGGTTTATTGGTTCAGACAGCTAGCTGGGAATCATGGGTTTGAAACCACTATTCTGCCCCTGTCACAATCAACACTCTTTTTCCACACCAAGTAGGCTGTTGTGGTTTAGGCATAATCACTTTGGACGCTTAACAGCAAAGAGGAATTCTTAATGTGAAAGGGGAGTAGGGAGAAGGGAATGAAAGCAAAGTAGCTTTTGTACTTCAGAAATAGATTCAAAAATATTTCTAAATATTTCTTTATGTATAAGGTCTTATAGGTACTACCACCCTTTATTGCTTTTGTTAGGTGGAAATTTATAATGGTTAACATCTGCTGCTTCATGTGTCTGTTGGAAGAGAAGAGGGGACTATAAACTGCCCAGCTCCCATGGTCACTTCTTTATGTGATCTTAGCATATTAAGTCAAATGAGTTCCTGGTGCCAAGACGTCCGTACACCTTATTTCTTAGTGGATTCTGAGGGTTATAATTTTGAGGCACTCTTTAGTTTAGTAGAAGTGAAGGGAACAGATTTAGTCTGATCTTCTTGTCATGATCACCTTCTCCAGCTTTCCCCTTTTAGCAGTGTTGTGTCAAGCGGCAGAGCTGTGGAGATTGGTGTAGCTTTTGTTCATGACTCATTTTTTAACCATTCCTGAAAGATGCCAAGTATTTCTAGCACTGAAGGTCTAGTATCTTTCCTATCTCATATTTCAGTAATTACTTCAGTTGAAGGTCAGGTAAGTTGCACCCTCAGATGGAGATTGTGTAAAGCTTGATGATTTTTTTCCATGAATAGTTTTTGAGGGTTTTTTTCTTGGAAGTGCCCAAGAGTCAACTCCAAATTAAATTTAGGAACAGTGGCAGACTGTGCAAACACATGTGAAGTTATATGGGGAAGCAGTTTTGTTGTGAAAGGAGACTTTTGAATTTTCCACCTTCCAGGCAGCAGTGGCACACTGAACCTTGACAGATTACTATAAGACTGTGACTGCAGTGCTGTTTCTTTGCTGATGATTTACCTGTGGTGCAGAACTCCTTTTGCATGCAGCGCTACTCTGCAAGGAAAAAAAAATAAAAGAAATCCAATATACAGGCCAGTGCTTGCCCTATTATCTCTTAATTTAAGTTGTTCTTTGGCATCAGTACTTAGAGACATGGCATCAAAGTGCCACTCGGAAAATGCTTACGAAGATTACAGATGGGAAATTACATCCTCTCTTAAGA
Organism: Myrmophylax atrothorax; assembly: GCA_026770055.1. Taxonomy (NCBI): domain Eukaryota; kingdom Metazoa; phylum Chordata; class Aves; order Passeriformes; family Thamnophilidae; genus Myrmophylax; species Myrmophylax atrothorax. Next base: position 19,231,707 of record JAOXXN010000065.1, read on the forward strand.
CAAGGCCAGTGCTCCATGGGTGAAGGACAATTTCCTAAGTACAGACAGCAGCATAAGTATTGGTGCTGCTTCTGCCATGAAGCACGTGTTGCCCTAGAGTCAAAACTTAACGGTGCTCAAGCTTTGCAAACAACCTCAGTGACCTGGTGGCCCCACACTGAGAAATCTGTTTAGAAGAACATTTATGGTAATTAATCCACTCTGTCCCCAGGCCACTGAGGTGGTGGACTGTAGTATGTTCTTTGCCCAGTTTTGATCAAAAGCAAATTGTATGGGGAATAAAAAACAAACTGAAATGTTACATTTGATCATAGACCTGACCTAGTTAGTTTGCAAGCTTTTTGTTTTAATTCCTGCTCTGGCTGTGTTCAGATAAGCGCAATTAAAGTAAAGTAAGAGGCCTGAGGACTTGACACTTCACCACCAGATCTGGGGATGATTTGAGGATGGGGTATGGTAATCCTTGAACTGGCCAGTCTCTTCTGAAGATAAGAAACAAATTATGAAGGTGAGATTATCCTGAAACACTCTACATAGTTTCAAGGGAGATGTTTTTCTAAATGAGTTCTAAATGATCCTCAGTTTTTAAGAAATGTGTATTTTGGAAGAAATGTGTAGTATCACTCTGCAACAAATAAACGTAAATCACCCTCTGCAGTGAAATCATGTATGTTTGTATAGAAGAGAATATTTTCCATTTAAAAGATGCATTTACCCCTTGTTTTTATCTGGTATAAAACCTTTTCATTAGCTGTCACAGTGGCTCATTAAACATGTTCTTCAGCTTGAGTATGTATATGAGGGAGGCAAGGGCACATGCCACTGTCAGCGCTGAAGGATGATGCTCTGCCAAATAGTTATGGCATATTATCAAGGAAGTGGGCTTATGAAACACAGAAGTGTTTTAAGATATCTGGATGCTGAGTTCCCATTAAAAATAGAAGGGTATTGGCATCTGTATTGCCCAGGCAGCTTCCAAAATATCAGTCTTAGTAGTAGTGTTGATTCTAACGCATTGGTATTAATTATAGAAGTGCTTCTAGAAATGAGTCAGAGGTCTAAGAGGTGAATAGTCACTATTTGAAAGACCCTGGTTAGCCATGTTTATGCAAGAGTCCACTTGACCACAGTGGGAATTTGGGTTTGCTTTCTTTGGGTTTTTGAGCAAATGTTAAGATTTGGCCAGTAAAACAGTAGGCTCTTGCCAGAGTTTCATTGTCAGCTGCTTTTTCCAGCTGTATTGGAGTGCATATGTCTTTTGAGAAGCATAGCTGGTTCCTGCAAGCAGGAATTCTAACCAGGTATCTCCTGGGACACTCTGTGGCAGGACTTTGGTGGATATACAGGCAACAGGATGAGGCCTGGGTTATCTTGTTGCATCTCAGCCTTGTGCCTGCAAATGTCAGTACCTCATGTTAGATGTGCCATTTGTAGTTGTAGCAGAGCATTGTTCTACTTGGCTGATCTGCAGGCACACACTTCAAATTCTGTCCTAGCCACTGTCGCATGTAACTGCAGCTCAATTTTGATCAATAATTATTAAAAATGAAGTTGTACCTTTTTCCATTCTAGTGTCTAATGACTCTGGGGATAGGTAATTTTATTGTCCAGTCTAGAAATGGAACATTTTTGCAGTGCTACTTTTTTATTTATGATCCCAGATGGAAAGCACTCAAGTCCTGAAAACCATCCAGATGTCTCCATGGCACTTTTTTCCCACTCTTCTGAGGCCATACGAAAGAGGGAACTCTATCCTTCATTTATATGTAAATGCTACCCACTTTCTTCATTTCTTAAATACATTTCCTGGATACTTAATAGTGGAAAAAAGTACTGCTCAGTTTTTCTGCCCTGCTTCCTCTATAATGTGAGCTGTCAGAAGAGACATTTGCTGTTGCAAAATAATCTCCACTGAATTCACTGCTCCAGAGGAGCTTGAAGAAGAGCAGGCTGAGAGCCTGGGGCACCACAAGATATCAGACAGTTTAACTCTGACCTTGGAGCTGTTGCCCATTAGAAGCAATGGAGAGCTGCCAAAGCTCAGGCTTGCTTGGAAGCACCCAATAGAAAGCAGCTATGGGCTTTGTCCCAAGCTCCCTAGCTAAATGGAGGTCTCATTGCTCCAGTGCAATGCAGTGTCAGAAGCCCTCTGAGGACAGGGAATTCACTTGGGCATAATTACTTCTTTGTCCATTTTGTCCAGTGTATCTGGAAGGGAAATTGCTAATGAGTCATGGTAATGGGGATGTGTTCCCAAACATTTAAGCAGAGCTAACAAGAAAGCAATAACCATAGCCTTCTGGCTTCTGTTTTTCCTATCCCAATGTGTATTTAGTAGTAAAAAAGTATTCCTGGTACTTGTCATATTTTGTGATCATTGTTCATTATGTGGGATCCCCAGAAAGCATTCCTGTCTTTAGTGTGAGCCAACATACTTCTTAACTTATCAGATAACCATGGAGCTCCCCCTTGGTCACTGAGAGAAAGTGGAAGAATTAGTTATGGAGACAATCAACTGTTCAACCTCAAAGACTGAAACAACATCAGAAAGTGGTACTTAATGAGGAAGCAACATGAATGGGATTTGTTCTGGGAGTTTCTCCTGTTCTTCTCTGTCTTTGGGGCATCTAAGTTAGAAAATTCTTATTCGGGGCCGATGTTTAAACTATAGTGAACCTGGTTGTTGGACAATCTCAGCCTTAACATTACTCTTATCCCAGAGGGTGATTCCCATTTTTGGCATTATAAAGTTTTAAAAAGCAGAAATAGAATTTTTAGGCCCCAGGTCTAAATTAATGAAGTAGCTTGAATAAGCACAAAAGTTTAAAACTGAGAGGAAAATTTCACATGACTCCCTAGAGAGAAAGTAGGAACTGTCAAAAACCAGATTGAGCTGGACTCAAAGCACAGGGAAATAAAGCAAATAGAAAAAAAGATCTTGGAATCAAATAATTACAAAGTGAGGAAAGAATGAGGGGAGGGGGGAGATGAACTATGCAAAAAGGATGGGTTACAATTAAATGTAACTTTGACAAAGCTCCAAAACTAAGAAAATGCTTTGTCTTTCTGTTCGGGAAAAATGACTGGGCTGGACCTGATCAAGGCAATACCTTCCCACCCTTGTTCAATACTGGGGGTGAACAAAAGGAAGGTGACTAGTAGCCCTGAAGTATGGAGGAGAGACAATAGCTTTATTCTAGGTGGATGCAAAACTTTGAGAATTCTGTGAACTTGCCTGAGGAGTTGGTTATATCCTTCCCAGAATTCTGCTACAATTTGTACTTGAAATCCCAATGTCAAAATAAGAATTTTGTGGGTTTTTAAATAAATCTGTGAAATCTGAATTTACACTACTTGACTAAACAACAAGAAATCTTTGGGATAGGCACACATACTAATCTAACTTAAGTACATATTCAGGACTACAGACCAATTTGGGAAGCAGAAAATGAGCAAAAATGAATGCAAAGTAGTAAAAAAATCTATGAATGTCCTGAGTTGGAAGAGACCTACAAGGATCATCAAGTCCAACACCTGGCCCTGCACAGGACAGCCCCAAGAATCACACCATGTGCCTGAGAGCTTTGTCCAAACACTTCTTGCACTCAGGCTTGGTGCTGTGACCACTTCCCTGGGGAGCCTGTTTCAGTGTTCAACTACCCTCTGATGGAAGAACCTTTTTGCAATATCCAACCTAAACCTTCCCTGACACAACTTCAGGCCATTCCCAGTGGAATGGCCTCCCATGGAGAGACACTCTTCCTGCACACCTTTCCTGTGAACTGTTGTGCCACACCCTGTTTGCCCTATTTGCCTGCTTTGGTCACTGGTGCTCCCCAGAATGGCTTTATGTGAGAGCAGAGGTGCCTGCTGTTGCTCCCAATCCCACCTATGCCTCTGCAGCTGCTCTCGGGGGAGCTGCCAGCTCCCGGACAGTGTTGGTGCTCACAGTGGTTCCCCTGTCTCTAGAAACTTGCTCTGCTCACTGCAATCCCCTGCTCTGCTGCAAGACATGCCTGTGCCAGAGCTGTTCACCTCAGTGAGCAACTAAATACAACATAGGGTTTGCAGATATTGTGCCAAATTTATATACCTTTAAGTAATGAAATAAAGAAATGCAACAACCAGAAATTATTTGACACCACAATTCAGAGGGAGTTAGATAAACAGGAGATGAGGGGAATTAGAAAGTAGTAGAGGCATCTGGGTAACAAGGAGATGGCAGGAACTGATAATGTAAAGGAAAGGAAGGTTAGAGGTTATTAAGACTTTATCAGGGAGCAGTTTTGGGACCAATATTGCTTGATATTTTTATTAGTGACTTCAGCTCTTAAAGTAGAGACAGTTAATGAAATAGCTTTCTGCTATTGACACAAAGTTGTGAGACACATTGATAAAAGATCAAGATATTGTGCAAGAAGAATTGGATGACCTTGAAGATTATGCAGTAGAAATGTTATAAAATGGCATGGTACCAAGTACAAGGTGATTCACCTAAGGATTAAGAATAATCCACTTTGCTGGGAAATGGGCTCATAACTTAGAGAGGAGTGAGGCATTAGTGCTTATGGTTTGGTCCAGATAAGACTTGCAGCATTTGTTTTGTCTAGAAATTCAATTATTTTATTGCAGAAAAAGATTGGGTTAATTTGTGCAATATATTTTTTGAAAAGCTGTACTGTATTTTGCAGCATAAGATGCCAATGTAGTGCAGCTGGGGAAAGGGCAATTGCAATCCTATCTGTACAGTTGATAGAGAGGGCCACTACAGCTGCTGTGTACTTGGAATCAGGAGTGCAGTTTTGGTCACTCATTTTCAAGAAAGATGAACTTAGAAATGTGTTCACTGATGGTTTGCTTTAAGGAAAAGGTAATACAGAGGGAGAAGAAGATTTGTGTCACATAGTAAAATGATGGCAAAGAGGGAGCATGATTGCAATCTAAAACCAACAGGGCTTTGCCCTGTGTGTTGGAAAGAATAATTCAAGCTAACAGCCTTGGCACAAGCAGCAGGGCATAGATTGTTGAGGAATACATTCAGGCTAGAAATTAGAAGAACTATAACTATAGGAAAAGTGAGGCTCTGAAGCATACTTTCTCTTACAGAATTTGGAATAGAACAATTTTATTCCTGTCAAAAAATGGAGGCAAAATATGACTAGTTCAAGATGGAGCCTAGTCTGGCCAGAATGTATTTATCTGTGGTGGATGAAAACAGGGCTTTGGTGATCCTGGCTTCTGCATGTTATCCTAGGATGAGTGAAGAGTGAGTGGAGTTGCCCTGTGTCCTAGAGATTTCAGTTTTAAATAGATAAAGTCGGTTCACTGCACATTTGTGCTGAAGAGTTTGACCATACTTGGTGCTGCACTTTGAGAGCTTGAGAGGAGAGGAAGCCATTTGGCTGAGATGTTTGCTGAAGCAGACAGGTGAGAGAAGTGTGCTAGCAGGTAGGAATCTATGTGGCAGCAATTAGACAACAGGATTTCCAGAAGTCTCTCTAATGAGACCATCATGTGAGACCTTGTGAAAGCCATGAATGCATGATAAATTACAACTTAATTCTCTCTAAGGAAATGAACAAATGATGAGCCAGTGCATCAAGGTACATGATGTGTTTTTTTGGGGAATGATGGCTGAGTGTGCCAGAAGGGTTTGTCACTGTCTTAATTATGTGGATCTTTTTAATCTTCCTTGTTCCTCTTTCTGTAAATTCTCATCTGTTCAGTTATCAGATTGCATCATGAAATTTCTCAGCTCCTCATTTGTTAAGGGATATATTTATAATTGCTATAATATAATTTATAGGCATTCAGTTTTATAAAGGAGGAACCTGAGCATGAGCCAAAGGCAGCCCAGGTACTTCTCTGATCTGAGAAAGTCAGGGGATTGTTCCTGTGAAGAAGCGCAAATATTTATGATTTGGCAAAGAACAATCTACTTTCCAGGCAATGCACTTTAAAATAAAAACAATTTGGGGATAAATATTCACAATCTAAAGAAATAATGTTCTCAAGTCATTCTTCTGCCATTTTTAAGCACAGCCTTACTTTAATGTGTCTTTGTTTACCATAAAGTGACTTCTAACCCACTGCAGGAACATCAGCATCTCATACACTGTCACTTCCACCATTTTGAGAAATCAAGTAGGCTGACATTTGATTCAGAAGAACAGTTAAGTCATGTCTCTGTTCTAAAAATCTAGCAGGGTCCTACATATTACAGGAACAAAAATACCAAGTGATCAGTTGGTTGAGTGCTTGCATCTTTCCCTGAAACTGTAGAAACGGGCAAAGACACTGTCTTTGTGTAAGAATTCATTTTTTTGCTGGCTCCGATGCCCCGGATCAAAGACATCATTCCAAGATGCTGAGTGCAACGTTTGGAACAGCATATTCTTGTTCTAATGAAAAATCAAATGAGAACGGCACAAAATGTCTTTCATGAGGCAATGAAATGACTGCTTGTCAGCTGCTTCTTGCAGGTCACGTCTGTCAGACAGTGAGAATGAATTCAAACTAGCTTGACATGTACAATGTGGTGAAATGTTACATGGTGCTGTGAGGCAATAGGAGCCACTGGGGGAATGCATGGGGCAGTGGTGCAGCTGTGGACCTTGTGCACAGCTCCAGTCTCTTCTCCTTACTTTTAGACTTTTATGTGCATCTATGATAGGAACTAAAGGCTTTCATGCTTGTGCTGGATGCTGGCTTGTTTTAAAGGAAGCTACCTGTACAAGAACATTCTGCTTTTGTGAGTGGTACAAAGATGTTTCACATTTTTAAATGTGGCAGTGGTCCTTGTCCTGTTGCAGTACTGATGCAAATGACTAAAACTGCTCCTGCACAGGTTGGACAGGGTGGGGAATGATGCCTTTCACTGGCTCTGAAATCATGTTTCTTGTGAGATGCTGTGACAATATGGAAAGAATCAAGTAATATAATGTACAGTTTGCATTACCATGCATGTAGTAGTTCACTGAACACAAGAAGCAAAGAGGCAAGAGGTCTGACTGTTTTGTGATATTTTGTAAATACTTTGAAAAGATGTAGGCCAATCTTGATACAAAAGGCTCTAACATCCATGTTATCTGCAAAGCTTTACCTCAAACACCTATTTAACATACAGAAACAATAATAAATAATAATAACACAAAAATTAGTATTAAAAACAGAAATGCAGGCTTTTGATTACTTTTGTCTTCTCTGGTCCCCCTGAACAATGAACACCAGCAGTGCAAGTCCAGTCCCAGCATGCTTTCATTTGCCTTCCAAAAACTTCTATCATCTCCTTAGCAAGCCCACCTGAGGCTTCTTTCTGTGTATAGAGCTGTTGACATTACATCCCTACTGTCAGTATTTGAACACTTCATCATAAAATGATCCTCCCTAGCCACTGTTGGGAAGTCAAGATTCCCAGTCTTATGCTGTCCAGAGGTTTTTTATAAGTCTGGTCCTGTGTTCCCTGGGGAAATGAATTGTTTCCTCTCAATTTCTCCTGGTCTAAACTCTGTTTAGGGGTTTTTGATGCTTAGAAGGTAGTGTCTTCTTTGTATTACGAACTATTATTAATAACCCATGGTATTGATTGACTGTCCATTGGAACTTGTTTCCACAGCTTGGATCACAGTGCACAGGAGAGTGCAAAGTTGTGCTGGCCACGTCACATGCTGAAGTAGGGTCCAGTTCTTTCAGTGTCCCTGATGGCAGCTCTTAGGCAGTGACAAGTTCATGTCTTTTGCTGGGGACCAGAGTCTGGATTCATAAGTCCTGGATCTTAAAAATTGCTCATGATGACTCTGAGTGATCCAGCAGTGCTAGGAAGTTCGAGCTGACTTAAGGAGTTAATAAATCAAACATTCATTTGCTGCTTTCTGGCTGCATATTAAACAAATTGTAGTGCACAGCTCTCCTGCTCAAATGCCGT
>JAOXXN010000065.1:19239759-19255977 GCA_026770055.1 Myrmophylax atrothorax
AATTAGTTTGACTATAATTTCTTAGTGGCAATTTTGTCCTTTTTTGTGAGCAAAATTATATTGTCTCTCATTTAGTCTATTGCAATATTCCTCCTATTTCTGCTGCTTGCTGTGATGAGGCAGCACTTGGGTACATTACTGATGTTGATTCCATCAAGAGCAGACCAGAAATTTCATTAAATAATTGAAAAGACTTTTTGAGGCTGAAATGTCACCTGTAAATCCATTAATGTCCATATATAACTTACTTTCCCTATTCCTTTTTTGGACCTGTCAAATATCTTCGTTGGTATCCTCCTTCCTTTAAAAACTTAAATGTGATACTATGTAACTGCTTATTCTTAGAACAGTGAAACTGTTTGCTCTTTCAAGAATTTATAAAATGTTTTTAATTATAAAATAAACAGTGAGTGATTTCTTTTCCTTGGCAATTCAAAAGAAGAGTCAGTCAATTGACCTCATGTTCTTGGTGAAGCAGCATCCAGAGGAGAAGCAGTACCCTTGGTTTAGACAAGCACCACTGAGCATACTTGCTGCTTGCATGTCTACTGAACCACCATCCAAGGGTCTAATTGAATTTCAAAGGTCATAGTGTCACAAAGATATTGATCTCTATACTTCGCTTTTTTACCTAAAACTTCCTCCAAAGGAAATGTTTTCTGTGTGAGCAGCAGTGACAGTTTTGGTAGAGAGTAGTTCCTGCTCTTGATTGGTGTGTGTGCCAATCTGTCAAACTGAGATCTCAGCAACTCTGGCTTCCTCTTTGTCCTTGTTCACTGGCCAGCTTCTCCTCCACAGCAGTGCATGAAAGAAGGAACAGACACACAAAAGCAGATACAAGTAAACAACCGATCTAATGGAAGCAATGCAAGGGGTTACCCAGACCCTAGAGGAATGGGGCTTTATAGATCTTCATAAACTTTAAGAAAAGGAACAAGAGGTTGGTTGCATAAAAAAGTCAACTTAAAATGAGAAATGATTGTTCCCTCTAGGAGACAGCCTGTTAGCTCCGAGCTCTTCCTGTGATTTGTGTTAAAGGAGTCTGTGACATCCTTCTGGTTGTCAGTGAGGTGCAAATATAGATAATAATAAGAAACCAGTTCTAGCAGACACAGCATCAGGCAAAGTGAAGATTCTATGTGTCACAGGAAAAAATCCTCCTGGCCAAGCTGGAGGTGCATTATTGCAGGAGTGCAAGCATGGTTACTGAATCTGTGAAATGAATAATTTGGGAACTTTGCCCTTTACCCTTGCTTCTTTTCTTATTGTCCAGTTCTAATTCATTTCATGGTATCTGCATGCACACCATACTCTAATCCCAAGAACTTGCTGTCAGGCTGTGGAGAGCCTCTAATATTGCCTGTCTTTATGAGAAGATAGTAAGACTGTGTGTGTGCTTAAATGAGTGCTGCCACATCTCTGCTGTGGCAGCTTATAAGGAGGTAGACCTTAGTCATCCATCTGTCTTACATCGAGGATCTTGCATATCTATTCTCCTGTGTTCCTAAAAGAACTGCAGAGCTGCAAGCAATTAAAATCATCCCAAGGTCTCCTTGGCTTCCTGCTTCTAATCTACATTCTCAAGAATGAATCAAAATCGTGAGAGGAAATTGTGTTTGGTCCTGTAGTTTTTATAGACCTGGGGTGAAAGAGCAGGGAAGAAAAGAAATGAGATATATTTATGAACTAAAGACTCAGCATACATTCATCAGACAATTCAAGGTCTTATTTGAACATACACACTGATGGAAAGGATGTGTGTATCGTTACTTATTCCTTTTACCTTAATAAGTGGTTACCATGTTGTATCTGCTATTCCAAGTGAATTAATATGTTTTTCTTATTTTGTCTCAGTCTTCTACAGCAGCATTTTGTATGCAGTTGTTTTGGTGTTGAAGCATAGTTTTTGTAGTTCCTTTCTGATTTAAAATAGGGAAGATGCAATGAATAAGTTGCTGGTTTAGGCTTATGCAGATGTGCTTGTTGGGCACTCATTGCCTCTGCTGCTTTCACTGGGCAGGCTCTTACCTCTGAAGACAAGTGAATGTTAATGAAATGCGGTGTAGGACTCTCCACCACTTGAGGTTGTTCCTCTAAATGAAAAGCATCCCTGGAAGTCAGGTTGCCTATGATCATTTGTACTGCTGAATAGCCAATAACAAGAGAAAAAGCTAAGGAAGGATGTTCAGACATCCTTCTAATCCTTCTAATGCTTTTTTTAGCATTAGAAAAAGCTAAGGAAAGGTGTGGGGCTTTGGACATAGAATCCCATCTTCAGACCCCAGTTAACAATTGCAGTCTGTTTTAGCTGTGGAGGATGAAATGCTGTTGCCTTAGCCCTTCTCCTGCCTGAGCTTCATGCTAAAACAACTGCTAAATGGGGTACATTTCTAGTTCACAGCCCTTCATTTCAACACAGATAGAAAGGAAACTGCACAAACCTAAAATAAGCTGCAGTAGCCAAGGAGCATACATCCCCCTCAGCCATCCCTGCTCCACCAGCATCAGTCTTGGAAGGTGAGATATAGACAGCTGAAATTAGAAATTTTATCCAAAGGCGGCTCTGCCTTTGGCTACAAATGCTGTGAAACGGAAGCAGCCCTTTTGTTTATTCCCTTTTCAGGCATCTTCTCTGGGCTGTTTGCTACAAGTCAGGTCTCTGAGTGAGGGACTGTTGTGTATGGTGTTTTAATAAAGCAAAGCACTGATCTCCACAAGGCCCTTCAGCACAACTGTTGAATAAGTTATCCTATTTAAAAATACTTGCAGCAGGCTCCTGGGTGAAAAAATATAATTTCTGTACTTTTATGTAAAGTGATTGTTACGTTTCCAGGGAGCGTGCTCATGTGTGCATCAAATGTATATACACAAAGGTGTGTAAATGACTCATGAGACCAAGATTGCATTTTATCTACAGAGTGAGAAGGAACAGATACTGATTAGACAGTAAAGTACAAAGGGATTCAGAAGGAATTCATCTGGCTTCCTTGGTAAATCATGCCTGATACTGTGATCAGGAAAGGTGACAGAATCTCAGTTTTGTGAAGCAAGTGTGAAACCTCTGACAAATGAGAAAGCAGATAATAGTAATGGTTCAGGGGATATAAGAGTGATTTTTTTATTTGGTTTGTCCTTGAAGATACCTCTCCCAGCAACAACCTGACAAGTGGCACAGGTGTTGTCATTCCAGCCACTTTCCTATTTGTGTACAAGGTGTAGGAGAGCTCTGAGAGCTCCTTGAAATGATAACATGCTGCTTGAACAGCTCCTCATCTGCTTTCAGACATCTGTGTTTTTGCTGCCTCCAACAGGATCACACTGAAAATGTCCCAGATTATTTAGTTGAAACAGCAAGTTACTGAACCTCAGACTTCTCTCTTTCCTATAGGGCCATCAGTGCTGCTTGGTTTCTCTGAAAGATGAATAATATATTCTTTTCTTTGAATATTTCACCTATTCTTTGTGTTGTTTTTTTTTGGTCTGTAGTCATACTGTACCAGACATCATGGTGTTTGGACAAAGCCAGAGCTAGGAAATCAAGTGTGTTCAGCAGTTCTACATCAGTATACAGCTGAACCAGCGCAAGGGAAAACTTCTGTTCACCTTAATGTCTATGGTCAAAGGTTTTTATCTGAATGGATGAGTGGGAGACCAGAGGTGATCTTTTCCTGAACTGCCAGGTGGAAAGAAAAAGTTTGTACTGCTGGAAGAAATTGCTCAAACTTCTTCCTTACTGCACACACATCCATGTGAGAGAGGTCAGCGTGTCTGACAGAAGCGAAGAGATTGTTCCTGGGTTAGATTTAGCACAAAGCAATTTGGTAGATTTATTAGGCATAGTCTCCAATGTGAAATTGTCCTATGAACTTTGGAAGTGTGTGGCTGGCATGGGAGGTTTTGGTTCTGTATCCATTACTTCTCCTTTGGGGTTGCCCATCAATTGAGACTGAACACAAGCTGACTGAAATAAGGCTTGCCACTAAACAAAGGGGGGAATTTCCACTCCAGCTGCCTTGGAGATGACAGCCCCTGAAATGCTCTTCCCAAGTTCGTAAGACAAAGCTTCATTCACAAATGACCAAGCTGGCCTTCTGTATTCCCAGCTGCATTCCTTCCCTCAGCGCTGCCTTATTCCCTTTTCCCCTTTCCTTTCTACTTGTCTGCCAGGGAAGCTTCCCACAGCACTTTTGCAGCACTCTCTATCCTCAACCCCTTGTACAACTCATAAAATGTGAGTTGAGTGTTTGTGTTTGTTTTCCTGCTCCCCACTCCCCCTTGTTTCTCATATGATGAATGGGCTGTAAAACAGACACTGAGGAAGATAAATATGCCAGGGAAATTTCAGCATGTGCTGCAAAGTGGACATGACTTGCTGAAATTCCCCTGTGGAGCAGTGAGTTGCTCTGCTGCCACTCACCATGACTGCCTGGGAGGCCTTGAGCTTTCCCTCATGACTGCCTGTGACCCCTCTTTAGACTCACGTGTGCCTCAGCATTATTGCTGCAGTCCTGCCTGCAGCCATTGAGTGTGCAAAGCATCTGGGTGCCCTGTTCACAGCACTGCCCACACCTTTAAAAGGTGGGACCGACAATAAAAATCTCCACATTAAAGCAGTGGGAAAGGCAACTGAAACAGTAGCATTGTTGTAAAACAGGATCCCACATACATCCAGATGGTAATTAAAATGCAGGAGGTTTCTGGAAGCAGCTCTGTGTTCTAAACATGTATTTGCTTCATGTTGAATGTACTCTCTAGAGAAGCAGTGACTGTAACTGGTGAGTGGAAAAGCTATTAGCACCCTTTCTGTGCACACAGTTAATAGATATGAACAGTTTTGAGTACACTGGGGGCTTTTTTTGCAGCAGAAGCATGCTACACAGAGATATTGATCTGAATGTACATACAGGTGTGCAATCAATATTTTCTGTGCACTGTATGACTGTCCCTCACCCAGGATGTGTTGTGGTGTAGCCCCCACATGATCACCCACAGTGGACTAAGTCACCTCTTGGGTATTGATCTTTCCTGAACTCTGGAACTCTGCAGCTTATGGAAGAGGAGTGAACTGCTTACCAGGACAGCAAAGCCTGAGCTGTGCCACTGACACTTTGTGTCCTCAAGAGGACAGTTGATCTCCTGCCACTTTGGTCCCTTTTGCTGCAAAGTTGAAATGAGGGTGCTCGCCCTGTCTATAGTGCTGTGCTGGGACTTGGCTAATGTGCTCGTAAATTTTGAGCCAGTAAACCCAGCAAAACTGCAGAGCTATCTGGCTTCCATGCCTTGTGTCCCCAGGCACCTTAAGGAGAGAGTGGACAGGGCAGGTCATGGAAACTTGGAGGGTAGAATAGCAGGATGCCGCAGGATATGTTTTCTGCAGAAGTTTGAAAATACTTTCTCAGCAAGACCAGAGTATGCTAAGGGAAACTTCCTTGAAGGGTTTCATCACCATGCAGAGACCTAGCTTGTTTTACCCATAGTTTGCACAATTGGAAGGTACTAAAAGATGGACAAACATCTCTTTTGCTTAACTTTTGATTTTTGCCATCCAAGTCCCTGGTGGATTATTAGGCACATAGCCATAACACCAGCACTTTGGGTGACATTCATCAGTTCTTGCTGTCTGCTCCAGGAGACTAAGAACTGAAAGGTCCTGGATACCTGACCCAGCTCTCACTGACAGGACTTTCTTGCAGGATGGGAGATGGTGCCTGTTTTAAGGCTTAATGGGCATCAGCTTCTAGGGCGGCGTCAGCAGCATATTTCAGTGACTCCAAAGTCAAGCATCAAAGGAAGCAAATGAATTTCTCATTAAAAATTAGAAATGGATTTAAAGGGTACAAATTGCAACTAGACTTATAGCATGAAAGGTACAGGTCAGCCCACTCCTGAGCTGTTAGCTGGGACTCTGTCCTTACAGACACCTTTCTCACTTCTGTTAGTTCCATTTTCTTTCCCCTGATGCATGTGGTTGTGCATGTGTGTTTGCAGCCAAACAGGAGCCATGCTGGTCCATAGGTTCATGCACACTGGTGAAGCCAGGATTCACGCTCTGGGTGCCTACTTTTCTCCCTTTTTTTTTTCCTTTTTTTTCCCCTTTTTTCTTTTTTTCTTTCTTTATTTTTTTTCCTGCTGAATCTTTCTAGAAGTAATGCAGTATTTATTATCAGCCCATCACCCACTTGTGTTTCTAGTCCTGCTTGCTTATAAGTGTCTCTGTCTAATTTCCTTCTCAGTGTAAAAGTCCAGTTGTTCTTTATTTCAGTGTACAATGGGTTAGTGAATACAGTGATTAGGTAGTCCCTGTTCAATGCCCCAGTCTTAAAGATGTTTTCATAAAGAGAGGAGGGAAAGAAGAAACCAAACTCATTTTGAGAGAAATCACTGGACAGCCTAGGCTATGTCTTTGAAAGCAAAGGGGCTGCTTAGGTTATGAAATTCTCGAACATTGTCTCAGCATGGCTGAGCTGGGGCATAGGGAGATGTGTGAGCCTATTAATCATTGCAGCGAAGCTGCAAGTTTCCTGATTTTGTGCCCTTCTAATAATTACCCTCTTTGGAAACTTTTTTGGTCCTGCTGATAACGGATTTCATTCCTCTCTTATAAAGCCATTCAGAGACAGCAGAGGTATGAGCTTAATTCAAGGTTGCTGAATGACTTGCAGCTACTGGGGGAAATTATGTTACTCAGCATTGTTTTCCTTCTGAAATAGTTGCCTTGGCAGCATCTCTAGGAGTTTTGCATCTTTGTCTCTTTAAATTTCCTGTTCCTCAGATTGCTCCATCTTCACAGTTTCAAGTCATTGCATTTTTATTAAAGATCTCCGTGGAAGTAAACAGTCTCAGAGGGTGCATCTTTCCAATATCCCTGGCTTGAGAGGGGGAAGCGGGAGTGGAAGTGCTTCTTTACAAGGGGAAGATTGGAAAGTGTGCTATTGCCAGTGTAATAGGTTGAAAAATCATTTATCTGAATTCAGATTGTCTCAAATGATAGATCTAAAGGATTATTATGCTTAAAAGAGCTCGTTTCACTCACCATGGTGTGTCTATCTAGGGACACGCTTCAGTGCTCACTTGCAAACAAGCCAAACACAGAACTGTGAGTTTTCAAGCCCATATTTGCCTCTTTTACCCCTTCTCAGCTGTCATTCAATGCCTTCTTCCCAGCAGGAAAAACAGGAATGTTTGTAGGAGGAGAAGGAACAAAAGAGACTCATTCTCCATTGCTTTCAAGGTGGTGATGGATTACTTAAACTCCACCTTTCATGGGGTGGTGGGTGAACTAGATTTTCCAGGGGAAGTTTTCTTCCAGCTTTACCCAGTTGCACAATTTCAAATACAATAAAAGAAATTTTCTGGAAACTGCCTTTTCATTTTGCATTTAAAGTGTTGCAAACTCTATTACGAAGCATGCTCAAGACAACAGAACTGAATCTGGGTGTTTATGCCAATATATCTGCTTTGATTTATGTGGCATTGTTCATCTCTCTATAATAGAGTTAACGTGAGGGTAATCTGCCCCCCTCAACACAGCTTGATACTGCATGCTTTTGCATCCAGTTACTTTATCAGTTCAATGTGCAGCCCTTTGTGGATACTGAATATCCTTTGTAGGTCAGCTGCCATGCAGGGAAGCTACATGTGTGCAGGGCTTAATTGGTCTCTCAGCTCTTTCCCATTCTCTACGTTGTTTTGCTTACAGAGCTCATCCTTTCCCTTCCATTTCTTTTTCCCAGGAGAAAGGCAAGACAATGATGACGATGCACCCTCTGCTAATGGACTCTGCTGAGACAGTGATTTTGGCAGCAAGGGAGACTTTATAGGCATCTTGTACTCACTTACCAACCTTCATGAGAGAAGAAAGGGACAAGGAGAATCAGATGCTTCCAGTCATAGCCTTTTTTCCATTGCTGAAGCTCTTCCTGCCCTGGCAATATCTGCAAATCAGCCGGGACTTGGCTTTTATTCTGCAATCCTGCAGTATTTTCCACAATGCATAAGGCAGTGTGATCTGTCTTCGTTGACTTCTCACGAGTTTCAGAGCAAAGAAAGTAAACATGAAGGTGCATAGCTGAGGGGTTTGTAAGATGGTACATTAGCTAGGTTTCCAAACATTTCAGAACTGAAAGGGATTTTTGGAAGGGGCCTACTTCTTCCTAGAAATCTCATCCCTACCTAATACATTCTACTTAGCAGACAATGCTACAGACTTGATATAACTTTGTATGATGAATGAGCTGAGGCTTATTGTTAGAGTCTAGGGATAATCTCACTATGTGGAAGCACCTTACCACCTTTCACTTTCTGTTATAGTCTTCCTGTGATAGTAATGCTAATAGATTTTTCTATAGCATCATAATGTTGATTCATATCCTGGGAAAAATGCAGCTCAGTCCTAGCTGATTAGTCAGATTTTTTAAATCTGTTTGATTTTCAATAGTAAAAGGAAAGTCAAACAATGAATGAGATCTCACTTTAGGTCTAATACCAGTGGAGGCTGTAGATGCAGTTCAAACTCTGCAAGGCTTGTGGTGGGAATGTTTCACAAAAGACACTTTGTCTCCTTTGGAACAAATGCCACTGAAGAGTGGAATTTATTTCTTAACTATTTTTCCAGGGCCTCTCTGTTTCCAGAATGCTCTCAAACACTTCACAGAGATTTGCTTCTTTGGAATGGCATGAGGGAGGACCAGCATTGGGGGTTTGCTTTCTATGCATGGCATGGTCTGCCTCATCTGCATGAGCTCTTTCTTGTTCCTAGGATACAGTTTCTTGACTTAATTTATGGGCTTGCTTTATTATTTTTTCCCTTTGGCCGAGATCTGTTTTGACTTTCCCACTAAGCTCCTTTCGAGCAAGGCAAAACCAACAACACTGAATTTATTTAAGTGGAATTAAAGGGCAGTCCTTGTGTGTAAGGCTGGGGCTGGGCTGCTAACGCATGCTCAGCCTCCTGAGGTGCTAAAAACCCTCATGTTTCATTCAAAAGCCAACTGCACTGAATAGCAGAGAACCTCTCCTGAGGACTGCAGTGGGGCTTTAACACCAGCAGCACAGAATGAAACAGGGGGCTTTAGGAAGTAAGGGGACATAAATTGAAAAGAGAAAAGAGTTGACCAGCCATATTACATCAAGGTCCCAGATAGTTTTGCTGTCCCAGAAGCAAGGTCTGGAAGATGAGGTAGTCCCTCAGCTCCTGTAGTGCGATGGTGACTACTGGAAATGGGTGAAATACTTTATGCGTATATAAGCATTAAGAGCCATTTTCATTAATAAAAATGAAATTCACCTTCTTCAGTAACATTATGAATTGCAAAGAGGGATCTTTCTGTATTGAATCATCAACTGATTGTCCTTGAAAATTCACCCCTACTTTGTGTCTGCAGATACTACTCTTGTTCATATGCATGCTGTGTTTTGATTTACCTTCTACTCTTTTAAAATGAGATGCAAACTGAAGCTTTCATCAGAACTATATAGAAATGCACAGACTGGACAAGACAGTATAGTATAAAAACGCAGGGATTTCATGAGCATACCACGGGTACCAGGCATGTAAGAGGCACATCTACCCAGCAAAGGGAGGGGTTTCTGATAGCATTCAGAGTAGCTCTGGTAGCTGGTTCCTCAGCATGACCCTGATGTTAACCCTCTACGCAGTAAATTAAAAGCAGTTCACTGGAGGATGCTCCTTCTGTGTAGTACCCATTGTACTGGTGGGTGGAGAGAGCTGTCCATGTATGTGGAACAAGGTCTATTTCTTTTCTGCTCTTTTTTTGCCCCTAGAAGAGCTGGACTTTAAGAATTCGAGGAAACATGATTATGTCTCTTAATCAAAATTCAGTCTCTCTGCCTGATGCTGTATCTTCCAGCTCTACCCTTGAAGGGCACAGATGATGGAGGAAATTCAGTAACTCTCAAGAGGCAAAGGTTTAAAATTCCTTCTCATACCTGAAGGATGTAGCTGCTAGATCAAAACTGAAGCTGGTTGGGAGTGGCACAGGAGAAAGTTGGTTTTCCTATCCTGTCATACTCCTGCTCTGCAGATTGCAGTAGTGGTTCAGCCTCAGGGATGATCACTCCTGTATTTCCAGCCAGCACTAGATTAGCTTTAAAAACTAACAGGACCTTTATATAAATAAGCTCCAGAGCATTCCTCTGGTAGTAAATGTCCCAGAAAACATCTTTTTATATCACAACAACATATGCTGTCTGTTAAAATGTTTAGACCCAATCAGGTGTTGACTCTGTGCAGCTGGCTTTGTGTTTGCCTTTTCTTATTAAAAAGGTGAGAAAAGGAATGAGAGATATCATGTAGCACATTATTTGTCTGGTAAGGAAAAAATCCAGAGTAGTCCCCAAAGATTTCCCTGCATTTTCTACTTTATCTGTATTTACTGAAATTATTGTTGGTCTCAGGACTTTTACAAGTAATGAAATTGAAAGCACACATATAAGAAAGAAACTAGACCGAAAAAGAATTGCTGTTGTTGTCCTGGTTGGAGATGAATTTAAAAAGATGCTTGGATACATTGCCATTCCCTGAAGAAAAAAGCCCATTACAGTGTTTAGCATACTGAGGATATAGTGCTAGGAGTTTTACTGTCTCTTCACGTGTGCTCCAATCTGAATGCTGGGGATAATTATTCTTGATCATCAGCTGACAGGAATTACATTAGAGAACCTAAGGCCAGCTTTCCTGCAAAGCAGTGCCCATACCATAAATTTGTGAGGTGTCACAGCTGATGTGCAGGTGTGTCCACACATCAAGGCAGAGGAATGACTTTGGCACAAGCAGTTGACAGGGTAGCAAAAGTGAAAATGTAGCATGAGAGACTTCAGCATGGGCTAACAGCCAAGGTAAAGACATTGGTTTCCACACACCAGTGTTTTGCTGGACAGTCAGTATGTGCTGTCTTAAAGGGTCTCTTCTGATTAGAGAAAAGCAAACAGAGCTTGCAACCCCTTGTCACAACCAAGTCTTTGCTTTCATAAGGAGATCTTTCTAGTTGCCCTGACCAGATGGCAGATCAGTGGGATCCTCTCAAGTGGATTAGACCACACTGATGACACTGTTTTAACATTCCTGAGTGAGGTATCACTCCTGAGTACTGGTGCAGAGAAGTTTGTATGGTGTGCCTACACCATCTAGACCATTGACAGACCCTGAGAATAGGATTTGCATGAAAAAGCATCTGTTCTTTGAATCAGTAAAAGTAATCTTAGAATCATAGATCAACCAGGTTGGAAAAGACCTCTAAGATCGAGTCCCACCCTTAATCCACTACGACCGTGGTTACTAGACCGTGGCACTAATGGCAATGGGATTGCAGTACTTCACTGTTTGGGCCCATTGGACAGGTGAGGCTTACTTTGGGTTTGGGTTGTTGTGTGGGTGTCTTCTTTGGTTTCAGTTAGATGCAATCTCAATTTAGGAATTTTATCTGGGGGCTCTTGTTATACTTTTAATCCACAAACACGTTCTTGGGAAAGATCTCTTTTGCCTTCACAGAAACGAATGAACACCAGAATAGTGTCTTGCACAATACACACCTGTGGCAGGAGAAGCAGATGATGTTTACCCTGTTGCTTCACTTTGACATGTCTTTGGTTCACCTAGATAACGTGATCTTTCTTCCACATACTTCTTCTTCAAGAGTTCACTGCTTGTCATACCAAATGATTTATGCACTTGTCAACCTTTTTTTTTAGGCTGACAAATACCCTGCAAAGATAAGGCACTGGCCTTTGAAAATACAGTGCCAGTAATTAAAATGAAGAATGCATTACAGTAAATGGTAGAAATACGGATCTAAAAGCCACACTGGTATTTTTAGTGATGAGAGTAATTGAGGATTTCAGTTTAATAATTCAGTGCAGCTGAGATTAATAAATGGTATGTGGTAGAAATGGTCTTTCAAGACCAGGGGTATAGTTAACAATTTATTTTAGTATATCCTGAAAGATGCTGCTGGAATTACTGTATAATAACTCAGCATAGTCCTACAATTTCCAAGTCTATTTTGTAAAAGGATTATGCAAAGTGAAGTGACCCATCTGAGAAAAAGCTAAAAAGGCATAGTCTCCCAGCCACATCTACAGTGGGTCACTTTGTACTCTATTGGTTTCTGCACAGCAGATGGTAGGCCATATGGGGGACCAAAGACCTGCCCAATCACAAGCTCACATGATTAAGTGTCTGGTAATTAACAAGAAGGAAATCCTGTCCTTCTTTCTTAAGGGTAAGTAGTGCAGAGAGTGGGGGAGGAAATCATCAATTTACAGGTGAAATGTGACAGGCCAGGGAGCAGTCCCACCTACTGTCTCCCATAGCAGGGATTAATAGAGAGAACACTTTCTAAGTGCAAAGTTCTAGGTAGGTGCAGTGGTCATGATCACTTTTATCTTCCTTGCTCCATTTCCCAAGAGTGTCAGGAGGTCCCAGGCTGGCTTCTCCTTGTAGTAAACAGCTTCTACGGCATCAGATCAGCTTTGAAATTAAAGGGACACTTGTATTATTGGAGTCCAGCCCTGTAAATCTTACTTGCAAACCTTGTAAACTGGCTTTCTACATGTAGTCCCATGGAGTTCATTACCTTGTCTTTTCAAGTGCTGTGCCAGAGTGCATTTTCTGGTTGGACCCCTCTCACAGGAATTCTGCCAGTGTGGAAGCTGTGAGCTTCATCTGCTTATGTTCCTTGGCTCAGTAGAACTATTTGAAAGGATTAGCTGTATGTAGCCAGCAGAACCACTTGTCAGGGCAGTTTGTTGGGCCTCTGTTTAAGCACCCTTTAAGCATCATGGTTACGTTGGATGAGAATTTTTCTCTAGTTTTTGGAAAGACTAAACCTGATAAATCATTGTGCTGTCTGTTTAAGGTGTGAGGCCAAGCAGTGCTGAGCTGTGGCTAGTAGGCTGGTTTATAGTCTTCTGTTTGACTGCAGAATATCTCATGATCAGAAGCTGGCCCTGGAGTTGCCATTTTACTCCCCTGCCAAAAGGTGAAACATCCATCAGCTAGGTTCGGTTCAGGTCCTGATAGAGCAAGATGCCTTAAGCATGTGGACATTGGCCTGGGGTTCTTTTTGCTCCAGTGTTGATAGGGTTAAAATTAGCATCTTTATCTTGTTACACACAGACACTGGAAAGACCTTATTTCCTGTCTATATGTTAGGTGGATGAGTTACGCTGCAGACGTGTATTACAGCTGGAATGCACGTGTTGTGTGAAAAGTACTGCCCTGACCTTGCAGTGATGATTATGCACATGGAAATTATTCAGGCTTTCTCCCATTTGCTTTGTAAGGGTCATTGTATACCTTGTTTATACCCCTAACTTACCGCTTAAAGCAGTTGATGGGCAGAGGCAAGCTCTGTGTCCACCTCTTGAGGTCAAGGAATGATCCTACCTGAATGGTTAATTGTTTTGCACAAAATGCACCGTTTAACAACTTCCTATAGTGCTGAGTCTAATTTCAGTTTCTAGGTTAACCTGAAATTATATGGGAATCTTCTGGGTGGAATCTTCCCCTCTCTCCTTGCAATGCCAGATTGCATCACAGGCTATTGGGTGTGCTGTAGTGTTTGGTGGGTTTGGTTGTTTTTCATCATCTGCCTGACTGTGATTTCTTTTTTCTTATTAGGTTAACTTTGTGATATCATAATAGAATTTTTCAATCCAGGATCAAACAACTCAGCTTCCTCTAAATCAAAATTGCCTGACACTTAAGACTATGACCTGGAAACACTCTGTAAAAATCAGTTATTGGTAAAGAGGCACACCAGTATTCTTAGGGTGAGTTTCTAATTTTTTTTTTAGCATTTAATACTGTCTAGGTCAGCTTATAAACTGAAAGCACCAAGTACATTAAATACAGTGCAATGACTTACACAGACCAAGGCCAGGGTTTCTGGTTTATTCATTGTATTAGTTTAAATCCTGTTATTTCCACAGCAGTTACCCAGAGGCTACACAGTGCTGTCTTAGCCCTTAAGCGTGAAAATCACAGTTTCCATTTTGTTCCTGGACTATGCTGCTGCTTCATTATTTAGATTTGGACTGAATTGTGATTTGATTTGACCTGGCCTGCATTACACTGCTTGCCAAAATACTGAGTGAGCCAGGGTGGTCCTCTCTCCTGCTCTTAGGATCAATGATCAGGTTTTATCATTCAGATTATTGCTGTTATCATAGAAGTGTGGAAACCTGCTCTTTAACCCCAGCTGCAGTGTGCTGGAGCTGTGCAAGCACGAGATAGAGCTGACCACTGCCCAAGGAGTGCTCAGCCTGGCCTTAGTGCAATGGTGTTCTCTCAGCAGAGCAGCCACTGAGCTCCTCCCCACAGCTCTTTGCTGCTGTGCTAGGCTCACAGTACAGGCAACACCAGGGAGGAGAATCTGAAAGAAAAACAGTGATGCCACTTTTTAAATGATTCCGTACCTCTGATTCACACTTGGCAACAATAAGCTTGACCACTGTTTGTGTGCAGTGTTTCTGGCCCACAGATGGTACCATACAACTTTGTTTAAACATACAGATCATAACCATTCCATTATACCATTGCAGTCTTTCTTGTAGGTACACATATTTTTGTCTCTCTGCTGTAAAAGAGCATTTCTTCTAAATATTGACATTAAAAAAAATCCCTTAAACTTGCAAGCACACTGTGGTGGTTTTGGCTGGGATAGAGTTAATTTTCTCTATAGTAGCTAACATTGGGGCTATGTTTGGATTTGTGCTGGAAACACTGTTGATAACACAGGGATGTTTTCTTTATTGCTGAGCAGTGCTTACACAGAGCCAAGGCCTATTCAGTTTCCCACGCTCTGCCAGTGAGTAGGTACACAAGAACTTTGAGGGAGCATAGGAAGGGCAGTGGATCCAAACTAGCCAAAAGGATATTCCATACCATAAAAGAAGAAGGAAGGAGCTGATGTTTGAAGTGAAGTCATTTGTCTTCCCAAGTAACTATTACACATGACAGAGCCCTGCTTTCCTGGAGATGGCTGAACACTTGCCCATGGGAAGTGGTGAATGAATTCCTAGTTTTGCTTTGCTTGTGCTTTTACCTGTTGAACTGTCTTTATCTCAACCCACAGGTTTTTTCATTTTACCCTTCCAGTTCTATCTCCCATCCCACCTGGGGGGGACTGAGCATGTTGCTGTATGGGGCTTAGTTGACATTTGGGGTTAAACCGCAACACATGCATGGAATGGGAACACTGCAATGGAGATTTTCATCACCTCTCTGCAGATCTTAAGAGCCTCTCTGCTCATTTAGCTTCTCACACTGTTGATTTGAACTCAAATTCATTTTGGTGAAGACGACAAATCAAGTCCTGTCATGACTAGAAAGCATGGTGTGACAATTATTGCTTACCTCTGAATGAACCTGAAAGGCAAGGTGATCAATACAGACATAATTGCCAGTGTCACCAATTAATTGTTCCTGAGCAAATGAGCACCTCTTCAACTGGCAGCCTGTCAGTCTCAGAAACAGCACCAGTCTCAAAACCAGCAATACAATGTGGCAGACTGTGTGGGATGAAAAGACCCTTTTGAGCAAATGTCAATTATTAGCAGTAGGTTTTTCTTTCAGTGTTTTGCTGCATATTTCTAATTTCACCATGACCAGAGGGGGAAGCCCTGTGCAGTTTTTACCTTTCTGGGTATGACAAGGACGGACCAATCTTGGCTAAGCCCTACTTCAGCCATATGCTTAAGCAGGTGCTTAGAGTAAAGCATAAGATTCAGTCACACTGAATTCAAAATTAGTCAGATACTTAAGGGCTTAATTTAAAAATTACCCTAATAAAACTCATCCTTGCTCAGTTATTATTCACACAAGTTGCACAGAAAAGCAATCGCATCGAAGCAGCATTTGGGCTGCTAAAAAATTAGCAAGTGAGAAACTCAGTATGTTAGTTGTAGAAGGTTTTTAAATCTTTTTACCACTTCTTAGAATGAGGGCTGATCTTAGTAACCATGAAGTTAATGCCAGCTAATAGGAGTTAATTCTAGCATTGTTCTCTGCGGCTGTATTTGTACAATGGTACCAGGAACATAAGGGGCTTTTTAGGAAAGTGTTTCACAGTAACCCATGTTGCTCTCTGTAAGCTTTTGAGTTGATTTTGCATTTAACCTTTATTCCCCTGTCCATCTGTTGAAGACGAATCATTTGGCTGCAAGGCTTATAGAGTGAAGGCCATTTTTTCATAACAT
>JAOXXN010000065.1:19256272-19267789 GCA_026770055.1 Myrmophylax atrothorax
TCATGTGGCTTCAGTTTAAATGTAGTTCCCAGCTAATTTTTCTGGTAAAGTATGTGCATTTGCAAACAAAGAATAACTATAATACTATCCCAGTGGAGATCAGCAAAGGAATTTGGGGAATGTAAATGTTGATAATTGCAGTTCCTGGGCTATAGTTAGCTGGAGCAGACAGACGGCTGCCCTTAAGCAGACCTCTCTTGCTGCCAAGAAGGGACACATGGGACATAAGACGGTAGATCCAATTGCAGGATGAAAGGCCAAATCCTGATGTTCCACCTCATTTTATTCAGCCTTTTCTCAGTTAAAGTTATCATGGGGCATTTCCCAAAGAAAGATTAGAGATTCCCAGGAGTCTTAAACAAATGGAGGCCAAGATCTATAATTACTTTTCTGAGAGTGGGCTGTAATTCTTCTTTCCTTTTTTTTTTTTTTAATTTATTTCTTTGTTTTCCAATCTGTGCCTGAGTTACTAACTACCAGTATCAGCAAGGTAATTCTGCCTGAATATACAAGTATTCCTGTGTATGCATTTGGGTGCTCGTGGTACCCTGAAGAACTATGCATTTTTGACACTTGCCATTCCTCTGGCTTGGAAAGTATAGATAACCTCATTTCTCTTTAAAAACAAATGAACATCTCTACCACCACCACCTCAGCCTTAATGATAGCTACTATTTTGGCTTTGTTTGCATTGAGCTTTTGCTTCATAATGTAGATTTTACAAAGCATAAGATGATTTGCCTGTTCTAGATAATGAATGGTACTGTGCCACTTCAGTTGGACTGTTTTCAGAAGGATGTAAAGGGCCCATCAGACAAGTATTAGCAACATCATAATTATTTTGAGTGGACTTGCAGACTCTTGAGGGTAAAACAAGCTTTTTCATAGAAAACAAGCTTTTTCAAAAAAACCTGCAGATCCTGGGGCTTTTGTGTGTGTGTGTGTGTTTTCTGGCTCAGCACTGAGAACCTGCGTGCCGCTAGTGGTTGCAGGCTGGTTGTCCAGAGGTTCTGCCTTTCACCTTACTTTGCTCTTTGAACTCACCTGACACTTTCTGTGGCACTGCTGCACAGTTGAAGATTCATCTGTTCAGGGAGACAATGAATTAAGTATGCCAGCACACACTCTGGATGATAGAGGTTGAAACAGGGAGAAAAACTGCTTAAATAGATGAATAACAAGCTTTCAATGTAGCTTAAACACTTCTGCCCCATCACAGTCAGTATCACTTGGCTTTTGCTCTTGCAGTCTGAGTGGGCCTGAGCAAGAGGTTTGTCTCAACCTTATGCTTCTTAATCATCTATTTTATTGGAGTGCAAATAAAATACCATTTTGTACATTGACTTTATACTGTCTTTCCTATCGCAGTGGCAGAGGGGATCTCACTCACACCCCACTGCAGCAACAGCAACCCTAGCGGTGTTGATAGTATGTGAGGAGTTCACTGTGAGCTCATTGCCCTTGAGCGAAGCTCTGGATCCTGAACTTAGTGCTGCAGCACTCATTTGAGCCTGTATGCACTCCTTGAACTCCCAGTCACTCCTCTCCTCTCTTTTCCTCCTTGCCAGGCTTTGGGAAAAACCACTATAGGAGCTAACACTCTCCTGATGGCCACATCAAATTTCTTTAAGGCACTGGAAGCTGAATGCCAGCCAAGAGGGCTGCCCTGGCTGACAGCCTTCACCCCCTTCTTTCACTAAGCCTTAAATAATTAAATCTTCCAGCAAAACAAAGAGGTTTAAAGACGAAAAGTATTCCTTATTTCCTCTTTCCTTAGAAAGCATTTGGTTGAAGTTGATTTACTTACACAGACGTAAAGTTCTACTTATCCTTTGATACCTCTCTAGCCTTTATAGATAAAGGAAGACTCAAAGCAGGGAAGCAATTGGAGCAGACACATGTAGATTCAGGGTCCCATTTGCCCTTGCTAGTCAGCAAGCCCTGCTGTGTGGTGGTGCCTCACACAGCAGTTCCTGGAAAGTGAGCTGGCAGGAGGTGCCACACATAAAGGCTGTTTTTCCATATCTACATGGTTGCAATTTCTGGTGGCTCTCACATGCATGCAGTAAACATGAAGATAGTTGGGTTTCTGAGGCTGTGAAATTCTTTGCACAGAGAGGGGTGAACATGAGCTGATGAAGAAATGTAGTGATGTGAAAAGATACCAAAACCAAGCAAGACAACTCTTACCCCAAAAGCAGCATGTCTGAGCCCTGTTTGTACTTGGCATGCCAGAGTGGGAGAGGGATATAGGAGTTGAGGCTCAGGCACTGGCTTTCCAGACATCTTCCCACAGCCTGCCATGGAGAGTGGTACTGGGAGATCACAGATTTCCCAGGAGCTTCCCCTGACATCAACCTATGCGGTATAGCAGGAGAAAAGGATGGTCTTGCTTCATAGCTCATCACAGCCCAGCTTCTGTTCTGAGAAAACCAGTGGGTCAGCTGGGACACCGTCCTGCCAGCAGGACCCACAGCTCTATCTGCTTTGAAGGAAGATGTAGTATCCTCAAAGGGACGTTTTTCCTCCCTCCAGCTTGTGGATAACTTAAAGTCCTGAAGCCTGAGAGCTGGTGAACCTTGTAATTTTTACTTGGCAGAGGTGCAGATACGGTTCAGAATCACCTTGAAGCTGGATCTTTGCTTAAAACTCGCCTGCATGCTTTACCTCTGTGATAGGTAATGGCTCTCCCAGGTCACAGAAATCATCTGCTGCAGCAATCGATACTCAGCTTGTGTCTCTAGTGCCTCCAGTGCATCTTGTGAAGCCTGACAGTAGCTGCCCTTATATTTGCTGTTTGCAAGGCAGGCAGAGAGCCGGTCACAGCAGGAGAACCACGGCAGGCACAGGAGTCATGCTTGCCTCCACTTCTGTTACAGCCAAGAAGGATGAGAAACATGCTCTTTCCCCTCAGGCAGCTGGAGAAAAAAAGAAACCACAGAGGACCACAAAACCATCCCAGTACAACATCTGTGCGTACTGTACACTGCCTCTAGTGGGCTGGGACACAAGCACATGATGAAGATAACCCTGTGTGGCAACTTTGCATCAGTTGTTCTGTGGTTTGCTTTCACATGAGAGGAATTAAATGCAAGCTGACACAAGATCAGAGCCAACAGAATTATGTTTTCAAAAGCAGAAAACACCCAGAGAACATCTCATAGACATGTTCTTTCTCACACAGCTCCCACTTCACATACTGTTCTCCATCAGGCAAGGACAAGGGCCTGAAAGCAACCTTTATGTTCCTATGCTAATGCCGTTAAACAAAGCTTTCTTAGAGAGAGAGTGAGAGCCCAGCCAGGTAGAGGTTTTCTTAGGCTAGGATTTTTCAGGTCCTTTATTTCTCTTAAAATTGTATTAAAAATAAAATTGAAATTTCAGACCTTTTCTTTCTACTTAGAGCCTCCTAAGTTTAAAGTAAGCCTTCTTCCTGATAATAGCAAGAAGCAGACCAGAGCAGTAGCTGATGAAGGAAAAAAGAATGTGCTTTTCCAGCCTATATCCATTACAATTATGTGATTGTTTCTCTTAGAAACATCTGTAAACCAAGCTGTGGACAGGGTTTTCTGAGGGCTGGTATATCATGTATTTCTATAACTTGCAAAACTTAAAAAGAGAAAAGTGGGGATTATCCATTGCTCTGAAGGATAAATGTAGAGTAGTATAAGCAAATACACCTGCTCAGAAGAAATTTTTGCTTTCTGTACCGTCAACTGCTCATCAGGGAAAGAAGTAAAAAGTAATAGAGAAGTCTGGCCACTTTCTCCTAGCAGATATATTTTTGAAACCCAACAGCAAGAAAACTATTATAAGCATCTGCCTTTAATTGCTGGTTCATAAGTACCTTAATTAGTCCTGAAGCCACAAGAGGGCTTGTTCTCTTTGGCCTAAATCTGTAGCAAAGGGAAGGGGATGCAAATCCTCACCTGTCTCTCAGTGCCCAGTCACCTAGTGCTTAAGAACTTCTGTGGTATGGGTGTTTTTGAATGTTGTATTTTTGAACATAACATTCCCATGTATCTGTAGCATTGTGCCTGTGTTAGATCAGCTTCTTGTCGCAGTTAAATGAGCTCTGCTCTCAAATTCTTTAATAAATGTGCTTTCGCCTGCCTAATAGCAGGTGAAGTTAGAGGGGTTAAATTGTAATATGCTTTGGTATAACCAATGGTGGAGAAAGGAGGCAGAGCCTGACTGGGCTCCTGCTTTTGTTTGGTATCTGCACTCTAGGGCACATTCACACTGCACCCAAAGGATGCCAGGCACTCCTGGAAGTTCCCCAAAGGCAGATGGCAGCCTGTGTCACAACTGCAATTCAGCAAAAGCCAGGGTACACAGCATGCACGTCTCCTTGGTGAATAAATTCACTGTTTCAGCTTTTCCCAAGACTAAACAAAAGCTTAAAAGTTGCTTCTTCAAAGCTAATAAAGAGGAGGGCCTGAGAGGGGAGCAGGTTGAGGCAATATTAAATAGCAAGTCTTACTCTTGGAAAAATGAAATGAGGTTTGGACCAGCGACAAATAAGATCTGGTGACGCCAAGCGCCTGAAGGAAAACCTTTGGTCTTTAGCATCAGTGCTCAGTGGCTGCCATGCTCCTGAACTACCCAACACATGCTTTTGCACTTCATCTGGGAGGCCTTATAAGCAGCTAGGTCTTTGCAAATCCATGTATCCAAACCAGTAAGTGCTGAGCTGCTGTGAACTGAGCTCTCATGTGAGCACTGTGGTGCATGGGTAGGTCTGCAGGACCTGCAGTGCAGTCGTACACATGGGGCTGAATGCAAAACAGAGGACCATGTGCTGGTGGTGCCACTTCTCTTTTCTATCTAATGTTTCTGTTAGTCTCCTTCCTGAGGCAGGACTGAATTGAGATGAGCTGCTTCCACTGCCTCAGAAGGTCTGACCTGACCATCTGTAAGACAGATGCTGCAAGCAGCAAATTGAAGGGCATTTCAATGCAGTTGCTGAAGCTTTGTGCTCTCTGTTTTGGGTCAGACCATGCATTTCTGGAGGGACCAAGATGTTATATTCAGAGCTGCTACCCTTATTCTTTGTGTTGTAGTCCAAAATCTAGTTTTGGGGCTGGTTTTCTTTCTTTATTCTCTCCTTACAAAGCTGCCTACCTATGAATAGTTACCTCCTATGGACCTACTGAGAAAGAAGCCCTGGTTTCAGGGAGGTAGCCCAGGTAGATGAGTCAATGTGTTTTGGCTCCAGGATAGGAATTCAGGGGCTTAGCAGAGGGTTGAGTGCCTAAACCAGGCTGAAACACCCACTGAACAGGGAGGGAACAGGATTGGGATCCTGCCTGGGAACACATGCATGCCCAGCTCCTGCTGTTCCCAGAGTTGCCAAGTATTTAATCCTCTGTGGGCTGAGACTTTAAAAGATTGTGTTTGACCTCCTCTGAATGGGAAATGCTCCTGTCAGGGTACAACGGAAACAAAGTCAAGTTCAAAGAAAGACAGGAATGTGGCTTGCTGGATGTGGGATTAGACTGCATGGATTTATAAGGATGTATCCCACCCTGCTATTTGATCACTACCACATTTCATCATTACAATGCTTGGTAAAAACAATGACTGTGGTCACCTTTTCTTTCTGCAGCATTGGGGGACCTCCAAGGAGCATGTCAGGAGGCTCTACAGAACATAGCAAAAGAGATCTCAGCCTTTTCAGCCTGGACCCATCAGAGTTTAAATGCAACTAATGCTGCTTTAAAGCTTTAAATTCCCTTATATTTTGGAAAAGCCCAGATTTTAATGTTTTTCTTCAAGCCCCTTATGGTGCTCCAGTGGACTGAGTGAGCTTGAAAAAAACCCCAACAACGCAGGTTTAAAAGAGCAGCAGTACCGAGCAAACTTGTATGCATTGGGTGGCTTTGTCTTTTCTGTACGGCTAAACAGCACAACTGCAGGCAAAAATATCTCTGTACGTTAGAGGAAGAGACCATGAGGAGTCACAGTATTTCCTTGCTGTTTCTCTATTCAGCAGCACTGGGGAGGGTAAATGCACTCAGTGTGCAGATGACCCAGCTCAGGCCATTGAGAAGGAGCCTTCCCTCAGCATATTATCTCCTTGCCACAAAATCAGATTCTTAACTAATACCAGCTGTGATCTTTCCATAGGGAAGTAAATAAATAAGGGCCTTCCTCCCATCCCCAGCTTGGCAGAAAAACCACCCACGATGTGTTTGAGGGGAAAAAAAAAGAAACGAGCTCCCTGATGTGCAGCTCCAAAGAAAAGGAAAATGATTAATTCCTCCTTGTTGAGGTATATTGCAAACAAGGGCTTTGTCTTCCAGCTTTATAAAAGGCAGTGTCTTTCTTTAGAGTAGGTCCAGTTCCTTGTGGCAGAGGGATTTCAGCAAAATACAAGGATGTGAAAGCAAAGCAGTCTAGTTGGAGGTGAGTGGGAAGCAGCCCTTCCTCCTCTGTGGCAGAGGGTGAAGCAGGGGTTGGTGATGCAGTTCAGGCAGGGCTGAGGAACTGCCAGAGCTGCCTGCTCACACGCCCAAGAAGTGCCATGGCCAGGAGGGCAAGGTTGAGCACCAGGGGCCACTGCTGTGTGCAATCTTGCCTTGGTGCTAATGTGAATTTATGGTCTGAACTGGCTCCAAAGCCCTGTTTAATATTAGCAGTCAAGTCCTGTGGGGCACCACTGCGTGTGGCCCTGGAGAGATGTGCCAGCAGATGGTTCCTATCCCTGAGGGCCAAGCAGCAAAGAGGCAAAACATCCCAGAGGAGGCAAAAAAAATCGTCTGTATCTCTAAGTGGGGAAACCGAGACATGAAGTAGCAGGCACTAAATGAATGTGAAAAATAAAACCTCTCCCTCTGCTGGCACTGAGACAGGGAGTGCAGCCATGTGCAGGGGCAGGTTGTGGGGAAGCAGTAGCATCACCCTGTAACTGAGTCTCAGAATCATAAAATTGTTAAGGTTGGGAAACACCTCTAAGATCATCAGGTTCAACCATTAATCCAGTATTGACATTTTCACCAGTAAACCATGTCCCCAGGTGCCACATTCACGTGTATTTTTTGAACATTTCCAGGGATGGTGACTAAACAGCCTGTTCCAATGCCTGATCACTCCTACAGTGAAGAAACTTTTCCTAATATCCAATCTAAACCTGCCCTGGTGCAACTTGAGGCCATTTCCTCTTGTGCTATCACTTGTTACCTGGGAGAAGAGACTGACCCCCACCTTACCACAACCTCCTTTCAGGTAGTTGTAGAGAGCGATAAGATCTCTCCTGAGACTCCTTTTCTCCAGGCTAAATGACTACAGCTCCCTCAGCCACTCCTCACAAGACTTGTGCTCCAGACCCTTCACCAGCTCTATTGCCCTTCCCTGGACTTGCTCCAGCACTGCAGTGACTTTCTTGTAGTGAGGGGCCCAAAACTGAACACAAGATTCAAGGTGTGATCTTACCAGTGCTGAGTACAGGGGGATGATCACTGCCCTGGCCCTCCTGGCCACACTATTTCTGATACAGGCCAGGGTGCCATTGGCCCTCTTGGCCACCTGTGCCCACTGCTGGCTCATGTTCAGCATCTATTGACCAGCACCCCTAGGGCCTTTTCCACTAGGCAGCTTTCCAGCCTTTCTGCCCCACACACTTTTTAACACAAGTGCAGAACCTGACACTGAGCCTTGCTGAACCTCATACCACTGGCCTCAGCCCATGGATCCAGCCTGTCCAGATCCCTCTGCAGAACCTTCCTACTCTCCAACAGGCCAATACTCCCACCCAACTTGGTGTCATCTGCAAACTTACTGAGAGGACACTCAACTCCCTCATCCAGATCATTGATAAAGGTAATAAATGGGGCTGGCCCCAGTACTAAGCTCTGGTGAACACCACCTCTGACCAGCTGGATGTATCTCCATTCACCACCATTCTCTGGGCCCAGCCAATCAGCCAGATTTTTACCTGGCAAACAGTGCACCCATCCAAGCCATGAGCAACCAGTTTCTCCAAGAGAATGCTGGAACATGTCAAATATTTTACTAAAGTCCAGATAGACAACATCCACAGCCTTTCCCTCATCCACTAGGAGGGTCGCCTGGTCATAGAAGGTGTAAAGCAGGGTCCGCCTTTCCTAAATGCCTGCTGGCTGGGCCTGATCCCTTGGTTGTCCTGCATGGGCTGCGTCATCGCACCAAAGATTATCCACTCCATGGCCTTCGGTAGCGCTGCAGTCAGGCTGACAGGCCTGTTGTTCCCCTGATCCTCCTTCTGGTCCTTGTAGACGAATGTCACATTTGCTGTGTTCCATCAACTGGGACCTCCCTGGTTAGCCAGAACTGGTGAAAAAATGATTGAAAATGGCTTTCGAAGCTCTTCCAACCTCTCCCTCAGTACTCAGGGCTCATCGACTTGTGTGCCTCCGAGTGGCACAGCAGATTGGTGACTATTTCCTCCTGGATGACTGGGGCTTCATTCTGCTCCCCATGTCTGGTTTTCAGCTCAGGGGGCTGAGTACTCCAGGATTCCACATTCCCTGCAGGTGGCTGGTGCCACTCTTGACTCTTACTGCCAAATCTGTCTGGTTTAGTTGTATCAGCCCGGGCATGCAGCATCTGGGAAGTGTTTGTGTTTGGTCCTTAGGCTTCAGTGCTGGACATGGCCTCAGTGGTTTTGCCGAATCCACTGAGATCTTTTTGCTGGTGACTGTGGGGAGGCTGGATCCCCACTGTGTGCAGGGAGGTGAGGAGGGAGACAAAGGAGACCTGATGCTGGAGCTCTGAGAGCTCACCACATGTGAGCCACAGTGGACATTCTTCCCCACATTGTTCCCCACCATCACATTGTTGCTTCCTCATCAGTCTTGCTGGCAAGACCCTGAGAAAAAGGCAAGACAGAAAGGTGTAGCTGAGCACCTACCTGCTAAAATTAAAAAATCAAATAGTCCTATGGACCCCTCCAAGGCTGAAGGAACAACTGACACATGTGGTGTGCTAATCCATCCTGATAGATCTTTAGTGGGAGGCAGGAAAAGTAGCAAGGTCCTTCCCAGAAAGGAGAGTTGGCTGGCTGCTTGGCTGAAAGCAGGGAAGCCGTGATGGATGCTGCCCTTCCTGCTGAAGGAGGTACAGCCATGGAGAGGTGCTAAAAGCACTGGGAGAGCAAGGAGGGGTCAGGAGAGGGTGGCTGTACTGACACTTACAGGGTGCTGCTCTGATGGATATCAGCTCCCTCTGGTACAGTGGGACTTCTTTCATTTCTGAAGTTGCGGTCATTAGTTGCCAAACCTGACAGCATCTCTGATACCGATTTCCTGCCCTGGCTGCTTATCCAGGCTATAATCACTTTGGTTTTTTTCCCAGAGCCAGGCAAGAAGTAGACTGGAAAAGAGTTGAGAGCTAGGATGAAATGAGGAAGAAGTATGATCCCCCAAGGAAAAGCATTTGTCAGTTAATGAAGTGTGAACCCAAATAGCAGCGAGGTGATGAGGAACAGCAAGCCACCAACCAGTATTCATTAAACCTCTAGTACTCTGAAAGATAATGAAGGCCACTGCCATCCTGGGCAGGAACAACAGTGTGGGGCAAAGGGGCCAGCCTGGTGCAGTGAGATAATCAGAGGCACCAGGGTCACATGCCTGCCCATTTCTTGTGTTCCTGTGCTCCTGTTAATTTCTCTCACACTTTAGGAAGAGGTCAGGCAGGAGAAAAGATGTCAAAGATGCTTCTTCCAGGTGGGAATTGCAATGCCACTCTAGTTTGTTGTAGGTAGTGTCACAGGGCCAGGGGGATGAAATTCAAAGCAAAAAACCCCACTGGTGGGCAACAGAGTGCATGGGCAAGAGGAAAGCTGGCAGGCAGCTCCTGCCCAGTATCTATCAGGTTCAGGGTGCCTTTTGTGGCTGTTCTGTCAGGGGTCTGACAGCTACACTTATCATGTGCCAGGGGCCAAAAGGAAAATGTGCCACTCATTTTATGGTCAGGAGCAGCCTGTTTATCAGCACTGCACTCTGAAAATACTGTGGTTCCCCCTCCTAATAGGGATAGATCCAGTCTCTTAGTCTTTGTGGTGATAGAGTAAATCATGAGACTAATTTCCTTTCTTTTTTTTTTTATAACCTTGTCAGCAGCAAAGTATGTTGTGTACACAGTAAGCAAAAGCCCTTATGCTACCCAAGAAAATATATTAATTTAGGCAGACATCATTCAAGCAGGTTTCCAGCACATGTCTTTACTGCTGGCTGGTTCTTTGTAGGCCTGGAGATAGGTCATGGCCACTGGCAAATCACTTGAGCTCCACAGAAAAGCTTTATTCATAAATAAACCACATTTTCAGACAGACAGAAGGAACTTACCATGCTCATTGAGATTTGGAGGACTCTTGATGTTGAACGTGGGGCATTGCTGGAGCAGCAGCAGGAAACCAGAGCACCCTGTTCAACCTGGAACTCCCCATTCAAAATTCCTGTGCGGGCCAGAGCACTCTGGGGCAAACTGAAGAGCTGCTGACCCCTGCGGTGTAAAAAATACATCCTGTTTTTTTTCTGGCCTGTGTTAGTATAAGCCCTTCTCTACCATCACCACGGTTTCAGAGGGGGCAGCACTGGGTCTGGGGAGCAGGGTGTACCCAGCACCTTTGGAAGCTAAACTGTCAACCTTTCACTGTAAAAACCAAAGCTTCTCAAACTGGTAAACAAGCTTTGGCAGTACGGTGGGTATACTGGAAGTCAGAATAGAGTGATGTCTCTGATGGGATTTCAAATGCATACCCTGAGGGAGCACTTGCAGGAGGCAACAAACAAGTTTGAGGAGAGGAATCAGACAACTGTTTCCCTGAGCTGCGTTTTTCAGTGTGACTTGGCCCTTGCAGAATGGGGGACCAATGCCTAACAGTCCCTTTATGCTGTATCCTGACAAAGAGGCAGTGAGTCTTCCTGAATTTCCAGGGTGGACTCAGGTAATTATTTTGTTGTTGCCATAAGTGTCACCTGGGATTAGACCCATACCTGCATTTGAACTTCTCCACTAACATGTCCAATTCACTGAGATACTGGCCTGCTCTCACCTCCTATCTAGCTTTGTACTCCTTTGTACTGCTCTGGTAGCTTTTGAAGCCTTTCTGGCAAAGTGGGGGTCTGCCTGTAGAGTTCTGCAGCTCCTGAGGTGGGAGAGCCATAGTGCTGCTCTCATCTTAAGGAGATTATGCTCAAGGTGAGCAACGAGGAATTACGAGGATACCAAGGAGTTACCAGGACAAAAACTATGTCCCTGCTGGATGGCAGTGAAGCAGGGGTGAAAGGAGGGTCCTGCCAAGCTAAACCCTGGCTCCTGGAGGAGTCCAGGAGGGACTCTGGGGGTCCCAGCGCCCGCTGTGCCCGCAGGACCCACGGGGACCTGGTGAGTGGGCTGTACCAGCAGGTCCTGCAGGCCCTGCAGAAGGTCCTGGCAGATCCGGTGCGGCCGCTCTGCTCCCACTACGGCGCCGTGGTGGTACTGCACGCCCTGGGCTGGAAGGTCAGGGGGGCTGGGGGCACCCAGGAGGGCACC